>CM070711.1:0-1200000 GCA_036346275.1 Otatea glauca | reverse complement strand
TGTTGAACAAGCAAAATGGTATTTCTTTTGGCATGATATTTAAGAGGTCTTACAAAAAAGCTCTAGTCCCTGACTTCTATGTACTGGTTTTGATTACCTGAGTTGCTATATATTCAATAGTACTGTTTCATATGATGTTAAATGCATAACTTTAGTTTTACTTTACTAATTACTCCTGACGTTTCAATGTAATTCTTACCGATTTCTCTTTGTAGGACATCGAATCAGAAGGGCTTAGTTATCACCTTAGTGTCCTGGCTGATTCCCTAAACAAAGCATGGAGTCTTATTCGTCCACCTATGAAAAAGCCTTCCAAACTTGGTGAAAACTTGATTAGTCTAGCTGGAGTAGTGGAGAAAGAACATAAGAGGCTTCTTGCAAGGAAATCAATAATTGAAAAACGCAAAGAAGAGCATGAGCGCCAAATATTGGAAAAGGTATCCTATTTGATTACTCTTCTAAACTTGTAGCTGTTTATGTAGTTTTTGTTTATGGTCTATGCATTCATTTCCAGGAAAAGGAGGAGGAAAGAAAGAGATTGAGTGTTCAGAAGAAAACTGCTGACGATGAAAGGGAGAGGCTTTTGAAGGATCAAAAACTTAGGGAGCAGCAGAGGATCATTCGAGAAATAAAGGAAAGAGAATTTAAGGAAGCTCAAGACTTGCTAGGAGAAACTATGAAGCACAAAAAAAAAGGGAAAAAACCTTTGATTGAGGGGGTAAGAGACAATAGTGGGCTTCCATTATTAAACCAATTCATGCTGACTATATGTGTTGTCAATATGTTATTTATAGTTGCGTAGCATGTAGCTTAATTCATGTTTAATGAGAAAACCTTGGTACACTATTGCTATTAGTAGGGTCAAAGTAGCCCCAACACATATTGATATCATGTTGCCAGCAGTGATGTTGGTCAGAGCTCAGAACATTTCAGTTGTACATCTTATTATTTCTACCATTGTAAACCTTTATACAACCACTTCAATATATTGAGCGTTTGTATGGCAGGAGATTACCAAGCAGACCCTTATGGAACTGGCATTGAGTGAACAGTTGAAGGAGCGACAGGAGATGGAAAAAAAGCTGCAGAAGCTTGCAAAGACAATGGATTACTTGGAGAGGGCAAAAAGGCAGGAAGAGGCACCACTGATTGATCAAGCTTTCCAAAAACGACTTGAGGAAGAGAAGATCCTTCACGAGCAAGAGCAGCTGGTCTGTTTTCTACTGTTCTTTGGCTGTTTACAAAGTGCAGATGTTTGTTAACACGCTCTCACATTCATCATTAATTTCTGCTTGTAGAGAGAGATAGAACTCAGCAAGCAACACCATGCGGGTGACTTGAAGGAGAAAAATAGACTTTCTCGAATGTTGGAACATAAGGTATGTATGCTATT
The DNA here is from genome assembly GCA_036346275.1 of Otatea glauca. Taxonomy (NCBI): domain Eukaryota; kingdom Viridiplantae; phylum Streptophyta; class Magnoliopsida; order Poales; family Poaceae; genus Otatea; species Otatea glauca. The sequence continues at coordinate 1,198,607 of CM070711.1, read as the reverse complement.
TACAACATCATTCAGCCTTCATGTCACAACACTACGTTTGCCTTTTTGGTAATCAGAGAATGCTATGTTCCATCCAATCATGTTGTTTTGGTCCATAATCAGGTTTTCCAATTCTAAATGTAATACTGAATATGTTGCAAATGATCTGTTTAATATAATAGTGCTAAGGTATAGTTATTTGTTATGTGGGGATGATAGAATGTGTTAGTCAATCTGCTGATCAAGTTAAAATAGTTCAGAATCAAATGTTGGCAAATGAGATTAACTTTAGCTTGATGGTTAGAGAACATGAAGGTTCAAATTTGGCATGTATATTCAGCGTTGGACTTCTGTCTTCTCACCCCGTGCTCTTTTCCAATTTCCTGCAATTGCTGTTGCAGAATGCTTTTCAGGAAAGAATTGTTCAACGCCGTGAAACTGAGTTTAGTCGCCTGAAGAAAGAGAGGGATGAAAGGATCAGTCAGTTGATATCATCAAGAAAACATGAAAGGGAGACAGTACGGAAATTGATGTATTATCTGAACCTGGAGGAACAGCGGATCGAAAGGCTACGTGAGGAAGAGGAAGCTAAAAAACGTGAAGGCAAGTGAATTCTGGGCTAACTAGCTTTTTATTATTTGTGTACTTTCTGGGTGCAATACTACTTGAGCTTTATTATAATTTTTGGTAAATTCTGAACTGCAAAGTTGGTAACTTGTTCCACTGGGATAAGTTATAGATTGCTCTAAACTTAGGGCCTGTTTGGTTTGAAGCTAACTTTGCCATACCTAAGCTTAAGCGTACTACATATTCTTAAGCGTGTGTTTGGTTCATTGCCACAATTGCGGCTTGCCACACTTTCTTAGCTCTTTATGTTCCATGTGTTATAGACTCAATTTTTTGTCAAACTTTGTCACACTTGTGGCGCTGAATTTTGTTACCTCAAAAAGTGTGGCAAGCCACATTTGTCTAAGATTAGTTATGACAAAGTTGGTCTACAACTTAATTATTGTTTCACTGGGATATTCGTTCCAACTTATTCTTCTCTGAGGCTGTTGTGATAGTTGAATGACTCCAGTGTAGTATTGTCTTTGCTCCAACTTATTCTTATCTGAGGCTATTGAGATAGTTGAATGACTGCAGTGTAGTATTGACTTCTGATGCTTAGGAAATGGGTAACACACAATATTTCTTACTCAGTGCAAAACTAAACGTGATTCACTTGTGGCTATGTTGCAATTCCATGTTGTTTGTTGCCATTTGGAAGCAAGGAAATCAAATTCTGGCTCGTCCAACATATTTTTGGTAATGATGTTGCTTCTTTCAATTGCAGAGGAAGAGAGGAGGAAGAGGGAAGAAGCCGAGAGAAAAGCTAAGCTTGATGCAATTGCAGCCAAGCAGCTGCAGAGAGAGAGGGAGTTGGAAGAGAAGGAAAAGCAGAGAAGGGAGGCTCTCTTGGGAAGAGTTGCCGAGGCTGCGCGCACGCCTGATGCTGCTGCTGCTGCTGCACCACCACCAGCTCGTGAGCCAGTAGCAACCGCAGCCGCAGCTGCCTCTGCACCAGCTCCTGGTAAATATGTCCCGAAGTTTAAACGCGGTGGCGACAGTGGCAGCACAGGTGGCAGCCAGAGACCAGCAGTGCCGCCTGAACAAGACCGCTGGGGTTCACGTGAAGATCGCCCTCGCCCTGATGTGCGTCCGCTCCACCAAGATGCCCCCCCTGCACGCCAAGATGCACCCCCAGCCCGCCAGGATGGCCCTCCAGCAACCACTGACCGCTGGCGTGGATCTAGACTCTCCTCAAATTCTTCATCCTCTTCGTCTACCTGGGGGAGGCCTCGAAACTGAAGTTGCCTGCCTGCCCTCAGACGTGTGCTGTCTGGTTGAGATTTTTTGCCGTTCTTCAAGGTCGAGAGAGCTTGTACACATTGTCTCGCGTACTATAATACTGGGAAGCGTGGTTACTCGAATTTGTTTGTTGAGCACCAAATGCTTTTCTTGAAATTTTGAAGCTAGGACTTCTCTCAGGGTCAGGGCCATGGCACCTTTTGGAATTTATGTTTGGTTGTTCCGAGTCACAGTACTCGATACATATCGCGTTGCTATTTGTTATGGTACTTCAAACTATGCCTTTATTAGTATTAATCGAGTACTATGAAGCTCTGTTCCGGTTTGTGCATGACTACTTACCGCGACAGTCTGCGATCGTGGAACCTGAGCAAGGTCTGAATGGTGCGATTCGCCATTTGGATGAACTCTTTTAGCCGAATCTAGCATTCAATTGCCTTGTCAAACTAACATGTCACTGAAAAAAGTATGAGCTTTGACTTGTGCTTTGCTATCTCGAGTGTAATGGTTATCTGTTTACAAGTTACAACTTCGTGTGTGTGGTGTGGGATGGGTACGAATGTTCTGAGGTGGACTCGTGTCCTACCCTAACACTTCCAACAACCTGTGGCTGCCCTGTGGGCCACAGCTTTGGACGGACCTGTCCGTGTTGGCTTTATATAGATAGAGTTGGGTGGGCTTGGCCTCCCTCCCCCCTAACCCAACCCAAGCAAGCAATTCCATTATTCCACCTCCTCCTCGGGGTGGCGAGCTCCTCCGCCGCCGCCGCCCGGGCGTCTCCGATCCGGTGAGTAGAGTCGTCCGCCGCAGCAGGACTCGCTATTTCTGGTCTTCCTCTCCCGCATTTTCCTCCGATTGTTTTTTTTCCTTGATTTTCTTTTTCTGTACACCTTGGTGTTATGGTTAGGCTTATGTCGCGTGTTGCGGCAGTGTAAGCTCCAGATCCGGATGCCCCGAACTGAACTGAAGGAGTTTTAGATGTCCAGTTTCGAACACCGTGGTCGTTCGTCGCAGTTGTAGGGTTTCGTCGGTCGCGGTTTAGATCTGCTGCGTTCCTAGAATTCTCCTTTTGGGGAGGTTTTGGTGCAAAATTTTGTGACCTCACGTTGCACCGCGCACGTACTAGGAATCGGAATTGGATGCGGCCGAGTTGCGGATATGCTCCGTTGCTTTTCTGCGCAGATATATTCCCGTCTAAATCAAACACAACTGAAAAGACTATTTCTTGAAAGATACACTACATTGCCCCATAAATTTACCATTTTTTTTTGTTGTTGTTGCAGGCAAGTTGTGGGCCGACGAAAAAGAAACACCTCTTCTGGGAAACTTAAGCTTCAGGACAAGGTAAGAAAGTGTATAATTATGCATGTTTTGTGCTCCTTCTGTTTGTGGCAACTACGATTATTTCTAGCTATTTCAAGTCTTGGTCAATGCTTTGTTGGTGTAGTTTGTTTTAATTGTTCCCCAAAGCTTGGTTTGTCGTTTGTGCTATGCGTATTTATCTTTGAGTAAGATTTAGGAAGAAATCTTAATAGTCCGTCAGTCTCCTTTTCCTGCAGTTTAAGGATCATAATTCCATTCTCGTTTAAACTGATGCCATATGAAATCTCTTACTCTATGGATCAAGAAACAAACAATATCTGTTTCCCCTATTATAGCTTTCTCACATCAGTTAATTATTGTGTACGAAACCCCTAAAATCGTTTTGGTTGACATAGTTTTGTAACATCTGAAAGCTTAGTAGCCAAACCATTGAAGCCACTGTTTTGATATTAAGGGGACAACATTAGTCTAATTTTATATTGTTTTGGTGATATCTGTAGTTTAATCGAGGCATACTCTGTCCAAATCACTTGGCTTGGCTGATTTTCAGGGATTAATGATTTGGTTCACTATCCTATGGTATGCCTAATTTAGATAGAAATTGGTTGCCGACTGCTTTGTTTGAGTTGTCTATTGCTTCTGATCTACTTCTGATGTTCAGATTTAGACATCCAGTTCTCCGCTAGGTGCTAGGCTGCTAGCATGCTATATAATTCTAGATGTTCAATGAACTAACAGTGATTTTCTCTCTTCTATGAGATGCACTTCCTTGCATCATTTCACGGCCCTGCAGGTTTTAAGTCTTTATCTGATTTATCGGGATGGATGCCAAGAAGTTCATGCAGCTGGTCGAAGAGAAGAAGAAGAGAATCCTTGAGAGAAAAGAAGCCCCGTTGAAATGGGAGCAGAAGCTGGAAGCAGCAGTGAAAGCAAAAGCTGATGTGGAAGCGAAGGAGAAGAAGCTCAAGTCAAGAAAGCACAGGAGGAGAGGCGATTTTTCCTCAGAATCTGATAGTGACTCCGACAATGATTGTGATAGGAAACATAGGAAGAGGAAAGACCGGAAAAGGCACAGGAAACATGGTCACTCTGATGCTAATGATGCCAGGAGGTGCAAGCGCCAGTCAAAGAGGAGGAGCTCAGACTCAAGTGGTGCGAGTGACAGTGATAAATTTGAGAGTGGGTCTGAAGAAGAACGTCGGAAGAAGAAGCACTCGCACAGGAGAAAGCATTGCCGTCATTCTTCAAGGTCAAACTCTGATGCTTCAGACTATAGCAGTGATGATGAAGAGCATAGATCTAGCAAGAAGGACCATTCCAGGAGTCACAGATGCCACCACCGATCATCAGATGATGATTCTGGGTCTGACTCCGAGGACAAGACCAGGTCGAGACATAGGAATTGTCATAGATCAAGTGATGTGGATGCACCATCAGGTTCCAACCACCATAAGCGCCATAGGAGCCGCTCCCTGGGGGAGTCATCAGATGATGGAGCTGCTGGTGTATCAGAGAAGATGAAAAATGGCATTAGGTCTCACAAGAACGGACACCGTCATCATCACCACCGGCATCACCATCATGATTGCCTGTAGCAACTCTGCAGATCCTAATGATAAGAAGCAAGTGCTGAAAGCTGACCAGAAATCCCTTGAAGGTGGCAACGCTGATTAAAGAGTAAAACTCCCAGTGGAAATAGTTTGGCTTTCGGTGTGCAGAACGAATTGAATTTTCTTTCGTAATTTCTCCATTTCAGTTTGACTATGTATTCTGAACTTGTACCGATACATATGGCTGATTTGGTTACCAAACATTAGATGTTAATTTCGTCAATTCTTTCGTTTATCTATGTTACCTCGGCCGGTTTCGTGGTTAAACATTTGGGTTTCATTGTCCCATTTCCCAAATCAGAACAGAATTCTGCTGGCTTTACTACTGCATTTTCTTTTGTTGAAGCTAGTATGTTTGCTTTGTATAATATTTGCGGCAGCCTCTCAATAACCTGTTATGGTTGCATGGTGCGATGATGAAGTGCTTAACATTCAAACTCAAGATGATATTGCCATCCCATTGTATTACAATCGACAAGTTACAAGCTTTGCATCAACTTCCGGTCGGTGCGTAGTCTCGAGAGAAAAAGGATTGCACATTGCGGTGAAATGCACCATACAGAACTCTTTTCATTCACATCCAAAAGACAATGTGACAGACAGACGGGATGTAGGTAGATAATTTCTGTTAGATGAAATAACTTTTATTTTGTCGACTGTTGAAAGAACAGTTTACATATACATCAAAACAAACACATCATTCCACTCCAAAAATTTAATAGCCTTCAAATACATCAAAATCTCAATGGCGCAAATACATGTGACACTCATATCTGAAGGCATGCTTACTGAAAATGATGTTACTTACTACCTATATACCCTTTATTTTTCTAAAGGGGTCATCTAGAGTGGGTATTGTTTCAGGTACTACAAAATATTTTCTCAACTAGGGCCTTCTTGATTCAAATGCCCACCAGGTGTTGAGAATAATACATCAGGTTATCAACATCCAACATCCAGCGATACAATGGTTGATGTTGCAATGTTGAGGAAAAAGAATTGCCTTTATTTGTAAGTACGTAACTGTATCTCTGTTGCGACTTGCTGTAAAGAATAGCCACCGGATTGTAGTAATAAGGGTACAAACAGGCAGAAGGCCCAGAAATGTGTTGTAATGGCAGTCAGAAGTTTGTTAAGATTTTATCTTTTGACATACCGTCAGCAACAAGAGCTCCACTAATTTCCTGCAACATACAAATATATACGAAGATCAGCATGGAAGTAACCAAGCCACCAACCTTTCAAAGAAGGAAATTTTATCAGAGAGAGAGTACTACTCCTGAATGACAACCATCACCATTATTATAGGTTTCGCTTTCAAATCTAACTATTAAAATAACTTAGCTTTAATTATAAGGTAATCGCAATCGTTTAAATGGTACTGTAAATTGCTAGGTCTGTGCTACAAACTGTACTAGGGCTGTGGTTGTCGGCTTGTCACCTCAAATAGAGAGTATTAACTACAAATCCAGTGCATGCACAGTATAATCCGCAAAAGGTAATGGCATGTAGGTGCCTACATTTTATATGAAGTAGTTTCATCGTGAGCAAACTTACACTGATCATGTCTGATTGTTAGAAGGGTATATTTTGTAATGTATGGATGTTACAAATAAGAGAATAAAGGCAGCATCTCATGTAGAGAAAGCATAAAAATCAGTTAGCAACATGTACATAATCATTAGCTTCAATATTTATAGATGAAAACGGTGGAAAGATCAACATACCTCAGTCATCTGTTTATGTCCACACAAAATCGCTCCCATAGATGAAGGATTTACAACCTTCTTCATCCTTGAAAAAGCATTCTGCTAAATGCAAAACGACTATAAGAATACAAGAAAACACAATGAACTAAGAATAACCCAAATGACAAAAAGATAACGGTACCTGGACATAGCCTCGCTCCCCAGTCCATTGATCATCTGGTCTTGAGAGAACGGGTATAATTTTGATTCCTCTGGATTCCCAATCATTGAACCTCTCCTGTCAGAGTACACATTCTCTAGCCGTTATATACAGAATTTAACACTTACAAATTATACACCTTAGCTGACACCTACCTGATACGCCATCCGTTGAAGGTTTCTAACCCCATAAAAGAGGCTTAAATCAACTTTCTTTTTTTCGCCAAAACCTGACTCGATGAGTGACCGAATTGGACTGCAGTGAACAATTGTAAAGCAAAGATATGAGCAGAACTACAGAATCCAAGGAAGATGTCTTCTACAAATGTACTTCCCATGGAGTTGATACAATAGAAAAGGCAGTTATGTTTGCTTAAAAACGGGTGGATTTGTGCTTTGGCAACATGGATCCATCTCATGTAAAGAGCAGAATTTCTTCCTGAGGTAATGACGTTCCAACTGAACCAATTAGGCAAAGCTATACATGGGAAAGATATTGCCAATCAAAGTGATGGAACAACAAAATCAAGGAAAGGACATCATCCGTCAGTTGCTTGGCATGTGGCAGCATAAAACAAATCCTGCAACTATCAACCAACTCAATCATCTGAAAAGGCAAAACCTGATGAAACAGTGTACGATTTGTGCCTATCATGCTTAACTTTTTATTGGAGTCGTGTGGATTTTATACCCAAGAGCATTTTGAGGTCGATTTAGGATGCACTAATGCGAGAAACTTCAGCGTCAAAACTGAACTCTGTAGTATACATCCTAAAATCGCTCAATCAATGGATATATCGCAATTCAGATGAAACTTCATGTGTTTAGTGCGGTTTTCGAAAATAATGTTCCCTTTTCCCGTTGCAGTTCCAGCGTGAGTCAGGCTGTATAGATCATTGAACAATTGTGTATCGTGTGGTAATTGATGCGTGTTTTTGACCCATTCCTATGAGAGAAAAAAATGGAGGATAGTAGGGAAGAGCAGGGGTAGTTTGTTACCTGATCCCGGATCCAGTGGCGAAGACAAGGACGTCGCGGGCTTCAGCGATCCTGCGGACCTCGAATCCGCGGCCGACGACGCTGCAGGCGACGTGGACGAGGTCGCCAGTGCGGAGGTCGCAGAGGCGCGCGGAGGGGGTGCCCGGGAGGCGCTTGACGAGGAAGTCGAACGATTTGACCGGGGTCGTGGACGCCGGGGGAGGGGAGGAGATGGCGAGGAAGATGGGGTAGAGGGCGGAGGGGAGGCGGAAAGGGAGGAACTGGCCTGCGGCGACGTGGGAGGCGAGGAGGGCCCTGTGGGAAGAGAGGTCAAGGGAGACGTGGAAGAGGGAGGCGTCGGGGGTGGCCGGGCGGACGGAGGAGACGGGCACCTCCGTCCACTCGGTCGGGGAGGGAGGCGGGGGGGCCGCGAGGGCGGCGGCTGCAGCAGTGGAGAGGAGGCGGAGGTGGTGGAGGCGGCGCGGCGGCGATCGGAGCAGCATGGAGGGCGGTGGGTCGTGCGGCTCCGCGAGGATGGGAGGGAAGCCGCCGGATCTCGGGAGGATGGGTGGGAAGTAGTATCACATTTTGATTTCTGCTTCCTTTTCTTCCTCAAAATGAAAAGAAACTTCCTCCCAGAAATAGAAATAGAAAAAGAAAAGAAAAGAAAAGAAAAGAAAAGAAAAGAAAAGAAAAGAAAAGATTATACTACTTATGAAAACATGTACGCATTTCACCAATGTCTTCCGACGGCCGCGAAACAACAGGGAAGAAGTGAACGGCGTTCAAGCCATTCATAACCGTGCAAATGAAATGTGATCAATGAAACAATCCAGTGCTACTGTGAAGATTTCGCTATGCGTTTTTTTTTAAAAAAAATGTGGCAAAAATGCGCTCCGCCAAAGACGCCATTGTTGTCTTCGTCACCTTCAATTATTTCAACGGATTCCTTTGCTATCTTCTCAGCCCTTGACAGGGATGAAAACGGAACGGAAACGGTCGGTAAATGGTTGTTCCGTTTCCGTTTCCACATCTTTTACCGGTAACGGAAACGAAATTGGAAACCCTGGAAACGGATATGAAAACGAATAATGACGGAAACGAATGCGGAACGGAGCGGATACGGAAACGAAAGTAGAAAATTCCACAAGAACGTAGTACATGATCATAATATACATGACCGAAAAAATAATGTAACTCATTTCACCTCAAAGGCTGATACAAGAACAATGTTATTTTCACCGCTATCACTAGAAAGTTTTTTTCTCAAATTTGTCAGTTGAAGGCTCGCTATTTGTCCCCTAGATCAGATTATCATGTCCTGCTACATATCATTATCATCGACATCCTCTTTCTCTTCCAACTATAAAGATTTAATGCCCTAAATTTGCATATTATTGTTCAATATTCATTTATGATTTTCTGAGATTTATCCTGGATTTTCTGGAGTTTATAAATACCATTTTACTATTTTTTAGATTTATATAATTAATTTATTCATGAAAAATGAAGTTAAAATTACGCTAGAAATAATTTTCCTAGGTTCAAAATGTTCCAAAGTATTTTTGAGATTTTTTTCGGAATTTTTGAACTCTATTTGTATTTTCTATAAAGCCATTTGTATTTCTGAAATTATTTTAATTCGAAAATAAATGTAAATTATCCATTCTCCTTTTTGGGCTAGTGGGTCAAGTTTCCGACGGAATTTCCGGTTTCACTTATACGGAATTTTCGATTCCGTTTCCGTTTCCGACAAAAATGGCTCTCCCGTTTTCGTTTCCGACAAAAACTTTCCGTTTTCGTTTCCGTACTGATGTTTTCCGTTTCCGTTTCCGAAAAAAGACTTCCCTTTCCGTTTTTCTCCGAAACGGTCGGAAATTCCGTTTCCGTTTTCACCCCTACTTGGCAATCTACTTCCTCAATTCCCCCAACCATGTAGCAGGACCGCCCAGGTAGGTCGTCATATTTGCCGTCCAAAACTCCCTACAAACACCTATTTCGTTTTCCAACTATAGCTCGAAAGCGATATTTTAGAATTTCAGACGAAATCCAAAAACCAAAATTCAAATCCGGATTTTTTTGAACTGAGATTTTAGCCGAAATTGCCGAATTCTCGACAAATTTCAACCGAATGAAAAATGATTCAAACCACGTTAGAAAATTTTAAAAATTTTGTGGATGGTCCTGACGCATCACTAATGTTCCCATAAAATATTTAGACGATGATCAAGCCTAAGGAATTTGTAAAAATTCTAACAGTGCTACTTCCCGTGTCCTAACCTATATTTTTTTCCCGGATTCGGAACCAGATGCAGATACGAATTCGGGTTATTCGATATACGAACACCGGACATATATATAACAGATTCGGGCCGGAAACGAATAAAGATATAAGGATAATACACACATATATAGAGTAATATATGTTGAATCAAACCATATGAGTACATGACCATAATAGCAAGTTATATATCAACCAAAACAATTCGAATTTAAGTTTCAAAGCATTCCCTAATTGGTTGGGTCTTTGACATTTTCTGTTGAGATTTATTTATGTCCTTAATCATATCATCAACAATTAGAAGTCCAAACTCAGCCATGGACCTCACAGCACAAATAGGATCCTCTCTGTCTTCAGTATGCACTGTTACCCCATGAATCTTTTCTGCAACCTTCCCCTGATGAGGGAAACAAAGTTCATGTTAGAATTCCACAGCACGATATCATTAGACAGCCCAGCTTGGTTTGTGGTAACCACTAATAAGAACAGATCAAGTTATCAAACAGCCCATAAAATTAACAAATATCAGCTAACTTTGAAAGTTAACAGTGCTAGAAGGAAATTGAAAGGTTCTTCACTTGAGAATGAAGTTTCAGGCATAAAAAATTCAAATTCTTCCCCCAAAATTCAGGACCTCTAGGGGTTCCAAGCCAACTCTTCACTGAAAATAAACAAAATCAAAATTAAATGTTGAAATTGGCTTACTTCAAACCAGGTACTGCCATAGCCATTCAGAAATTGGTATTGGCTCTGGACAAATTACCATTCTGGAGGCTGGCTCTTGCCCTCCAACTAAAATGGTCTGTTAAACTCTGAAAGAAGGCGTTATACAAGATGTACAACATCATTCAGAAGTCCATTCAGGTGAAAGAGTCAATTCCACTGTAACTAGCAGTCTTAACACACTGCTAAATAGGTGTACCCTAACCAGTTACTTCCCACTTCGCTAGAAATCCAGTGTATGCATTTGATTTCCATCAGACACTCGTGACAGAAGGTGATGCCGTAATCCGAACCGGCAACAGGTAAACCAAATGCAAATCTTAATCCCAATGCGCAACGTGGTATGGATCAAGGCACCATCATTGTTAGCACTAAACAAAGAGCAAATTAAGGAGAAGGGACAGGTGATGGATAGTAGGACCTTAAAGTCTAGGAGGAGGGGCATGGACGCCTGGGCGTGCTGCTGGACGAAGTAGAGGCTGACGGAGGGCTCGTTAGCGACGTACTTGATCATGTTGTCCACCTCGTCCTTCACTGCTCAGCCCCAAGAAACAACCAAATCAGGTGGGTAAGCAAAGTGCTCAATGGAATTCCCCAGAGGAGCAAGAACAAGAGAGAAAGATTGACCCGGGGTTGTTACCGTAGAGGAAGCCGTCGGCAGGGGAGAGGCGCGACGACGAAGGCGACGCTACGGCGGAGGAGGCGGCGGAGGGGTTGCGCATGTCGGCGTCCACCTCAGACCACTTGGAAATTTGGGATTGCTCACTCCACTCGAATCAAACCCCCAGTTCTCGATTTCTTCCACTCGATCGAATCCCCTCTCGAGCTCTTCCTCGTTCTTCCCCATCTTGGGGACGAATCGTTTGCTCATTTCTCCGCGATTTCCTTTCCTCATTCACCATTCGTCGAGGCACTGATAGACGGAGTGCTGGAGCAGAGCCATGGAGAAGCGGACGGGGAGGAGAATCTCACCGGAGGGGAGGAGGAAGAAGGCGACGAGGAGCTGGGATTGCATCTCGGCCCCTGCACCGGCGGCGCGGGGGTGGCTGGGGAGCCTGTCAGGTTTGCGCTAGGAAGAAAAAGAAACAGTTGGGAGTCGGCAGCAAGGAGAACGTTTCGTCGATTTCATTTAGTGAGCATCAACGGACGGGATTTCATCTGAGAATTTTTTTTTAAATAATGTATTTTATAAATCAAATTACGATATTAATACGGAGAATTTTTTTTTCCAAAAATAATACTCAATCGCCGAACCGCATGGCAACAATCGATAATCGCCGACGGTCCGCGAAATTGTGGTCTCGCCGAATGGGTTGGCGACAAACCGTAATAGTCCAAATGGTTTGGCGACATAAATTGTCGCCGAACGGTGCGGCGACAATGCGATTTCACGAACGGTGTGGCGACAAGTGGAGTCTTCGCCGAACGGTTGGGCGACATAATGTCTTCGTCAAACCGTGTGGCGGCAGATCCAAGAAGACGGCGGCGCGGCGCGCGAGGAAAAGCCAAGAAGGGAAAAAGAGAGCTCGGGCCGGAGTGAGTCGCCGAGAGAGAGAGAGAGAGAGAGGAGGGGCAGGAGAGAGGAGGAGGAGGTAGTCGCGGAGGTCGCGAGGAGGCGCCGGGAGCTCGGGAGTGAGAGGCGGGAGAAAAAGAGGAAGAAGAGAAACTACAAGGTAAAATCGAAATTTTGTGTTTTGTTTAGTTGCGAGAAAATATTGTAGGTTAATGTTGTATGAAATATTAGGGTTGATATTAGATTTAGTTTAATCGGTTCTTCTTTTGTAGACTCGCGATATTAGATATAAACTTTAATATTGTAGTATTTGTAGTGCGATAGTTAATTAGCGTTGTTCAATTTAAATCATTCGTATTACTTCTTTTAGTTGCGTAGAAAAATATTTTAGGTTAATGTTGTATGAAAATATTAGGGTTGATATTAGGTTTAATTTAATCGGTTCTTCTTTTGTGGACTCGCGATAATAGATATGAACTCTAATATTGTAGTATTTGTAGTGCGATAGTTAATTAGCGTTGTTAAAGTTAAATTGTTGATATTATTTTTTTTAGTTGCGTAGTAAAATATTGTAGTTTAATGTTGTATGAAAATATTATGGTTGATATTAGATATAATTTAATCGGGTTTTCTTTTGTAGACTCGCGATATTAGATATGAACTATAATATTGTAGTGCGATAGTTAATTAGCGTTATTCAATTTAAATTATTCGTATTACTTTTTTTAGTTGCGTAGAAAAATATTGTAGGGTAATGTTGATATTAGATTTAATTTAATCGGGTTTTAAATTATTCATATTACATTTTGGTAGTCATCTAAAAAATTATTTTGTCTATATCGTCATGAGAATGTCGATCCGATTAAATTTAGGGTATATTATGGCGATGGTGAAATAAAAAGTACGCAGAATGGTGTTGATTTAAGCAACTTTTCGGTGACCATGGTTGAGCACTCTATCCCCGAGAGTGTTAGCATTCGTGATATAAAACTTTGGTTGACCCAATATTTTTCTTTGGATCCAAGTGTTTACTCTGTTACCATCCAAGTTTTATTCACACGAAGCAATGGTGACCCGGCTATTTGGGAGTTGAAGAAAGTAGATCGGACATACATGTGGCAGAAATGGTTAAGGTGGTGCAAGGGATCTCATCTTGACTGTGTGATGCTGGTGCAGACTTGCCCTAGAGAAGAGGTGAATATTAGTGATATGAGCGAGAGCAGTATATCGGCTAGAGCTGAACAAGTTCAGGAAGTGGTGCCGATTGAGGTAGCAGCGGGGGATGATAATAGGGATACAACAAATGCCGAAGGCCGAGCTGATGAAGGGGAGGAGATCGAGGAACTTGTTGATCATTTGGAGTTAGTTGACCGTATGGCGGCAGAAGATGAAGCTGAAATGTTGGAATGTGATGATGGCATCGCCGAAGATGAGGAAGAGGAGGAGGATGCTGAAATGCATGATAGTATTGGGGAAGCGAATGTACCCATCCCTGACGAATGGAACAAGCAAAATAATTCTGGTATGAGAGTTTCATGGGGCCATGAGTCGCGTTGGGAGTATGGTACCAATTTCATTCGGCTGAATCAAATATTTTCGAACAATTCTGAATTGAAATTGGCAGTGAGGCTTTGGGCATTATCGCAGCAGAGAGAGTTCCGGGTTGTCTTGTCCAGGCTAGATAGGTACACAGTGAAGTGCAGAACAGATGGATGTGAATTTCGAGTTCATGCATACAAGCCGAAATGTGAGACGTATTGGATTGCATCACGAGTAGAGGAGCACACATGCAGATTAGAAAATGTTCTGGTGAAACACCGCAACCTAAATGCAGCTTTAATTGCTAGCGTAATGTTCAATGAAATCATTGAGAAACGGGACATTGAGTGTTCGTATATTCAGAAAGCAATCTTAAGAACATTTAAGTACCAGATAAGTTACTCGATGGCCTGGCGTGCGAAGCAAAAAACATTGGAGAAGAGGTTTGGTACATACGAGGCTTCATATTGCAACCTACCTCGTGTGCTTGATGTCTTGAAGCAAACAAACCCTGGCACATACACCGCTTTCGACGAAAGTGTAGAAGATGGCAACGGGATCTGCACGTTTCGTCGTGCGTTTTTTTCATTGGGTCCTTGTATTGCGTCATTCAGGTATTGCCGTCCATTGCTTTGTGTTGATGGTACATTTCTGACTGGAAAATACAAGGGACAGATTCTAACGGCCATTGCAGTTGATGCGAATAACCACATACTTCCATTGGCCTTTGCTTTTGTTGAGGGTGAGAACCGGGATAGCTGGCCGTGGTTTTTTTAGACATTTGAATTTTGGGGTAGTTGGTAATCGGTCCAACGTGTGCATCATTCATGATCGCCACAAAGGTATTCTTTCTGCAATTAAGACTCTACAGGAGGACCCTGATGAGCCATTCCCATGGCGTGACTTGCAGAGCAGGTGGTGCATGAGGCATTTGGGAGCAAATTTCTTCAGCGATTGTATAAGAAATTGATGAACCTCTTTAAGAGGTTGTGCAAGCGTAATCACCACGTAAGTTCAACGTGCTTTTACCGAGTTGGAGCAAGACACTAGTGCACATGTGGAAGAGATGAAGAAGCAACCACTGCGTAGAATGATTGCCCACCCAAAAGGCTAGCACCACTCGGAGAGCTCGACCCTCCAAATACGAGGAGATGAACGTCAAGGAACATAAAGTGTTTCTCGCACTAGATAGAGGCGGAGCCTCTGGAGAAGTAGGCACTGCTCCATGACACCGGTGGCGCCAGGTTAGTACAGTAAATTATGTTATTTACGATGGTTTAACAAATCGACTTGGTAGACTAACCGATATGTGTTGATCAGGTTTGGTGTCATGACAACGAATATAGCCGAGGTTTACAATTGGGTCATAAGAGGGCTCCGTCCGCTACCACTAGTGGCCATCCTGGAAGGCATGTTGCACGGCATAGTTGCCTATTTTCAGAAAAGGCATGCGGAGGCTGTTCTTCATGGCACGACAATGCAAACACCGTATTGTTACCGGATGATGGCCTACATGGAGGAACGAAGTACGAAAGCTCAGCAACATGTAGTGCGTAGCTTCGGAATTACTGAGTACCGATTTGAAGTGACTTTTCGGTGCAAAGGTGGATTGGGAACCAACACAGCTGTTATTACACATGAGGTAAATCTAGGCCAAGGGGCCAGTGGATGGTGCGAATGCACCTGCAACAAGCCAAAACTTCTCCACATCCCTTGTTCACATGTGATAGCTGCTTGTGGGCATATTGGGATGAATACGTCGCAATACGTGTCCCCTTTCTACTTGAAGGATTATGTTGTCCATACCTGGTCCGGGGAGTTCTGTGGTTTTCGTACACATGGTGATTTCACTGTGATTAACAGAGATGAGCGCATCTGTCTACCGGATCCGACCTTACGGAGGTGTGCCGAAGGCCAGTCTGGTCGTCCACAGAGTAGGCGCATTCGCAACGACATGGATGAATCCGAAGTGGGTGGCTATGTTAGGAGATGTTCTGAGTGCGGTGAGTATGGCCACAAGGCAAATCAATGCCGACAGCATGTGTGATTGGTGCAATCCATCAACTCGTCATGGTTATGCTATGTGATATGTGTCGAAGTAATAGGTATTGTCGGTTATGTATCGAATTATGTAATCTTATTTATGTAATCTTATTCATGATTGTGGGATCTCATGTAATATTATTGAAGTTGGCGCTTATGTATTTCGATATATATATATACAGTGTTTGTCATATTTTTTCAAGCTTCATTATTTATGTTGTACGCTTCTTTCGTTTTATTTATATATATGTCGTGTTTATTACATGTCTAGTATAATAAATATTTCATTAATTACTTGCGAGGATGGAGCAGCCCGGTCACTTCGACTCTTCCGTGGACCGGCGGACGCGTATGCGTTCATCCACACGATGTAAGGCAATGATAAGGTGCCTCGCTGCGGATCCGAGTGCCTAAGAAAGCATGGTGTGTTGACCCACGCCACACGTGTGAGTTGCACTTACATGAAAAAATACTTTACATGTTTTTGTTCACATAATTTGATGTTTGATGACGTATATTTAAATAATGCAAATTTTTGTTTGCATCCATAGGTTGGCACGTGCTGGGTTGCTTCCTCTCGTTCGCATGGTTGAGGGGTCAGCTGAGGACGCAGGTGTGCCCGACGATCAGGCCGAGGGTGAGGACGGTCCAGAGCGGTCGCGACGTTTTCCATTCGATCGTTCCCTACTGGCGTGTTTGGTCGACCGTTGGAGGCCAGAGACGCACACTTTCCACCTTCCTTTGGCGAGGTGACGGTGACTCGCGGGACGCCGCCATGCTTATCGGGTTGCCGATCGCCAGACACCGATCGGACCCTCGGTGACTCTCTTTGGGTGGGTGGCGGACTTGGAGGAGAGGTTTGCCGGAGTGGTGCCTGTTGATCCAGAAATTCGGATCGGCAAGAGGCATAGCCCATCGAGGATGTGGTTGGCTCGGCCGAGGTTAGCGATGAGTACATAAATATATTATTCTACATTCATGTGACATTAACCGATACTAAACTATTTTGATTGTCGCAGTGCAACGGATGGCGGCGATGCCCACGGCCTACCAGCTTGCACGGCACCTTGAGGCCTATCTACTTTGGTTGTTCGGGTGGGTCATGTTCACGTCGACTCACGGCGACAGTGTCGATGCGCGGTGGGTAAGCCATGCATGGGCTATTGCCAATGCCGACCTGGACGCCGTACCACAGGTATCCTGGGGTTCGGCGGTCCTTGCTGCCACGTACCGCGCTCTTTGCGACGCGTGCGTGAAGAAAAGCAAGGCCATCAATCTCGCAGGGATGCCTCTTCTTCTTCAGCTCTGGTCGTTCGAGCATTTCCATGTGGGTCGACCCTTTGTTGAGCCTCGACACTACACCGCCGACATGTATGGCGGTGATGCGATCGACCGTCTGACGATGGGCTCCCATTGGACTAGGCGACGGGTACGTCATTCTGAATATTTATTTGGTTTTTTTTTGCAATCACATATGCTTACAGACTTTTTTTGTACCGCAGCCACACGGTGGCGGGGATCGCAGTACGTTCGCGCACTACTCCTTCACGGAGGCGTTTGACCACCTACAGGCAGAGCAGGTGATCTGGAACCCATACAACGAGCGTCGTGTAGTGGAGAGAGCGATGGCAGGGGGGATCTCTGCCCTGTGCTACAGGGACCAGACTTACTGGCTTACTAGGAAGAAGCTCATCTTCGATGTCTTCGTGGAGGACTACGCACCGCAGCGAGTCATGAGGCAGTTTGGACTTCGGCAGCTGGTCCCGGTTCCTTCAGGGGATCGTGTGCCATAGAGAGTGCACTCGTGAGTTACTCCCCCCTAACAAGTTTGTTAAATACTTATGTTATATTTGTAATAATATGGATTTCTCTTCAGGTTCTCCACCCATGGACCTCAGAAGACCATGGCGATCTTGGCTTAGAGGATGGCGCCGTGGCTCGCTCAGTGGGATGACGCACTAGAGGATGTCGTCGGTGAGGAAACGCCGTACGACTACTCCTCCTACCAGCAGTACCTAGCCTGGTACGTGCCACGGACGCGTACACGTCTCCTATTTGTGGAGGAGCTACCGACCCACACGTACGCTCCGAACGTGGCAGACTTGTACCCAGGCCAGGCAGGAGTAGCCATGCACGCGATGGTAAGTCTTACTGTGACGTTATTTCATTTATTCCTCATCGTATGTCGTTGTGTTTATGAGTTGTTCAGACGCGTGGCGGTGGACCACGCCACGGACTTGCACCAAAGATGGCCACAAGATTTTGAGTAGGTCTGCGGGCGAGTCTCCGCTACACCGACGAGATGACAGAGGCTTGGAGACGCGTGGTAGCCGGGACTCGACGGATCGTGGAGCTCGGTTCTTGTCGCCACACGCACGCCGACCGACCGTGGTACCTCTTCTAGGCCGCCACGCGCGCCTTCTTACCACACCGGCCCCGCCTCCTTCAGACGCAGATGGAGGCGAGTCCGGCTTCCACACCCTCGTGCCACCGCCCCGGACATGGTGGAGGGTCCATTGGCAAGCACCACGCGGTCCCACCATGGTCCCCACACCGGTAAGTCGACCAAAACTCAATAGTTGACATTTGGTACAAGTATCACCTAAGTATGATTACATGTTACTACCGAATCAGAGGTTGCACCCACGTTGGAGCACGCTCTTCGTCGCCGCGACTCGCCAGGCACGCCGATCGATTCTCTTGGCGGATCGGTTCTTCTCCAAGACGCAGATGGACTCAAGACCGCCAGGACACGATTCACGCAGCCTCCAATGACGCAGATGACGCAAGAGACTACGGCACCTCCTACGGTACACGTTGCCTCCCGAGCGCCGCCGCGGCAACAATCTGACCCTTCAGACACGGGCAGCGCGACCGTCCTAGGAGGCACACACACGACCTCTGGACGATGCGCCGGCTTCAGCACGTAGGGCAAAGAGAGGTCGTGCTAGTGGTAGGGGTGCTCAAGGGGGTGGTCAGGGGTAGTACATCAGTTTGCTGTCGTCATATACATGCTTCATACTTCCTCACTTAATGTATGATTTAGTATTTCGTGCCATTTATTATGCTTTCATCACGTTTTATTTCATTCAAGTATTCTCAGATATTTTTCTGACCGATTTGACAACACCGCCAACGCCTCTAACTTTTTCGGACCGATTTGACAACACGAGACCATCACTTTTGCCAGACCGAATCGATCTGTATGTTTCAATCTTACATTCCAACACTTAGTCCACAAACCACCGCTTCGGGTCTATAAAAAGCCAAACCGTTGGCACATAACCGCAGCTCTCACTCACACTTCTTCACCATGGTTGATAGTTCTAGCAGTCAATTTTCGTGGACACCTGATATGAGTAGTGACGAATACTTATAACAGGGGTACCCCAACGGCCCAAGATGACCAGCCGGCGGCCTCAAGCACAGCTCAAGCCCAACAGGCCGCTTCCAGCCCACTACCGACCGAGGGGAATGTCTCCGACCAAGCGGGGCTCCCGACCCCCGCCACGAGACGTCCCTTCCCGACCAATCGAAGGAAATATCTCCGACCGAGCTAAGCTCCCGACCTCCTCAGCGAGACGGCCCCCCCGGCTCCGACCAAGCAGGCTCGACCGCAGCAGGTCGGGATCCCCGACCGATCGTGCCAAGATAACCCCTACCAAGGGCGCGTGTCGAAGCCTCTACCAGACAACCGCCACGCACCCTACGAACGGGTCAATCAAAGTGACTATACAAGGGCGGTGGCTCCTTCCTAGAGGGTTTAATGATCGACCAAGTCATGCCCCACCCCATCACCGGTCACATACAAGACGAAGACACGCCTCTCCCGAGGCAACACCCACGCCAGCGCAAAGAACGCCAACACCCGTAAGGTTCGCAGAGGCGTACGCCGTTTCCGGAAATACCTAACCATCGACCGACTAAGCTACCGACCCAAGATGGGCAAGGCGAGCGATGATCGGCCACAGAACGAAGGACCAAGCTCCTAATGTAGGTCGCCTCGCCCTCTCCCAATTCTCGATGTAACCCGCCTTCCTTTCGTATAAAGGAGGCGGGAACTCCCGTAGAAAGCGGAGGAGAGAGCGCCATCAAACCCATCTCGCTAAGTCATTGGCACTCTCGCTTGTAAACTTTGTGCAGTCATCTGTACTGAAGAGAATACAACGCCGCCACACGAACTGGAGTAGGGATCTTCGGCCCGAACCAGTATACATCTTGGACTTCTGAGTCTAACCATTCAGGGAGTGGAACGCGCGACCCCTTAGACTTACAAATTTACTTGCCGGTGCTCGAAACACCGACAAGTAGCATAGCTCTTACTTGCACGTTGCAGGTCACGCGTGGTGGGAAGGACGATCAATTCAAGGAGGAGAACCTAAGTAAAGCGATGTCCAAATTGCAAGAGTGGCGCCCGACATTGCGGAGGCAAGCTTTGACAACCTCTGGTCTGAGCCTCGTGACCACCAACGACCTGAAGGTGCACTTGCAATGGTGGCGTCAAAGATATGTCAAGGTATGTGAACTAGCCGACCACCCTTCTGCTGCAGGCTTCTCAAGAAGAAATTACAGGTTACTGATGCCGCCCGATCAGTATGCAGAGCATATTCTGGTTAGTTATTTCATATTTGATCACCTTACTAATCTTTTTAGGATTATACATAAGTTCACTATTTCGTACGTTCGTTTAGTGTGTTAGTCGTTCCCAGAGGATGAAGAGTTGCTGAACAAAGATATCCCAGAATTCTTAGCGATGTATAAGCTCTTCGGCGGTGGTGTGATGCCTGGTTGGCGCAGAAGACGCAGAAGTGGGTCTAATCGATGGGTAGAGATCGACACAATATCGCTTTGTATCGGCAAGTTCAAGAGGACGCTCAACTACCACCGGAGGTGGGCTTGCTCCTAACTATGCAAGTGCCGATGACGACGATGATGACGATTTCAGATCACCTCCACCTCGACGCTCAAGCGCTTACACAGTAGGCGTTTAAGAAACAATGCAATGAAGGTTCAACCAAAGACTAGAGGTGGGCTAGCTCCCAACCATACAAATGACGCTAACGATGATGACGACGATTTCAGATCACCTCCACCTCGACGCTCAATCACTTCCACGATAGGCCCGCCAAGAAACAACGCAAGAGAACGCTCAACTAGCACTAGAGCGGGCTAGCTCCCGATCATACAAACGATGATGACGCCGATGATGACGATTTCGATCACCTCCACCCCGACGCTCAAGCACTTCCACCAAAAGATGACTTTTATCTTTGTCACCATGCCCTATACCGAAGACTACGATCGAAGGATGTACGGTTTTGTGAGTTATGTTGTATCCCAGTTTTATCAATTTTGTAAGCCATGTTGCATTTTATTGAATGATACTATGATTTGTTGTCAAGTTTGTAGCACACCGAAGGATAATGGCGAACTACGAAATTTGATTTTTTCCCTGAAAAAAAATCAACTGACAAATAATTTTGTAAAACACCTCATTAATTACGATCGATAAATAGGAATTTTTCTAAATTTATTGACCCTACTTTGAAATATGCAATTCTTGCAACCATTAAACTGACACCGACTTTTCATGTAGGGTATAGGTATATTCTTGCAATTTTTTGAGTTTTGCTATTTGAATTAAAAAAATACAAACATTATACAAAAAAAATCTGAACGACTAATCACATATATAAATTATCACCGACAAATTTGCCACACAAATTTATTATTCTGACAATAATCTTTGTAAATTTCACACTGATTGGCTCGACAGTATTATTTTTATCATATATTTTTGGCGATTAGTGCTGTGAATATGATATTTTTAAATAGTATTATTTATTTTTCTAAAAGAGTGTTAATCTGTTATTATTAGGGCGGTCTTTGAATAAACGGACATCTGCGCTCTCGTTTATGCATCATCGATCCGCCATCTAAGGTTGATTCAACGGTACTACATCCCGATTTTGGCTCCAATTTTAAAGAGCATAATTTTCATGAGTTTCAAAACTTTTAGTTGCATGTAAAAATTTCAAATGCATTTGCCTCAAATTAGACTTCAAAATAACTTCCGCATCTTCAAAATTGAAATTCCAAAATAATAAAAATTAAACATGTATGGAATAAAATATTTCAAACCATTGTGTTTGCAAAGCCATTTCAAAATTCAAAATTCAACCCAACTCTAATATTGAATTTTAGAAATCTTCTGACGATCGTCGCCATTCGATTGGCGACTAATGATGTCGTCGCATTTGTTGGCGACAACTTGATGTCGCTGTTCCATTCGGCGACGACTGATTTGTCGCCAATCCATTCGGCGACGACTAATTTGTCGCCAACCCGTTCAGCGAGGACAACAATTTCGCCAGACCGTTTCGCGATTATACAGTTGTCGCCATGCGGTTCGGCGATTGAGTATTATTTTTGGAAAAAAAAAATTCTCCATATTAATATCGTAATTTGATTTATAAAATACATTATTTTAAAAAAAAAATCTTTCATCTGATCAGGAACTTCACATCCAATGGTAGTTAGACTATGAATAGTAATTACTGAAAACTACGGTGTCGTAAATCTGGTTTACTGATTGTAATCTAAAGTTACCCGAATCTTTTCTGTTACGGTAAATTTCTGTCCCAAGTTGGAGTATAAAACTTGAGGATTATGAGGAATGGAGAGGAGAATGAATTTCCGCATATTCTAGTTTCTTCCTGTAGAGTGTAGAACCCTAGTTCTTTGTGGTTTTGGGATGCGATTTGGAGATCGAGTTCGTTTCGGTTTGGTTTTTGTTCCGTTTTCTGGTCGGATTCATTTGGGGACCTGCCAAAGCTGTCGGTGGGATGCTGTTCCTGGCGTCCGAGGCCACCAGGGCATTCTACTGTGCCTACGCCGCCCGCGCCGGCTTCACGGTGCGCACCGACGGCGCGGGGGTGGCTGGCGAGTGGGCGACAGGATTTGGCCCCGGGGGGCCGAGCCGAGAGCAGCCGGGGTGGGGGCGAGAGATTTGAGGACTGAAGTATGAGGATGGCCAAGAGGCTATGAGCTGGGCCAGGTCTCATCCGGATATCGGAATGGGTCTTTATCTGATGTCCGAGTCTTGATCCATATTTTTCGGATATTACATGTTCCGAATCTGATCCGGTATCCAGATCCGATCCCGAATCCAATCGGATATCTAAATTCCATACCGAATCTGATCCTGACCGGATTCGGATCGGGTGGATAAAATCCGACCCATTTTCACCCCTAGTACTACTGTACTGAATTCCTGATAAAATGGCTAAGTACATGTATTACTTTCATAGATTTTATTGAGCAACCAAAACAGGTTTAGAATTTTTGAAACTTTTACAAAAGGATTCCGAGGCAATGATTAAGTTCTACAAAAAAAATTGGATTATGATCGCACTCGAGTGAATTTATAAAATTCTGACAACGTTAAAGTATCATTTATGCACGTTCTGTTTTTGTTTTTCAAAAATAACAAATGAAGTTCATTCTTTTGAAAAATTTTCTGTATGATCCTACACTACTAAATATGGTACTATAAATTTATCAGAGTATGATCAATCTTGTACATTTTTATAAAATTCTAACAGTGCTACTGTCCTAAATTCCCGATAAAATGGCTGAGTACATGTATTTCTTCCATATATTTTATTGAGCAACCAAAACATGTTTAGAATTTTTTAAACTTTTATAGAAGGATTATGCAGCAATTCTTAAGCTCTCCTAAAAATTTTAGATCATGATCACACTCGAGCGAATTTATAAAATTCTGATAAGGTTACTGTCTCATTTATGTTCGTTCTGTTTTTTATTTTTCGAAGATAACAAATGAAGTTTAATTCTTTTGCAATTTTTTCTGTACGATCCTATACTGCTAAAGATGGTATCATAAATTTTTCAAAGCATGATCAAGCTTGTATATTTTTATAAAATTCTGATAGTGCTTCTGTTATTTTTATAAAATATCTCAAAAATTCGGTTTTCCAACAAATTTTCATGGAAGATGACATTCTTTAGAGGTATTGTCCCAAGTCCGGTAAAAAAGAAGAAGTTAAAATCTAGTCAAAAATTTCCAAATTACATCGAAATTCTGGAAATACTTTAGCAATTTGAAAAAAAAAATTACTCGGTCGGGAGTTTCAATCTCGTCCCCCTGCCAAAATTTTCAAAATTTCGTCGGGATTTTGAACCTTCCCTATCCCAATCAGAACTCTCTGACAATGGAGTACCTTGTGTTAACATGAGTAAGAACCTTATAGGGAAGTGCAAACCAACAACTCCAACCTGAAGCTTTTTACACACTGCTTCAGCTCAACTTACTTGCCAGGTGCACCCGTGAACAGGGTGAACAGGGTTCACATTATCGACGAAAATCGATCGATTTTCGCCCGTATCGCCACGGTATGATTTCTAAAACCGCTCGATAAACCGGTCAATTCAAAAGAAAATCAAAAAAAATTATATTTCGTAAACCGGTCAAAAATCGGTGAAAATCGAACGATTATCGACAAAAATTGCTAAAAAAAATCGACCGCGAGAAGAATACAACCGATCTGTCGATAATCGGTGAAATTCAAAAAAAAATTCAAAAAGTTTGATTTCGAAACCATTCGATTTTTGACAATTTTCGAGCCGGGGGGGGTGATTTTTCAGGTCGAAACGATAATGTAAACCCTGCCCGTGAACACTTCGGTCACATGGAAAGGCTGGCTCAAGAAACGCTGGATCTTCCCAGCACGTGCAACAGTGAGCTTGCCGTC
Source organism: Otatea glauca (assembly GCA_036346275.1). Lineage (NCBI taxonomy): Eukaryota > Viridiplantae > Streptophyta > Magnoliopsida > Poales > Poaceae > Otatea > Otatea glauca. The sequence continues at coordinate 1,174,089 of CM070711.1, read as the reverse complement.
TTCACTGAACTCATCCATACCCAAAATGGCAATAGTATCCTGCAAGTTCTTGTAGTTCTGAAGAACCTTCTGAACACCACAGGCGTCGGGCGGTGTTGTAGTGCTCTTCTCCTAACACATGCGGCGTAAGCATTCTAGATGTTGAAGCAAGGGGATCCACAGCAGGGTAGATTCCAAGTTCAGAAATCTAGACAAGAACATTGTAGGTGACGTTTGGTTTAGTGGATGAGGGTGGATAGAATATAATCATCTATGGATTTAGATTTATCCATTTGTTTGGATGAGTGGATGGATAGGATATGGTCATCCAGTTTTTTGGAATATTTCCTCAAGATGCTGGATAGAGCTATCTAAAAAAAAAGACCGAATGGGCTCATCCAGTTTGTTGCATGAAGAGGTATACTCGATCAAATTCAAATTTCGCCGAAATGTACTCAGTCAAATTGTGTACGAAAATTCAAATTTCGGTCAAATTTTACCAAAAAAATCAAAATATTGATTACAACTAGCCCATCCATCTAACCAAACAAAAAAATTACTCATCCTATCTATTCTCATCCATCCAACCAAACAAAAAATTAGATTATCCCTATCCACCCAACCAAACAGCCACCTAGATGGCTCAATCCCATCTAGGCTGAATGGCCATATCCCATCCAACCTTATCCAGGCAACCAAACGCACCCGTAAAGAACATAGTTTTGATAGGATAATTTCATCTATACATCCAAAGCCGTAACACAAGGATCTTTTCATCTATACATCAAAAGGAGTAAACAAAACTGACGGGACAACACTGTTGTGGCATCAAGATGTGCAAATGTAGTTGCAGGAGCAGGATCAGTCAGATCATCAGCCGGCACAGACATAATAGACCCCTTCTTCGTCGTAGTGATATGCTCTTGAAAACCTCCCAGATCAGTACCAAGAGTAGATTGGTGACCAACAGCAGATGGGATATGACCGAGCAAAGCAGGAACCCCCGAGTTTGACTGCAACATGATTAGCATGCAAGTTGAGGGCATACCCATAACACGTTAAACATTCCCATATGCGAGAATTTGGAAGGTGACCTTAGTGAAACGGAAGATGTTATCGATGAAAAGGAGCACATCCTGTCCTTCAGCATCTCGGAAATGCTCGGCAACTGTCAAACCAGTGAGCCCAACACGAGCACGAGCACCAGGAAGCTCGTCCATTTGTCCACAAACCAGAGCACACTTGCTCTCACTCTGCCAAGAGTGAATTGTCTAAACTTTAGCTGCTAGAGTAAAAACTACACACACATGATGGTGCACACACTTACTATAGCTGTACCAAAGAGATCTGTATTACAAAATCTGACCTGCTTATTGCCAAGCTTAATGACATCACTCTCAATCATTTCCCTGTACAAATCAATGAAATCATTGCCTTCACGGCTTCTTTCACTGACACCAGCAAACACAGAGAAACCACCTGATAAACAGGGAAGTTAGAACACAGAAAGAAGACAATGAGCCATGAAACAAAGATAAAAAAGGTGATGTTCCCAGTGAAACAAGCCATGGCCTTTAGCTACATTGTTGATCAGCTCCATGATGAGCACAGTTTTAGTGACACCGACACCACCAAACAACCCAATCTTTCCACCCCTTTGGTAAGGCGCCAAGAGATCAACAAGACAGCAACCTACATGGCAGGTATCTTAGGAATGCACATAACACCCTGGCATACACAACAAAATTGCTATACCTTAATTCCAGTGACAAGAATCTGTTGTTCTGATGCCTGCTCAACAAAATCGGGTGCCTCACGATGGATTGGGAGGAAATGGTTTGTTTCTACAGGAATGTTACCGAAAAAGAATTAACACCCAGACTCAAATTGATGCATCATAATACACTGCAGTACTTACTTATGTCACCCTTGTCATCAATTGGCTAATCGATGACATTCATTATACGCCCAAGAGTAGCAGCCATTACATTTGCATCTGATCTAATACGAAACACCCAATGCACCACATTGGCGTTGCTTATGTTCCAATCGCAGTCTACTAAAATCCATGAATGGGACACGATCAGCGTGTGCAAGTAGGGTTTAGGATGGAACGAACGGTGATCGGCGATCCGGTGTTGAGGACGCGGACGAGGTCCTCTGTCCCGTCCATGGCGATGGTGCGGACCATGTTCTCGCCGAGGTGCTGCGCGACCTCGAGCACGAGGCGGATGTTGTCGTCGAGCACCTCGAGCGCCGTGAGGATTGGCGGGAGCTCCTCGTCGAAGCGCACGTCCACGACGGCGCCGATGACCTGGCACACCTGCCCCACCGCGCCGGCCCCCGTGAACACATCTGTGATCTTCCGGCCGTTGCCCACCGCCGCCGGAGACGAGAGCGGCACGGCCGGTTAGGGAGGGCGTGGCGGCGCGGTGGAGGGGGAGGAGAGGAGGCGGCGGGAGGCCATGGGAGTCTAGCTAGGGTTTTGAATCTGTGGGTGGTACTAGAAGGAGATGGAGAGGCGAAGCATTTGGATTTGGTCCGACCGAGGCGAGGCCGCGGCGGACACCGGGGCAGTGGAATCCTTCGCTTATCTGCCCCCGCTTACGTTTTTTAAAAAAAATATTCGTAAATTTGATATACTCTTTTTCATTCAGTGACCAGAGCCCTAGGAGTTCAGCCAACCACAATAGCATGCATATGGCCTATCGTGGCGTGATTCCTAACACGCTCACCGGTAGTGGCAACAAGGTGCGTGCACTGAGCCAGTTCTCGAGCCCCACCTGCTGCACTGCAGCAACTCAACACCCTCCTCGTCCGCTGCAGTGTCTACTCCCACGGTCCCTCACCCTACCGGGATGTTGGTTCTTCTCTAAGCTCTTTCGGACGCGACTGACGACACGTATCGTCTATTGTACCCTCCGTAATGGAAGAGAGACCTAAATTTACAAATACATGTATAAAAGATGCTAGATTTACAACAACAAAAAAAACACACACCCGTATAGGGGCAAATAAGGGAAGGTTTCCTCTTCATCAGCCATCAGAGGTTTAATACAGAAGGAAACTTTACCGTTTAGTCCTTGTAAATGTTTTCTTATAACTGAGAAATTTTTACTTGACAGAATATGATGTTTTGTGCTAAAAAGGAGGAGAAACCGCGAAAACCATGAACAATCTAAGGTTACCCATCTGCTTGGAAAGGATGGTGATGGTTCCTAAATGCTTGCCACCGATTGCCACAACAAATAGGCAACCTTCTTTTGAAATGAATAGTTTATCTAGGAAAATCGAAGAAAAATGTACATGTGTAGAATTCGGGCCTTCAAAACAGTTGCTAATCTAGAATCCTTGGCCAATCTACCGTAGCGATCTTGGTTTGCCTAGTAACATCCGGTGAATCCATGCATGGTGATGATCCTAATTCCTACCACGGTGATCTTGCCTTGCAAATATTGGTTATCCTAATTGCTTTGGTTAATCCTTGCGAGGTAGAATTCGGAGCGATGGTGACCCAGTGGCAAGATAGTGTCTGTTAATCACGTCACCATACAGTTCTGTTTTTTCACTAACCGTAGGTCTTTCATGAACTGAATAACATTGTCTGTGACATAATGTTCTGTTCAAGGATAGCACCCCTCGCATTATGAAATTTGGTGATCATCCTGGTTGTCCTTGTGGTGGTACTCATGTTGCCGATGTCTCGATCATCAGTAATCTAAAGGTAATTATCATTCTTGATGTAAGGTGGTGTTAGCACCAAATTTTGAAAGGTATACAGCTAATTTGTAAAACCAAGTTAAAATTAGATATTTAGCTGATACCGGTTTAAATAAGAAATGTTATCTTAAAGAGATTGATGCCGACATGATTTATGGTTTACAGCGGATTGGAGAAAGATATGATTGGCCTGCGCGCTATAAAAAAGGGACCTGAAGCAAGCCAAACCAACAACAATCAATCAAACAACTCGCATATACTTTTTATTTACTTTCCGTCGACTTGGAATAACCTTTGTAATTAGTTCTTGATCAATAAAGTTACGCATCGCCGATTGTTGATCATCTTCGATTACGTCAATGTAAGTTCAAGCTCTATTGATTTTGGTGATTGGTTTAATATTAATGTTTAATCATTGTTTAATGACAAATCTAATCATTATGAGACTAACATGTTTTATTAAGTCTTATTCTTATTAGTCTCATACTTGGATGGAAAATGAAAAACCTAAGGTATGCACTCGTATTCATTCTATTATATATATGCATACTTAGAATTCAAGTTAAAGTATGAACTCTTCCATTGCTTTAGACCAAATATGTGCATTATGTTTTTAATTCATATATACATGAATGCACACATCTAGGGGGAGTTTATAATTTAACTTGATGTTTTCAATTGTATTGATCCATGTCCTCTTATCATACAATATAAAGGATCAAGACCTTGAAACAATCTTCTGAGTATATGAAACTTGTGTAGTTATATATATATACTCATCAATTTAAATGAGTTTAAACTGAGTTCGATTGTCTTTCAATCAATCAAAGAACATTTCATCATGTGTTGATGGTGTCTTTTTGTTGATTAAAGACAAGCGAAAAGTTCTTGAGTATAATGAAGCATTAGTTGCATCAAAGTGCTCAAGACAACATTTAATTATTCAAATTAATTTGGGTTGTGCTCAATCGATCTTGGAGGCATCTATTATGTGTTAATGGAGTGCGATGATGATTGAAACAACCGTGTTTGTTGGACTAACATCTTCCATGAGTTGTGAAGTAGGTTAAGTCCAAGATGATGAAGAATCGGGAAGAATAAGTCATCATGTGTTGATGAGCTTCAAGAGTTGATCCCGAAGTGAAGAGAAGGGCTAGAAAAGGTTCATCATGCGTTGATGACCAAGAAGAAGAAGAAGAGGTGATCCTGGAGAAAAGATGATTGGAAATCATAAAAGCTCCAAGTGGATCAAGTGCGGCAAAGGTATAACTAGCTAGGGCTAAGGATTTGTTCCTAGTCTTTTACCGGTCTCGGTGTTTGGTTGTGAGACCGGGTTGCTTGTTAGGTGCCGTACTATTAAGAGGGGTTGAGTCTTTTAGCTTGAGCTTCATCATGTGTTGATGAACTCGATCCGGTTCACTCTAGCTCACTCTCTTGTTTGATGTTTGCATGAAGCTAACCATTTGGCATGTGTTGCAAATTGGTGAAGCTTGTGCATTGGATTTTGTATGAGCTAAGTATTTGCATGTGTTGCAAATAAGGGTGCTCATACTTACATCTTATTTGAATCTTATTTGATTTGGTTTTTGCTTGGAGCTAAGTTTTGCATGTGTCGCAAAAGGAGAGAGCTCAAGCAATTTGGTTTAAAGTGGTTGCATGGAGTTAGAGATTTGCATGTGTTGCAAATAAAGAGCTCATGCACTTGTAATTGTTGTGGTTGCTTGCATGGTGCTAGAGATTTGCATGTGTTGCAAATAGAGAGCTCATGTTTTGGTATTGCTTGGAGCTAGGTTTTTACATGTGTTGCAAAGAACAATGCTCAAGCATAAAATTGGTTTATTGTGTATTTGCAAGTTCGTTGTGCGAATAAACCGAGGTCTATGAGTTCGGAATCCCGAGAGCACGTGAGTAGGGCTTGCAACGGGTGTTTGCAAGTTGACTGGGTCTTGTGTTGACCTTCACATGGCTAGGGGGATTAATCTCATAGACTCGAGTTTGATTTGCTTAATACGTTTTACAAATAGATCTTGAGTTGTTTACGAAATGTGTTTTCGTTAGTTGGTTTTGTTATTTGCAAATGTGTTTTGCAAATGAACTTGAGATTATGGGTTCCGATCCTAAAGCATGTGAATAGGATTTGCAAATGTGTTTTGCAAATTGACTTGATCATGTGTTGATCATCACATGGCTAAGAGGATTGATCTCATAAGTTCTTGGTTTATTTGCAAATGTGTTTTGCAAATAAGTTGTGCTTAATGAGATTCTTTGGAGTATGTGATTAACATATGCAAATGTGTTTTGCATAGTGTTGTGATCATGCGTTGATCCTCACATAGCTCCAAGAATATATCTTTAATGGTTTGGAGAAAAGTTTTTGTGAAAAACAGTGTTTTCTCCCTGAGGCCGGTCGTACCGCCCTTGTAAGGCCGGTAGCACCGGGGTCCGGTGCTACCGCAGTTTGGCCGGTAGCACCGACGGTCCGGTGCTACCGTCTCTCTGGCCGGTGTGAAAATTCCAGAGAGGGATGTTTTTGGGCGGTCTGGCGGTCCGGTGCTACCGCCCATGGTAGGCCGGTAGCACCGGAGGTCCGATGCAACCGCTCTTCTGGCCAGTGTGAAAAATCCAGAGGAGGTGTTTTTGTGTTCGGCTTGAGTCCGGTGCTACCGGGGTGAAGGCGGTGCTACGCCGAGCGGTAGCACCGCTCCCGCTGGCCGATGCTACGGAAATTCAGTAACGGCTAGTTTTGTAGCCGTTGGCGAGGAGGCCGTGCTCATCGGTCTCGAGGGCGGTAGCACCGGGTTTCCTGGATCTTTGCCCATTTCGCCCCCAACGGCTAGTTTTGGCTTGGAGGCTATAAAAGGAGGCCTTGGGGGCAAGGGCATAGGGTTGGTCATGGTGAGATGAAGTGTGAGTTCTTGGGGGGTGTTGTGCATGTGTTGCCTTCTCCCATTTGCTTCTTGAGCTAGTGTGAGCCTCTAATTGCATGTGTTGCAATTAAGAGAGGATTGAGAGCCTCTTGTGCATGTGTTGCACTTGAGGAGGATCCTTGTGCATGAGTTGCACTTGGTGATCACTGGAAGCACATGTGTTGTGCTTGGTGAAGTTCAAGCGAGAGGATTCGGCTTGTTACTCTTGGAGGTTGCCGACTCCTAGACGGCGTAGAGCGTCGTGCGCGGGAGCTCTCAAGGTTGTGAGAAGCCCTGGCAAAGTTTGTGAAGGTTCGGGTTGAGCCTACGCGAAAGAGTGAAAAACCACATCTAGTGGATTCGAGGTGGGTGCTCAATTCGTGAAGCCGATCCAATTCGTTTGGGCTAACCTCAACGTGGACTAGGGGAGACCGGCAAGTCTCCGATCACCACGGTAAAAAGTATTGTGTCTCTTGTGCTTGACTTGTTCTCTTTATTTATATTCAAGCAATTTACATTCATAGAATTAAATTGATTAATTGCTTGTCTTTAGAATTGCTTTTTGTTAGAGACATAATTAGTTAGTGCACATAGTGAGCCTAGTTGATTTAGGCTTTAATTGTCAAAATCTTAGTTTATCGCTTCCGCATCATTTTTGATGAGGTTTTGACATAAGGGTAATTAGGGGTGAATTGCTTTGTAGAAATTAGAAAGAGAAAGTCTTTTTAAAAGCCGCCTATTCACCCCCTCTAGTCGGCATCCTCGACCTTACAGTCAATATACCAATGTCTGTTTTTCTCCGATCATGTTGCGCATCGCCTATTTAGGAAAATATGCCTTTACCAATCCATCTAATTAGCTTTAACAAGCTGTTTAGACTTATCATTACGTGTGATTTAATCGACTAAATAGCTGTTTAGATCATATTACTATTGATAAACCTAATTGGCTATTACAGCTGTTTAGATTATAATATTCTTGCCGATTACATGATCAAATCGGCTGGCACGCCTCGAACCTCTTAAACCCGGTGTTTGCGTGTGTTTAGGCCAATTAAATCATTTGTCATATTTTCGACGCCAACAAGTGGATTTCTCGTACCTACCCAAAAAGTTCATGAAAACTTAACAAAAAGTCAAAAAGACTGCGGCGAAGGGCAATTTCGTTAATATTTTGAAATTACTTAGTACAAACACTGGAACAGTATGCGTTTGAGTGAATTCTGAAGCTAAACAGTGACATTAGGTCCTATTTGGGACAAATCCTAATCACGTAGATTCTGGATTTTCCAAAAATTAGATGGGTGATAACTTATGAATTTGTGTATAAATCTGCTTCTGATTGTGTAAAAAGTTTCCTGTAGAATTTAGAACCTGGATTCTTGAGAACCAGAAGCTGTCACCCATCTGAATCCAGAATCTGTACAATTAGAAACTATCACAAGCATGGCATTAAAACAAAATTTAAATAAGTCTTTTAGGTGCTGATCATTAGAATCATGCAAATAATAGTTTTTAGCTGTGCTAAGGAAAATCGGACATTCAGAAGTATTTTGGTGGTAGCCGTGCATTGCATGATGCTGCGTCCATAAACGATCGACTTTTATCTCCGTTTAGCTGTCCTTGCATTGTTCTGTGCAAGTCAAATGATGGCAGTATAAGCAACATGCAGTCAGATAGCGGTCGCCGTACTAGTACTATCGTAGTTCTATCCAAGGACTGGTTCTCAGCATGGCACTAGGTTGGTTTCTGCTGGAGATTTCAAGGCCATAAGGAAAGATATGTCCAATATGATCTCTTATTGTAGCATTCAGAGTCATTTTGCTTGGTATCCTGCCCTGTTTATATCTTGGAGACTGATCTTATCTTGCTATATATGCTTCAGGCCACAAATATACGAGTCAAGAAAGGCCTTACTAAAGTCTCCTACACCATCAGCCCATGATTTTCTTCCAGCACATCTCTCACACCTGGAATTTGTCAGAGAAGTGAAGGGATAGTTACTATTCAGTGAATCAAAAGGATGACATCATTGTTTTATAAATCTAGTTTTATATGCGATAGCACTATATGCCTGGACCTGGAGGACAAATAGATTATCACGAGTAATATTTTGAAAAGTACTAGTTTTACAGATCTATTGGTGTCTCCTCTTGTATCACCGTGGAGCATCTTATGACCCTGTTTGGAACAAGAATTTTCTCTAATTCTATCAGGAATCGAGTTGTTTCATGTGAAATTCGTGCGTTTGGGCGTTCCCGAAACAATGAAATCGAAGTAGACTTCTTGTTTCTTTCTCTTTTGTCCAAATCTTCGAAATTATGGCTGAAGTTTATCTGCTACTATTCGAAGCCAGAAATAAATTTCTTGATTTTCCTTTTCTCGTTTTAGCTTCCTCTGTTTATTTCAGAATAGTAGCAAATTCCAAAACCTTATCCCCGGCTCGTCGTCTTCTTCCCGCAGCCACCTCCCGCTTTATATTTGGCCACAGCCCGCTACCCACTCCTTCTCCTCCTCCCCTCCCATTCCAACCCGATGGCTCTAGCGACGCCGCTCCAACTCCAACTCCAGGCGCGGCCTCCCGCCCACCGCCTGCTCCCCCTCCGCGGCCTCCCGCCGCGCCGAGCTCGTTGGTGCCGCTGCTGTGCCGGCGCCGACGCGGGGAAGGCGCAGGCGAGGAGGGCGTACCCGTACGACGAGATCGAGCCGAGGTGGCAGAGACACTGGGAGGAGCACCGCACGTTCCGCACGCCGGACATCGGCGACGGCCTCGACACCTCCAAGCCCAAGTGCTACATCCTCGACATGTTCCCCTACCCTAGGTACCGCATCCATCCACCCGAATTCGTGCTCCAATTGTTCGAGTCTATTACGGCTCCGTGTTGTACTGTACAGTGACTATGCATGCGATAATTGGGTTGTGCTTCGTCTGAGTTCTTGTAGTAGGATGGTTGGATTGAATTTAGTTTTACTGGAATCATCAACTCATCCTAAATCCTATGGTTAGGTTAGATACACTGCACGCTGTCCGTTGTTGCATGATTGAGCAAAATTGTTGTGCAGTGGGGCTGGGCTGCATGTTGGACACCCCCTTGGGTACACGGCAACTGACATTTTGTCGAGATTCAAGCGTATGCAAGGATTCAATGTTTTGCACCCAATGGGATGGGATGCGTTTGGTCTTCCTGCTGAGCAGTATGCTATCGAGGTAGCTTGATCCTTCTTTTGGGATATCTTCATTTACCTTATTCTTCTCGAAAATTTCTGATGTGCTGTTGTTATGATCGGACTAATGTACTCTGTGCACAGACGGGAACCCACCCTAAGATTACCACTGCACGGAACATTGAACGCTTCCGCCAACAGGTAATATGCTTCATGTCTATGTATCTTTATTGTATCTTTTGCTTCTAAGGTTTAGTAGACATTAATGTAGCAAGTAAACCACACTCTCATGCTTCATTCAGGCTGCCAATATGATATGCTTTGCACCTTATTGTGGTACTACAATTGCCAACTTGCATTGTCCATAGGTTGCATAAACAAAACCGAGCACGCCACTGGCTGCATTAGTCTCTGCTACTGAGACGCCCCCGATGCTTGAGCCACATTGCAAATATAGCTAAATGTTTGAACCAAACAAGATCTTGGTAGCGATCTAACCAGGGATGCAGGTGCTGTGACTCATGAATAACTTTTATAACTCCTTATAGATAAGATCTTACCTCGTGCTGCCTGTAGGGATCTTGGTTTGATTGGTCAGTATGAAATAATTGCTGTTGGCTGTACCCTCATCATGCATGTTCCATGGCTCATAGCCTGAAAGTTTTTTATGCAGTACTGAAGCAATACTTGCTTTGTATCAGTCACGCACTTTACAACTGCCTTGCTCCTTCATTTGTAAATTGTAATTACAATGAACCACGGATGAAATGTTGACATAAAAAATACGGCCGTACCTACCAAAAGAAAAGTGAAAATGTTATGTGTGGACAGTGGTACTCTGGCTACCGGTGTTCATTAGGAAAACGCTTTCTTGTGTTGCAGCTTAAATCATTAGGTTTTTCATACGATTGGGATCGTGAAATATCCACAACGGAGCCAGCTTACTATAAATGGACACAATGGATTTTCCTTCAACTACTGAAAAGAGGACTTGCTTATCAGGTTAGAACTACTAGTCTCCTTGCTTGCTGGATCTTTGGAGTTGCAAACATGTTTGAGAGGTGCTTCCATGCTTTTCCTTTTGACAGTTGCACAAATATTAAAGCATGAATGAATGGTAGATGGTGATTACTTACCCCTTCGACTGCTTCAAGATTTGTGCAATTTGTATTGGGAGGAAAAACATTGAAGCATTGCTCAACATGTTTATCATCTCATGCTGTTCCTGTTTTGAACTTTCTTTATTTCAAATGATCATCTGGTTTGAACCATTCATTTTTAGGATTCTGTTTTTATGTTCTTAGTGTTGTATCTGTGGTTTTCAATGATTTTTAGGCTGGCATTGATATCTTACAATCAGGCTGAGGTACCGGTTAATTGGTGCCCTGCTCTTGGAACTGTTCTGGCAAATGAAGAAGTAGTAGATGGTGTCAGTGAACGTGGTGGTTATCCTGTTATAAGAAAGGTATGCTGTAAAATCTGTGTAACTCTTTCTGCTGTCAGTTTAGATTTTCCCTTCGATCTATGTTCTGGCATGTGCCCATGTCAATGTACCTGTTGCTAAGCACCTATCTACAAAAAGAATATTACAGTTATCCACTTTATCTTCTGTTTTGTAGCCAATGCGCCAGTGGATTCTGAGGATAACATTGTATGCCGATCGACTTCTTGAAGATTTGGATGATCTTGATTGGCCTGAGAGCATAAAAGAAATGCAAAGAAACTGGATAGGGAAATCAGAAGGTGCTGAGCTTGAATTTTCTGCAGTTGACCAGGAAGGATGTGATCTAGGTGCTAAATTGTTAGTTTATACAACAAGGCCTGACACCATTTTTGGTGCAACGTGTGTATTCTGGTTTCCTTTTTAATCTTGTGCAAACTATTACAGTTTCTTGACCCAGATGGGCAATATTGATCTGCCCCCTTTTTTTTCTGCTGCAGATATCTTGTTGTGGCACCTGAGCATGTTTTGTTGCCATCTCTAACATCCGAGGAACAACGTGCACTTGTATGTTTTTTTTTGGTCCTTTTCTCAACTTTATGATCACTATACTCTGATATGGACTAATTGCAAAAGCAGGTAGAGGAATACAGAGAAGTTGCAGCAAGAAAGAGTGATCTAGAGAGAACTGAACTTCAGAAGGAAAAAACCGGAGTTTTTAGTGGTTCTTATGCTAAGAACCAAGCAACCGGGGAGATCATTCCAATATGGGTGGCAGATTATGTCTTAGGAAGGTCTGTCAATATATCTTTGTCTCTTTTGTATTCCGATGTTGTGTTCTGCACCACCTTTGCTATCTTCATCTTCTTCTAAAGAAAAATTCAAATGCGAGAAACTCTATACTTTAGGTTGGTTGAGAACCTAGTATTTCTACATCTAAAGAATACATACTTTACACTGCTTATTATATCATTAAACGCAAGAGTCTGACTGTGGAATCCGGTTTGACTACTTTAGTTCTCTATGAAAATTCTTTTCAATTTTTCTTGTTATTGTTATTATTATTTGCTTTTCTTTTTGTCATTTGGAACTTGCTTTTATTCAGATACATGTAAAGGGTCGGACATGAGTTGTTATCTCTGGAAATTGAACAAATAACTGAGGAAATGAAAAACCTAGTTTTACACTTGTGTTAGTTTTGCTCTCCCTAAGTCTGATCTTGACTACTTTGCAGCTATGGCACTGGGGCTATCATGGCAGTGCCTGCGCACGATTCCCGTGACCATGAATTTGCCTTGAAATATAAACTTCCAATCATTAAGGTTGTAAGTCCACCCAATGGAAATTGTGATCCTGAGGAGGCATATGCAGATGATGGTATCATGATAAACTCATCCAATTCTTCATCTGAATTAAATATTAATGGTATGCTTTCTCAAGATGCTGCTTTGAAAGTTACTGAATGGGCAGAGAGTAATGGCTTTGGAAAGAAAAAGGTGCTTACTTCTCCCACTTAATCATATAGCAACATACTGTGTGCTACTTCTTTCATGATGAATTAATTGAGCAGACCCAACCACCAGGTTAACTACAAGCTTCGGGATTGGCTTTTTGCTAGACAGCGCTATTGGGGTGAACCTTTCCCTGTGATTTACCTTGATGATACCAATGAAATGGTGCCTCTTTCAGAAAATGAGTTGCCTTTGACTCTTCCTGAATTGGATGACTTCACTCCTACTGGTACTGGGGAACCCCCTTTGACCAAAGCAGCAGATTGGGTATGTGTTTTTGAGCAGTTTGATGCTTAGGTTATATTATTTCTTTGTGTAATGCTAAGAGCTTTTCGAGTCATTACTTGTCTATCGACACATATCATAAATGAATGGAAGAGAGGAAGTAAAAGATGAAAAAAAGGAAAGTTACAAAGGCAAAAAGTTTTGAGAACCCTATTTCTATATTTTGTGAAGCGAAGATACACAAGAGAATATATAAATTGCAAAGATAACTTGGGAAAAAATGTCAAAGTGCCAAAAAGTTGCATCTAATCTCTTTTAATTGTACTGCTTTGCGTCATTCACATTATGTGTCTTTGAATGAGCAAGCGAGAAAGGAGCTGGGATATTAACATTGTTTGTTTGAAACTACGAAGAATACCTGGCTACTTGAGTGTCATGATATCTAATGAAGCTACTGCTTGTTAGTAAAAGTTGCCCCTTCTATGTTTATCAAAATTGGCATGAATTGTATTTTGAGTTTATTTAATCTTGCCTATAGTAGTACACCTATTAAACTGTTTTGCTGCCTTTTCAGGTTAGAACCATCGATCCTTTATCTGGGAAGCCTGTAAGAAGAGAAACAAGTACCATGCCACAATGGGCTGGTTCATGCTGGTAACTTTTGTCACGATGTAATGTCAGCTATTTATACTAAGATAGTTATCACTTGGATAAGTTCGGTTTTATAGTAGTATCCTTTTTTTGTGATTTACACAAATGGCTCCTAAAAGAGTACATTTGTTTCATTATATCATTATATCAATTGCAAACATCATTGCTCATTTGAAAACCTTTATCCCCATGTTGTTGAAATATGTCCTTTTTGGGTTTATGCGTGGTTTCTAAACCCTTACATTTTTTTTTAATGTTTTCAAATGATTATTCAGGTATTATTTGAGATTCATGGATCCACAAAATTCCAGTATATTGGTTGACAAGGATAAAGAAAGGTGCATCTTTATTTTGTATATGATCTCCATTCTCCAGTAAGGGATGTGCCGTATGGTGTATCTTATCTTTTTTTACATCATGCAGTTATTGGGGCCCAGTAGACATCTACGTTGGTGGTGCTGAACATTCTGTCTTGCATTTGCTTTATGCAAGATTTTGGCATAAGGTTCTGCCTTTTTTTCCCAAAATACATACATCTGACCCTTTTTAAGTTCCATTGAAGGCTATGAGAAAGTTTGTTACCTATCTTGTGTTACCTATGTTGTGAAAATATATGCAAATCATGTAGCTTAATTTGCTGATATTTTGTTATCATTTTGCCATCTTTGCAATTGTATTAGATTTTGCTGATTGAAGATGTCTCTTAGGTTCTGTATGATATTGGCGTAGTCTCCACTAAAGAGCCCTTCAAGTGCCTGATAAATCAAGGATTAATACTAGGAGAAGTAGGTGGAACTGCTTCCTTTCAGAAAATTCTACATGTTCGTCATGCATTTTGCTGTTCCTAAGTAATGGATGTCGTAACAGGTTGAGTATATTGCATATAAAGACAGTGAAGGAAGATGGGTTTCTGCAGATTCAAACTCAAGTTTGATTGATTGCTACCAAGAAAAAGTACCTTCAGATAAGGTGTCTCTGGTACTTGTATTCAATTGGGGTGATAAATGTTTGGAGTTTGATTTTTATTTCCTGGTATGTATTTCAAGGTCACAAAAGTTGGAGATCATTATGTGCTGAAGGATGATCCAAACATACGTCTAAATGCCCGTGCCTACAAGATGAGTAAAAGTCGAGGAAATGTCATCAATCCTGATGATGTGGTTTCAGAATATGGTGCCGATTCTCTCCGCTTATATGAAATGTTCATGGGACCATTGAGGTACATTGATTTTTATAGAGTAAATTTCACAAAACTATATGTTTCTTATACAAACTATCAGAAAACTACATATTTTAGTTTCTATTTCACAAGACTACAGATTTTAGAAGAACTTATGTCACAAAACTACATGTTTTAGAATTGACCGTTTATTGTAAATGGTCTGACATTGTGGACCCACATGTCAGTCTCATACGTCCTCGTTTCTCGTTTCACTCTCGTGTGAGGCTGCCATGTGGGCCCAGGCTGTCAGACCCGTTACAAAAAAGGTTAATTTTAAAACCTGTAGTTTTGTGATACAAGTTCTCCTAAAATCTGTAATTTTTTTAAAATTGAAGCTAAATCTGTAGTTTTCTGACGATTTGTACAAGAAACCTGTAGCTTTGTGAAATTTTCTCATTTTTATATATGAAGCTTACAACCATTTTTAGGAAGCTAACAGAATATTTGATACATACAGAGATTCAAAAACATGGAGCACTGGTGGAATTGAAGGTGTGCATCGGTTTCTAGGAAGGACGTGGAGACTCATAATTGGTGCACCATTACCTGATGGATCGTATAAAGATGGAACTACAGCTACTGATGATGAACCAACCTTCGAGCAGCTTCGAGTTCTTCACAAATGCATTGCAAGGGTAGGTTACAATTGTCACCAGAGTCAAATAACATTTTTCACTTATGCACTTCGAAATGAAAACCATGCAAAGTATTGGGTTTACTAGCTGTCTGGTGGGGAACTTGTATTGTGTTTCAACTTCCAAGTACACAATAAGAGAGAAAGTCAGACCCATTATATGGGAATAAGAATCTGTACTAATTCATTCCGCATTCATTCCCCTTCCACTTCGATTATTTTGAAACCCATTATGATTTCAATGTGGAGGTGGACCAAATGGAACGAAACCTTACTTCTATACCTCTATCAGTTGCCATGTGAAAAGCTTTGCTCATGTACATATGGTTTTGGCACAATTAGGTTCTGTTGTTACCTAGGTCCTACATTCATTTTTCAAGACTGTATTTTCACAATCATCAGTGTGCTCTTACTTCAAAACATGTTGTACAGTGATCATTTTTCTCCAGTCGAGCTGTTGGTGCGGAGACTACTTTTCGACTGCTCTGACTACCTCGTATTATTTTGGTTTGTAGGTCTCAGAGGAAATTGAAGAAACAAGATTTAACACGGCAATTTCTGCAATGATGGAATTTGTGAATGCTGCATACAAGGTAACTTCAAGGCTCAAGCACCATCTTTACATGCCTAGTTGCATTTATTGTTCATTTCCCCCTTGAAGGCTTAAGCTGCCGCCATCATTTGTATGGCATATTCATTTTGTAGTTGCCTACAGTAATGCTGTTTAGGTTCCAGGGCAGATTACTTATGATAAATAAGTATGTAATATTTATGTTTCCACTGTTTTGCTATGAACAGAGGTTAAAAATGTACCTACGCCGTTAAAGTTCTAATTATTTTCCCTTGACATGGCAATACATTTAATGTATTCTTCTTGATCGCCACCTGTAATTTACCAATGTCGTATCACTACCTGTGGAATGATTAGTTGTTGAGCCAACACATGAGTTAGGAACTAGTGCCAAAGATTGAAAAACACAGCTTTTCTGTTGCACAAGTGATATGCCAAAACACTGGTTCACTCTGCTGTACTGCAGTTATTTAAATCTGTGCAAGCTTATATATGTGGTTTCCTGTAATGAGAAAACTGTGCACATGAACTGTGATGCATGCACTCTTTCTTCACTCCATTCATTCAGGTCGTACTTGGTAAAGTATTGATTTGCACAGAATCTCTTATAAAGCTGCTATGAGTAATTCCCATAGGATGTTTTTCTCTGAGAATATTCAGTCTAAATAAAAAAATAAACTAAAGATAAGATCAGCATGGTACCATGTTACACCGATCTTATCTTTTAGTAGGCATGCTTTTTAACTTCTCCTATTGTACATTCTAAATCATTTATGGAAGAATCCGATGTGATGCTCTCTTTCTTCTACAGTGGGACACCCAACCGAAGTCAATTATTGAATCCTTTGTTCTGCTGCTTTCACCTTTTGCACCACACTTGGCTGAGGAGCTTTGGTTTCGCCTTGGATACTCACGATCATTGGCACACGAACAGTTTCCAGAGGTAAAGCTTTAAACCTGTCCCGTTTCTACGTGTCATCTCCTTGTTTTCCATGTGGTCATACATTGCTGGTGCATTTGAAGATGAAAATTTAGTCAGAACTCAGAAAGTGTGCACTGCCTGTACAGCAATGTATAACTAGGCAGTAAAACAACCCAGTCTTAATAAGCATAAAAGACACTGCACTTTTTGAAAAATTGTATAAACTGAAGGGATATTATTTTTGACGTAATTAGCATCTTTTTGGATCACTAATCTCATGTATGCTATATTAAACGTGTCTGGTGATTTCGAAATTTCACCTATGGGTGTGAAATTTTGTTCTGCGGCATATCAGAAATTTTTTTAGTGACTTCCTTTCCTGTCCAGGCAAAAAGTGAGTACTTGAAGGAATCAAAGCTTGTACTCCCAGTCCAAATCAACGGGAAGACAAGGGGTACAATTCTTGTTGACAAAGAGTGCTCCGAGGATGATGCATTCCAAATAGCAGCCTCAGATGATAAACTCTCCAAATATTTGAATGGGAAGGGCATTAGAAAGAAAATTTATGTGCCTGGAAGGATCTTGAATGTTATACTACATCAACAAAAGGCAAGGACCTGATTATTGCTCTTGCTTTTCCATCGATCTTGCTAAAGGGTCCTGGCGGAATAGTTGATAGAGATTATTCAGACATAACAAATCTGTAAATTTCCATTCTTTTTTTAGCATTTGCAGTTATTGACATGCATCTTTTGTTTTGTGATACTCCTACATGTAATCATAGTTTATTTACGAGTTTTTTCCCCTCTTGGGATGCAATTTCTGCTGGAGATCTGCAGAAGCTTTTTTTTTCTATTTTTTTTAAGAAAGTGGAATGCAACTATGCAAGGTTACTACTGAACCAGCTAAATATACTATTGAACTTAACCCTCCAATACTCTCGAATAAAATTGTAAATCTAGTCTCCTATATGAAAGCATGGTAGATAATACGTGTTATTTACCATGCTCTTTTAAGGTAGCAGATGGTGGGTATCATATAAGCTTGTGGTGCCTGAGCTTGGTAGGAGGCAGTACCTGCCACAAGTTTGGTAGGAGGAGATACTGCTTCGTGTCACCTACAATGCTCCCTTAGGGTGGTAGGCGGTCGGTATTACATATAGAGCAATACTTCAATACTTTTCCTCTCAATACAAGTTGCACAAATTTTAAACCAAACGAAGGGGTAAGTAATCACTATTTACCATTTATTTATACTTTAATATTTGTACAACTGTAAAAAAGAAAAGCATAGAAGCACCTCTCTTACATATACCCTCCGTAGGTACTTGCTGCAGTACCTTAGCTCAGTAGGAGGGGGTACTACTGAGCACAGGTAGTGCGACAAGTCTTGTTCAGCCTGTCATGTTCGGTAGGTCGGTTGATGTGTTCTTGGCTACCTATCATGCTAAGGGAGCGAGGTAGGCAACATGTGTCATGTGTCGGTACTTTCACAGTCGGTGGGCTCGACGGGTTGGCTGAAGCGATTTTAGCTACCTGAGAGCGAGGCAGGCAATACGTATCGTCTGCCGTTGCTTCCATAGTTCATAGCATGACTATTTTTATAATTTTATTTGGATGGGAGCCAAATTAAAAAAAAAAAAAGGATGGGCCACATAAGCCAAGGCTTCAACATTACATGTCCATTTTCCAGTTTCTGAAATTCTGTGGTCGTTGAGTGCTTAGTTGCTTCACATGTAGGCAAGGGAGGATTTGACTACGAACAGAATCCTGCATGTCGTTCTTCTAACGTGGAGTTGGACGACCTAACTGCGCAGCATTACTCTCTTTACCTAACAATCAACTGTTGCACTGATGTAGACCTTTACCCTGATGTGGTGCATCCGTGTCCATCAAGTTTTCTGATGCAACTAATTCTGGACAGGTATCTCTTTACATTTCACTGTTATTTTGTGCTCATTAATTTGTGCATCATGCTCTGTTTTCTGTATAAGGTTTCGATTGGGCTTGTGTGTGTTTCGAAATGTCATGTGGTATTATTATGAGTCCTGAAAAAGCATGTTCTCCATTATCGAGTCATTCAGTTTGGAAGATTTCTCTGCTACTTTTTAAAAAAAAATTCGGGATGCACTTTGATAAATAACCAAGCTGCAGACCTTTCTAACCGCAAATTATACTTGGGCTTCCTTTGAGTGAGAATTCTGCAAAAGCTCACTTTATAGTGTAACTAACCTGGAGACTTTCAACAGCTAGGCACAAAAATCCTATTCCTAGTTCCTACCAAACCAAAAGATGAGGGAGACACATAATTTGCTTCATTTGTTGCTTTCCCTCGTGGAGTTTGTTCATCCAACTTTACACGACATCCCAATCCATTCTAGACCTGGCTGCTTATTCTGTTGTTGACTCATAAGGGATCTCCTCAACAAACACTAGTTGTTTAATTAGATGTTTGAACTAACAGAGCAACACCGACAAGGTTCTTTTTGTCAGATGGAGGAGAATATATATAACCACAGTGATAACTCATAGAATGTCACTACTACTACTCTTCAGTGCATCGATAGATGAAGGTCTCAGCATTGCAAGATGGCAAGTGAGAAGAAAATTGTCAGCAATTTTACTGTCAAGGTTGGATTGGTGCTGCTCACAGGATGCATTCTTGTGCCGATTTCGTTTGTGACAATGCTCATACATTATGCAGTTCCTCTGCAAACATGTAAGCTAGCTTGCACTAACCTAAACATCTTATATCTATCAGTAAGATGTATGTTAGTTTGTTTCCCTCTTTACTTGTCTTTTGTGTTTGCAGTGAGCTCATTGTTTTCAGTTGATTCGGCGTCTCATAATTCAGGTAATATTCAGAGCCAGAGCCCAGAGCATGCAGAGAAAGCCAATGTTGTAGTAGTTTTGTAAATGAAGCTTTCCTACACTCCTAGTTCCTTCATAACATTTCTGCGATTGCAAGTAATTTGAGTATTTGACATACATGGATCAAATGTAAGAAGTTTGAACAGTGTCAGTATTTTTAGGACGGCCGCTGTGCGACTTCTCAAGCTCAAGATCAGACGTCTGCGAGATGAAAGGCGACATCCGGATAATCCTCAGCAACGCCACCGTTGTCTTCCACCATCCCTCCGTGAAACACCAGTCATGGAGTATAAAGCCACACCCGAGGAAGAACGACCGCCACGCTCTCGACGGCGTCACGGAGGTGTCAATCACCTCATCACCTCTCGCCGAGCACGCCCCTGAATGCACGGCCAAGCACGCCGCCCCCGCGGTCGTCTTCTCGGTCGGCGGCTACGCTGGCAACATGTTCCACGACTTCACCGACGTCCTCGTCCCGCTGTTCATCACCACCGGCCGGTTCCACGGGGATGTGCACCTCCTCGTCAGCAACGCCCTGCCGTGGTGGGTCGAGAAGTACCGGCCGTTGTTCCGCGAGCTCTCCCGCCACGACATCGTGGACATGGACAGAGAGAGCACAGACGTCCATTGCTACCCTCGCGTCATCGTCGGCCTTAACTTCCACAAGGAGATGAGCGTCGACGCCGCCAAGACCGCCGGCGGGTACTCCATGGCCGACTTCGCCCGGCTCGCCCGGAGAGCCTACAGTCTCAAGAGAGAGACGGCCATCCGGCTAGGCGGCCGCGACGGCACGCACACGGTCGACGTCAAGAACCTGCACCCCAGGCTGCTCATCATATCCCGGAAGGCGACGAGGACGTTCACCAACGTTGGCGCTATCGCGCAGATGGCGGCCGCGCTGGGCTACGAGGTGGTGGTCAGTGAGACGGAGCAGCACTCGGACCTGGCCGCATTCGCGCGGCTGGTGAACTCGTGCGACGTGCTGATGGGCGTGCACGGGGCCGGGCTGGCCAACCTGGTGTTCCTCCCGGCGAGGGCCGTGGTGGTGCAGGTGGTGCCGCTGGGCGGGCTGGAGAAGATGGCCAGGGAGGACTTCGGGGTGCCGGCCGCCGACATGGGGCTCGGGTACGTGCAGTACGACATCTCCGTCGAGGAGAGCTCGCTGGCGAAGCGGTATCCGAGCGATCACCGCGTGCTGAAGGACCCGGCGGCGGTGAGGAGGGAAGGGTGGCTGGCGCTGCGGTCGGCATACCTGGTTGGCCAGAACGTGACGCTCGACGTTGCTCGGTTCCGGGACGCCTTGCGGAGCGCTCTGGATCTTCTTCACCGTTAGCACAACGCCCTAGAAGAAGATTTCTTCTTTACCAGATGATGTTCACCTGTAAAAGAAATTAATTTGTCCGCCATCGCCCGGCCTGACGAACACGCTGGACTAGCATCTATGTATCTTGATTGCTCCAGCATGACGTACGATGCCTAAACTTCGTGGATACACACGCACAATTACTCTGGTATATAGCTAGTGGTCAGCATTCTCTCTGTGTTAATGACAAGTGCAAGAACGGGAATTAATTAATCCTGCGTGCGCAAACTGCTGCAGCGAGCCCATTGGCGACATCCTGTGCCGGCCGCTGGAGAAGGTCCCTAAAAAAAATATGTCATGATATAAATACGACATAGATAGTTATAAAAAAATCCCTAAAATTTTCGCAAGATATGTCATGATACGAGGAAGAGTCCTACAAAAATTCAACCGGAAACATAACATAACTTACATTAGGAGAAACAAAAAGGACAAATTTCAAGTTTCCATAACTTACATTAGGAGAAGGGAAAAAAGACAAATTACAGTGAACAGTAACTTTTATTTTTCCTTTTTTGTTTTCTGACTTCCTTTTGATCTGAATTTGTATTTTTTTTATTTCTCTATCCACAGATCAAATTTGGTTTTGAAATTTGGTGGTATGATAGATTGATTTGAATTTTTTTGTGTCAATAGCACAGGATATTATCTCCTGAAATCTATGTATCCCTGCACGGATCGCTTGCTTTTGGGTGTACTAGACAACTAGTCTTGTTGCCTTGTAAGCTTCAAGTTTGGTACTTCTATGTTGTGCATTGCCATGGTAGGATCATGCCCAGGGTTTCAAAAATCGTCGAAAATCACACAAGCCAGTTCGAAATTTGGAACATGTTGGTAGATCGGTTAAATTAAAATTAAAATTCAAAAAATCAAGAAATTTGGAAAAATTATTCAAAAGGTTCTTAAAATTAGTATTAATAGCCTTTTGACATCTGCCATGATTTTTTTTAAAAAAAAACGAATTTGTGTAACGTTTTTGAGAAAAACCGAATATATATAATAGAAAAAAGAAAAAAGGGGGAAACATTCAACAATTCCTGATTTAATTGAGCTGTCAAATCGTGTTATAAATTTTTGAATTTTTTTTGTGAGGTTCTTAGGCAATGCTAATGATGCTGTAAAATTTTAAGACGATGATCATACCGGTGGATTTGTTTTTTAAAATTCTGACAGTGCTACTGTCTTTGTATATACTCTTCTATTTTTTATTTTCTAGGGACAATAAATGAAGTCTAATATTTCTAGATATTTTACTACATGATCCTTGGGCACTATTTATGATACCATTAAAATTTCAGAGCATGATCAAGCTTGTATATTTTTATAAAAATCTAACAGTGTCTATGTTCCTTTTCATTAATTGCTGTTTTTTATTTTCCAAAAGCAGTAAATAAATTCAAAATTTCTCTGAGGTTGTTTATAGATTAATTGGGATTTATTCATATTTTCTAATTTTTTTTACAATTTTTCTTGAGTGGTGCCGGCTTTTGATGTAAACCGGTGGAAAATCGGACAAAATCGGTCGTAAATCGAACAAAACCGGTCCTTTAGTATACCGATGTAGGTCGAAAATTGGTCAAACCGGTCGGTTTTCGCTTTTTTTCCGCCGCCTTTTGACCGATGAATTCAAAAAGTTTGGCTTTACAATTCATTCGGTTTCTACCGATTTTTGGCGAAAATCGATGCCGAGAGGTGGCTGAATTTTCATCTCAGTTCGGTATTGTTAACCCTGATCATGCCACTTTTGCTTTGCCTTGTCTGCATACATGCTTGCAACATGGATCCTTTATGGTTTGGAGAACCAATCGGTGAATGGTATGTATCGTTAATTCCAGCTACTAATATTTTGGGTAATTGGTTTGACTTGTAGGCTTGTAGCCTTGTTCATTAATCGACTGATTTGCAATTGTACGAGGACTCTGTACTTGTTAATTAATCTGGGAGACCTCAGGCTAGCTGTTCTAAACTTCGGACCGGTTTCCGCTTTGTTTAGAACAAACCGTAGTTGGAAACTACAACTGCAGAGAAGGAAAGTGACCATCGATATAGTCATAACGTACCGTAAGATAGTTCTAGCTCGTACAACGTCGTTGAGATGCAAGGGATTTATGCCTAATATGGCCAATACGACTATGCTATTTTGGATATTCGTGCACAACCTCCTGCCTAATGGGTCTATGAGTAGCAAGATCCTGAATTTTATGCCATGTTGTACCAACTGGCAAACGACTAGCCCATAGACGAGGCAAAGCTGGCACGAATACAAGACGAAATTGCTAACTACACGAGGATTGGTGATGATGTCCATAGATAAGTATAACATAGCCAACCAAGTGTATACCCAATAATACTACCTAGCCTCAAAGTTATGTTTCATTTTCATTACAACTTGATTTTTTTACTAACATAGCATTTATGTATGTTTAACATGGTATATGTGTGAAAATAGAAGGACAACGAAGTTATGCTAAGTACGAACATTCATTTTTGGTGAGAAATATTGATTTCAAATGTCATATGCTATGTTATTGAAATGAATGTTATTAAAATGTGAACTTGTTGGATTAATTTATGAATGCTATTGAAATGAAATGTTATTTGTTGAAATATTATTGATAAATGTCCACTTTGCAACTTGAGATTGTCTAAAATATAGTAAATGTAATGCCAGAATTTGTCCATATTTTTTCATAGTTGTGCTATTATTGCAAAATATGTACTTTACAACTTGGCGTTGTCTTAAAATATAGAAAAGGTCTTGCAGGAATTTTGTCGTATTTTTTCACATGTTTTTATATATTTATAACATTTTTCCTTATTTTTTAGTCTTTTATTGGCCTTTTACAATTGTTTCACCATTTCCTACAAAATTTCTCATTTTTCCTTGATTTTTTTTTCATTTTCATTGAGTTTCCGATTTTCCATCAAAACCACTCGATAATCGGTGGAAACCGGTTGATTTTTGGTGAAATCGGGCGATTTTCATATATTTTTGCAGCAGTTTGACCGTCGCTTTCAAATCCGTTCGACTTTCCAAACCATTCAACCGATTTTCGTCGAAAATTGGTGTAGACTAGTCTTCCATTTTAATTCCTAATTCGGTATTGTAAACCCTGGTCTTCACTATGCTTCTCCCCGTTTGAGGCATCAATCTACCAGGCAGGTGCATATTCTCTACACTGCATCGTAGCAAAATGTCGGATCGATGATCATAGCTCGGTTATATATGGTGCTTAAACATTGTACATTAACTGCATACACCTGTATAATCACTCTGCTAATCAGCATTCTCGCTGTCCTAATGATCAATCAAGAACAGGCATCCTACGTGCGCGAACTGCTGCATCAGCATGAACCGGCCGGACTTTTCCTGCTGCAGCGAGCCCACTGGCGACATCCGGTGCCAGCCGCTGGAGATAATCCTGGCGGGCATGACTAGCCCCAGCAAGTTCAAAGCATGGCTGCGAGGTGAGCGTGAAGTACATCCAGAGGCAGAGACGAGGCGTGCGAGAGAGATGAGAGAATAGCAAAAGAATCGGTGCTCTCTCTCTCTCTCTCTCTCTCTCAAGAAAACAAAAGGATCAATGCGCTAGCTACTGCTCCACTCCACTGGCAAAACTTAAAGAATTCGATCGGCATCATGCCTTCCCCACTGAAAACCTTCTGTTCACATCGCATTAAAATTTAAAACCTGTGCCCAAAGCGCGACGCGCAGCCTTCGATATAAGGAGCGTGGCATCATGCCTCTTCTTTCCGAGTGAAAGCCAGCGACGACGAACCCGGCTAAATTAATCAGCACTGTCTCTGCTACCTTTAGGAGAAGTAACTCCTGCTTGTTTTGCATGTATTCATAGGACTGTACATGTGGCCGCTGTGAGACCGGGCTCTAGGGCGATCTAATAAGATAGCACTGTAGCAGCTTGAGTAATCTTCGCTGATCAACATAATGTAGTCTCAATGCGATGGGAATAGAGGTACTATTTAACTAGCTAGTATGATGTTAATTTGAGAAAAAAAAGAAAGAAAAAAATCATGCTAGCACATGAAGAATTTATCACTTCCCAATTTTTTGTTGGGAATACGTATAAAAATTTAGTTGCTATTTTTTGTTTATTTTTTACTCCAAATTAAATTTATTTAGGGAGTTTACATAGAGATTCATATGGCAATCAATTTTTTATTTCATTTTTATTAAGAATTTTTGTTATTTCTGTATTGTACATGACACAGAGTTTTTTCTTTTAATATTATCTATTATAATTTGGACCCATCATGATTAATAGTGCAGATCTTTCTCTTTTTTTCTCCGATTATTTCGAAAATTTCTAGCCTGGAGAGTAAATGTGGTGGCTTCTTTTGGCTTTGCTTTTCTCATTCATATATAAATCAATATGTTAATTTTATTTAATTTATTTAAAATTTTATTTATTTAGGGATTTTACTTTGAAATTCGTGTAGAAATCACATTGCAAAATTTCTTTCATTCTTATTCCTAATTATCAATTATTTTTTAGAATTTGTATATAGATCCAATTTTTTATTTTTATTTAATTTTTACTCCAAATAAGTTATTTAGGGATTTTAATTTACATTTCATACCGATATCAAATTTCTAATTTTATTCTATTTTTATTCCAAATTTAGTTATTTTTGTTGAATTCGTATAGAAATCCAATGACTAATTTCCTTTTATTTTTATGAATAAATATATTTATTTGGAGATTTTATTTAGAAATTTGTATGGAAATTAAATTATTGATTTTATTATATTTTTTATTCTATATTTATTTATCTTCGATTGGAATTCTTAGCGAAAATAAATTGCCATTTTTATGCTTATTTGTATTACAAATTATATTTGCATGTTGTTGGATTATACATGACATAGAGTTTTTTTATATAGTTTTAGGTTGGAATCATAAACAAATCTACTTGGTATTTTTTATATCATTTATTCTGAATTTAAGTTATTTATGGATTTTACGTTGGAGTTCATATGAAATCAAATTGCTAATTTTATCTATTTTTTATTCTGAATTTCAATTTTAGCTTGGTATTTGTATACAAATCTAATCACTAATTTTCAATTAACTTTTGTTTCTAATTTCATTTTTATTTTAATGCTCGTATGGAAATCAAATTGATAATTTTATTTTAGTTTTACTATGAAATTCATTTTTTTATTGTACTTGACCTGGACTCTTTCTTTTAATCCTATAGAAATTCATCCTATTTTTAATTTTTATTCCAAATTTTAGTTTTTTAGGTTGGAATTCATATAGAAATCCAACTACTAATTTTTATTTATTTTTTTTTGTTACGAATTTCAGCTTTATTTTGATGTACGACTGGAAATCAGATCACTAATTATCTTTGATTTTTTATTTTGAATTTATTTTATTTTATTTTTATTTTGATGTTCATCTGGAAATCAGATTACTGATTATCTTTTTTTATTGTACTTTATACGGACTCTTTCTTTTATTCGTAGGGAAATCAAATTTCTATTTTTATTCCGAATTTCAATTATTTCTGGGTTGTATATGATGCAAACTATTTCTTTTAATCTAGATCGTTATAATCTGGACCCACTATAATCAGCGGTGTAGATCTTTTTTATTTTTCTACGATTAATGTGGGATTTTTTAGCATTCAGAGCGAACATGGTGGCTTCTTTTGCATATAATTTAATATTATAATGGATAATTGAAGAGGATGGGTATAGAAAGAAAAAATTATAAAAAATCATCTTAAAATTGTAGAATAACACATATTTAAAAACAAAATTTAAAAGTTAGAACGATATGTATTAAAAAACGAGGAATTATGCAGGTGCTAGATCGATATGATGGTGCGCACTGCATGTGCACGCAACCAATTATCAGCTCATGTGCTGCCTGTCGGGGAGTACAAGTAATAATGTCTTAACTGGGCACCGTCATGTTTTTTCTTCTTTGAAATTCACCAGTGATAGTAGATGGATTAATCGACATATTGGATGGAAATTTTGTTTTTTTTTAGTGTGTGGAAAATAGCATACTGTTTGGGGGCCCGGGGTAAGACGGAAACACGGCCCATTCCGCCCGATCGAGGTCCATCCAAACTGGGCCTCCAAAGGACCGAATGAGTTATCACTCGAGGATCTCTCTCTCTCTTTCTGTGGAATTTTTTTTTATTTAATATTTTTTTTTATTCTTTTTTTCAAAACTATGCGTCCGAAAAAAAAAATGACAAAAATGCCCCCCGTTGCCCGTGTATGGGGCGATCGCCCCATACACGGGCGATAGCCCCCCCTGCTGTTAGTCTGCTTGCAGTTAATGCCGCGCATGGGGCCCATCGCCTCCTCAGGCGATCGCCCTCTGAGGCGACAGCTCCTTTATCCCCGCTCCACTCGGTCGGTAGCGAGAGAAGAAGCGAGCGAGCGCACCGCAGAGAGAAAAGAGAGGAGAAGAGAGGGAGAAGAGGAAGAGAAGAAGAAGAGAAGGAGAAGAAAAATTTAGGTAAATTTTTGAATTTTATTGTAGAGTTAGTTTATCAATTTTTTGTAGAGGTAAATGTAGGAATTTTTGTTAGGTTATACAGTATTTAAAATTTAATGTAGCATTTAATATTTAGGAATTGTAGTATTTAGAAATTTTAGGATTATGTATTGTTTAGAAATTTAATATAGCAGTTAATATTCAGAAATTTAATGTAGTATGTAGTATTTACAAATTTAATTTAGTATCGTAAGTATGTGCAAATTTAATGTAGTATTCAGTATGTAGAAATTTAATATAGTAGAAATATTAGACAATATTTCGGAATTTAATTTAGTAGGGTTGTGTATTAGTAATTTTGTTATGCAAATAATGTATTAGGCAATATATATACAAATGTAATGTGGTATGAATTTAATTTAGTATGGTCGTGTATTACTAATTTTATTATGTTAGTAATGTATTAGGCAATATATACAAATGTAATGTAGTAGAAATTTAATATTAGACCGTATAGTAGGCTAGTCGAATCACTTATTCATAGTCGTATTTTGTAGATTGTATTTTAGAGTAATATTTTTCCGTCGGACGTTGCAGCATGTCGGAGAAATTGTATTTCCAAATATTTTATGGAGATGGGGAGATAGCACAGGGGGCGGATGGGGTGGATCTATCATCATTTTCAAGAGTCGTACAGGGCATATGCGAGATCGAGCGATAGGACATCTGAGGGTTTGTTGGAGTGGATGTCTCGGATGTTGATTTGGATGCCCGACTGTTGATTCTTGGTCGAGAGCAGAGTGAGCCGAGCGCAAGACCGTTTTACGGAGAGTTGATTCTGTTAACTCGGCGTCCACATGGAGGAGTTATGTTGGTTTTGCTGTAGAGCGGGTTGGCGCTCATGTTGTTGGCACAGTGCTACCCGGTAGCTCCATCGGTGTCGCAAGTTCGTGATGTCGGGGTGGACATTACGGCGGAGGGACATCAAATGTAGAAGGATGCGAAGAGGAAGGCGAGGAGCCCGAGACGAGGAGCACGAGGCTGGCGGTGACGAAGGGACCGGGGCGGAGGAGACAGCGGTGGAGGCGCGAGGGTGGCCGACGAGGGGAGGAGGTGGAGGACATTGTTGACTTGATGGAAGAGGAGGACCGTGCGGATGAGGAAGTCCACGATGGTGAGCACTCCGACGAGGAGGACAACGCCTGGGTGCCTATCCTGGTGCGTGGACCAATTACAATTCAAGACCTAACAATGAATGAAGGAACATTGATGCATGGGAGTATCGTGAGAACGAGGTGACGCAGGGGCCGTATATAAAGACAAGGAGGTGTGATGGATGCGGTGAAATCTTGGGCAATGTCTCTCGCGGCAATTGAGGTTGTGAAGTCCGGCCAAGAAGGACTACGACGTGAAGTGCGTAGTTGATTCGTGCCCATGGCGGTGCATGCATACGAGGAAGTGGGCGGACTCTGGAAATGCTCCATAGTGATGGAGCATAATGCGAATGGAAGAAGCGGAGCGAGGACACCGCAATCTGTCGTCCACTTGGGTGGCAAATGTGTTTTATGGTCGATCGTGGACAATCCCCATCTGCGACCTCGATCTATTATCACACGGTATGGAGAGAGTTTTGATACAAGATTAGCTACGCAAAGGCATGGAGAGCAAAAGGACAGCTCTGGAAATACGGTTGGGACGCACGAGGCTTCAGACGAGAATATTCCCACTTGCTCGGGCAATCGCACAAAGGAACCCGGTACATCCATCGACCTTGCGGAGTTCCTGCGGGTGGTGCGTGCCGGAAGTGGGTATTGCGGCGTGCATTCTTCGCCTGGCGCATGCATAAATGCGTTCCAAGACCGTCGCCGGTCCTTTGCATGGATGGCACATTCCTCACGGGAAGTACAAGGGCGATTCTAAGCTGCGATCGCGGTGGATGCCAACAACCGAGTTCTACCGGTTGCGTTGGCATTCGTGGAGGGGAAAACACGGAGAGCGGATCGGTTCCTTGAAAGAGTGAAGTGGCGGTTGTTCTCGACAGTTCGATGTTTGTGTCATCCATGACCGACATGCGAGGTCGCTAAGGGCGATCGTGGATATGCAACAAGGGTCCGCCGTCGTGGGAGCGACAAAGTGGCGGATCGAGGAGCGGTGGTGCATGAGGCACATGGGTGCCAATTTTTCCGTCGATTCAGAATAAGGAGCTTATGAACATGTTCAAGCGCCGCAAAGCAGAACCAACGGAGGAAGTTCGACGCGCTTTGGAAGGCGTTGGGCGAACTAACGAAGAAGCAATCAATGGATCCCGGAGGTACCGCTAGTTCATCAAGGAACCCGATGGTGTACCATGAGCAAGGAGAGGACCCACGACCTTATATGGCTGCCGACAGACCCCCAAACCTCGGCGTGAGGCGGTACCAAGATAAAGAGTTT
This sequence comes from Otatea glauca, assembly GCA_036346275.1. Taxonomy (NCBI): domain Eukaryota; kingdom Viridiplantae; phylum Streptophyta; class Magnoliopsida; order Poales; family Poaceae; genus Otatea; species Otatea glauca. The sequence continues at coordinate 1,143,998 of CM070711.1, read as the reverse complement.
CACCGATTGGATACGACATGAGCCTTTGGAGAAATGGTCCTTCGACGACGAGGCGGCTCGCGTTATGGGATCATGACAACGAACTGGCGGAGATTTACAATCTGGTAATGAAAGGCACGGATGCCTTCCATCGGTGGGTATAGTTGAGGGTGTCTTATTAGGGACACAGAGATATTTCATTGAGCGATACAAGACCTCGCGGCATGTATGTCGGACAATCGATTGTCTTACTCAACTGTTGTGTCTACCTACATGTCCAAGAAAACAAGAAAGCGCGGACACATCGGGTTACACCGGAGAGTGGCGTGGAACGGAGATACCACGTGTGCTGCGGTGACCGAGGTCGCAGGGTGCCACCGGAGAGGACTTCCCATCATGCATACTCCGAGCGGTGATTGCGAGTGCTCTCGCCGAAACCACGCGCTGCTGCACTTACCGTGCTCGCACGTCATTGCCGCACCGCCGAGACGCATCAATCACGTCGTCCGTTCATCTCCCCGCACTACTACAAGCGAGCGTTCTCAACACGTGGCATCATGAGGTGTACGGTACCGAGTGGATGGATCGTTCACAACAACCCCTCTCCGGACCATCGATGGGTGCGGACATCCGAATGTTGAAGATGAAGGTCGGGCGTCGAAGGACAAGGCGATTCGAACGATATGGACGAGTCGAGGCGCGTCGCAACCGCGGATAATGTAACTTTGCATGTTGTTCCCATCTTGTATTATTCAATGGACCGTAAGTCTGTAATGTACGTTGTAATGTTCGATGTAATTTTCAATGTACTAGTAAGTTGTTGTTCGCATCATGTTATTCTCCGATGTCCCAGTTAGTACCTACGAGGATAATGTAATTCTCGACGTTGTGTGCCTCGTCGAACATGTCTTTGTCTTTCGTATGTTTGCAATCCGAGTTTTTTTTGCTCTCCACACTTCGGTTGTATTGTTTGTTGAGTATGGTACAATTCGTTATTTCGCATTTCATTTTGTGTGCACATGTAATTACTGATAAATCTGTTGTATTTGCTTTGTAACAGGCCACGATGGCGCGACCTTGCCTCGAGTGCCGGACGTGACCGTCGATGCGACCACCGGTCTAGGTACTCGCAGAGGAGAACCGAGTGCTAGGGCCACCGACCTCGAGTGCCTGTGGAGCCGCCGCGATCGACCCACGCTGGGTTCCACGGTAAGTCGCGACGCTTGCACTCTTTACGTACACATACTTATCTCGTGAATGCAATTCTAACTACATGCAGTTGCGGCGGTGGCTTACTTCCTCTTTGTAGGATGGTGGAGTGGTGATCGCCCGTTAGAGGGCAAGGAGGTGCCGCGGTTGGTACGACCGGTCCTGCTGGCCACACTCGTGGACCGGTGGAGACCGAGACGACACGTTCCACCTTCCGTGCGGAGAGATGGCTCCGACAGCTGCGGGGCGTGTCGTACCTCTTAGGCCTCCCTTGTGCGGGCCCAGCGATGCGTGCCGCACGACGCCTCAAATCACGTGGCACGCCGAGTTGTCCGCGCTTTGTCGAGGTGCGTGCGGCACCCCGGGCCCTACTACCGGCTTCTTAGGGAGGCCGAGCGCCACTGACCGACGGCGTGGTCGCGCCGATTCACGGTGAGTACCTCTTTCTTTGAGAATTAAAATAGAAGCGCCAAGTTGCGATAATGTTTGTTGCGAACGCAGCGCAGTGACCTTCTCCACCAAGACGCGGAGGAGGCGGACGTGGCCCGCCACTTGGAGGCATACCTCTGTTGTTGCTCGGTTGGGTGATGTTCCGTCCTCCCACGGAACACGGTGGACCGTCACCGATCGAGTACGCCCAAAGACATCGCCGACACCCGGTGGATGAGGTAACACACTCGGTTCAATCTCGTCTCAACGAGCACGTCTAACTCCCCTTGTAAGCGGTGATGCGGTGGTCGTGGGCCTCGGTGTGCTTGCGGCGACGTCTGAGGAGGTGCGGCGACGCCGTCTCGGGCGAGCACGACGCGACGATGTCGTTGCGTCCTACTCCTCCGATTGTGGTCTTGGGAGCGCTTCTCCGTCGGCAGCTCGTTGTTGACACGACACCGCACTCGAGGAGCTTTACGGAGACGACCGGTGGATCGCCCACCATGGGCCCTCTGGGTCCGACGGCGAGTGCACGCTCCTCGTATCTTTTCCCCACTAACGCACTTGAATAACCTTCGCCATTTCTTATTTCCTCGCGGCGGAGGTTCGCGCACCTCTGGTGAGGAGGTCCTATCAGAGTTCGTTCGGGAGTTCGACCGCCTCCACGGCGAGGGCGTGCGGTGGGCGCCATACACCGCGACGACGTCACGCCCGAGCACCTCACGGGTCTCCGTGCTTTGCACGCGAGATGAGGCCTTTGGCTCACCCGTAAGGTGCTCGTCTTTGACCTTTGTGTCGAGGAGTACTCCCGCACCGAGTCTTTGCGGCGATTCGGCTGTTCGATCCTTTCCTTTGCCGCCTCGTCACGTTGTCGCACGTGGCGCCACAGTACTTGCCACGATCCTACTACTCCGCATCTTTGCGAAATTAATGTCTTTGCGTACTTCTGTTTTTGCATTGCAGATGACCGGATGGGTGCTGCGGTGGGCTCTCGATTCGCGACCGTATGCGACCATGGGCCTGCGATGGGACGCCGACTCGACGAGAGGGTCACCGAGACCGGCCAGACGACCATGACATGTACGATCGGTACATGGAGTGGTTCGCCAGCAAGACTCGCCTCGGTGGGGTACACACCAAAGACCGTGACGTCGCCTGGCAGCATCGGTAGCGGACACGTACCCTTCACAGATGTCCCGGAGGACAACGCCTCGGTAAGTGTCAATCGAACCTACATGGGCACGTCTTTTTCATGTAACTTACGTAATGCCAACGACGTTACATGCGACTCGGCTCTTGGCGGAGATTGAGGTGGAGGTCGTGTCCATGTTGACGCGCCTAGAGGGGCATACTGGTGACCACCGCCGAGTCCGAGACGGCTTGGGGTCGGGTCCTCGCTACGGTGAGGCGGTTGGCTCGCAGCCACCGCCGAGGGCGCGGAGACGTCGGCGGACGCAAAGACACCACGCCACTTCGCCCCAAAGACTCGCCCTACCCACCCGGTGCCCGTCACGCCCCACGGTGCAGGGGGCGGTGGTCGACGAGGCTCCTTCCGCGCCTCGCCCTACCCGTCGGTTCCTCGCTACGCTCCCACGCAGCAGCGGTGGGGGCGATGGGTGGGAGGCTCCTTCTGCGTCTCGCCCTACCTGCCGGTTCCTCGCCACGTTCCCACGCGCAGCGGCGGTGGGGCGGCCGGCTGCGGAGGCTCCTCCTCGTCCGCGCCCAGCGAGACCCGTGGTGGTTTCGACGAGCCTTCGACGGCGAGTTCGACCGGAGGAGTACCTTTCGACCGACTACCTCGACCCTCTCGGCTCTCGGCGCGCCACACAGACTTGGCCTCGCCGCCGCGCGCTACTCTACGCTGCGCGCAGGCGGCCTAGGAGGACGTCCGTCGCGTCGCCACTCACCTACCCCACGGGCCGATTAGGAAGCGTGGCGTGATTGACTTGTTGTGCGGATGTATTTTTTAATGGCTTTACGTTCAAGAAGACATTGTATAACTCCCGAGTTAGTAACATGACAGCGTTATCACTATAAATTGTTCAAATCATTTATGCATTGCTTGCCTATGCCACACGACGTGACAACACACCAACGTTTGGTGCACCTATCGCCTCTAGTAGGGCGATCGCCTAATGTGAGGCGATCGCTTACATGGGGCAATCGCCCAAATATGAGGCGATCGCCCCATACCCGGCGATATCGCCCTTTATAACATTCGTTCTCACAAGCGGTCTCGCAAAGAACGCGGGAGAAAGAATAGAGGGTGAGCATCAATCGAAAATGCCGAGGCGTGCAAGTGCAAAGGGTAAGGGAAGGCAAAGGAAGAAGCGAGTGCATGCCCGCGAATTTAGCGTACCAAGATCTCTTCCTACCTCGTGGAGTCAGAGCGCCCATGTGTATGTCGCGGAGATCTTTGCGAGCTTGTCCGCTCTTGGGAAATTTCAACTTGGAAGAGGAGGTATTGGAAGTGCCGCAACTTCGCCTTCGATCCGCCGGAGAAGAGCCTGAAGGATCGCCGCATGGTAACAATCGTACGGGTTACATAATATTTGTGAATGAAACTTTGCTAATTTATGTTTCATGCAGTCACCTCCGCCATTGTGTGAATTTGAGCGATGGTTTGATACGGAGATCAACCCGAGGACCAACGGCTTCTTGACCAAGCCAACCGACGGGATGAGTTCACGCGGCGGTTTCAAGAACGCGATGCGCCGCGACGCGAGAGGCATGTAGGAAGGAAGCGGAGGAGAAGGAGGCAGAGAGAGAGAGGAAACGAGAGAGGGCGCGACGTGCCAGAGAAGCCCCGCCGGAGGCATGGGCGAATGGGAAGTGGCCTCGAAGCACTCAATAGACGTCTGGTGTTAACTTTGGTTTTCCTTGTTCGTGGTACTCCTTTTAGTTTTAAGTCGTAATAAACAGTGCGGCCCAACCTTCAAGAGTATGCTCACTGTCCGGAGGGCTAGTATGTGTCCTCTTGCTCAGTGTCCTAAATGATGTTATTTTCTCCATCGAGATAGGTTATAGCATTTTCGATTCGTCATATCCGATTTCATCGAGTTTTACCATCGTTTGCGAAAGATACGGCAATTTTCATGTTTTACCGATTGCATGTTAGGACAACAATAAAATAGTGCGACCTAAAGTGACATCTAAATATTTTTACATAATTGTGACCTATGCAAGCCCAAGAATGCAACAAAGCGGTTCATCAAGTTTTGAGGTCGTCAGATATTATTCTAACCGCTTGAACAATGATTGTTATAAAGGGTTTAAACTAGCCATCTTTTATTCAAAATGCAATCATATTTAGATATTTTTGCAAAAATGAAGTGCATAAGGTTGTAGTAACTTATTCTATTTATTTCATGAATTATGGATCAACACACATTATAATTCCTTCACAATCCATGATTAGAGCCTAGCATTGAACTCAAATAAAAAAATTCTGCAAACAACACATGGATTTTTATTTTACACTCTAATTCTTCATTCCAAAATTTAAATTTAGAAACAAGTTTCATTTAATTTGGACACTCTAACAAAAGTTACGGGTTTATATTAAAAAGCATATAGTAATTACAAAACAAAACTAAAAAAACTCTGCTAGGTCCCCGTCGCCTCAGAGGCGATCGCCTTCTGAGAGGCGATGGGGGCCCCACAAGCGGCGCGCTAACGGCGTTAACGGTGGCGGGGCTATCGCGGGTGTATGAAGCGATCGCCCATACGAGCGACGGGGCATTTTTGTCATTTTTTCATTCGGACGCATAGTTTTGAAAAAAAGAATAAAAATAAATATTAAATAAAAAAAAATTCTCTTTCTGTGTGCAGAGCTAGTGAGTATCTTTAGATTCCCTCTTCTAGCTAGCTAGCTAAAGTTGGTGCTAGTACGTCCTACCTCCGTCCAATTTTATAAGACGTGTTTTTGAACGATCTTATCTTAAAATATAAATTATATTTTATATTTTAATGCAAAATTAGTGTGATGTTTTCTCTTTTTACTCATAATAAATATCCATCTTTATTTTATATTCTCTATATACATGCAATGAGTACAATGCTTAGTGATAACAATCAGGAGTAATCTAGTCATTTTGAATATCATCTTGGTCATTGTCGGCGTTTCGGGCACCGGCAAGTAAATTTGTAAGTCTAAGGGGCCGCGCGTTCCACTCCCTGTATGGTTAGACTCAGAAGTCCAAGATGTATACTGGTTCGGGCCGAAGGTTCCTACTCCAGTTCGTGTGATGGCCTTGTATTCCCTTCAGTACAGATGACTGCACAAAGTTTACAAGCGAGAGTGCTAATGGCTTAGCGAGATGAGTTCGATTGCCCCTCCTACGGGGGTTCCTGCCTCCTTTTATGCGAAAGGAAGGGGCAGGTTACATCGAGAATTGGGAGAGGACGAGATGACCTACACTAGGGGCTTCGGTCCTTCGTTCTGCTGACTGATCACCACCCGTCTTGCCCATGCTGGGTCGGTAGCCTAGTTGGCCAAGGCGGTTAGGTATTTCCCCGGGAAATGGCGTATCGCCTCTGCGAACCTTACGAGTGTTGGCGTTCTTTGCGCATGACGCGGTGTTGCCTCGAGAGGCGTGTCTTAGTCTTGTATGTGACCGGTGATGGGATGGGAGCATGACTTGGTCGATCATTAAACCTTCTTGGGAAGGAGCCACTGCCTTGTATAGCCACTTCGATTGACCCGTTCGTGGGAGTGCGTGGTACATTGGTGGTAGAGGCTTTGACACGCCGCCCTTGGCGGGGTTGTCTTGGCACGATCGGTCGGAGATCCCGACTGCTGCGGGGGTCGGGAGCTCAGCTTGGTCGGAGACGCTTCCCGTCGGTCGGGAAGGGATGTCTCGCGTGGCTTTGCGGTCGCGTCGGTCGGTGAGTGGTGGGAGCGGCTGTTGGGCTTGAGTGTGCTTGAGGCGCCGGCAAATCGCCGGCCGTTGGGTACCCCTGTTATAAGTATTCGTCAGTCATATACCAAGAAAAAATACATATTATAAACTTGAACGGAGGGAGTAACAGTTTGCAAGACGTAGGCTTCAACAAGTGGACCCATGTCTGCAAGTTCTCTCATTAATAGGAGGGAAAAGAGAGGATCTATTATACTTCTTTTGGTGAGGCTAGATTACTAGATTAATTATGTATAGATATTTCAACTATTACAATTATATAATAAATTAAAACTATATTTTTCAAAGATATTAGAGATATATAACAAATACGTTACGCTGCAATATTAGCCCGCGATCGCGCAAGAAATTCCGCTGCTTCATAGCTAATACTAACTAGGAACGTCCATGCCAAACTCAGGGGTTGATTGGACAGGCTAGCTGAACTTCCCAACCGTATACTATAAGTCGCCTAGTACCAATACTGGAGCCATATTATATGAACGTATGGCCCCAATTCAGAGCGGCTCAGGTACTCGTATTGATGTTTACTTCCTTGGATTGGGAATGTGAAAAATTAATGTAGCGTGCGAGTCAGACATGGTTGGGTTAGCAGCTTTTTTTCTTCCTTTCTTTCTCACTTCATGCCTTCACGCTCACGGTCCATGGTGTCCTCATCCAGTTAGGCAGGAAAGGATTGGGCGCGACGCAAATTATGGTCTCTCTGACATCCGGGCCCCAGTCAGTGCCAATCCCACCAGCGCGATGCGAGCAATCTCTTGTTTTCCCCTGCCTTCCCCTCGGCGGAATTCTCTGCGCCGACAGGACAGAGAGTCCTCTCCTCATAATCTGGTGTTGTATATGTAAAAGCGTACATACGGCTTGGAATGCTAATAGCAATGGTTTGATGGTGGACAGAGCAACGGTTGAGTCCTTACTGCATAGCGCTTACTGCATCTAACCTCGTATCATTCCATGCCGATTGCCTGGTTGATGTGTGCAAACGCAAATGACTTCAGTTCAGTACTAGTCCATAATGTGTACTTTGAATCACTCCTCCCTCGTGAACATCATGTCTGAACATTTGTTTCTTTTTCGTCAGCGCTTGCATGCCACCTACCTAACACTTGCTGTTCTCTTGTGCCCAGGAAACAGGTATATGTCTTGTCAGGCTAGCTCTCGGGACCCCGATCCCTGCAGTTTTTGATTGACGGTGTGATTGGAAATGTGTGTTTCTGACATGATTAAGACACGATTATTCATGCATTTGGGCTGTTGGAAGTACTTACCAACGGTGTAGCAAAGCTTTATATAGTTTTAGCGACTTTTAAGAGAACGTTTGAAAAGTTTCATATTTCGGTGTGTTTCTAGAAGTTCCAAGCCAAAGTTAACAAGTTTCAGATTTTGAAACTCAAGTTTCACAAAGTTCAACTGATAAGTTCCAGCAAGTTTCAACTAGTTTCAATAGGTTTCAAGAAAGTTTTAAGAAGCTATGATGGTACTACTATGTTGTCGAGGGTTGCCCGATACTATCCGTTGTTGGTGCACCTCTTCTTCGGCTCCGGCCTCGACTACGTTGAAAGTAATATGAAGAGTGATGTAGAATCTTCAGAAATTCATTCAGAGTTTACTCTGTTTCGCTTAATGTAACTTTACCGACAATATTGTTGTGATATGGTGTTAAGTATGTTCTTATCTCAGGTTTGTTACGTTGTTTTAGTTTGAGTAGTTTTATAGGAATAACTAGCAATCGGACATCCGATCACTGTTTATTTCTCGGACGTGTCGATGCGACATTTCTTGGTCTCTTGCGGCGAAATCAAAGTTTTACAGACTACCGTCACCGCCGTTCGACGTTCGGCCCATTCCACGTTGCTGGCACTCGATCCGTGTCGTCGTTGCCCAATCTATGCACCCGCCACCCAATGAGCCCTAGCTGCAGGCCCGATACGCCCCGCCGAGGGCTCGACCTGCAGTGCAGCCGCTTGATCGGGATTCGGGGGTAAAGAAGGGGCAGCCAAATACTAATCGAGCGAGCAGATTGAGGCTCCTGGACGGAGAGATATGGGTAGTGGTTGGGGAACGAATAAATTTGGATCGTTTGTTTGCTAGGATCGAATGAATAACTACCGTCTCATCGGTTCTAAAACGCACGGTATACCATTCGATTAGTATTTCTGCAAAAGAAACCCTACCACGAGAACTCGTGGAAGGTGGCCCAAGGGAAGGGGAGGGGTCAAGGAAGATGCCGTCGTCGACACCACAATGCGATGTGCAAGTGCCACCAAATTCAGTCTGTTACATGGACTCGTTTTCATGAATGATGTTGCAACCACCGTATCTCTACATAACGCACAATTGATTTATTAGCACTGTCACTTACCATATTAGCGACAGAATGGTCTTCTCCGAGCTACACCGATTTGGAACTAGGTCTACCTGTATCCCAAGAATGGTATGGTAGTAGGAGTGCCGATTCTTGGTGCAGTTTGCCATACGCTGACAGAGAATTTTAACTGTCCTGCAAAGTTATTGAGTAGATGCAAAAGGTTCTGTTCGAATAGCTAGCTACATGTAAGAACTGAATTATATAGTATATTTATTTATCTGGCGACCTGTTGAGCAGTCGCTGAATTAGAGCGGTAGGCTTGCTTTCTGTTTCCAAATTACTGCTCATTTCAGGGAGCTTTGTGCCCGAAATAAATAAACGACCAATTTGCGCAGAATGATCGCTTCACGAGATGCAGAATTAAGCATCAACCCTTGGGAGGGGCTTCCATACTTTTCTTTTTTAAAATTATACAAATATTAAAATATCGATGAAGGGTGAATGATGATTACTTATCTCTTCACTTGCTTTAAGATTTGTACAATTTGTATTAAGAGAGAAAACATGAAGGTATAATTGACCACTTTGCAAAGGAAGGAAGAAAATGATGATTAGCGCTGCTAACTGCGCAAGGAGGACAATAATGCAGAAGCTACAGTCATGCGAGCACCAAGCAACAACACACTGAATCTGAACTTGTCGTACCATGGCACCGCAAGATGGAGTACTAGCTACTTTTTACCAGTAGTCACTCGTTACTATCTCAAGTTCAGAGTTTCAGGCGTCTTGCAATTACACACAGGTGAGGTGATTCATTGACCTCATGCGTTGTAAACTTGTACGGTGCAGAAAAGTGGTGAGTGAACTGCAGGATGCAAAACAAAACAAGGACGTTGATTTTGTCGTGCTGCTCCTTATGGTGGATGGAGACCATGTGGAAACGGACACAGAAAGGACGGAAGGAAGCAATAGCTTTTGGGCCCCTCTTTTGGTTTCATTCACCGTCAGTGTTAAGGGCAATCTTTGGCAAAGACTAGTAGCAGTGCTAATGCTATACGCATGAACAAAACAATGCCGTTTCTGTGAGCTTTTCACTGAACCGATGAGTCACACGATAAATGCAATTTTAGTGGCGACGAGTACGTTTGTCAGTGAAGTAACGAACGATCCTGGGAATCCCCTTCCCTGTACCAGGAGCTCTTGTACAGCAATAGATTCAAATGACCGTATAATTGGCAAGCACGTACTCGTACTAATCAAATCGTTCGTTCCAACGAAGGGTAGATAGATCACCAGACGAGATCGACCACGAGAGGAGAAGAGCAGAGATTCCCAAACTTGCACCATCAGTTGCAGATCTTGACTGCTGCTTTTGATCCGGCTGCTACTCGTCTCTCCAATCAAACATGCAGAGCAGGATCCATCCGGTCAGAGGCACACGTTGTGCTACCAGTCAGCCAGCCAAGTCCATTCTTTACGCAGAAAATAAGAAGAAAAGGAGACAAAGCCACGAGTTAAGGAGAAATAAATGGAGACGGCAAGGGAGATGGCCACCACTATCCCCTGCTCCCAGCTGCAGCTGTTCCCTGTTTCTTCTTCTCATATTCACACGCCCCTCACCACCTCCCCAGCTCACGAGTATCGCTCACCAGTCACCACGACACAACCTCACCTCACTGAAATAATATAAGCAGCTATCGCTATTCCTTCTCGCGCTTGACCTCCGGTGAGTTAAGAAGACTTCACCGTTGCATTGCAGACGCACGAGGAGGTCAGGGTGAGGCTGGCTTAGCTTATATAGCGAGGCGCCTGTGCCGTGCTATCAAAAGAACACTCTAGAGATAGAGGAGAGAGAGAGAGAGGCAAGGAGGAGGCGTGAGCCATGGAGGGTGGTGGAAAGATGGCGTACAGCTGCGGCGGCCACCACCACCACGACACCAAGCTGCTCAAGAGCTTCAGCCGCGTGGAGCCCCGCAAGTTTGGTCTCGGCCTCGTCGCCGGCTTCCTCCTGGTCACCTGCGCCTACTTCTCCACCGCCAAGTTCGACGCCATCCACATCGCGACGAGTAAGCAACCGCCCAAAAATCAGAGCTGCAACTCTGCATTTGCCTCTTGCTTGGCTCACTCTTCCAATCTCTGTATCTCAACGTGTGCATGCAGTAAGCTCCCCTTCCAAGAATGCAGTTGCTGGGATTGGCTCACTGCTGAATGCCGCCGATGGCTCCAAGCAGCAACTAGGTGAGGCCGGCGTTAATTAGTCTGTGAGATCTTTAAGCAGCCCAACGAGAGGACTAGCTAGTGACACCGACATTAGTAGCGAATTTGCTGTACCCATCGAAGAGTTGACGACCTATCTGTTCTTCCCTCTTCTCTGTTTAGATTTGGGCGTGCAAGACCAACAAGATGCATCATCGAAGGAGGGGAGCAAGGCCGGGGCGCTCCAGAATGACGACGACAAGATTTCCTCTTTAGGGCCAGGTAAACAACACCGACCAAGATGCAATCATTTGCAGATTATGTCCACGGGGATCGACTTGAGCTGCTGCTGTTTTGGTACTTCTACTGCCTTGCCCGCAAATTCCAGGCAATCTGATAAAGATTGGTTTTTCCCCCTTCTTTTTCCGTCGCTTTTTTTTTATCTTTAGATTTGGGCCACAATGCATCACTGGGGCACAAGAAGAAAGACGAAACTTTTGCGAGGGATGGTGATGCAAGCGGTGTCGCCTCTGCGGCGCCACCGAATCCAGCCGTGGAGGGCGGCAAGGATGGGGTTCTGTCGAAGGGTGATGACGCAAGTGGCGGTCGTGCTGTTCTTCCCCCTTTGTCATCAGAGGAATCCACAAACAGCACGCAAGAACTTGGTGAAAATCTTAAGCAACCTATGCACAGGAATAATTGCAACATGAGATTTTCAAATGCAGGACTTAACAAGCTGTTTTTGCTCTTGGTCAGGTGTTCTTGAAGATGAGGAGCTGCAAGTGCAGGATGCTGCTGCTGCTAATCCTCCCAAGAAGAGCAACAGCAACAGCAGCAAAGATGGCAGCTCCCCATCTGTGGTTCCATCTGATCCTGCTATTCTCCCTGCTCCTGTTCAGCAGATTCCTCCTATTGAGGAGGTTAAGGCTCCTCCAGTTCAGCAGATTCCTCTTATTCCAGAGGTTAAGAAGACAGGTAGTATCTAATTCTTCTTCTTTCCAATGTGAAATATGTTTTTTTTTTCATTTTCTTACTAGTCTTTAGCATTGTGATTTTTGGGGTACCTAAATCGAAACCAGTTGGACCAGTTTTGAGAAATCACACCTCCTTTGCAATTCTCTAGCTTGTAAGGCATGTAGATGCAAAATGTGGATTGTTCAGACTAATTTTTGGACACACATTTTTGCAGCTCTCTGATCTCTCTATCCCAACGCAAGGCCCAATGTTCTTGCTGTTCTGGACCACTCTTTTGTTTTACCCTGTGTCTCTGTCTCTCTTCAGCCTTCACCTTTCTTGAGAGGAGAGCAATGTGGGCATCATCGCATTCGTGATAGGAGTAGCTCAATTTCGTAGGGCCTACATGAACTCCTATCAAGAATGGGATTTTTGGGGCAATCATGCTCATGACTAACAAAGCAACGTGCTTTAATCGTTCCCAGATTCGTCGTCGGAGGCGCCGCAGCGGGAGTGGAAGCCGCTGTGCGACCGCACGTCGAACCGGCGCATCGACTGGTGCGAGCTCGACGGCGACGTCCGCGTCCTCGGCGCCAATGGCACCGTCACCCTGGTAGCGCCCCCGGGCGCCGACGATCGCACCTTCCGCTCGGAGTCGTGGCGCATCAAGCCGTACCCGCGCAAGGCCGACCCGAACGCCATGCGCAATGTCCGCGTGCTGACGGTGCAGTCGCTCCCTCCCCCCGCCGTGGACGCCGCGCCGGCGTGCACCGACCGCCACGACTTGCCCGGGCTGGTGTTCTCCGACAGGGGTTACACCGGCAACTACTTCCACGCGTACACGGACGTGATCCTGCCGCTGTTCCTGACGGCGAGGCAGTACTCCGGCGAGGTGCTGTTCCTGGTGTCGGACTTCCAGATGTGGTGGCTGGGCAAGTTCCTGCCGGTGTTCAAGAGCCTGTCCAACTACGACCTGATCAACCTCGACAGCGACCCGCGCGTGCACTGCTTCCGGCGCGTCCAGGTCGGGCTCAGCTGCCACGCCGATTTCAGCATCGACCCTCGCCGCGCGCCCAACGGCTACACCATGGTGGACTTCACCAAGTTCATGCGCGGCACGTATGGGCTGCCGCGCGACCTAGCGGTGCCCGCGGCGCGGCCGCGGCTGCTGGTGATCGCGCGCGCGCGCACGCGGCGGTTCGTGAACACGGAGGAGATCGTGCGCGGCGCGGAGAAGGTGGGGTTCGAGGTGGTGGTGTCGGAGGGGGATCACGAGGTGGCGCCGTTCGCGGAGCTGGCGAACACGTGCGACGCGATGATGGGCGTGCACGGCGCGGGGCTGACGAACATGGTGTTCCTGCCGACGCGCGGGGTGGTGATCCAGGTGGTGCCGCTGGGCGGGCTGGAGTTCGTGGCCGGATACTTCCGGGGCCCGTCCAGGGACATGGGGCTGAGCTACCTCGAGTACCGCATCACGCCGGAGGAGAGCACGCTGATCGACCAGTACCCGCGCGACCACCCCGTCTTCACTGACCCCGACGGCGTGAAGAGCAAGGGGTGGAACTCCCTCAAGGAGGCCTACCTCGACAAGCAGGACGTCCGCCTCGACATGAAGAGGTTCCGGCCCGTCCTCAAGAAGGCCATCGCGCACCTCAGAAAAAACAAGCTCAACTGATCCATCGATGATCCGCCATGTCTGTGACCAAATGTTTGATATGGCAGGGAAAGAAGAGCGGCATGCATGCAGCATATTTTGTTCTCTCTTCTCTTCGATCGGATGGTGAAGTGATCAGTCAGTGAAAGGGTTCAGGGTAGTTGAGATGATCATGGTAGCCAAAAGTGTACAATATCTTAGATGATGTAACAAATATTCATTTCTTTTTTGCGGGCGTTTTGGTCAAATAAGCGTAGACTCATTCTTGCGATTAACAACTGAATGATGATGAGCACTATGAATATGATACGAGAAGCCAATGCTAGTTCTTTTCTAGCTAGTTCTTCAGGTGGCGCAATCTATTTAAAGTAGGACTACTCGGGAGGTAGGTTTAAGCAAGACGACGTCATCTGCTGTTGCATGGGCATAGCTGTGGCTGCAGGTCTTCCGTGCTCAACCATGGCGTGTATCTAACAGCTACTAGTGCTACTAATTATCAGTAGATGCTATACTTGATCGAGAAGTTTCCGTGCTTAATTACAATATTTCCATGGTTGAGCCGCTTGATTTAACAGGACGTTTTTTTATCGTCTTTACCGCACTGGCACACGATTATATATCTAGACTGGTGTACTTTGCTGCGAATACTAATTTGTAGCGTTCTTTAATCATGCACATGTTAGTATATTTTACTAGCAAGGCACAAGTTAATAATAAACAGGCTCGGAAGTGCAAGATCTCGCCGACAAATGAGGCACGGCGTCTCTGCAAGCTGCATCGTCACTGCAGGGAACAACGTGAGCACCAGCAAGTGCACGTCGTGAGCGTGAGAGAGTATCTCGTGCTCGCAAGTCTCGCTGATCGAGCATAATCTAATCAAGGAGCATAATTTAATTGAGCCTTGCATGGTTAGTTGCTCCATCACATAGGCTAACGCTCTAAATATCACAAGCATAGTGTCTCCAAGGCGCCATGAAGTAAGTAGTTGCATGGATATACTCCACTCCTTGTCGGCTAGGTTAATCGTCCCAGTGTTCTATGGAGTATCAGCTAGAGTAACCACCAAAATAGTAAATTTGTTTAGTGTGACTCGATTACTAAAGCATTTACTGAATACAGAATGCGCACTGGCCTCTCTCTCTCTCTCTCTCTTTTTCCTTTCTTGGGTCAATAGGGTTTTGGTCATATTCGGAATTGAACGAGAAGTCTTGTATATATATACCCCTTCAATCACAAATAGTTATCTTTTGGTATATAGGTGTAATCAAACTTTCGAAACTTTGATTATTAATATCTTCTAAAATATTTAAATTAGATAAATGAAAATTATATGCGAAAATCTTTTGACTATCAATATCTCATAAATTATAATTTTATCGTGTTTTCTAAATATATTATAATAGAAAGGAGTGATCAAATATGTGTTTTGAAGGTATATCGATGTACAAAACGACAACTATTTACAGGCGGAGGGAGTAGCTAAAACGCAAAACAGAGATGGAAGTACTCTGAAAAGTATATGCGGGTCAAAGATTAGTTAGTACTGTGAGCCATTGATTTAATACACTTGCTAACTCTACTATAATTAATCGAGATCTTGTGCCGTCGGTAGCGTGACTATATCTTAGACAGTCCACTGCCGGATGTTAGATTCACATCCAAGGGCCTTGGTTCTTTCTGGGACGGACAAAATCGCATACTGCGACCGCAGGCCCTGTCCAATTAATCCAAGGTTGTACTACTAGTTTAACTTGGCTGGTTGCTGAGGGCATGAGCAGCAGTGCAGCACGCAATGTCCAGTAGCAATCAGCAGAGCGGAATTAACAGCGGCAATGAAACGTACGGGTCCGGGATCGATTGTAATAATTTATTATATGAAACTAAGGGGGCAGGACCCGGATTTTCTGCTCATAGGCCCATATGATATTCACCGTCCAAAGCGCATTGATATCCGTGCCCGTATTTACCAATACGAATCAATATTCAACCGTATTATGTAAGCAAACAGTATACATACTTGTTGAAGTATAAATGAATTGTTCATCTTTCTTCGTCAACTTAATCTTTTGAGTGAACTGGTTGGTGTATATAACTCGATAATACTTCGTCGGAAACCTCGCCGCCGGCAGGACCACCCCCTGCCACCACCTTGTTGCTGGAAACCTCAGGATTTCTAGCAATGCTGCTGTCGTCGGAAACCCTCTAACACCGCCTTGCCATCACCGTCCGAGCTCCACCTCCACTGCCCTGCCGCCCCGCCCCGATCTCATGCGGGCCACTGCCGACTCGCCGTACAGCCTGGTGTGCTGGTCACGCACGAATCTCAATACATAATTGATCGTGGATGTGGTGTTTGCACGCATATCATATGTACCTATAGGGGAAAAAAAGATTCCCCTAAGGTAAGGACCATCATGGCCTTGCGAAGGGGATCTCTTTTCAACAAAGCTAAGCTAGGTGAAGCATGATCACCTCACCACACCACACCACGCATGTCTGCGCGGACCATTTGATTAAGGATTAGAATCATCCAGTTGTGTTATATTCTTTCCATTCGAGTCTTACATAAGACGTTATAGCATATTTCATAACTAAGTTTCACATAGATAGGTTTTATATTGTTTCGTCTATATATGCTTCATTTTGTTTCACAGTTAAATTTTACTAGGTTTCATAGTATACTTATAAGTTTCATAACGTTTCAGTTTCGTAGGTTTCATTAAGTTTCAAAATAGTTCAAATAGATTTTATAAATATTTCAGTATATCTTAATAAATTTCAATGAGCTTCTAATATGAAACTGTAAGTTTCGTCAAGTTTTAGATTCTAAAACTTGATTTAAAACGAAATTCAAAATATTTTCAACTGAGTTTCAAGATGTCAACCTCAAAGTTTCACAAGTTGCA
The DNA here is from genome assembly GCA_036346275.1 of Otatea glauca. Lineage (NCBI taxonomy): Eukaryota > Viridiplantae > Streptophyta > Magnoliopsida > Poales > Poaceae > Otatea > Otatea glauca. The sequence continues at coordinate 1,127,444 of CM070711.1, read as the reverse complement.
GGGAAAAACAAATTAATGAAAACCTTCATGAGATTTGTCAAATACTAAAAAAATCAAGCGTATTTCACAGGGTTTGTATATCTGGATGAAACACTATAAAACCTCATGAAACTTAGCCCTAAAACATGAAACATAGTCGTACAAACTATCAATACCTGATGAAACTGTAAACGTAAATGTGAATATATGTGATAAAATCTCATGAAACATATTAATGAAACGTTTGTGGAATGTCATGAAACTTATCCGTAAAAAGTTATGATACTTGAACCTATTGTAACTTATGAAACATCGCGAAACTTATTTCGTGAAACCTTAGGATACTTGAACCTATTGTAACTTATGAAACATCGTTAAGCCTATAATACTACGAATGGGGCATCACGGGTGGTGGTGGCAGCGGGGGTGGTGATGGTGGAGTTGGAGAGAGGGAGGTCATGCAAGATGAGGAAACAGAGGCGACGCTCACTGGCAAAGACACCACACACAGCGGCATGGGCCGTGTGGATCCAGTGGCGGATCTTGGCCTCGAGGACTCCCACTGGTGAAGACGCCACGCACGACGTTTGAGGGTTGGAGCCGCCCGCCGACGAGGTATGGCGTGGGCGATTGACCGCAGTCGAGGACGGTAGCACCAGGCACTGGAGATCATCCACCGCTGGAAGGAACGAAACCGTCTCAGTCCAGTCGCCACTCGCCGCTGCCATCAAATAGCATCTGCTCCGGCTCGTGTGGGCTCGGGCCTAGTCTTGGACTGCGTCGCGTGTGGCGGGGGCGGAGCCGACGACGACTTGTACGAAGAATCTCCCTGGCGTCTACGATCTCTTCGACAAGCCGTCCGCTATGAGATCCTTCAGCGCATCATCGGGTACTTCTAGGATGAGAACAGCATGCTCGAGCTCTTTCGCCTCGCAGAGCGCAACACGGCTAGAGGTACCGATGAGAGTTGCGGCACAGGCCAGAGTAGACGAGATGGCTCACAGACGGAAAGTACCGTAGGAAAGCTACGGAACGATATACCGTTCCCTAGTATTTCTGCTTTTTAAATGATACTGTCTACGGATATAGAATGTACTCTATCCGTTCACTTTTATAAGGCATATTTTTTGAATGGTATTGTTCACAAATATAATGCTTGCATATAGATTTAATGAGGTTTTTATTTCTATACCTCTATTTATTCTCTCTCAACCATATGCATTTATTCATTATCACCCATACAAAGTATATCTTTCATCTTCCAAGACAATTAAGTGAGAGCATCTAAGTCATTTTCTCTCGTACCATTCTCAATTTCAATGCAATTTTAATCCTTGTGCAAAGCCAAAATACGTCTTATAAAAATGAACGGAGAGAGTATTTCATATTCTATAAAATTATTGTGATATTCCCTATATACCCTAATAAATATCAATCTTTACTCCGTATTCTCTGCATTCATGCATTGAATATAATGTTTAGTGATAATATTAGGGGTAATGTAATTATTTTTAATATCTTCTTGGACTATGCGCTGAAATACGACTTATAAACTTGGACGGAGGGAGTATATACTAGTATAATACTGTAGTATCAGTACATGATCGTATATTTTGTCGTACATTTATGATCATCCATGGGTCTCGATCCTTCCTTAGACTATCAGGGTATCTTTAGCTTATTGCTAAAAATTGTATCTGAAAGAGAGAGATATGCTCATTATTTTCTTGATATCCTTAATTGCTTGCATGATTAACAGGCAAATTCTCTTTCTTGGTTCTCTCTCTTTCACATGAGAAAAAAGAGTGATGTCTTGCAACAATGGTAAACCGAATCTTTTTTTTACCAATGAGAGGGAGTGGCCAAGTTACAATCCGTCCTCATGTGCCGTTGGACCCCGGCCTGAGCTAGCACATTCATTCATCACTCACTGATTGATTGATTGACGGGAGAATTATCAAGCTGTGAACTCGCACCGACGGTTTCATCTATCTGAATTTCATGGGAGTGACTGAGGACTGAGGAGGAGGTTTCTTGCTGAAATTAATCCTAGCTGCATGCATGCATGCAGATACCTAGGCTGTCAGTTTACTCGACAAGGCTGTCAAGGCATGCATCAATATTGGGTTGCAATCTCATGTGAATCATGGCATCCATGTAGCGGCATTGTGTATAGTATATAGTAAACTCACAAATTAAGATCGATCGTTAAACAAGTATATCCACCAGTATCTGCTCTCAATTTGCAATTGTAAATGCAGCATCAAGAGGCCGGTTTAGCGGCCAAGATAGATGGATATTAGTTGTTTCCCAATGCAAGGGATACATGCATGCATTGAAACCAATAATTTGTTGTGAACAATATAGTCGTGACCACCACTAATCTTGATCGGAAAACATGCATGAGACCATGTGGGTTGTTTTCGTTCGATCTCTGGGCGCCGCGTGGCCGATCGAGCAGTTATATATGGATTTCATTTGAGTGGCGATGCTGCACAGTCAAGGAGGAGAGAGGAGACTCACAAGGAACCTAGAATTATTTTCCTTACCACGTAGGAGCAAATCCATTTGCCATGAATCTCTCCGGAAGCTAGCGTTACTCTTTGTGTTTGTCTAAGTTGGCATGCCCACGTTTCAATGTTTCATGTGCAGGAACTGGAAGCTGCAGGGGTGAGTTGGCAGAGAATCAACTGACCGAGAAAAGGATCCTGGAATCTATCTAGTGCACAACAGGGACTACTAGGCTACTAGCTTACTGATATAGTACAAATCTCTCTCTCTCTGAAAAAGGGAGCTTGGTGATCCATATAATAACACTAATGAAGAAGTTGATGGAAAGTTGATCCCTGGCCTGACCTGACTGTTGCTAGCATGGCAATATGGCATGGTCGTCTCGTCACTCGTACGTCTTTCCAGCCTTTCTTTGCCCTTTTTGATTCTGTAGTTGCTTCCTTCTCCCCTCGGCAGTTCCAGAGCAGGCAGGCTAGCTCCATGTGTGAGTAGTAAGTGTCGGTTCGGTTTTTGGGCCTCTCATCTACAGGATCCGAACCCACCATGATCGGATAGATATTCAGATGTGAGCTATGCAGCTACAGGCAGCCTGATACTACATACAAGTCAGCACATCAGCCACATATTTTTTTTACATTTGCAAAAATAAGAAGAGGAAGATCAATTTACACCAGTCAGTAAGTTGCTGTTATCGTAGTAAACAATTCTGTAACACGAAAAAAAAACGTCATACTCCATAGCTAGGTAGGTAGACTCGATTGGCTTAATTTGACCACATGCATCATACTACTGCTACCGCTAGTCTGCTACTACCATTCAGAATTTTGACGCGATGAGTGCCTGCCTCTGGCTACCTAACAGATCGAACTCTGACCGCCTAAATTTGTTGAATTTTACAAAATACATGGCTTATCTTTTTTAGAACTAGTCTATATTTGTGACTCTCAAGTATGGATTAATACCTTCCTCTACGTATTTTTTTAAATAATATATTTTTAAAATAAAATTATAGAAAAAAATGTCGGAAAACAGTTACATAAATATACCTATGTCGTTAAATGAATTGACGACTATGTTTTATTTAGGCAACTGATTCATTTGGTTAACAAATCTATTTGGCTCCTGTAAGCTTTTATCGTCAAATGAATTGGCGACAGAGGTATATTTATGTAATTATTTTTCTCGACGTATTTTTTTTGTAATTTTATTTAAAAATTGTATTATAAAAAAGATCTCATTCGCATATATAGCACCCAATGCATATATATATGAAAGACCATGTAGAGGTCTATCCATGTTTGTGATGAGTAATTGATTGTAGTTGAGCTTATTGTGCACAAGTTTGAGTTTGATTTGGATAGTTTGTAAAATGGTTAGGACTGATTGTGAATTGGTCGGAACAATTTGTTAAAATAGTTGGGAAAGATTGTAAACTAGTCGGGACATACTGTGTATCCTTGTGCCTATGTGTTCATTTGATTTCATATGTTGTTGAACATTGCTATGTGATGTGTTTTCCTTAATTTTTATGATTGCGGAACGACGGTGCTAGATCATGGTGAGGTAGAGGATGACCTGGACTAGGCGAGGTGCGCCGGAGGTCCAGATAGTCGAAGATAGTCGGAGGATGATCGGAGACGAAGTCGCTGCGAATCTAGAAGACAAGGAATGGATGAGGTGCTAACTTGGAGCTGCTTGGATCAAGGAGGACCGTTGGATCGCGGTCTAGAAGATAAAGTAGCGGGTCAAGTTAGTATGCTTTGAAAAGTGTGTAAAACCCGATATGGTTGTGGGTTTCGGGTTAGCCCATGTATGAGTAAGTGAGTCATTCCCAGCCTTTGATGGTGTTCCTTATGGTTGAAGGAACTCATCTAATGGTGGAGGATGGCTCAAGAGTAGTATAAATAAAAGGATAGGGATAGCCTTCCCCTCCTTGGAAGGTTTTGAGGTTTTTGTGCTTTTTTGAGTTTTGTTCACTTTGTTATGAGGCTTTGTAAACCTTCATTCCAGAAATAAAAATTTCATTTCTCTATTTTGAATTTACTTTTAGCATTTACATTATGTTTTAAATTCAGCATTTAAATTCTTTCAAGTTACTTTCCACACATCTGAATTTGCCTCCTCTCCTTCTAAGTGCTTGGATCTTGTGCCAAGGATGAGAGATTGCTGGATGAATCTTCTATAGATCATATCCTAATCATTTAGGCAATCTACAACCTCTTATTTTCAGTTTCTACAAGAAACCGATCTTTGTGCTTGGTAGAAGAAAGATCCTTGCAGATCGTGTTCTTGTTTGTTTTAAGGGTTATTTTTTGGTGTTCTTACTTGCTGTGATATGTGTGAGGTCATCTGAGATCATCCTGATCATAAATTCCTCACGAGCAAGCTAGGGGTGAAGTTTGTGCTTTTAACCTGGTTTTGGTGCAGTGTTCGTTAAACTGGAAAAAGATCGAAACTTTGACATCAATCCTTGCGATTGAAGGTTGGAATATGTTCTTGACATACATTGGAAGGTGAACACAAAGTTTCACGAGTTTTGGATCAGCCGATCAAAAGTTACAACAGCTCTTGTTTGTGAGATCGTGCTGATACTGTTCACCCAACCAGTGCCGCCGACCAGTTCGCAGTGCTGTTCACCCGACCAGCACCACCAACCAGTTTGCAGTACTGTTTATCCGGCCAGTTCGCAGTACTGTTCATTCAACCAGTACTGACGACCAATCCGCAATACTGTTCATCCGACCAGTGTAGTTTTCTTGTTTATCTGAGCACTGTTCTTTTAACCTCCTGGTCTAAGGGTACTATTAATCCAACCACTTGTTTGGATTGTGCAGTCATTTGATTTGATCTCTTGGTGGTTTGATTCTTAAGGGGAAATTTTATTTATGATCATTCACCGTTACTCTGATCGTCTTTTTGGTCCTTCAATATAGAACTCCCTCCGGTTACAAATTATTGTCGTTTTGCACATTGACACGGTTTTCAAAATATAACTTTGACCACTAATTTATATTATAATATATTTATAAAACCCAATAAAATTATAGTGTTATAAAAGTACTTTTCGAGACAAATCCACACATATGATTTTCATGTATCTAATTTAAATATTTTAAGAAATATTCATAGTCAAAGTTTCGAAAGTTTGACAGCAATTAAGAAAAGAATAAAACACATGAAATTAAGATGGTTCTACTGTATAACGTAATACTAACTCCTCTGTTTAGCGATGTGTCGCTAGTAGTCCAGCTGGGGTAGCAATATCTCAAAGTCAAGGTGTTGACATATGGGCGGCGGTCATTTGCGCGTGGATTTTCACCGAGACCCAAAATCGGAATGCAACGATTTAATAATTATGATTATACTACATTTAGATGTGTTGGTGAGTTATGATCGATTGGTTGGCTTCTTTCCCTTTCAGCACAAAATTAATTAGCTTATTCTGTTCTTGAGGCGTACGTGCCTAGACAGAATTATTAGGTGCCCTGCCCTGCCCACCGTTCGCAGGAATGAAATTTTTGGGCATCGATCGGATGTCTCTGTCGGAGTTTCTGAAGTCACCTAGCTAGCTCGATCGCCTCGGTGTTTCAACTTAATTAATATGACCGGCAGCTATCTAATCAGCCGGGGAACCATGCATGCAATTCTGGAGTAGCTACTGCTAGTACATGCATATGGTTTTATGACAGATGCAACAACAGCAAAAGGTCAGGAAATGTTAGGTCTCGGCTGGTGTCTCTGTGTCTGGCTTTAGGCACGTATGGTTTAGTACTCCATTTCGCAGGCAGGCAGCGATTCATCAGATTGACCTGGAAAAAGAAAACGGACGGGGATGGAATTGGAGATCCTTTTCTAACAAGCCGACCTCAAAGGTGAGTTGATCTCTTATGACTTTGGTTGCGGCCGGCGCGGAAGGAGGAAATCGCGGCATAAATTTGGGTCAAATGCATGGTGAATGGCTCCGTCGTCGTGCACTTACTGTTAAGGAACCTCGCTATCGAATAGTTCGGGGTTTCTGAACAGATCTGAATTAGAGAACAGAAAGAGAGAGTGACACGTGTTTAGGGAGAGCAACAGCGGAAATTCTTTATTGCTAATGATTTCTGGTATATAGGGGGGACCCCCCCTCCTCCTTTTATAGCGCTCTCCTAGGGTTTAGGCTTAAGGGACCAGCATGGGCCTTCATGGGCCATTAGGGTTTCCCAACACTCCCCCTTGGGCCCTTTGCCGCGAGATGCATATGCCTCATTAAAACTCCAGAAAAACCCAGTGGAAAAAATACTTAGAGAAAGAGTACATAGCATACGCTTACTATGTTGCACGAATTGCCTCGTTAAAAACCTTATGCAAGAAAAACTTTATGAAAAACTTGCTAAGGAAAAGAGTACAATTCTTCCAACTTCAATTGCTAATCTTCGAGATTCATGTTGGGTATTCATAATTCATGCTCGAGATTCATGTGGGAGTATGTGAAATATCTCCCCCTGAAATCTGCACTTCTCTAAGTCTCATCATCCCAATTCCTTTCACACACCTTTCAAAGGTAGATGCTGGGAGTGATTTAGTGAACAAATCTGCAAGATTTTCACATGACTTAGTATGCAATATCTTGATCTCGTTCATCTTATGCAATTCATGAGCATAGAAGAACTTGGGGTTGATATGCCGTGAGATTGCTCTTCACATAACCCATCGTGCTTGGGCAACACAAGTCGCATTATCTTCATAAATGATTGTGGGAGTTTGCTCAATGTTCAAACCACATGACTTCTGGATGTGGTGAACCATTCTTCTGAGCCATGCACATTCACGAGATGCTTCATACAAAGCAATGATTTCCGAGTGGTTTGTCGACGTCGAGACAAGAGTCTGCTTAGACGACTTCCAAGAAATTGCTGTTCCTCCACATAGGAAAACATAGCCAGTTTGGGACTCGCCAGTATGCGGGTCTGATAAATACCCAGCATCTGCATAGCCAACCAAATTCAATTAATTATTTCTTCTGAAGAACAGACCGAGGTCTTTGCTTCCTTGGAGGTAACGGAAGATGTCCTTGATTCCTTTCCAATGCCTTTTGGTGGGTTCTGCACTGTACCGGGCTAGCAAATTCACAGCGAATGCAATGTCCGGCCTAGTGCTATTCGCAAGGTACATGAGCGCTCCAACTGCACTCAGATATGGGAATTCTGCTCCCAGGACTTCCTCCCCCTCTTCTCTGGATCTGTATGGGTCTAGGTCTGCTTGGAGTGACCTTCCGACCATTGGAGTCTTTGCAGGATATGCTTTTTCAAATCCAAATCTTTCCAACACTTTCTGCGTGTAGGTTGATTGATGTACCAAGATTCCTCCTTGGACATGTTCAAGCTGCAAGCCTAAACAAAACTTGGTTTTACCCAAATCTTTCATTTCAAACTCAGACTTCAAGTATGAGCATGCCTCTTCAATTTCTTCATCCGTCCCAATGATGTTCAAGTCATCTACATAGACGGAGATTATCTGAGAATCCATTCGGGATCTCAGATAAACACACATGGACAATCTTCGCTGTTTGTGTAGCCTTTCTTGCAGAGAAAGTCACTCAAGCGATTGTACCACATTCTTCTGATCGCTTGACCCATACGGTGATTTCTCCAATTTCACACTGCATGAGTTTCTATTTGCTCCATCTTGGTTCGTGATAGGAATTCCTTAGGTACTTTCATGTATATCTCGAATCCAAGTTTCCATCTGGTATGCTGTGACAACATCCATTAGCTTCATTCTCAACTTCAAGTTGATCGCCATTGAGATCAAATATCTAAAGGTAATTCCTCCCATGACCGGAGAATAGATTTCTTCATAATCAACTCGAGGACGTTGAGTAAAACCTTGAGCTACAAGCCTTGCTTTGTACCTTACAACTTCGTTGTTTTCATTTCTCTTCCGAACAAAGACCCATTTGTGACCTACGGGCTTATATGGGGAGGTGTGCGGCATACTGCCCAAACACCTCTCTCTTGTTCGAGAGGCTAACTCTGCAGATGATTGCCTTTTCCATTCTTCCCAATCTAGCCTTTTCTTGCACTCTGCGAGATGCAGCTCGGGATCATGATCAATGATTGAGGCAATCTTCTTTGCAAAGTATGCATCAACGTTGGCTGTTGCTCTATTCAGGGATTCTCTTGTTATTACAAAGTTTATGGCAATTTCTTCATGGGGTGCTTCATGCACTTCTTCTTGCTCTTCTCTACTATTCCCTATCGCAGAGCAAGTTCCTTTAGCTTTTCATCGCCTATGTGTGCGCACACATTATTTCCGCGGCTTCCTTGATGGAAGATTCAAGTCCAGAATTGCCTTTCTGTTGGCTTCTTTCCGGTGCAGTCTCAACTGCTCCCCTTCTTTCCTTAGGGCATTTTCGTGATTGGTTGTGGTAAGTCCTCTCGCTTGATTTTCTCCGGGCGTCTCGGGTACTTTGGGTTTGAGGAGCAGATTTCTGTTCTTTTCTTTGAGGCCTCGAGCAGGTTGAGGATACCTTCTATTTTCTTTGGTATTTCCACCCTCTCGGTGCATTTTTGCGGGTACATGCGACTTAACCACGCCCTTGAGATCACAAAATGATCAGCGATTCATTTGCTAAATTCGCAAATCAATTATCTTCGGACTTCTTGATTTGCTTCATTAGTGCGGGGTCATGTGCGGGATCGGTGGAATGCCATATGATTTCCGGTATTTTTCATCCAAATGTTGATTTCCTCCCCTAATGACGGAAACGATCATCGTCAAAAATGCAATCAATGAACGGTCAGTATGCAAATCTCGATCATGGGTTCCAAATACACGATTATGGATGCACTCTCATAACCAACGTATATCCAGACTTGCGGAGAGGGCCCATTGCGATCCGTGAGGGTGGTATAGGTACATATACCATACACCCAAATTTTCTAAGATGGGAGATCTTGGGATGATCCGTGCACAAGCCGCATAGGAGAATGGATGTTGTAGGTGACGGTCTAAAATTGATAAGAGTTATGCGTGCGCAGATGCGTGTCCCCAACAAGTGTTGGGCAAGTTACAACTCTGCAAAAGCGGTCCGGCAATGAACTTAATCCTCTTTATTAGTGCTACGCTAGTCCATTCTGCGTATGGACGTGCGGTGCTGAGTGCTCAAGCTGCTATCCTGTTCTTTGTGCAATAATCATCAAATGCCTTTGAAGTAAATTCTCGGCATTGTCCATTCTAATGGACTTCACGCGATGATCAGGGAAAGCATTCTTAATTCTTATGATCTGCGAGATCAGCTTTGCAAAAGCATGGTTTCTTGTTGACAACAAGCATACATGCGACCATTTCGAGGAAGCATCGATGAGCACCATAAAGTATCGAAACGGCCCTAACAGGGGCTGAATCGGACCGCAAATATCCCCCTGGATGCGTTCCAGGAATGCAGGGTTTTCACTTTGCACTTTCATGACAGAGGGTCTAGTTATCAATTTCCCGGTGGCACATGCAGGGCACACAAAATCTTCATGATTCGGGAAATTTTTAACATTAATGCCATGACCTTGTGAGTTGTTCACTATATTTCTCATCATTCTAAGATCAGGATGACCTAATCTACCATGCCATAAAGAAAATAACTCAGAGCTTCTAAAAATAGTCTTCAAGGAAGTATACACTTCGGGTGCATGAATATTCGTGTAGTACAACCCAGATTCATATGAGGGACATTTTTCTAATACCATTTTACCACATACCGCGTGCTTCACAATGCACAAGTATTTTTTGCCATTTTCTTCATTGGTTTCTACGTGAAAACCATTGGCGCGGATGTCTTTAAAGCTTAAGAGAGTGCGCGTTGATTCCGGTACAAAGGGCTTCTTCAATTACCAAAGTTGTACCCATAGGCAATATAATTGTGGCTCTTCTGAGCCGATTACATATGAGTCGCCTGCGATCGTAGTAATCTTTCGGCGTTCTTCGTGATCATTGGAAATACTTAGACTCTCTTAAGATGGTATTTGTTGTGCCACTATCAACAATGCATATCTCTTCCATTTAGGCGCTACGATTTCTAGATAAAAGAAATATAATTCTAATCAGATAGAGGCAAAAACAACCCAAATATTACTTGCAAAAATGAAGAATACTGGGATAAAGAATAAATTGCGTATTTATTCATAAAAGAAGTATGCTCTTCTAGAGCTTACAATTCATTATTCAAAGAAATGCTAACAACCATAATCTAAAAAACATTAAACAGAATCTGTAAAATATGCATTAATTTCTGCTTCTATGTCATCGGCAGAAGTTTTCTCTTCATTTGCCATAATAATGGCTGCAGCATCGATGTCCAGGCTATTCTGTGAGGATGAGGCAAGTGGGGTGTCTACATCCATAACATCATCATCACCGATGTTGGCGAAGTCGCGCTCTCGTGAGGCGTTTTCCTTTCCTTCTTCTTAGCTCGATATCGTTGATCGTTTCCTTGGATTCTCGACATATCTTCGACCAATGTCCCCAAGTGCCACACTTGAAGCACGTCTGTTCTGCTGTCCATACGGCTTGGCGTGCGTCTTTTCTTTGTCATCCTCTTCACGGGGCTTTGGACTTTCCTTTGGCACAGGTCCTCTCTTTCCACCACGCTTGCCCTTCTTTCTATTAATAGGCTTTCTAACCTTGTAGCTATTGGCATTGACTTACGTGCGATTGCCGTCCAGTGGGTGTGAGACATAGTTCTTGCGTAGAACATCGTCTTGCGATTCCATAACTTGCATTACATCAATCGATTCGCTATACTCCTTGTATGCGTCCGACGATAGTGCGTGCACTCTGGATAGCATTAGGGTGGAAGGTAGAGAGTTTTCTCAATCTTCTCTTCATCGGTGATCTTCTTGCCACATAGAGAGATTGGTACAAATTCTATGCAAGGCGTAATTGTACTCGACCCATCGCTCAAGTCCGCAAACCTCAGCGAACCCAATCTTGCTTGTGCTTGGGGCAAGATGGTGTACTTGAGCTTTTCGAACCGCTTCAAGTGCGGTCAAAGCTCAAGTGCACTCTCCTCACCATATATTCATTCTTGAGTGGGTGAGAGGTGGTGCTCGAGAAAATGCGAGCTTGATCGTTCGCTTTCGGTAGGTTTTGCGTCTGCGAGGACCCTAGACCAATCGCGGGCGAGCTTCTGCCCCAAGAACGATCTTCACGTCCGATGCCCAAGTGAGGTAGTTCTGACCGTGCGGGGCCAGTTCTTCAAACTCACGATTCACAATGCCAGACATCTGCATGATATCAAAATTCTGGTTTAGATTACTGCGTGTAATCTGATAGAAGATGGTTGCAAAAAAAGCATAAAGTGCAGAAAATAAATTCATATGCATTGCATTATATAAAATAAAGCAAAGGATTCAAAATTCATAAAGAAAATTCATAAAACAGAGTAATAGAGCAAGAAAAATTAAAACAGAGCCAAATAAATCTTCTTGATTTTCTGGCAATTTTTCAAAATTTTCTGCAATTTTTTTCCTCTTTTTTTTCCTTTTCTTTCTTTTCCTTTTTTTTTCTTTTCCTCCCGGCCGAACCGGCCATTGGGCCGCTGTTTGGGCCACTACTTGGGCCAATCGGCCTGCTTAGCCTGCCTTAAAGCCCGGTCGGCGGAGAAGAAAAAAAACCCTAGCCGCCCATCATTCTTTTTTGTTGCCCGCGCGCGCCTTCCCGCGCCGCTTCCTTCTATTCCTCGTGCCGCCCGCCTTCCGATTCCACAGCAGCGAGCGGAGAAAGCGAAGAGCCACCGGCGCAATGGCGGCGGTGGAGGCGAGCGGCGCGCGCATGGCCGAGGCGCGGATGCGGCCGCGAGCCGAAGCGGCGAGGTCGGCGGCGATGGTCGTGGCCGGCCGCGCAAGCCGAGGCGGCGACGCGGCCGGTGTCTGCGTGATGGTGGCCGGTCAAAGCGGCGGCTACGAGGCCGGGCGGGCCGTCTTGGCGCGTCGGGTGGCCTTCTGCGCTTGGCGCGCGAGTCAGCGGGCGAGTGCGAGCGGCGACGGCTGCGTCTTGGGCGGCGTCGCCGGGTCGGCCGAGCCGAGCGGCGCCGTGCATCTTCGCGGCGGCGTCTGCGTCACGTGGGGCGGCGGCGGCGGCGTGCACGGAGGCCGGCGGCGGGGCCCGAGGCGCTTCAACGGGCGCAACGACCGAGGCTTCAGCGAGGGCAACGACCGAAGTCGATGGCGGCGATTGCGGGCACGGTCGGGCGGCGGCGTCGTCGGCCTGCGGCGGCGAGCGCTTGCGCTGCCAAGCGAAAGCGGCGAAAGCGCTTGCGCGACCAAGTCGAAGCGGCGGCCGACGGTGGCGACCTTCTTCCGTGGTGCGACGAGCAGCGGCGGGTTGTAGCGGCGGTGCGAGAGCAGCCGGCGCTCTTGAGCGGGCGAAGCGAACGAACGGCGGCACTCTGCATGCGTGCAAGCCGAAACAACAGCGATTTTTGTTTTCATGCATGAACAGTAAATTCAATTGTAAAAATAGTCTTGTACTGTAGCTTCGAGCCATATCCGCGTAGCTTCATGCCACGCGACAAACAGTACGCGATACAGAAGGTAGATGCATGCATAAGAACGACAGCGATTAGAAACAATCACCTCTTCTCACCTTTTCTATTCTGAACTCCGGTGAGCCGTCAGGTCGATAACGTGTTAAGGAACCTCGCTATCGAATAGTCCGGGGTTTCTGAACAGATCTGAATTGGAGAACAGAAAGAGAGAGACACGTGTTTAGGGAGAGCAACAGCGGAAATTCTTATTGCTAATGATTTCTGGTACATAGGGGGGACCCCCCTCCTCCCTTTATAGCGCTCTCTTAGGGTTTAGGTTTAAGGGACCAGCATGAGTCTTCATGGGCCATTAGGGTTTCCCAACACTTACAATTTGGAGAAGCACTAGTACTACTTTTACCCTCGTCTGTATGTAGTCCGTACTAACTAGAGTAATTAAACTGGCTTGGCGGAGTAAAAGCAGTGGTGGAACTAGAAAACTTTCGATGGAGTGTACATTTTATACGTACAATTCTATAGTCTTGTACGACAATGATTTCGTAACATCAATTTTGCTAAAAGTATAATACAAATAGTTGTAAGGTCTTAAAAATCCGAACCTATCAAAATTGAAACTAATTTAATTAATAAATTTGATCCTTCCATTGTATTGTTTTTCAATTTTGTGAGGTGCCGGAAGTCCGGAACATACCCGCACCCCCTGATCTGCCTCTGAGTAAAAGTTAGACGTCAAGTGCTTGTTGGTTTCAGATTCAGCCACGATCGACTTACTCGATGCTGGTTCTTCTCAAAAGTTAGAAAAAAAAAAGAAGTTTTTTTTTTATGCTATGGGTACCAGAAGTTGGAAAACAAGAGAGAGGGAAAAAAAATCTCTGAGCTAGGATTCTGACCGGAAATGAGCCCCTCTCAGACAAGTCGTGAGCAAAGCCTCGTTGGCCTCGGTTCAGTCATCCTGCAAGAGCGAGAGATGTGTTGAGGGCTTGAGGCACATTCTAGAAGAGAAGAGAAGAGAAGAGAAGAGAAGAGAAGAGAGAAGCTACCGGGGAGGATTTTGCTACAACGGACCAACAAGCCCGATGGGCTACACGTTTGAGCGGCGGCAGAAATTATGACTACCAGCCCAGCCCAGCCCAGACCAGCCCATATGAAGATACTGCTGCATGCTCCTCCCTTCTGTAGCATGACATTGACGAATGTGTTAATAGCCCATGGGCTGGCTATCTATCACACCTTGGGGATAGTTGGGCCTAATTCAAGGTAAATAGAATGCAGCGCGCTCTCTCTCCCTCTCCATCTTCCCGCGTGATTTTTTTATTTAATATCTATTTTTAATTTTTTTTCAAAACTAGACGTTAGGGTTCAGAATTTGCAAAAATAGACGTCGGTCGCCCGTATATGGGGCGATCGTCCTATATACGGGTGATATGTCCTTCTGCTAACGACCCACTTAACCGAAGTAACGACAATCATCCAATACAGAGACGATAGTAATTTTTTTAATGTTAATTTTAATTTTTTTCCCTGAGAATAATCCACCTGTCACCCCTACATGGGGCGATCGCCCGTGTAGGGGCGATAGGTGGTTTTGCCTGTTACTCTCGTTAAGTGGGCCGTTAGCAGAGGGACATATCGCCTGTATATAGAGCGATCGCTCCATATACGGACCATCGACGTCTATTTTTGCAAATTCTGAACTCTAACGTTTAGTTTTGAAAAAAAGATTAAAAAAATATTAAAGAAAAAATTCCTTCCCGCGTAATAGCAACCGATTGACGCAGGAATATGAGACCGAGACAAGATGGCCCGCCCGGCGGATGCAGAGGCAGAGCAACCGTATCCACACACTTGAAGTACAAGAGCAGTGCTTCTATATATATATTTGCACATAGTAAGTATACTTCTATACGTAACTCCTTTAAAAGAGATGTTTTTGTATTTTTTTTAAGTTGCACACATGATCTCAAGGATCATATCCTTACAAGTGTGCCTACCTCTTGGGTTTTTTTTTACCTTCAAACTATATCTGTATCTATTCTTTCTTCTAAATGTATTGACAGAGCTCTTGCTCTTATTTCAAAAAAAAAAAGTTGCACAAATGTTACAACAGATGAAAATGTAAGCAATCATTGTTACCTTTTATTTATATTTTGATTTTATATAACTTTTAAATACTGATGCGATGCACGGTCACACGTACGGACTTACGACTTGTTTCAGAAACTGATGAAATGGGCTGAGACTCTTAACTGAACGAAATCAAATCTGATACGGTGAAACCGAAGGCAATAGTATTCACGATTTTTTCGTATATATATAAAACAAGACAATCAATATGCATGACTCGACGCATGCACTCAATTCCTGAAATTAAGATACACGCGCGCCATTGGCATGCCTGCACAGGGTCGTTGCATTGTTACGATCGATCGACAACCATGCATCACTAACTGTTCAGCACTGATCGTGAGGTGACGCAAACCGATCCAATTAAGAGGATGGACAATCCCAGCCGCCGAAAGCGTCAATCCACCCAATAAACACAAAAGGCCATCGCCACCCAATCTAGTTATATCTGCTCCATCCGGTCACAAATGCGTTTTGGACATCTAAATGGTCTTCAAAACGTAACTTTGATCGCTAATTTATATTATAAAATACTCATAAAACTCAATAAAATTATAATATTTTGTAACTCTTTTTTCAAATAAATCTATACATATGATTTTTGTGTATCTAATCTAAATACTTCAAAATATATCTATAGTCAAATTTTTAATTTTTTTAAAATTTTAACCACATGTATTTGTGATAGAAAGAATTAATTTCATTTCATAAAAGTCTTTTCATTTTGTGTGGTCCATCCGATCAATATGGAGTGTAGTCCGTCCATCTAGCTAGCCATACTCCCTTCATATTGCATAATTGCCCGATTTTTTTCTTAAAAATCAGTCGTTTTTCTTACCGCTAGATCAATATCCTATGGTCTAGATTCTCTCGATTTCACAAGTATAAAACCCACCCAAATCAAACCCTAACCTGCCGCCCCTCTGCCGCCGCATCTACTTTCTTCCCTGTCTCGCAACTCACCATTGCCAAATCCACCATCCCAACTCTTCCCACCATCAGTTCTGTCGACTGCGTTGGGGAACCACCTGCCACCATCACCGCCCACCGCTCTCCTTTGTCCTATGGCTAAAATAGCGCCACCGCCTTCCCGAACTTTCGCTTTCCCTTCCTCTCTCTAAAGTTCAGGTCCAGTGAATCCTAAATACTAACGATGGCGAACCTTCGATTGGAGAAGAAGACGGTGACCCTCCGAGCAGGAATCTCCATACCGATGCAATAGTTAGAAAATTGGCTGATTTCTAAGAAAATTCAGTGCCTCAGTTTTTGCAAATCCGTTTCTTTAGGGTCTGTTTGTTTTAACTTTGGATTTTCTAAAAGTTGATTCTAGATTATGGTTGTAGAGAAGCTGATTCTCCAAAATCTGGAGTACAAAAGCACATATGAAGTGGATTGTGGATTCATAGTGTATATAAGTGGGTTAGATTTTGAGAATCAGATTTTAAAATCGTGCTGTTTATTTTTTATTTTGCTTTTAAAGCCAGAATACAGAATCGAAAGTTAAAACAAAACAGACCCTTAATCAAGATTCACAAAAGAATCGGACTTCTATTCCTTGCATGAAAGATTGCGTGGTTAATTGTTCTGGAAAGATTGCAAATTTTGCGATACACATACACTACACGATGCTGGAAACTATACCTATTCTGGTGGAAAGTTGTATTCCTGAGATCTCGTATGGACAACGGCGAATCGGATCCAAGCCAATATTTCATCCACCTCATCCAAACATCCCCGACGGTTTTCAGCCGTTGGAAAACCTCCGGTATCTGGCAGTGCTAGTGTACCCCAAAAAAAAAAAAACTATAGCCAGCAGGATTCCATCTCTGCTCTGGGTAAGATAGATTGTCATTACAAAACCATGATAGCTATTCATTTCAAAATTAGGCTGCCCAATGTTTACCAAACAAAACCATGATAGCTGTTTATTTCAAAATTAGGCTGCCCAATGTTTACCAAACTAGTCCTAACTCTGTTGTTAACTATCTTACCGCATCAAAGATCTCTTCCCTCCAACCAATAGAAACCAAGATGAATCGATGCATTGGTCAGGCATCCCAAGTCACCACCTGATGTTAGTAGGAAGGATTGGAGTTGACTATGCAAGTAAATTAGTTTATCTCGCCCGCATGATGAGGAACGAACCATGCTTGCATCTTTAACTTTTATCTGGATCAGGTCAGGTGCGCCACTGCGACTCGGATCTCAATACCATTTTGCCAGTTGCTTATTGGCCTCTGCCTCTTACCACACATATAAGAGTGCTACTACTCTCTCGGCTCACAAAACAGTAGCTATTTGGACATTGACGCGGCCTCTAAAAGCCACCTATGGTCACTGGTTTATATTTTAATATATTTATAAAATCTAATTAAAATACAATATTATGAAAGTACTTTTGGAGACAAATCTAAACATGCCGTTTTCATATGTAAAATCTAATAGGCTAGAAATTCTCACAAAAGAGTAAAACATCTAGCCTTTAATCTCGTATATCCTAATTACAACTGTCATCGGATCTTTCTAACAAAAATAGGGATATGTTAGAAATTTTCATAAAAAAGAAAAACATCTTGCTTTTGATTTGGTGGATCCTAACTAAGTTAAACTATAGTAGCCATTGGTTGCTATTATTTAAATAAAAATATTTAACCGTCTATCTAGCGGACTCGAGTTATAACGGATTAGATTAAAAGAAAAAGTTTATACCACGTCCAGTAAAAAATAACATAAATTCGGAATAAAAAATAAATAAAATAGCTATTTGATTTTCATATGAACTCCTAATTAAAACAAGTACATAGCTAAAATTTAGAATAAAAATTAGCAGTTGGATTTGTATACCATATTTAACGTAAAACAAATATTCAAAATTAAATAAATAATAATAATAATAATAAAATTAACAACTTAGATTAGAGGAAAGAGTCCATACTAAGTACAATAAAAAATAACAGAAATTTAGAATAAAAAAAGGAATCAGTCATTGAACTTTCATACAAACTCCAAATTAAAGCCTATAAATACCTAAAATTCAGAATAAAAATTAGCAGTTGGATTTGTATATGAATTCTAACATATAACTAATATGAAAAATTAAATAATAATGATGAAAACTAACATAAATTTAGAATAAAAAACAAAAGGAAATTAGCCATTTGATTTTAAATCTAAATTAAAACATTGAATGCAAATTTAAAAAAATACAACAACAAAAAATAGCAGAAGAATAAATATAAAAGGAAATTAGGGATAGTTTATACTAAGTGAAAAATATAAATTTTGGTTTTATTCAGAATTTAGAAATATGCTAATTGGAGAAAAAAAAGGTAATGAATTTGATTTGTATATATACAAATTATTAACTACTATGTAATAAAAGACGATAAGAAGTTTTTTACGGTCACTAAGAAAATATAGGATAAGCTAATAATTCTCAAAAACAAAGAGAAAACATTTTGACTCTTTATTTGGTGGACCTCCACGGAATGAAGAGATTAAGAGAGTGATACATTGAAAGGTGTTCACCTGACTATACCGATATAAGCAATGTAATATGCACTAAAAGAAGTATTAAAAGAAAGAGACGACCATTGCAATAATGAATTAAGAGATGATATAAATGGAAAATATTATGTTATGCTACGTTTAATTTTTTGCTATGAAAGTACTGTATTGCAAAACGGAGTGAGTATATTTTTTCATGTAATATATAATATCAAAATATCCCAAATGGAGTTTTACAACAATCTATTTTTCAAAAAGAAAAATCACATATATATTACCAAGTCATTTAGAAATGCTTTAAAGATGATGCACACGTAAGTGCGCGGGCCACCTTGCTAGTCTATATAAATATTATTGGCCAAAATTTGCAAAGTTTGATCGTATACTAATTTATACAAAGAGAAAGGCAAGAGTGATTCAGCAGTTGTGATGAACACCAGTTTCATATAGTTAAAAAGCAAGTCCGTAGTCCATACCGTTTGCCAGCTGTGGATGAGCCGACAAGAAAAACTTTAGTTGAAGGCAGAACAGAAGACCGTTCCTTTATGAGCAGACTTGATGGCATATGCATGGAAACGATGCAGAAGTGACTAATGGATGCGATTCTCCCACATTATACGTACAAGCAATCATCAGGAGAAGAAATGTTAAAACCCAGCTTCTCTTCTGCTAGTCGTGCTGACCGCTCAGGCTCAGTGATCACAATGGAGTAGTCCGTGCCAGGACAGGATTCCATCCAAAGGAGAAAGGAGCTTAACTAGTAGTTTATTGCTTGTAATGAAGGAACTGGCCAATCGAGCCTCCTTCTCCAGGTAGCCCTAGAGCTAGCATAGCAGCCTCCAAAATGTGATAAACTAGAGGTTAATTAATCCATGGCCATGGAACGGTTGGATCCAAGATCGAGCTAGCTACCTAGCAACAAGCGATAACATTAAACTAGCAAGATTACGACAGATTGGAAGGAAGCTAACAATCATGGGATGATGCAAGGACGGATCCCCACCATAGGCCTAGGATCACAGGTTTTGCAGATATGCCCATGCCAGATGTTCAAGTCGTACCCAGGTCCTTATGACCCATGACAATTACTAATTGCTCCAAAATTGAATAACTGTACAAGAGAGCCGGTCTTGCTCCAAGCAGTTCAGAATTACAACGACATGGATATTTTGTGTGCAGCTTGCATAACTTGCCTATGCTCAACTTAATTCACTCAACTTTTCAGATACATCACTTGAATTTTGCCTTCTTTTTCACACACGCTTGGTATGTCAAATGAAATTTACCACTAGTACTCTTTTTTGTCGCACGTGTCATCGAAGCTCTACAGACAGACACTAGCTCTAGTCAATCTTCCAGGTATTTCTGGGAAGGGTAAAAAACTAGCTAAAAGCTGATAATATATGACCTTTTTGCGATTACGGTCACTTTTCCTGGCTAGCTAGATGATACTACCAAAAAACACGAGAAGTTTTTGGGAGCAATGATGATCAGGATAGTTGCCACCATGTTGCCCATGAAATGAGTAGATAAGGCCGGGTGAACATGCCCAGCAAGAGGTGTTCACGTCAGTGAGTTAATCGATTCTGGAAACATAACTAATTAGACCGATCAGTTGGTTGATCTAATGGATGAAGCAGCCCTAAGCTGTTCAAATCTGACCTCCCGAGAAAAGCTGCTGCTGTGTTCGCGTTGATGAGGAGGGCAGCCTGACACGAAATAGACTTTATTACGATAGTATGTATTGTTAAAAAGAAAATCCACGTAATCTCCTGCACCCAATTATTTTATCGTCATGGATTTGCTTTATTTTTAAAAAAAGAAAAAGAAAAATCAGGAGTTTGTGAGATTAAATCGGTGTTTTAAATATTGTACTATCATGTATATAGTACACGCGCAAGTGTTAAAGATATCGTGAGATTAAATCAGTATTTGAGCAAGTAAAACGCAAACGAGTAATCAAACAACAAATACTTGATGGAAATGAAGACTAGTATTACAACGCCGCGACCGAAGCAGAAACAAGAACGGTGGTGGTAGTACTTGAGACTGAATCAAAAGCGATGTTACGCGGACCTAACAACGTGCGTGTGGACAAACTCGATCGGCATCGATTAATCAGCTTTGGAAGAAATATAATACTAAAGAAACTGCGATAAATGCTCACTGCTGTTTCTGTTCAGTTAACGATATTATGCCAGCCTATCGTCAGATTATTATAACCCAACTAGAACCCCACACACACCGCGTCATTGGTCAACCACCATTTGCACACTTAATTACTCATAGATTATAGCCTGACCTGCACAACGCACGAGCGCAGCAGATGAGATTGTTCGGAGAGGCCACGAATGGGGTTTCTGACATGGAAGGGGGTGTGAGTGCAAAGAGAGGCGCCCTATCAGATGGATACAAAAAGAACAATGGCTACAGGCCTATAAGTGCAAGAAAGCGAGCAGCTTGGACGAAGCCAAGTACCACAAGACCTCTCCTCTCCTCTCCTCTCCTTCCATCTCTATCTCTATCCTCCTCTTTCTCCCATGTAAACAAGCAAGAAAAAAAAGAGAGAAGAGCTTGGTGCAATTCTCGGACTCCCCAAATTAAACCTTGAACAATTCAATCCATCAGTTGGTTCCAGAAGAACAATACTCCAGTACAAGTACATACAAGTGAACAGTAGAGAGGCAGAGAGATTAGAGAGGAGCAGAATTGAGCAGAAGAGATGGGCAGCGAGGTGAAGCCGGGTAAGAGCCTCAAGAGCTGGGCGCAGAGGTACCTCAACGTCGGCTTCGTCGTCGGCTTCCTCCTCGTGCTCCTCACCTACCTCATCGTCTCGCAGCAGTTTGCAATGAGCGCCCCCAGCGGTAATCAGTCTTTCAAGCCAACTTGTTTTGATTCATCTGTGCTCTAATTTCTTTCATCAGCTGGTACCACGAGAGCTGATCGGTTCTTGCTTCTTCCTTGTATAATCTGCAGCTGTGACTACGACGGTGCCAAGGATTGCGGATAAGAAGGCTCGCACTGAAACAGGTGAGGAGAATATGAATTCCAAGTCAACAAGCTGGAAAGAGTGAGCCGTCTTTCCGATGTCCCCCGCGTGATAGATATATAATTTGGTTCGATCGGATCATGGTAAACTAGTAGGAATGCAAGAGGATCGAGGAGAGGAGAAGATGGAGGCGAGACCTGAAGCTTCCGACCATCAAAAGGACACCTTTGCCAATTACTATCAAGAAGAGGAGAAGCAGCAGCGATCAGGTAATAAACTGCTCCTGTCCAAGCAATTCGATGTCTTGCGGTAGTAACTATTACATCGGTTGATCGATCCCTGAAATTTGGGAATGGCTCCGATCGATGAATGAATCTTTCCACGTGAGCGGAGGAATGAAATTGAAAGGGAGGTGTTGTATTGCCAAATGCAGAGGGCGCCAAGAGGGAGCAGGCCGAGTGGCAGCCAAAAGAGAGCCCCCAGGACACGCCCGGTGCCGTCCCGACGGGGTCGTCCCCAAAAAAAGGCGAAACAGTTGCCAAACCGCTTGGTATGTCCAAACATTTCTTTCCCCAAAACAAAATATATAGTTGCTCGTGTTGCTGCCAGCAGTTTACATTCAGAATAGATATCTTGATTCGATTATTCATTTTTTCTTTCAAAAATCATTCATTCAAATTTGTGCACTAACATGATGTTCTGAGAATCTTTGTTTACACCACTTGGCACTCGGGTCCATATAAGTTTAGGATTGCTTCAACATTGCCAAATGCGCCAAAAAACAAAAGAAAAAAAGTTTGTAAAGAAATTTTTTTGCATAGATTTGATGTGGTTTCATAGTCATTGGCATGAAACAGATCAATTGAACTTGAATTGCCACGGTCACGAACGCTAGTCGTGCAATAAACCACAATAATAAGTTCAACCGATTAGTCCTTGATCGCCGAAATGTTCAAACAATAAGTCACTGTTCAGAAAAATGCTCAAATAACTGATAAATTAACCAAGGCGAATCTTGTCCTTTTGTGTGCGACAGAGAACGGCAAGGTAGTGTGCAACAGGGACGGCCCCTTCTCGGACACCTGCGACGTCGACGGCGACGTACGGACCAACGGCACAGCTCTCTCGGTGACACTGGTCCCGACGAGCTGGTCGGAGCGCCGCGAGTGGAAGATCAGGCCGTACTCGCGCAGGACCATGTCCGGCATCCAGGAGGTCACCGTGACGCAGCTCGCCTCCCCGCAGGACCAACCCGCGCCCCCGCCGTGCACGGTCACGCACAACGTGCCAGCCGTCGTGTTCGCACTCGGCGGCTTGGTCGGCAATTACTGGCACGACTTCAGCGACGTGCTCGTGCCTCTGTTCGTGGCGTCGCGGCAGTACGGCGGCGAGGTCCAGTTCCTGATCAGCAACATCCAGCCGTGGTGGCTCGGCAAGTACGAGGCCATCGTGCGGCGGCTGTCCAAGTACGACGCCGTCGACCTCGACCGCGACAGGCAAATCCGGTGCTTCCCGCACGTCACCGTTGGGCTGCGCATGCACAAGGAGCTCAGCATCGCGCCGGAGTTGGCTCCCGGTGGCCTCTCCATGGTCGACTTCGTCGGGTTCCTGCGCGAGACCTACGCGCTGCCGCGTTCCGCGCCCGTCAGCCTGAAGCAGAACCCGGACAAGAAGCCGCGGCTGCTGCTGATCCACCGGAGCCACTACCGCAAGTTCGTGAACGTGCCGGAGATCGTGCAGGTCGCGGAGACGGTGGGGTTCGAGGCGGTGGTGATGGACCCGAAGTTCGACGTGCGGGTGGAGGAGTTCGCCCGGACGGTGAACTCGTTCGACGTGCTGCTGGGCGTGCACGGGGCGGGACTGACGAACGCGGTGTTCCTGCCGGCGAACGCGGTGGTGATCCAGGTGGTGCCGTACGGGAAGCTGGAGCGCATGGCGAAGGTGGACTTCGGCGACCCGGTGGCGGACATGGGGCTGAGGTACCTCGAGTACAGCATCGCCGCGGAGGAGAGCACGCTGCTGGAGATGCTCGGGCCGGAGCACGTCGTCATCAAGGACCCCGAGTCCGTGCACCGGAGCGGCTGGGACAAGGTCGCCGAGTACTACCTCGGCAAGCAGGACGTGCGCATCGACGTCAATCGGTTCGCGCCCACTCTGACGCAGGCGCTCGAGCATCTCCGGCAGCAGTAGGAACTAGGACGACGGCCCCTGCAGGGAGGGATGGCGATATCGGCCATTGCAAGAGAAGAAGGGCATAATTAGAACTCTGCGCCGTCACCGAAAGAAAACCATAAGAGAGACGAGCGAGCGTCTCCTCATCCCATTCATTATCTGGTACAGAATCGACGCATTTTTCACTCCCGGTGGAGCATAGAAGAAAGAAAGAAGCATTGTTGGGTTATTGGTTCGATTTGCTCTTGCTCTTGTTGTTGGATTGGATGATCTTTCCCCCCCATTCCTGTTAATTAGTTGGCTCCATTATCGATATGTACTAGCATAAGTACATTTGTTTGTACACGGCCTATTTGTCGTCTGTCTCCAAGAGAAAATAGACGGGGTACCAGTACAATGTACTACTGATCAATTTGATGAAAAACTAGTTAATTAGATGAGATTCATGTCAAGATCTAGTTTAACCGTCTGTACTGATGTGGTACGTAGTAACTGGCTTCTTCTGCCGCACTGCACTCGTCTCGAGCAATTACATGTAAACAAAGGCAGCCGGCTGCTTTATTTGCCTAAAGTCTGTCGACGCCGTGCTTTAAGCACATGCTTTCTATGCGGTTTGGGGGGTCAAAGATTTATAGGATTATTATGCAGTTTCTCGTGTGCCCAGTGGACGAGCTATAGCCTAATGTTCTTTTTCTTCCTGTACCTATCGATTCTTTTTTCCCTCAGTAAAACATTCTCTATGCCTTTTTGTTTCGATCTCTATGTTATTTTTCTTAAATGTTGTTGACGATCAAATCGCTGTTAGATAAATCAAATCGATGCCTATTCTGAACTAGTCCATTAGAATCCATTTTATTAATCTACTTTCAGTTTACACCCTTTAAATGAATTTCCTTAAAAGGTACGGGATGAATTTTGCATTTCATGCACTTCTATTTTATCTTAATTTGTTTTCAGAAATTTTGGAACCTGTTACACGCGAATAACTTTGCAGCCTTTTTAGTTGCACTTTCACAGGATAACCCCCCTAATTAATGTATAGGCCTACTATACCTAACCATTAGATACGCAACGAAAAATATCTTGCCTTAGACACGCAAGATAATTTTGAGTCACTGATAAAGATGCATGCTTGCACGAAAAATATCTTGCCTTAGACACGCAACGAAGTGTGCGATAGACGTTGTAGCATGCATGGACTGGCTGCAGGTTTTGTCTCGATCGTCAGTACACGAACTTCCAAGTATTAGCTAGCTAGCTAGCTTGCGTACAATACATGCGTTGGAGGGAATTGAAGAAGCATATATATATTATCTACAAGGATCTAATCTCTTGTCTAGAAAATGAAACAAAATCCTTCAGTTGTACGTGTTGTAGGTCATGTCTTGCGTTCTTGGATACTGCATACGCAACTAGCTAGTCGTCGTCATGGTCAGAAGAAATTCAGAACGATGAAACGGTAGGGAGTGTAGTAGAATATATAGTTGGGGAGGGAGTAGGTGGCAGTCCTATTTCGTCACTTCGTAGGAACTGCTCGCTCGCTAGATTCCTTTCCTTGTTTCAACGCCGATGCCCAACTTAGCTTACCGTGTGGACTACTGACTAGTGCCATGATCTGAACCAGAACCTGACCCCAGCTTGAGATTCAGATGCAAGGACAGCACTGAGATGCATGGGCATGGATCCAAATTCTAAACAGGCGACCTTAATTACTCCTTACTAGCTGTCTGATCTTATTAATTCTGATGTGTGCACTGCAGCTACTAGCTCCGCTTATTACAATTAATGGTTGCCTAGCTATTTACTTGCAAACCATGCAAGAACTTGGAGCCAGCCATGCTGCCTGTAAGAACGGTGCTGTACGTGTAAGCCCATCACGAGCAAGGACGACTATGACATCTCAATTAGCAGCTTTTGCGCCTGATCTTATTACTAAGTACTGTTCGCATCATGCATCAACGCCTACATGCACAAGCTATATAGATACCCCAGTGGATGGATGCAATTCATATTTCAGTGCATGGATGCTAGCTATACATTCATTGCATTGCAATTTGCAAGAATAGCTAGCCAAGTGATCAGTCTATCTAGTGAGATATGATAATGCTGAGGGGATAATTAGTTAGGAGTACTCCTACATGGACTATATATATATAAATCGATTCCCCCTCTTAATTTGATGCATGTTACCAGCGGAATGCATGGATTGATACTGCAAATAGTACCGGCCAGTATATGATTGTATCGATCGTTCTCGCTAACCGAATTAGCAGGGGATCCTAGCTGAGCTAGCTTATACTATAAACTCTTCGCATACATTATATTGCTCCTTCAACTCGAACCAATTCCAATTACACGTCCAGTCAACGTGCGTTCCTGCATAGTATATAGAGTATATAGCTAGGCCTGCTATATATACTCCGGTCATCACTGTGACTCGTGCATGCATGATCCATAGATCATTTGCAGTTACCGCAAATAAGTCCTTCGATTTATTTCCATCAAGAAATTAACTCGGTTACCGAGCAATAGGAAAACATATAATTGAGGCTAATTAAGCATATAATTAAGCCGCTTTGTACTATATATGATATGATCTTGAGCAGGTTGTTGGCTTGCTCACATGCATGCAAGAACACTACGCATGCACCCACGCTTGAAAAGGTACTTCTGAACAATATATTTTAACGTAATACTCCTCTTTTTTTTACTCGACATCCTAGAATCTCTGTGCCGTAAAATTAAAATTTGATCAATAATAGGTTTAAAACTACCTAGCTGGCTATATAAAAATTATACTATTAGATTTGTCATTAAAAACACTTTCATGATATTATAAATTCATTAGTAATCTTAATGTAAGTAATAAAAAGTAATGTCAAAGTTATATCTTAGAGACCGTAGAAAATAAAAAACTTGAGGTTAAGAAGAAAGAGGGAGTATAGGAGCATACATGAGGAAACATGTACCTCCTTTGTTGCCTAAACTTTGACTGATAATAACTTTTAAAATATCTAGTTAGGAAAAATGAAAATCGTTATCGTTAAAAATACTTAATATTATTGTATGTTTCTAAGTATTTACATATTCATCACTATGAAAAAACCGACCAAAGTTTGCATAATAAATTCAATAGTGTCATTTATTAGTTATTAAAAAGATGTTTAAAAATATATGGTGGTGTGTACTGTATATACATATACACAGATACTACATTTCTATACGAGCTTATTAATCATCAGTGGGCACATGCATATACAACGTGCTCGTCTGACATCCAGCTCGCGATCGCGATATGTCACGCACGTATGCGTGTGCGTGTTGGTTGGTTGGTCACTTGGTTGGACCAACACTAGCTAGCTAGTTACAACTAATTAACCTAGCTAGCTTGTACGCGTACAACACTAACTAGTCTTTTTCTTAATTTATACCCCCTGCTTCTAAGTAAGTAGTTGTTACGCCTAGCTGCAGTATTTTCTACCTGTGCTGTGCATGCATGATGGCGACTAGACTATACTAAGTAAGTAGTATATCATTAATCAGAAAAGGTACTTCCGGATTAAACTAATCAAGAACAGGAAGAAGAGAGTACGCCAGGCTTTCCGTATACAATGCCCAGTAGAATTGTAATAAATTAATTCCGTATACAATTAATCACCGCCATATATACTAATGCTTACTCCACTTTTAGATTTGCTGATCAGTTGGGAGGACCAGCCCAATCGGCGGCCGTGTTGCATAAAGCTAGTTTTCAGACCTGACAGTGACTTGCATGCCGCAAATAGTATTGGACTCGGCAACGAATTAATGGCCAGTACTGCTTCTAAACTGGCGGTGCCTGAACAGAATCTAAAATCTGATTAGTGGCACAAATCAATATGGAGATGGAACTAGCAAATTACTCTAAGGCCTCTCATCAGAGTACTAATCTGAATAGCGTGCACAGCGAGGTCTCGTTGAGCTCGCTAGTCGCTAGCTTAGCAGAAGGGGAGGCCCATGAATTGAAAGCCTCCACTCCAATATTATATTGCTCATAAATAAACCGGCGAGAGGAATCTCGAGCTAAAGGTGTTTCAAGAAGAATTAATCTCGAGCTGAAATTGAGTGCATCTTCATGATCGACAGAAACAGCTAGGACGACAAAGTCTGCATCTTCGTGAATGCATGGAGTATACATAGGGGAGAGTATAAGCCATTGCCATGCATGGGACTCCAGTGATGAAGAAAGAAATGGGCCGGGAATTATGTGAAAAAGATCGCAACAAATATATCCATGAATTGGAGAGTGTATTATGCGTAAGTCACGCTCCTCGCTTTTGCTTGGAAAATTAAAGAGAATAGGGGAAAGAAGAATCGAGTAAGTCCGGAACGTCTCTCTAATGGGGTCATGGCTGAAAATGAAACTTTGTAGCTCAGGACAACGAATCAAAATATCTTTCAATTTTGAAGACAACATGACTTTTCTCATCTCAGGGAACGTGCATTCCTAGGAGGCTAGGAGGAAAAATAATGTTAGGTGAGAGAAAAATTCCTTATCACCGATGTCAACAGATAGGAGAGTAAGTGCTAAGTCCAGATTGTATAGCATCGAAACAAACCTTGGTAGCTAGTGCTATGTCAAAAAAAAAAAGAAAAGTTGAACATTTAGCATCTACGAGTGGTGCCAAGGATTAGAGAAAAAAATAGCTAACAATAATATTGTCGAGAGAGGTGTAATACATACACCTTAGCACCTACATGCTCTTAATGTTCTAGCTTTATTCTCCCCTGAAGATAAACGTTGTTAATTTTCAGGAAAGAAAAGAAAATTAGGATTGAGAACCAAACCGTACATGACTAGTTGACTATACTGACTAAATCCAAATAGTCCTGCGGCGAGTATATAGAAGCGGTAGCAAGAAGGTTTTCTAAGGCCTCTCATCTCATGCATGGACACAAGGTTTCCCTCAACCACAAATAGATAAATGAATCTGTAAATCAAACGAAAAATAAATATAAAACAGAGAGAGAGAGAGAGAGTGTTTATACAAACACATTGTAGGTTCTTCTGAATTAGGCAGGTGGTGGGCCCCCGGATGAAATACCCTGACAGCTCATGAGTTGGTTCTCTACTCAAAGACATCCAAATTCCTATCAAATATTCCACGCATTTGACCTAGTTGGATCTACCACCTCACATCCCTATTCCCTAATCGATCAATCAATCATGCCTCGCAGAACAGATGCCCTAATTTTCTTTTCCCCACCTCCTACCCGATCATGTACATACAGCCTACACAAAGATTTTTAAAATCCTTGTACCAAACTGTTCTTTAACATGTCAAAACAGGGCATATTCCAATAGAAAACACAAATTTTCTATACATGTTTAAGCTAACTACTGATTAACAATCCTAGTTATTCTACATCCAAGTATAGTTTATAGACGTAACAATCACGAGGGGAGGGGGAGCTGGTGTTTGGCCAAGTCCTTTCCTGACTCCTGACGAGGGCAGAGCCATAAAGGACATCATCAAGAACTGGTCCATTGAAGAGTTCTTGGAAGGTTCTCCCATGTCAGGGAGTTGGTGTCTCTAGGATACCTGCATACGCGCAAACACAATATTTATCACAAGAAGGAGAGAAACTGCCTCGAGGAGGAGGAAGGGTTCACAAATCGCAGGCAGGAGACAGCGAGAGAGAGAGGAGGGCAGAGATGGGAGGTGATCATGGGAAGCTCATGAAGAGCTTGAGGGGTGCAGCTCAGAAGTATCTCGGCGTAGGCTTCTTGCTTGGCTTCTTCTTGGTTCTGCTCACGTACTTCACGGTGTCCGAGCAGTTTGCGATCGCAGCGCCAAACGGTGAGCTTTGATTCATGTTGGATGGTTGAATTTCTGTTCGCGTGAATTTTTTAGCTCTTCATCCTTTATGAGCAACCTTTTCTAGTTCTGACTTGTGAATCAAAGACTAGGTCAAAACATGCAAAATTCCTTCAGAATTTCTAAGCATGTTTTTGCACGTTCTTGCATGTCCGATAGTACAGAACTACATAATCAGGGCATCGATCACCATTCAGAACCCGAATTCCAGCTTCCTTTCTCCGTGGCAAGACTTTCTTTATCGAAACTGATCAAGAGTCGTCTAAAAAATCGCAGCTATTCGGGGGTCATCGCCGGCGCACCCCTCGCCGAGCACCCCGGCCGTCGAAGAGAAGAGGCAGCAACTCCCTGTCATAGGTAAATTAACCTGTGCACCCGATCATGTCCCCTCACTAATATAATTTCCTATTTTTTTTGACGAGAATCAATAGAACTCCCCTTATTGATTGAGCAGAATTAGACTGATTTTTCTCTTCGTGTATGTGCTCGCTTGCATGGAGCAGAGGAGGAAGCACCCAGGGCAGAGCATGCAATGGTACCTGCTGAAGAGACCCACACAGAAACAGAGGAGGACCATAGGCCCATTGGTACTTGCAAATCCACATCTCCTTCTTGCAAAGAAAATAAAAAGAAAACGTAGACAAGCTCGTTTAGTTCGCTTTCCAATCAATCTAGAACTCCTTGTCACTGCAACTTTTCAGAATGGAAAGCAGGAGCGGTAGAGAGTAGAGACGTGTTTGGTGTAAATTTTACGTTATCGGAGAGCCTCCAAACCTGACCAAAAAAGCTATCATACAATGCATGTCCTCCACTAATGACGGAAGTAATGATCCATGCATGCAGATACCGGTAGCAGCGTAATAGCAGAGGAGAGTGCTCCGGCCAAGAAGCCGGCGTGCGACATCCAGGGCCCCTGGGCCTCCGACGTCTGCGACATCGACGGCGACGTGCGCATCCACGGCTCCAAGCACTCCGTCCTCATCCCACCGTCCATCGAGGCCGGCGGCAGCAACCCCAACCCGCAGGAATGGCGCATCCTGCCCTACTCCCGGAAGCACATGGGCGGCCTCAAGGAGGTCACGGTGAAGGAGCTGGCCACCGTGGCCGACGCCCCGGCGTGCGCGGTGAGGTCGGCCGTCCCGGCTCTGGTGTTCGCCATGGGCGGGCTGACGGGCAACTACTGGCACGACTTCAGCGACATCATGATCCCGCTGTACCTCCAGGCGCGGCGGTTCGACGGCGAGGTGCAGCTGGTGGTGGAGAACATCCAGCCGTGGTACGTTGGCAAGTACAAGAAAATCCTGAGGCGGCTCTCCCGGTACGACATCGTCGACATGGACAAGGACGACCGGGTGAGGTGCTACCCGCGCGCGGTGGTCGGCATCCGCATGCACAAGGAGTTCAGCATCGATCCGGCGCGCGAGCCCGTCGGCCACTCCATGCCGGAGTTCACCAAGTTCCTCCGCGAAACCTTCTCCCTGCCGCGCGACTTGCCGATCAGGCTCGCCGCCGACGACGACAAGATCAGGAAGCCGAGGATGATGATCATCTCGCGGCGGCACCCGCGGAAGCTGGTGAACGTGGAGGACGTGGTGCGGCTGGCGGAGCGGGTGGGGTTCGAGGTGGTGATCGGCGACCCTCCGTTCAATGTGGACGTGGGGGAGTTCGCGAGGGAGGTGAACAAGGCGGACGTGCTGATGGGCGTGCACGGCGCCGGGCTGACCAACTCGGCGTTCCTGCCGACGGGGGCGGTGTTCATCCAGGTGGTGCCGTACGGGAAGATGGAGCACATCGGGAAGGTGGACTTCGGCGACCCGGCGGTGGACATGCGGCTCAAGTACATGGCCTACTCGGCCGGCGTGGAGGAGAGCACGCTGGTAGACACGCTGGGGCGCGACCACCCGGCGGTGAGGGATCCGGAGTCGGTGCACCGGAGCGGTTGGGGCAAGGTGGCCGAGTACTACCTCGGCAAGCAGGACATCAGGCTCGACCTCGAGCGCTTCGAGCCCGTGCTCCTCAAGGCCATGGACATGCTCAGGGAGTAGCCGCCTGCCTACCTGCCCTGCTGCTGCACATTCATTCGCACTTGCTGGCAAGCATGCACTTCCATCGAGTTCTCTCTTTTTTCTTCTTTTTTTTCTTTCATTTTCGGGTTCCTTTAAAGGAAATTAATCAAAGGTTTATAGTTTGCTTTCTAATCCATTTGTCCATTTGATTGATTAATTGGAAAAGCATACGGAGGGTGGAAATTGATTCGTGATTAGTACATGTACTACATTTCATTGTTTGTACGGAGATATCTGAAGTTATCAATAAGTTGAAAATGTACGTTGGAAAAACAGAAACTTTACAGGAATTTCACACTTCTCCTCACAGAAAATAGCTCTGTTTCCGGTTTCTCGCACGAATTAGGGAAAATTCAGTGTTTCAATCGGAGCCCTAAAAATGAGGTTGCATGAGTTGTGTTGTCCGGAAAAGGGTCGGTAGAGTTTGGCTGTCGAACAAACCTGGATGGGTTGGTTGGGTTGCCCAACTGCTTCCCCTGCCGGTCAGGCTCATAAAAAATGAAACAAAGAAGATGATGCCAGGTTTGCTCTACAAACCCACGTTATGGTTTGCTCTTTGGGCCGGAAGAAGAGGCGTGGCCATCGCCGGCTTTGATCCGATTAACCAGCCACACGAACTCATCGACACGATGCAGTGCATCCAGGCAGTAGCAGATACGTGCAAGCAAGCAACCACCAACACAGCTGACCAGGCGCATGACAACGATGCAACGGCACATTAAGATGTATAATCGTACAACGCAACGGTGGTTGGAATACTTCACATGTTGGCATCGTCGGCTGTGCAATGCCGATAATTAACAAGTCCAACTCGAGTGCACAATTCCATTTGTAAACTGGTGAAAGAACTAGTACTGTGGTAATATTTACCGAAGCACTTCTACGCTACTCGAAATTCCCTCTGCATCCTTTTTCTAGATCTGTTTGTTTGAATGAGTGATAATTTCTTGGAAAATCTTGAGATTTAGTTCAAATTCAAACTAGATCATCAAACATCCTAATAAGATACCTTAATCCAAACACTCCCTTACTATTATTTTAGGGACGCGTTCGCGCGTACGCACATATGGTGTCTTCGTTGTAATCGCAAAAGATAAAAGGAACACGTTTGTCGGCAGAGGGATTTAAAGAAGAGGTTAACTTCCTTCGAATGGATGCCTGGAGGGTCACGCGTACTACTTACTACTAGCTCGATTAGCCGCGTCACCGCGTGAACGGTCTGAAAGCATCATCAACTACACTTGGTTTCAGTTTTCAGGGATGGATAAATAAGATAGATAAACAAATGCTTTTGGGCTTTCCTCTCATCCATACTATACTACCCAGCTCTGCCTAGTATCTATCTCACATGCACGCGGACCCTTGCAATTCAAAGGCGGCTTCAAGCCTGCTGCCGAGCAGCCACAAGGCAAGAACCCCAGTCAGTGCCGTGCAGATAAAAGCCTGAACCGAGGGACACCATGCGAGATGAACCTTCGTTTCCTTGCACATCATCTGGTTGTAAAGATGCAGGGTTAGTTAATCCAGCTGTTAGAATTTAAGCTCTGATTGACTTTATCTCACCGACGCGTCGGCGCCGGCGGTACGTTCCTTAATTCAGAAACCGCTGAAAATTCTTACATAAATCCAGCTTGAAAGCGATCGGTTTTGAGTTTTGGTGATACAGCAGAGGCCCACCAGCTACTAGTCGCTAGTCCCACTGCACGTGATACTAAACACAGAAATGCCGAGGGAAAAAAATAAGATTGCTGGCGAAGTATCTCAAGATTCACTGACAAATGTGTATTTGTTCTGAACTTGTCGTGCTTACAGTTTGGACCATTTACAGGTGAATCTTATTACTACAAGTTGCACCATCATTTCAGAATAGAAAAATATTTAGTATTAGTCGCTGCTCTAATTACTCACAGTTGATTCAGGTTCAGCAAGGGAATCCAGCATAAACTCCTAAATGAGAAATCAACATTAAGGCCCATTTAGAACGTAGCTGAAGGACCGAAATGGCGAACAGAGGGGGGGTGAATGGTCGCAAATAAAAATTCCCCCAAAATACTCCAACAAAAAACCTCGACAAGATCGCTTAAAAGGAATTGTGAAAAACCCGAAAAACTAGACAACTATGTGTACCCCAAGCTTGCATAGATAAGTACCATAAAATATGTGGGGATTTTTGAGTCACAATCCTGGTTGTCTAGTGTCCAAGATAAAGAGGAATCAATTCAAACTCTTGCTTTTAGAAAGGACATCAATTCAAATGACAAAAGTCACTTTCAGAAAAGCAAAAGCAGAATTCCCAGAACTTGTCCTCAATTTGCACAGGAGGTTGGTGGGTTTCTGTAGCTCACAAAATTTTGAGACTTTTTCTCCCTGTGAGCATCAGAGTCTTGAAGAACTCCACCAAATTTCTCCTCAAAAGCCTTACAGAAAAAACACGAAAAATCGAAGAACACAGTCTGGTCAAGAACTTCGAGCAGAACGTTTGGGGCTCGGTTTTCACCTCATGGCGCCCAAACGGTACAACAAGTGAACTCCAAAATTTTTCTGCAAGCGGATATCAGAGTCCCGCACCTCCTCCAATAAGAATCACTCAAAAAGGATTTTTCTATATTTTTACAAAAGTCAAACACTGACTGCTGCACGAAGAACAAGTTCAGAACAAAGTTGGAACTTGAAAGAAAAGATGTTCTCTACTCAATCCAAGAGTGCAAAAGAGATGTAAAACCATATGAACACACTCAAAACATCCAAGAACAGTAGCATTTAGAAGGAGGGGAGGCAAATCCAAATTACTTGAAAGTAAATTGCGGGAATGTAATTGCGGGAAAGTAAATGCTGAATTTAAATTGCGTAAAGTAAAGACATAATGTAAATGCATAAAATAAATTCAGAGGTGGATGAATAAAACTTTCATTTCTGGAAGGGAGGTTACAAAGCCTCACATTCATGTGGGCAAAGCTCAAATGAGCATCAAAACCTCAACACCTTCAAGGAAGGAGGCTACCCTCCACCCCTATTTATACTACTCTTGGGCCACCTACCACCCTTGGATGAGTCCTCAACCCTAGAGCACTCATCTAAGGGCTAGGATTAACCACACACACGGCCATGCAAGGCTAACCCAAAACCCACACACATACCGGGCTTTCTTGCACGGTTTTCAAAGCATACTACCTAGACCCGCTAACCTATCAACTAGACCTCAATCCGACGGTCCTCATTGATCCACGCGGCATCTAGCTAGCATCATCTCCTTTCCTTGTCTTCTTGACTTGCCCGGACTCCGTCTCCGATCATCTTCCGCGATCTCCCAACCGTCTGGACCTCCGACGCTCCTCGCCTAGTCCCTGGTCATCCTTCGCCTCACCATGACCTAGCACCGTCGCCCTGCAACCATCAAAGACAAGGAAACTCCTCACATAGCAATGCCCACAAAGATGTGCAATAAACCATCCAACTCATCACTACCGCGTCCATACGACCAGATGCGCCACTCTGGCAGAGACAACTCAAATTGCTTCATTTTGAAAATCAATCCAAATCAAACTCAAACTTGAGCACACCTTGCTCAAATAAAGTCAAATACTCATCACAAATATGGATGGACCTCCACATGGTCCTTCAATCTCCCCCTTGATGAGTATATTGACAAACCACACAAAAGGCATAAATTTGAGTTTGAAGAAAATGAAGAAGAAAGCAATTTTTAGTTGCAAAGTCAAACTTGGTCCAAAGATAGAAATTAGAACCATGACCAAGTTGACGAAGAGGAATTCAGATTTTAGAGTTAAATTTAAGAAAGAGCAAGTTTTCAACAAAAACTCTAAAATCCAACTAAACATGTCAAATGTGATTATGAGATTATGATCCAACAGAAGTAGTAGCATAGTTTTACAAAGATCATAATAACCAAATAAGCATTCACATTTTTATCTTTTTAGTGATGCCTTTTCTACGTTATCTCCCCCTTTTGGCAATATAGGCATCAATTTTTTTTATGTATGCATGAAATGCAATCGAAAGAGCTTTGAGGATTATCCAATTGATCAAAATAGAAGGATATTACACCAAGCTTGTCAATTTTGAAGATGACTAAACTAAGACATGTCCAAGTGCAAATACGAGCTTAGTTTTGAATATTTCATTTTTAGCAAGATTTGACAAGTGCAACACTTAGCTTTAGTTTCAAAAATAGAAGAATAGCCACTCTAAGGATCAAAAGGAAAACCTAGAGTTCAACCTACTCAACACGTTGGGGAATCTAGAAGAGCATACAAGGTCCTTGGGCTCATTTATCACTTAATGCAAATTTTGATTTATCATCATACAAGACATGGCGGGTGCAAATGTTTGACATTATTTGCATTCTTTACCCACATATGTCTTTGTTTTTAATTTATTTGCATTTTCTTTTGACAACCAATTGACTCAAGCCGTATGCGACCATCTCAAGATGAACTCTTAAGAGGATGGTCTAGGTCAAACACGATGTATTCCAAGTTCATCCCAAGTGCAATGGGAAGCGGTCTTGTGAATACAAGGTGTTGAGTCGAATGTGCACAAAAAGAGTCAATTTTGTTTAATTTTATTTTTAGCACAACGATTCATGAGCAATTGAAGGACTCTAGCATGGATCAAACTAGTTTCACCCAAGTTGCTATAGGGACTCTAGAGAACTCCTAAATTTCTCAAATTATGGCACAAACCTCTAGAGAAGAAACCTAGCAAGTAAAAGCAACAAGTTTCATCAAGTTTTTCATTTAAGGCTTATTTCATTTTTAAGCTTAGCAAGTTAAATGAACTTGGACATACCTAAGCTAGTGATTTTCTTCAAATGATGTAGCATGGTGTATAGCATGAAGAAGAAATCAATTGCATAATAGACAAAGCTCATAAAACAGAAAATGCAGTCTAATGCAATGCATGAACAGATTCCCAAACTCCCCCTCAACAAATGAATCAATTTTAAGCTCAAATTTGGTTAAAGTTGAGTTATTATCAAGATTAGGCATAAAGAAAACCGAATGAACTCAATAATAACCGAGAAAAAGCAGAATGAGGAGAAGGAGTTGAGAAAGCGCAAAACCGGATGGCTATAGAGCATAGAAAGATAGAAGAGACTCACTACGGCTCAGACTCGCTCTTATCTTCCCAATGATGACATAGGGAAGTCGACTCTAGATCCCAACTAAGGAGTGCACATGGACCACTGTCTACCAGGAGGCCCAATACCTGCTAGACTTATAAGGCTGTGAGGGAACTCAACCTAGAGAGAAGAGAGAACGACTAATCACGCATGATAGCAACCTAAAGCACAAGATAAGAGGTCAATGCAAGGCATGCGAAGTCTAAGTGAGTGAACTCAACTCAAGAAAACAAGCCCAAAGTCACCCGGAAGAAACACAAAGAAAAGAAAAGTGGAAGAAAACATATAATACATAATATACAAACCAGCTCCCCTCACGAAAGGCCGTAAGGGCTCACGACTCAAGCTCACTCCTCAAGGCAACAAATCTGGAGCTATCCAAAGGCTTGGTGAAAATATCGCTAATCAAGGTCACTCTCTCTGAATGAGCGCGATATCTCCCTTCTCCACATGGTCTCTAAGGAAGTGATATCTAATATCAATGTGCTTGGTCCGAATGTTGCACTGGTTTTTAGCAATGCAAATAGCTGAAGTGTTGTCACGAAAAGTGGCACACTCTCTATCTCTAACCCATAGTCCGTAAGGTCGATCTCATCAGAGCACTTGGCTACAAAGAATCGGTCGCGACAACATACTCGGCCTCGTGATTGGATCGTGCAACTCCGATCGCTTCCTAGATGACCAAGAAACAAGAGAAGTGCCAATGAATTGGCAAGTGCCGAAGTGCTCTTCCTATCTATCCTCTGACCAAACAAAGTCGGCATCGAAAAGGCTCTAAGAGATAGACAAGAAGACGAAGAGTACCAAATACCATAATCGGTGGTAGCACGAAGGTACACAAGATGCGCTTGACCGCTTGGCGTGAGAGGCGCGAGGAGAAGCTTGAAATCGGCGCACGGACACACAAACAAAATGTATGTCCGCCTCAAGCGGTGAGGTACAAGAGGGAGCCGATCATGCTCCGAAACTCCTTTTGATCAGCAGGCTCACCATCCTCATCGGGCTCGAGGACAGCAGTGGTGGCCATAGGAGTCATCACCGGCTTTCCATCAGATATGTTGAAACGCCTCAGGAGGTCACGGGTATATTTTCCTTGATGCAAGAAAGTACCCTCCCGAGTCTGCTTGATTTGGAAGCCAAGAAAGTAGCTCAACTCGCCCATCATACTCATCTCAAACTCTGTGCTCATCACCTCAGAAAACTGAGACACAAGCGAATGAGATGAACCACCAAAAATTATATCGTCCACATAAATCTGGACAAGAAGAAAATGAGACTCATGGTGTCTGATGAACAGAGTTTTGTCTACTATGCCCATTTTGAAGTCATGGCTGAGAAGATAAGACTTGAGCCTCTCATACCATGCTCTGGGGGCCTGCTTGAGTCCATACAAAGCTTTGGAGAGCTTGTATACATGACTCGGAAACTTGGGGTTCTCGAATCCTGGAGGTTGTTTGACATAAACCTCTTCCTCAATATAGCCATTGAGGAATGCACTCTTGACATCCATTTGATAGAGCTTGAAGCCCCGGGATGCAGAGAATGCAAGCAGGATCCTAATAGCCTCTAGTCTAGCTACTGAGGGCAAAGGTCTCCTCAAAGTCAAGACCTCAACTTTGAGAAAAGCCCCATGCAACTAGCCTAGCCTTGTTGCGAATGACAACCCCATCCTCACTCTGCTTGTTTTTGAACACCCACTTGGTCCCAATGACATTATGACCAGATGGGGGCTCGACAAGCTGCCATACCTTGTTCCTCTCAAAGTTCTCAAGTTCCTCATGCATAGCATTAATCCACGATTCATCGGATAATGCATGAGAAACATCTTCGGCTCAAAGGAGGCAACGAAGGCGAGTGGAGGCGGCTGGACAAACGATTTTGAGCGAGTGACGCGCTCAAACAGATCACCAATGATCGATCGGTGGATGAGCTTCTGGATATGACGGGAGGACCGAGCGAGTGGCCTCTACCTCATGCACGAAGAGGTAGGAGCAGAGCCACTACTGAAGGAGAGTCGGAAGGCAAGGGTGGTCACCGAGGTGCGTAAATGGAAACAGGAGGCACCTCGGTATAGAGGAACTGGATCCGGTGGAACACCATCATCTCCATCATCCTCATCTTCTACAAAGATGGTCTCGGAGGGATAAGAAGAGCACAAACATCGGTCTATCTCTGGGCTAGCCTCATCGAAGGTCACATCACGGTCTCTATGATCCTATGCGCATCAACACTCCGCACCCTATAGCTACGAGAAGAAGTCGAGTAACCTAGAAAGATACCATCGTAAGAGCGAGACTCAAACTTATCTAGGTTACGGACTTCAAGATAAAACACTTGCAACCAAAACGCGAAAATGAGACACACCGGGCTTTCGCCCATACCTCAACTCATAAGAAGTGCGATGCAAATGTGCTCTCAAAAACACGCGATTAGAAACATGGCAAGCAGTAGCTATAGCCTCACCAAAACTTCCTAGAGTCTCAGACTGTCTAGCATCGTCCGCCATCTCAACCGTGGTCCTGTTCTTCCTTTCCACTACGCCATTCTCACGAGAAGCGTAGGGAGAAGAGAACGATGCTCTAAACCGGACTCCACACAAAACTCTCAAAGTAGGAATTCTTGAACTCCGTGCCATTATCACTGCGTATAACTCGTAATGCACCTGGGAGCTCAATAGACAACCTACTGATCAAACCCCTGAAGTGAGAAAAAGTCTCATCCTTCGAGGCCATGAAGAATACCCAAGAGTATCTAGAAAAATCATCAACGATGACAAGAACATACCACTTCCTCCTGCCGATCGCACTCTATTTGGACCAACAAAGTGTCCATATGTAAAAGCTGTCTCGGTGCATCAGTCATCACTACGGTGGATCGGAGGATGAGAAGCGAGAACCATCTTGCCATGTCGGCAAGGAGAGCAAACTAAGTCTTTGACCATCTTGAGTTTGGGCAAACCCGAATGAGATCATGGCTGCTAACTCGGGTCAAATGATCAAAACCAATGTGACCAAGTCTCCTATGCCAGAAGGAGAGATCACGGGACTCAGAAGCAATCAAACATCGAAGAGAGTCTCCAGAAGAAGCAGAAAAATCAGCATGAAAGACTCTCCCAAATCTAGAAATCCCGCAAACTAACCCTCCTGATGAATCAAGGATTCTACAGGCATTACTCTTGAAGCTTACCTCGAAAGAGTCATCGATAAGTTGAGAAACAGAGAGCAGATTGTATTGTAGCTTACTTACTAAGGCAACATCTTTAAGAATGAAATTTTGGTTAATGCAGATGGTACCTTTAGCAATGACTCTACCTGAAGATGCATCCCTAAAAGTGATTAACTCATCACCGGGGGCTCGGACTAGGGAAGAGAACCAACGAGAATCTCCGGTCATATGACGAGAACAACCGGAGTCAACAATCCAAACATCGCCCTTCCCCATCCAACGAACCTGATCAAGACACAAGAGAGAAAGATGACTCAGTACTGGGATAGAGTGAAGACTTAGGAACCCAATACTGAACCATACGACACCTCAGAGTACCAGCCACAGAAGAAGACTGGACTCGAGTGTCTCTCTGACGCTCAACTCTCACACGATCAGGAGCAACTCTGGTAGATAATCTAGGAGTCAAAACTGGGTTGGCACGCCGTGGTGCAAAAGCCGACCATCCCGAGAAGGCTACGGATCTCTTACGAGAAAACACCTCACGCCGCCGATATCTACCTCGATGGGAAAACGAGGAATATCAAGAGGACGGCGGAAAGATCGACTACTGAACACTCCGGACTAAAACTCAAGAACTAGCATGAAAACCAAGTCTGGGACGCGCCAAAAACAGCGACTCTCTAACTGTCTAGAAGTAGTGTGTGTCTTAGGAGCACTCAAAGTCCGGGATGACCCGAATACCCTAAGAGCGACAACACGCCACACCGAGTGATCTTGGCGCGCCTGAAGCAGAAATCTACTAGGTGACCATCCTTCTTACAGAAGGTGCATGTGTACTTCGCCTTGCTAGAGGCAGAAGCAATAGGAGTAACACCCTTCTGGTCAGAAGTCCTATGGACAACCCCAGCAGACCTAAACACGGTGGTACTCACTCTGGAGCTACCACAATCTCACCACTCTTGGAGCCGCGACAATGGTGGGAGGATGCGCCAGCGTGCTCCAAGGATCAAATCCTAGACCTTGATTGAATCTACTAATCTTGGATTGGTCTAGAATAAGATTGAGCTTCTTCTTGCCTCCAACAAACTTCTCGAGAGTGCTCATAAGATACTGGCAATCTCGGAAGAAAGAAGCACAAGAAGAACAGGGGGAAGGAGAGGAAGAAGAACCAGAAAGATGAGCTCTCTCAGCACGTGCATTTTTCTCCTCAAAGACGGCTGCCTCAATCTTGAGGGCCTTACAAGAAACGCAAGGAGCATCTCTAATTCTATGGGCTTGGTCTTCTAATTTCTTCCTAAGCTCGACATGGATTTTATCCAAGTCCCCCACAATCTCAGTACATCGCAAGCAATATTTTTGTGACTTATCTAGTAAGTCCTTAGCAAGTTTAGCACACTTGACATTCTGTGGTTTCATTGTCAAGTTTTAATTGCTTACTGACCCTCACATGAGCCGACCGGGTCCTTAGAAGCATGTGATTCAAGTTCATTGTTTCTAGCGTAAAGCTTCCTAAGGTGTTCGCTCATGGCATCAATTTGACAAGCAATTTAGGGCAATTAGAGCATGATGGAGTGGAGTGAGCATGAAGAAAACTAGCCTCAACAGGAATAGCATCAACAAAACTAGTGCTAGCATTCTTCAACCTAAGACCATCAAGTTCAACAAGCACACTATCATGTATGGTCCTTAGGTTCTCCAACTCCACAAGAATAGCATCACACAAAGAGCAATCATCAGTGACTCGGGAGGGAGAAGATCTAAGTGAAGCTAACTCCCGAGTCAAGGTACCTACTTCCTTCTCAAGCTCCGTACACCTAGCTCTAGCTCTAGCATGAAATTTTCCTAATTTGCGAAAGCTTCGTTGAGTGGTCATAGGAGGGTACCTCGTCCGAGTCATTCAGAGAGCTCTGAGTCGCCGATGTCGTTGGTGTCGGCCATGAAGCACATGCCGAGAAGTCGTCGCCGCCTTTCTTCTCTTGCGGATCATCCTCACCCTCGTCGCTCCATGTCTCCGTGTCGGAGAGGTTGATGTCGTCAAAGCGCGGCAAGGACGCGGTGGAAGAGCTTCTTGTTCTTGGAGAAGTTGCGGTACTTCTTCTCGTCGCGCCGTTCACGAACCGGAGGCTTCTTGTTGCGGTTCTTGTCGGTGTAGTCGTTCTTGCCCGAACCGCCAACGTCATTCTTGCCCTTCTCCGGCTTGGGACAGTTCGCCGAATGTGGTTGGGGCCACCACACTCAAGCGGTGATCATGCCACCTCTCTTCCTCTCTCTCACCCTCTTGTATGCATGAGAAAACTTGTGAGCGAGAAGAGCAAGCTCATTTTCCGAAATTTTTCCAGCTTGGTCATCGCTAGCTCGCAAAGGGCGGAAAGAGAGAAACCAATAGAAGGATCGGAAGAAGAAGATCCAATGGGATCGGTGACCAAAGCCATCGATCGAGATTTCGTCTTCCGAGAGACGACATCGATCTCATGAGTCTTGAGGCGGGAATAAAGCCCGTCAAGAGTCAGAGTCGATAAGTCGGTGGTGTCCTTGATGGTGGTCACCTTCATCTCCCAAACCCGAAGGTCGAGTGCGGTCAAGAAATGCCGAGCATTGTCCGAGTCGGTATATGCAACCAACCGCCGGAGGTCGCTCAAAATCTTTGTAAACCGACCAAAACACTCGTCGAGACTCTCACCAGCGCGTTGATCAAACTTGTTGTACTCGCGCTTGAACTGGTCCTGCCTCACAGTCTTGATTTGAGTAGAGCCCTCATGGTAAGCATCGAGGGTTACCCAAATCTCGTGAGCGGAGCGAAGGTGAGAAATCCTACCATACTCACTGTGGCTAAGACCCTGTATGAGAATGTTCCTTGCCTTAGCATTCGCCTCAACGTCAACCATATTGATGGCCGTGACATTTTCATCGCCAGGAACCTCATACGGAGTTTCACCTTACGCCATATCGGGTAGCCACGGGCGTGATGTATGACTCCATCAGGGACTTCCAAAAGGAAAATCAACTCCATTAAAGATTGGAGGCTTGGTGGAATATTTGTCCGTCGCCATGGCTCTTGAGACCGGTCAAGATCTATGGAAGAGCAAAACCGGCTCTGATACCAATTGAAGGACCGAAATGGCGAACAGAGGGGGGGTGAATGGTCGCAAATAAAAATTCCCTCAAAATACTCCAACAAAAAACCTCGACAAGATCGCTCAAAAGGAATTGTGAAAAACCCGAAAAACTAGACAACTATGTGTACCCCAAGCTTGCATGGATAAGTACCATAAAATATGTGGGGATTTTTGAGTCACAATCCTGGTTGTCTAGTGTCCAAGATAAAGAGGAATCAATTCAAACTCTTGCTTTTAGAAAGGACATCAATTCAAATGACAAAAGTCACTTTCAGAAAAGCAAAAGCAGAATTCCCAGAACTTGTCCTCAATTTGCACAGGAGGTTAGTGGGTTTCTGTAGCTCACAAAATTTTGAGACTTTTTTTCCCTGTGAGAATCAGAGTATTGAAGAACTCCACCAAATTTCTCCTCAAAAAGCCTTACAGAAAAAACACGAAAAATCGAAGAACACAGTCTGGTCAAGAACTTCGAGCAGAACGTTTGGGGCTCGGTTTTCACCTCATGGCGCCGAAACGGTACAACAAGTGAACTCCAAAATTTTTCTGCAAGCGGATATCAGAGTCCCGCACCTCCTCCAACAAGAATCACTCAAAAAGGATTTTTCTATATTTTTACAAAAATCAAACACTGACTGCTGCACGAAGAACAAGTTCAGAACAAAGTTGGAACTTGAAAGAAAAGATGTTCTCTACTCAATCCAAGAGTGCAAAAGAGATGTAAAACCATATGAACACACTCAAAACATCCAAGAACAGTAGCATTTAGAAGGAGGGGAGGCAAATCCAAATTACTTGAAAGTAAATTGCGG
Organism: Otatea glauca; assembly: GCA_036346275.1. Classification (NCBI taxonomy): domain Eukaryota; kingdom Viridiplantae; phylum Streptophyta; class Magnoliopsida; order Poales; family Poaceae; genus Otatea; species Otatea glauca. The sequence continues at coordinate 1,083,480 of CM070711.1, read as the reverse complement.
GAATGTAATTGCGGGAAAGTAAATGCTGAATTTAAATTGCGTAAAGTAAAGACATAATGTAAATGCGCAAAATAAATTCAGAGGTGGATGAATAAAACTTTCATTTCTGGAAGGGGAGGTTACAAAGACTCACATTCATGTGGGCAAAGCTCAAATGAGCATCAAAAACCTCAACACCTTCAAGGGAAGGAGGCTACCCCTCCACCCCTATTTATACTACTCTTGGGCCACCTACCACCCTTGGATGAGTCCCTCAACCCTAGAGCACTCATCTAAGGGCTAGGATTAACCCACACACACGGCCATGCAAGGGCTAACCCAAAACCCACACACATACCGGGTTTTCTTGCACGGTTTTCAAAGCATACTACCTAGACCCGCTAACCTATCAACTAGACCTCAATCCGACGGTCCTCATTGATCCACGCGGCATCTAGCTAGCATCATCTCCTTTCCTTGTCTTCTTGACTTGCCGGACTCCGTCTCCGATCATTTTCCGGCGATCTCCCAACCGTCTGGACCTCTGACGCTCCTCGCCTAGTCCCGGTCATCCTTCGCCTCACCATGACCTAGCACCGTCGTCCTGCAACCATCAAAGACAAGGAAACTCCTCACATAGCAATGCCCACAAAGATGTGCAATAAACTCATCACTACCGCGTCCATACGACCGGTACTGCCACTCCTGGCAGAGACAACTCAAATTGCTTCATTTTGAAAATCAATCCAAATCAAACTCAAACTTGAGCACACCGTGCTCAAATAAAGTCAAATACTCATCACAAACATGGATGGACCTCCACATGGTCCTTCAGTAGCAATTTCACAGGAGCTCCCAAGTTCAATCCCCATATCCATATGAATGGGGAAAAAATTATCATGTTCCAAACAGGCCTAAATCAGTCCATTTTTGCCTATTAAGGCCGGTTCATGTCACTGACTGGCAAGCATGTGCCCATCCATTTAGTACATGACATCAGAATATTAAAAAGAGGCACCTAAACTAAAAGAGAATAAATGAACCAAAAAAGAGTAGAAAAAGATCTGTGATCTTTTGCTTACGTACTGTCCCCTCCGATCAGAAATATAAAACATATTTTGACTTTATACAGGGATGAAGGTCAAAACGAAATTGATAAATGTAAGAAAATAATTTAGATAACCCACTTAATTATCTTGGAAGATAAGAGATAATACTTTACATAGGTGGTAATGAATAAATGCATATAGTTAAGAGAAAATAAATAGAGGTATAGTACAAAAAGCCTCGTTAAATCTATATACAAGTCTTATATTTCTAAATAAGATAATTCAAACTATATGACTTCATTTCTGAACGGATGAATAATTAAAGTACCTAAACCCACCTCAAAATATAAACAGATAACCAATAAATAAAAAAATACTAGGTAATGGTATACTGTTCCCTAGCTTTCTAACGGTATATGACTCTAGGAGCTCCGATCGCATGGCCGTGTGTGTGGCAACTTCTCTAGTTAGGCATTATACACAGTATTAGCAGCAACCAACGTAGGGTATGCTTCTAATCTCTCCTAAAAAAGTTAGGCCCTTGTAATTTAGGATCCGTACTCTATGTTTGTATCCTACTAGCAAGTTAGGTTTATGATTCCTTGTATATAAGGCTTGATAATTACTCACTCCCTCTATATAACCACGCCATGACATATCTTATTACCTTTTCAAGAATACGACGCCTCCAAAGGATATGACTCCGGGAGCTACCACAACAGAAGCATCTTTGCCGCCGCATCCCCCTGCACCTCCCTCGCCAACGCCCTCCTTGCCGCCCTCTGCATCTGGCTCGATGAGGTAGCTTTTTTGGTCCCTCTTCCTTGCTCTTTCTTTCCTCTCCTTCAGACCCTCTCACTTCCCGTACTAATCCTTGCTGCTCATGCACCTACAATAGATTGGGACGCGGCGGGGATGGACCAAAGGTGGACGTGAGCAAATGGCTGGAGGCCTTCGCCGCGCACCCACCCGTAGATGCGTGTGAATTGTGCAACTACTGCTAACTAGAGAAGAGTACAATGGTACAACCTCCTTATGAAAGCAAATCTATGTGTATACTTGCGTGTTGCCAAGAATTAAACAATTGAAGCGTATTCACTTGCGTGACCAAGATTATAGTTTGGGGGTGTCGGGGATCGGTACCCTCGCCACGTGTAAGCATTCCCCCGGGCCTCGCGGTAGCTTTCCACAATCCAAGGGGCTAATCCCCGACCTAGAGGATGCCCCCCCGATGGTCGGGCTCGGGGCCGATGAAGTTCGAGTTTGGGCATCACCGCAGGGGTAGGCACCCTCGACCTCGACGAGCCCGCAGGCACCAAGGAAAGGGACTTCTGTAATATTTCTATTTTTTATCTTATGTAAAACTCTCCCTTGCGTAGGAATCAGCACCCTACCTACCCCTGCGTGGGAACTAGGGTTCAACAGCTCCCGTCAAAATCTCAACAGCTCCCATCAAAATCTCAACAGCTCCCGTCAGACTCTCAACAGCTAGCAGCGACTTCAGAGCCTCCGTCAAATCGCCACGGGCTCCTGACGTCGGCCTCGGGACTAAGCAGCAAGGTTCCCTGAGAGCTACAAAAGTAATAGGTCGCCCCAACCACAGGGACAGAGACCCAAGGGGAGAGAAAAACAGAGTCACCACAAGATAGTAAAACAGGAGATAAGAGCAACCCCCGGCTCGCGACACCAAAGGAGAAAGGCACGGCCCCTGCTCTTGCTCGGGCCCGTCCTTGTACTCTTCCACAAAGCCGCTAATACACCCTTAGCCTCAGGGCGAAACTGGAGTAGAGCTATTGCCCGACCTTGGGGGCTCGAACCAGTATAAATCCCCGTGTCTGACATCCTTCCTTTGACGACTTCCCCGCGACGCCTGAAGCCCCTGACCGAGCGCGACCTCGGGTCCCGCTCCCGAGCAGACACCTCGCTCCCCTTTCTCTCTTCTGCAGTTGACGGTCCCGATCGTCGACAGGGCACACACATTTGACTATCTGATTTAGTTTACAAGTGCAACACAAAGGAGCAATCAGCAGCGCTCTTGTAACATCCCAGAATTTTCTTATAAAAAAATAAAAGATTTGTTATTAAAATTTAAAAATATTATTTTGTTGGCTTCTATGAATTTTCAGAAAATAATTCAATTCTCTAGAATTTTCTAATATTTTTTATTTTTGTGGGTTTTCCCGTGAATTGTTTGAATTTTAAAAATCTTTTCATATATTCAGAAATTAAAAGTAATTTTATATATAAAAATAAAAACCAAATTTAAGTTTTACATAATTTTATTTAGTTTGAAATGTCTCTAGAAATTTATGTGACTTTTTCCCCAAAATTTTGAACATTATTTGATATTTTTCAAAGTTAAAAATAATTTTTGGCATTATAAAATTAATTTATGTACGAAAAATATCAATATAATATTATTTAAAAATAATCATTCATGATTTAATTGCTGAAACGGTTTTATATGAAAATTCCCTAATTTATTATGATTTAATTACTATTTTATCGAATTTAATCCGAATTTTCAGTGGAAAATTAATTGCTTTCGGGATTTTTATTTTCGTTTATTGTTCATACGACCCGATCTGTTTCTCCAGCCCACCCGTCAGCTAGTGATCCCCTATCGCTACAGTACCTAAACGGACCCGACCCATTAAAATCCAACAGTTTCAACTCATTCAAATTCCGGCGACCCGTTACTGTTTCGGCAAAAAATTTGGCGAGCGTTGCCAGAAGATCCGCTTGTCCTATAAATTTAATCACTAGTTCCTCTCCTTATTCCTGACATCCTCAACTTTGATTTGTTCCAATCCATCTACGAATCTCCCTGCGCAAGCTATTATTTCTGAACTCTGGTGAAATTTTGGCGAGCCCTCCTGACAATTACCGACCTCCATTCGGCCTCAAATTTTTACTGGAGCTTCCTCTCGGTGTCCTCTACATTGTATAAAATCAGATTTTGAAAATTCTCAATGGAGCACTGTCGGCAATCATTTCTTCTTCAAGTCTGGTGAGAGATCAATTTTTGGATTCAAAAGGTCCGATCTCCTTCATCTTAAGTCCGATTGACCTCATTTTTCTTCCTAATTTCATATAAAATTATACTCTACCTATTTATGCTAGTTTGGTATTTTATTTGAAAATTGGATGTTCTTCGCGTATAGTTTTCGGAGAGTCGGAACGATTCGCTATCGACGATCTTGATCACCTACCCTTCGATCCAAGGCAAGTTACACATCCTTGATCATGTTGATCTCAGAATTGTAAATTATATTTTGATTTAAATTACTTCATGCATAATTTTTATCAGTGTAATTTAAATCCTAGATTTAAATGCTTAGTTACTCCTAACTGTTATCACCCCATTTGACTTTGATGATCCATATACTTTGTCACCTTAAGAAAAATCTCACTAGTTGGTACATTAATATAGAATTGACTAGTGCTACATAGTAACTGTCTTAGACAATCTTAGACCTGAATTAGGATCTTTTTGGGAATCTATACCAATCAAAGATGCTTTTGTGATAAAGATTATTACTTGGCATTGGTGTGCCATGGAATGATATAAAAATTGATATGGTTTAAAACAAAATGAAAATGTGGTTTAGACTGGGCGAGAATGGTTGACTGGTGGTCTTTGGGTTTGCTAAAATGCTCGCCTAGTCAATTAAGGATCAGTTTGTGAGCTACTGAATGTAAAGCGCAACCATACTTCCACAAGTCTGATATGGGACAAACATGGCTATCCGTTTACCGACATCTCATGTTAGTTGTGCCATTGGGGGAATGTGGGGATGGTTAGTCTGCCACATGGCGCAAGAGGGGGCTTCTGGAATGGATGGTTTTAACCCTATCAGTGGTGAAACCTCAGCGGGTATAACTACATGAGATGGAGCTTCATAGAGGTCTTGTCGTGATCTTTCTATGCCAACACACCAAAGAAAGTGTGTATTTGGGCAAAAGTAGATAATCATGTTTTGTGGTAAAGTTGTACATTTTCTGCAGAGTTAAAACTAATTGATTAGCCGTGGCCGCGGTCATGGGCATGCCAAGCAAGTCTTTCACAGATTAGATTTTGATGTTTCAAAAATTATTTCGAAAAAGTGGTTTATAAAGTCAAGAGAGTCCATATGGGGAAATTTGGGATGAGACTCCAGATTGGAGCCTGTGTTGAAAATTGGATTATAACTCAGTTTTTACTATATCAATTATGCATTGAAAATTACTTATTGTATTTGAAATATTGCTTTATGCTCAAATTAACCATATTATGCCTTCCTTGGTGACCCTTCATTAATACTGCATTTCCTGTGTGACTTGCGGAGTACTTTTGTACTCACCCTTGCTTATTCTATTTTTTAGAGGAGCATCTCTATGATGGTGAGGACCAGGATAACTAGGTCGTTGCCCCAGTTGCTTGCCTGTGACGAATCTATTGGGTTATACTACTGGTTTTATTCTGCTTTCGCTGTAATCTTTTATTTGGCCTGCATGCCATATTTATTATAAACTCTGATTATTAATAAAGTGCATTGGATATGATATGTTATCATCTTTGTTGTGTGTACTAACTTTTTCTGGACTAGTACAGAATACACAAAGGATTTCAGAAGTGTTTTTCTGGGGTCCGACAGCTCTCCACAGCCACTGAATCGACCGCACAGGTGCTACACCTTGTTCACCGCGTTCCATGCATCTGCAATCTAATTTGCGGACTCAATTTGGCTTCTTCACCTACTATAGTTGTTTGCCGAATATAATGCCAGATACAGGGACAAGTTTGGGTTTGTGTTCATGATATCTGACGAATACTAATAACAGGGGTACCCCAACACCAAACGACGAGCAGCGGCCTCAAGCATATCTCCACTTAACAGCGCGCCCGCCCGCCACCGACCGAATCGCTGCGAGATCGCACAAGACATCCGCTCCCGACCGGCCGGGAAGCGAATCCGACCGAGCAGCGCCTCGACCCCTCTTGGCGGGCGGGATCTCCGACTCCGGCCGGACGGCGCTCCCGACCCTCTTGGCGGGGCGGGATCTCCCGACTCCAACCGAACCAAGGTGACGGACGCCGAGGGCCGCGTGTCAGGTCCTCATCGGCCTACCGCCACGTACCCCCCGAATGAGGTCAATCGGAGTGACTATACAAGGCGGTGGCTCCTTCCCAAGAAGATCCGTGACCGCAGAAGACAAAACTTCCACCCCATCAACCCGGGCCACGTCAAGATTTAACGCACGCCTCCCGAGGCAAAGACCAACGTCACGCACCGCAACGTCAGCATTCGCAAGGGTCACAGAGGGCAAGTACGCTATTTCCCGGGGAATACCTAACCTCCCTGACCACCAAGGCTACCAACCCAGCATGGGCAAGACGGGTGGCGACCAGTCCACAGGACGAAGGACCGGAGCTCCTAGCATAGGTCACCTCGCTCTTCCTCCCAACTCGATGTAACTGCCCGCCCTTCCTTCAGATAAAAGGAGGCGGGACTAAACGATTCAAAAAGGGGGAGACATAAGAACACGAGGAGACTAAGTCATTTAGGGCCTCGCTCAAAAACATAGTGCAAAAAGCAATACAATACGGCTATCCGAATCGAGTAGGGACTTTCACCGAACCAAGATACATCTTGGACTCACGAGTCTAACCATTCGGGAGTGGAACGCGCGACTTCTAGACTTACAAATTTACTTGCCGGCGCTCGAAAACGCCGACGGTTGGCGCCTGTAGGGGCTTCGCGCGCCTTCGTCACCATCTCCGGATTCCGCTTATCTCCCGATGGCATCCACCCATCGCGACGCATGATCGATCGGGAACCAGATCCGCTTCGGCTCCCTCGACTTCGCCGTCACCCCGACGGGAGGGCTCACGCTCGTCCCCGCCGCCTCCGGAGGACAGGCGCCCGCTGAGAGCTTGGGCGTCCTCTCCGGCGACTTCGCTAAGCTCCGGCTGGGCGCCCTGCAGCCCCGGCCGAACCCGAGGAGTGCTCCGCCACGGTCGGCGAAAACTCCCGTAGGCCCGGGCAGGTGACCATGTCACCCCGTAGGCTCATGGATCGGTGGCGATGGTCGGCTACCGCCGCCTCCATCCACGAGCCGCGGAAGACTCTTCCGCCGTGACTCCGGCTCCGACACGGAGTACCGCCCGCGTCGTGACTCGCGAGTGCAACATGGCGGCACCGCCGATTTGCCCGTGGCCCTCGCAGCCGCGGGCCTCTGTCCGGCGACTCAGCGCAGGAGGAGGAGTACCAGTGAAGCGCATGAACGCCGCAGACGCCGCCGAGCTCCAACAAGCGCAAAGAGTTGGAGGAACGCAGGCCGAAGCTCGACCGCTCCAGCCAACTGGAGCAAGAGAGGCTCGAGGCCCCACATGTGCTGGCGACGCTGCGCGCGGGCGTCGAGCACACCCCAAAGCAGCGGAAGGTCCGACGGTCCTCACTTCTTCCCCATGCCTACCAAAACGTGGCGCGGCCGCAATGTCGCCGAGGCCTCCGAGCCGACCGACCGGAGGCCAAGGCCACTTACCAAAACCTCCGAGGGGTGGTAGAGCCGCGCCGCCGCAAAGACATGCATGCCTCCGCTCCTATCGCTCTGGAGCCACCTCGCCACCGGGCCTGCATCCGTCTGGCCGGATGGGTCCAAGACAGCGCCGCCGCACCGCGAGCCACACCAGCCTCAGCGCGCCGGTGCGCTAACGCCTCGGTGATGCCTACGACATTCACGCTACCCTTGAGGCGGAGAAAGATGGCGAGGAGGCCGCCCACTCACGGGTTGCGGGCGGCGGGCACCACCACCGCAGCCGAGCCCCGACGGTCTGGATCGCGGCGTTGCTCGCCAGCGATCCGCCAGCGGACTTCCCGCCGATTCGGGCACCTACCAACATTGCCAAACACACCGGGCCACAAACCTGTGTGTCGGCTCAAGATTACCGGCTCGCATGCCGGGCGGGAGAGCAACGGATGACCTCTTCATCATCCAATACCTTCCCATCTACCTCGCAGACTCGCCCGAGCCCGCTCGAGTACTTGCCGCCAAAACCATCGAGAACTGGACCGACTTGAAGGCCCTCTTCGTCGGCAACTTCCGTGGCACTTACAAGCGCCCGAAACTCTGAGACTCGAAGGGCTCGCAAGCAGCAGCCGTGGAAACCTTCGGGACTACGTCCGGCGGTTTTCCGCCCGCCAACGCAACGAGCTCCCGACATCTCCGACGCCGATGTCGTGGGAGCATTCATCTACGCACCTCCGCAAGGCCTTGGTACACAAACTAGGCCGTCTCAAGCCCGGAACTACCAAGGAGCTCCTCGATATCGCCACCAACCACGCCCGGTGAGGAGGCCGTGGGGCCATCTTCGAGGAGGAAAGGCTCACCGTAACCCGGCGTCGCGCCGGGTCCCCCGACCGCTCGACAAACGCAGGCGGCACGGAAGCGATCCGCGAGCCCCAAGTGGTCGCCATCGTTGACCGCCGCCAGCAAAGAGTGCGACCGACCGTCGCGCCCACCACTTCGAAATTGATGGACGCCCGTGCCCAAACCACGGGTTCTCCGTCAACACAAATCGGATCGCGAGGTCCCGAGGCGTTACTCTCTCGGCCCCGCAACGCCGCGCGTGGCAAAGGGAAGAAGCTGCTGCGGCCCGCGGTGCGCGAGAAAAAGGCGACGACGAGTTCCTCGAACCCGACGGCGCCTCATGATCTTTGGAGGACCGCCGCTATGCCGACAAGCGCCGGCTCAAGCTCGCTTACCGCGAGGTCCATACCGTCGCGCCATGCGTCCCCCAATACCTCCGGTGGTCGGAGTTCCCGATCACCTTTGATCGGACCGACCACCCCGACCACGTTCCACAGCCGGGGAGATACCCCCTGGTGGTCAGCCCCGTCGTGGGGAAGAAGCGCCTTTCAAAGGTGCTCATGGACGAGGCGCGGCCTCAATATCCTCTACGCCGAGACGCCGACGCCATGGGGATCCGCGCCAACCCTCCGACCGGCAGAAGGCGCCTTCCATGGCGTCATTCACGCCGCCAGCCCATCCACTCGGGCAGATCGACCTGCTCGTTACCTTTGGGAACCGGGAAACTTCCGCACCGAAACCCTCGCTTTTGAGGTCGTGGATTTCCCCGGTTCTTACCATGCCATCCTGGGAAGGCCATGTTACGCCAAGTTCATGGCGGTCCCCAGCTACGCCTACCTCAAGCTGAAGATGCCAGGGCCACGGGGAGTCATCACCGTGGCATCGTCTTTCGGCTTGCCTACAATCGCGAGCGCAGCTAGCGGTTGTGAGCTTGCCTCGGCGATCATCGCGTCCGCCGAGCTCGACAACCTCGGGAGGAAGCCTCCGAATCCGCCCGAGTCCAATGAGTCGGGCGGGATCCTTCAAGTCCGCCGAGGACACGGCGAGGTCGCGGTCGATCCTCGTGATCCGACCAAGACCGCGGCGGATCGGAGCCACGCCGCCGACTCCTCCGCACCAACAAAGACGCTTCGCATGGAGGTCCTCCGACATGCCGGAATCCCAAGGAAGTCGCCGAGCACTCCTTGAGCATCCGACTGTGCTCAAAGCCGGCCGCCTAACGCCGCGCCGCTCGACGAGGAGAAGCGCAGGATCATAGGGAGGAGAACGCCAAACTTCCGGCCGCAGGTTAGTAAAGAGGTGCGCCACCCGAGTGGCTAGCCAACCCCAGACTTGTAAAAAGAAAATGGGCAATGGAGGATGTGCGTTGACTATACGAGTCTCAACAAAGCATGTCCCAAGGATCCGTTCCTTTGCCCCGCATCGACCAAGTCATCGACTCCACCGCAGGTGCGAGTCCTCTCTTTCTCGATGCCTACCGGGCTACCACCGATTGCGCTAAGGAGTTCGACCACCGCGACTTCCTTCATCACCCGCTCGGCTCATTCTCGCACGTTACGATGCCGCTCGCCTAAAGAACGCGGGCGCTACATACCGATGTATGCAAACGTGCTTCAATAACGGATCGGCCGTAACGCTGAGGTATACGCCGATGATATTGTCGTAAAACCAAGAAGGCCGACTACCTTGTCCCCGACCGAAGAGACCTTTGCGAACCTTCGACGATTCCGCATAAAGCTCAATCTCGAATTGCGTTTTGGGGTCCCCAAAGGAAGCTCCTTGGCTTCATTGTCTCGAGCGAGGCATCGAGGCCAACCAGAGAAGATATTAGCAATCGCAAGGATGGGCCCAATCGGCAACCTCAAGGGGGTCCAGAGGTCGATCGATGCCTAGCGCTTTGAGCCGTTCGTGTCTACGCCTCGGCGAGCGCGAATGCCACTCTGAGCTACTCAAGAGATCCGACCGCTTTAGCTGGACCCGAAGCTCAGAGGCCCTCACCCGCCTAAAGGCCTTCTGTCCTCGCCTCGATCCGTCGCCGGCACTGGGAGCTGCTTTCTACATCGCCGCCACTACCCAAGTCGTCGCCGCGGCCCTCGTGGTGGAGCGACGGAAGAAGGCGCGAACTTAAGGTACAACGGCGGTTTACTTCATTAGCGAGGTCCTTTCCGAGTCCAAGACTCGGTACCACACAAGTCAGAAGCTACTCTATGCGGTACTCATTGTAAGAGAAAGCTCGCCCACTACTTCGATCAAGACAACATCACCGTGGTGACCACGCCCTTTAGGCGAGATCGCCCGCAACCGCGACGCCGGGAAGGATAGCCAAGTGGGCACTCGAGCTCGATGTACACGACATCACATACGCCCCTGACGGCGATCAAATCGCAGTTCCGCCGACTTCGTCGTTGAGTGGACCAAACCTGTGCACCACTAAAGGATCAAGACCCCGAGTAATCGACAATGTACTTCGATGGGTCTTACAACAAGAATGGCGCGGCGCCGAGTTGTCATCATCTCCCACTTGGGAACAAGCTCCAAGACGCCATCAGCCGCTGATGCCACCAACAACGTTGCCGAGTACGAGGCCCTCGCCAACGGTCTCCGGATCGCCGCCGACCTCGGTGCTCGCCGACTTACGCCCACGGGACTCCAAGCTTGTCGTCGACCAAGTCATGAAGGCCGCGAGCCCGAGACGCCCGTGATGGCCGCGTGCATCGCCGAGAAGCGCGCGGGCTCGGCGCGGTTCAAGGGCTTCGAAGCCACCATAGCTACCGACGCTACAATAGCGACGCCGACTACCCGCCAATCGGCCTCCAGCAGAGAGCCGTCCCGCCGGATCTTCGTCGCGACCTCCTCGCGCCTTCCATCCGGTGGCCCGGTGGCGAACGGTCCCCGACCTACCTAGCAGTCGCCGCCGACCGCCGCGTCGAGCGTAGACTTGGTCGGGTCGAGCCGCGCGCGCTAGCAACCGAGTCCGACCGAGAAAGCCATTCATAGATCGCTTGACGGACGGGTCGCTTCTCCCGACCGACCGAGGCGGCGCCGCCGCCCCGCGAGCAAAGTCTTTCGCCCGGTCGGTCCAGACCTTTACAAAAGGCCCCTCCGGTCCTCCAAAGTGCATTCGCCGCCCATGGAAAACAACTGCCGGACGACATACACAGTGAATTTGCGGTCACCACGCTGCGCCCGATCTCGGTGGGAAAGGCCTTTCGGCAAGGTTTCTATTGGCCGACCGCGTGTCCGACGCAGAGCACATCGCACGCACCGCGAAGGATGCCAATTCTTTGCCGCGAGACACATCCGCCGGCTCAGCCTTGCGCATAATCCCCATCACGTGGCCTTTTTGCGGTTTGGGGCTCGATCTAGTCGGGCCTTTCAAGAAAGCGCCCGGGCTTTACCCATTTGCTCGTCGCGGTGGACAAGTTCACCAAGTGGATAGAGGCTGCTCGGTCATAAGTGTCACGCCGGCACAAGCGCCATCTTCTTCCGCGACATAGTCTTTCGATTCGAGTCCCAAACTCCATCATCACCGACAACGTAACGCAGCTTCACGGGAAGGAATTCCTCGAGTTCTGCGATGACTTCAACATCCGCGTCGATTGGGCGGCCGTGGCCCATCCGCGACCAACGGCCGTGTCGAGCGCCGCGGCATGATCCTTCAAGGGCTCAAGTCGCGATCTTCGGCTTAAGCACTTCGCGGTATTGGGCGCACCGAGCTACCTCGCCCTCGAGTCTACGGACCACGCCGACCCGGCGACCGGTTCACACCGTTCTTTATGGTATACGGTGCCGGGCCGCCTTGCCGACACAGAGTATGGCGCCCAAGGCGCAAGCCTTCGAGGAGGCTCGGGGCTCACCGCACAACAAGACTCCGACGACCGGATCGACGAGGCGCATGACGTGGCCGCCCTGCGATCGCCGGTATCAACAAGCTCGCGACGCTATCACACCGCCGAGTTCGAGGGTGGTCTTTCGATCTTGGCGACCGTCTGCGTCGGGTCGGTCCGCATCAAGGATAAGCACAAGTCGCCGCCTCGAAGGCCCTTCACCGTCGTGCGGATCCTCCTACTGGCACCTTTCTACTCAAGGACACCGATGGTCAGATCCTTCTAAATGCATGGAATATAGAAAAGTTAAGGCGATTCTATCCCTAAACTCTTTTCCTCTTCCTAGCATGCTCTTTACTTTCTTCCTTCCGAGCACTGTCGCCATGCGACGGCTCGGGCTGCCCTCTCAGCGCCCCGCTCAGCTGCTCGGTCGGCGCTATGCTGGTTGATGACCCAACCGACCACAAGGTCCTTCCCGAGCGGTAACCCTTCGACCCAAGTGTTACAACCTCGCCCGGGCTATGGTTGCTAACACTTGCGGAAGAAGGAAGTACCGAGTGGAGTGACCTTTGGGTCGGCAGGAACACTCCTCCCCGCACGAACTCGCCTATCCCACGCGCTTATGAGGGCACGTGACCCGGTGGTCATGATGTCTATCCCGAGCGGTAACCCTCTCAACCCAAGTGTTACGACCTCGCCCACGGCTATGGTTGCTAAGTAGCACTTCGGAAGAAGGAAGTGCCCGAGTGGAAAGATCCTGGCCGGTCTAGAACACTCCTATCCTCACAAGTGCGCCTAACCGCATAGCCAAGTCTCCAATCCACCTCGCTCCTCCCAAAACGACCCGACCCACGCATAAGTGACCCCGTGGTCCTTAAGGCTATGGTCGCCAAACGCTCATCCTAAATACTAAAAAGGACGAGGGACGACTCGAACTCGATAAATTCAAGATTGTTTAAATAGCGGTCTTTACAATCTAAAAAGGATAAAGCTAACTATATTTTTATTCTTCTTGGCGGGCGCATCGATGGCGAGGCGGAGTTTGGCGCCTCGCTTCTGGAGGCGGCTCGCGGCGGATGCGGCCGGGCGATCTCCGGGCGCGGCTCGACCAGAGCTCGAACCGGCCGATCTCCTCGCCGATCCGGTTCCCAGCTACGCCGCTGCCCACCACCGCGAGGTCGATGCCGTCGTAGTACGAGATGGTGTTGACAAGCGCCGACGAAGCTCCAAGCGCAGCACCGATGACCACCGCCTCTTCTACAAGTCCGCACTCGGGCAAGACGGGGCAAGGGCACTCGGGCTCGCCGGCTCCAAGGATGCGTCGCAGACCTCCGACCGGCCTTGCGGAGGGCCTCCGATTGGCGCTCATCTCGCCCGACCGCCCTCCGCAACCTTTAACGCCGCCGGGCCTCGCCCCGCCACGATCGCCACGCCGTGAGCATCCGGTTATTCTCTCGCGCCTCCACGGCGACGCCGATTCTTCCGCGCCTCGCAGATTGCGGAGATTTTGATAAGTTCGCCAGTGGGTCGCACCCCAAACTTAATTGAAGAATTGAGACACTTACCGCCGCAGAGTTGGTCGATTACGGACTTCCGACTTCGCCAGATGAAGTCTTCACTCGGCAGTTCCTTGAGCGATGCCGCGCTCGGAGCGAACTTCGACAGCGCCCCCGAGCCTTGTTTCGCTCGGTCCGCAGACGTGTTACTCGCGTCTGCGCGGGTCCTCCGTGGGCAACGGCGGCATCCTTGGCCTCGGTGACCTCCGCAGGAGGACTCGGTTCGCCACTTTCGCCCTCAAGGCCTTGGCTCCTAGGCGCTCATCATGAAGGGCCTTTGTGGCCTCTTCAAATCCCTCGCGGATCACCATCGCCCGACCGCCTAATGCCCGTGGCCTCTGGGCTAGGTACAACCAAGACACACCGATTGACTCCTCCGCTGCTGACCGCCACGACCGTTGTCGAGCGCTGCATGAGCTCAACCTGGCGCACGAAGCGAGCCCGCAAGTGCTGCAAAAACGTGGACACTCCATTAGTCGCACAGAAGAACTATCAAAAATGTGCAACAAGTCAGAACTTTTGGCCGACCTACTGGCGATCGGGCCGACTTCGACCATCGTATCAAATACTGGTGGAAGACTTCAGAGCAAGAGCGGACCTTCACGGATTCGCCTCTATCTCGGCTTCGGCCGGCCGCGCTTTGCCGGCGGGCGCCCACTCGCTTCCTCCGCCGACCCATGACGCCCGACCCGGATTACACCCGGCGCGCTCGCCGCCGTCGGGCGGGACGTCGCCGTCCAAAGCACTATGGGCAAGGGTGACGAGGTCAACCTTCGAAACCCCTCGGCGACTGCGCCGAGGAGCATCGGTCAAGCACCTCCCTGGACGCAGGGGTCGAGCACCTCCGCCGCCGGCCCGCCACGATCGGGCGCGATCACCGGCGGTGCCATTGTCTCATCTCTCAAACGACGATCACGCCGTCGGCGGGGTCTCGCCGAGGCGCGGAAGTTCTTCTTCGCCACGACCTCGGGTGAGGCCTCGTCCTCAAGGCGATCACGCCCTCGGACGCCGACGCCGCGACCTCCACCGACCCGATCGGGTCACCAAATCACCGGCGCCACATTTATGAGCCGATGCAGACGCCCCACGGTCACCCCAAAGATAGGCGCCGTGACGCTGCAAAGATTCAAGAGTCGCTCGGCGGCTTTGCCAAAAGAAAATGCTCCAATAAAAGAACACACTTACAAGGCCGAAGCGGGTGCGTGGCACGCGCGCCTCTTTGCCGCCCCGCCAGGGCAAGTCCACGGCCGCTTCCCGGCCACCTCCACCGAGACGCTGCGACGATCGCGAGCGCAAGATCACCCCGCTGGGATCCGTGGGCCACGGGCCCGTGATGCCGCCTCGGCCGAGTCCGCTCGGCCGCCGCCGCACGGCAGTCGTGAAAACCCACCATAGGGGTGGCCGAGGCACTCCGCCGTCGCTGGAGGTTGTCCCACGGCGGTGGTCTCCGACACATCCTCGCTGCCGCGCGCTGCCTTATGCTTCTTCCTCCTCCTTTCCTCCTTCCGCTTCTTGCGAGAGAGTCGACCTCTGTCTTCGCCGGGCGGCGCCGCGCTTCCTTATCCCGTGAGCGGCGCCGGAAGACATCCCCATGAGCCCCTAAGAGGATGCGGGAATGTCGGTCAAGTGCTAAGGACAAAGAAAAGAGAAGAAAGGAATTTCACCGGCTTACAGATTTGGCGGAAAAGCGCGAGAATGGCTCGGTGGCCATCCGCGCCACCGTGGCGCTCCGCCAGAACGGCCGCCACCCGGGCCTCCACCTCGAGACGCGCCGGCTCGGGTTCGCCATCCTCGCCCGGTCGGACGGCCGCCACAGACGGAACAGGGGTGCGGCACGGCACAAGTGGTTGCACGCAGATCCCCATAAAGGCGCGCACAACCACGCCCCGGTGAGCCCCGCCTCCTTTGAGCCCCGACCGCTCCACGATCGGGGCCACTTGTTCTTCTCCTCTTCTCGGCGCCCGGCCCACCGCCTCCACCATGGGTAGCTCGTCGGTGAAACGAGGGGCGCTGTCGCCGACGTTTTGAACGTAGAGCCATTCGGAACGCCAGCCCTTGTTGGACGAGGGCAGTTTTACCTCCAGGTACTCCGTGCTCCGACCGGGGCGAAGCTGGAGGGCCAGGCCACCCAGGGGCGCCACGGCGTCCGACGGCCTGTCTTTCCAGAGCCTTGCCTGGAAGAAGTGCCTCCACAACGCCCAGTGCGGCTCGATCCCTAGGAAGGCCTCGCACAGCGTGATGAAGATGGCGATGTGGAGGACCCCATTGGGGTTGAGATGGTGCACCTCCACCTTGTAATGAGACAAAGCACCCCGGACGAGCGGGTGCATGGGAGCCAAAGTCGCGCTCAAAGAACGAGGCGGGCACCACGATCTCGCCGCCCGGCGCGGGGTGGCAGCCCTGTCGGCACCCTCCAAAGGAAGGTCTGCGGCATGAGGAAGCCCTTCTTCACCAAGCCGAGCGCACGGCTGTCTTGCGCGGAGCACTCCGGCCACGACATCTTCACAGGGGAGACGACTGGAAGGTGAGAAAGAAAGGCTGGGTTTTCTTTCCTTAGCTCTCTGGTGCTTTTCTTGTTTGAGGCGAGAGAGAAGGCAAGAAAGCGTGACCACCCGAGAGCACCTAACGGGCGATTATAGAGGACGAGCGAACGCCGGCCAGCGAGCACCCGTCAAGCTAAGCGTCGCGGCCCACCTCGCCTATTGCGCCACCGTAACTCCTGGGTTTCCAATACCACTCCGCTTTTAATCCTGTCATGTCGGCGACAAGGGCCATAAAGACGCCGCCCGAACAACGTGTCCCGTAACCTCTTGGTCTCCGCTTTAGGCCGGAACGGTTGCTCCGGGGGGCGCGCGAGAAGCCCACTGGGCCGCTGCGGCCCCAAGACGGCAAAAGCTTTGTGGCTTGCGCCAGGGGCCCAAATGACGAGTGTGGGTTCAAAAGGCCTACCCCACCAGATGGGTATAAGGCCGCCCCAGCAAAACTTGAGCAAGGGGCAGGTATGAGGTGAGCCCCACGGTGGGCCCTCGGTTAGGTCGGTTGACGGCCTAATCACCTCTACTCGCGTCCGAGACCATACTTCACACTCTCGGGAGCTCATCAATGAGCGACAGCCGGTGTGCTCGTGGTCGTGGACGACCCGAGTCCATACGGATTGAGTAGAGAAAGGTTTTTATGGGTCACCCCGGCGCAGGCCAGACACCCTACTGGGACCGTCCGCTCGGAAGGGTCCCCTTGGCGGGACCTCCCAGACCCACTCTGACTACCCGCTATTAGCTCCACGAGCACGGCGCTCAAACCAACGCAGTGGCGCGCGCTCATCCCCTCCAGTCCCACACTGCGGATGGGGTATACATGTGGGATAAACGGCGCCATTCCTCTCGCAGCTACCCTCGCGACGAGGACTCGAGAAGGATGCCCCACGCCCACCACGACGCAGAACGAGCACTCACGTCCAGCCACGACAGAACGAGCACTCACGCCCGGCTACGACGGTAGAACGAGCACTCACGCCCGGCCACGACGGTAACGAGCACTCACGTCCGGCTACGACGGTAAACGAGTACTCACGCCCAGCTACGACGGTAGAACGAGCACTCACGCCTAGCTACGGCGTTAAACGAGCACTCGGACACCGTAACCTCACAGAGGCATCCGGCCGTCCCGCCACCAAGGCACCGTCTAGCTACGACGTTAAACGAGCACTCGGACACCGAACCTCACAGAGGCATCCGGTCGTCTCGCCGACCAAGGCGCTCGGACACCGTAACCTCACAGAGGCATCCGGTCGTCCCCGCCACCAAGGCACCGTCTAGCTACGACGTTAAACGAAGCGCCGAACACCCGAACCTCACAGAGGCATCCGGCCGTCCCGCCACCAAGGCGATCGGACACCGTAACCTCACAGAGGCATCCGGCCGTCCTCGCCGACCAAGGCATCTGCTTAGCTACGACGTTAAACGAAGGCCGGACACGAACCTCACAGAGGCATCCGGTCGTCCCGCCGACCAAGGCGATCGGACACCGTAACCTCACAGAGGCATCCGGCCGTCCCCGCCACCAAGGCACCGTCTAGCTACGACGTTAAGCGAGCGCCGGACACCCGAACCTCACAGAGGCATCCGGCCGCCCTGCCGACCAAGGCAATCGGACACGAACCTCACAGAGGCATCCGGCCGCCCCGCCGACCAAGGCACTTTCGGACACCGAACCTCACAGAGGCATCCGGTCGTCCCGCCGACCAAGGCGATCGGACACCGAACCTCACGAGGCATCCGGTCGTCCCCGCGACCAAGGCAATCGGACACCGAACCTCACAGAGGCATCCGGCCGCCCCGCCGACCAAGGCACTCGGACACGAACCTCACAGAGGCATCCGGTCGCCCCGCCGACCAAGGCAATCGGACACCGAACCTCACAGAGGCATCCGGCCGCCCTCGCCACCAAGGCACCGTCTAGCTACGACGTTAAGCGAACACTCGGACACCGAACCTCACAGAGGCATCCGGCCGCCCCGCCACCAAGGCATTCGAGAACCGTAACCTCACGAGGCATCCGGCCGTCCCGCCGACCAAGGCAATCGGACACCCGAACCTCACAGAGGCATCCGGCCGTCCCGCCGTACAAGGCACTCGGACACCCAACCTCACAGAGGCATCCGGCCGTCCTGCCGACCAAGGCAATCGGACACCGTAACCTCACAGAGGCATCCGGCCGTCCCTGCCGACCAAGGCATCGTCTAGCTACGACGTTAAGCGAGCACTCGGACACCGAACCTCACGGAGGCATCCGGCCGTCCCGCCGACCAAGGCGTCGGGCACCGAACCTCACAGAGGCATCCGGCCGTCCCTGCCGACCAAGGCACCGTCTAGCTACGACGTTAAGCGAGCACTCGGACACGAACCTCACGAGGCATCCGGTCGTCGAACCTCACAGAGGCATCCGGCCGCCCCGCCGACCAAGGCAATCGGACACCGAACCTCACAGAGGCATCCGGCCGTCCCGCCGACCAAGGCAATCGGACACCGAGAACCTCACAGAGGCATCCGATCGCCCCCGCCACCAAGGCTTCGTTTAGCTACGACGTTAAGCGAGCGCTCGGACACGAACCTCACAGAGGCATCCGGCCGTCCTCGCCACCAAGGCCTTTGTCTAGCTCGACGTTAAGCGAGCACTCGAACACCGAACCTCACAGAGGCATCCGCCGCCTCGCCACCAAGGCGCCGTCCACAGCGATTAAAATTAAAGCAAACTCATCGCAAGACATTTTCATAAAGAAAAGAAATTTTCATTATAGGCCAACAGCTCGGACTTTACACGACTTTACACACAAGATGCCGATAGATACAAGAGTAGCCACGCTGCACGCGGCGAGGACTCTACCGCGCCTAGACCCTATCAAACATCCGGCGACATCGGTGGCACCGACGGCATCTTGGTAGGCCCTTGCACGGTCGACGGGGACGGCCGCGCGCCGCTGGTAACACGCCGACAGCTCACGCCCTTGGCGACATCGACGCGGCGCGCCGACTAACTACGGTCGGTGCCCTTGCGCCATCGCCTCGAAGGCCCCCTTACCACCTCGAGCCTCGAACGGCCTCGGCGTAGCGTCAACGAAGCGGCGTCACGGGCCGCGACTTCTTCCTCCTAAGCTCGGCCATCGCTGGTCGAACTCACCAAAGCTTCGGCGGAGGATCTTCTTCTTCCACCGCGACGCCATCGCGAAGCTAAAGACTAGAGGTGTCTCAAGCCATTTGAAAGAACAGAAGAAAGAGCTCTCATCCCCTTCAAGCAAGCTACAGCGCACATATATATATCCGGACGAAGGGAGGCTAAGCGTCTCCAGAGTAAATGCGGTGCCGGAAACGGCGCGCCTTCACGTAACCCGGCGATCAAGAAGACGAGCAAGCGTGGCGCGCCAAACTATACTCGGCATGCGCAACGAGGCGAGTAAAAGCCCGCGGCGGTTCAAATGCCCCCGGCCAAACACCAGGACAGCCGTCGGATCCAACGAAGCACACCTGACGGAAATCGCTTAACCGGATCGACCGACCGACCGACCGGGCCCGCCACCACTTTCGCCCAAGTTCAACCCCAACCGAATCGCCAAATCGCTCGGAGTTCGGGGCTCTTGACGAATACTAATAACAGGGGTACCCCAACAGCCCGAAATGACGAGCCAGCGGCCTCAAGCATATCTCCAGCCCAACAGGCCGCGCCCGGCCCGCCACCGACCGAATCGCCTGCGAGACCGCACAAGACATCCGCTCCCGACCAGCCAGGGGAAGCGAATCCGACCGGACAGCGCCTCGACCCCTCTTGGCGGGCGGGATCTCCTAACTCCGGCCGGACAGCGCCCCGACCCTCTTGGCGGGCGGGATCCCCGACCCAACCGAACCAAGGTGACGGACGCCGAGGGCAGCGTGTCAGTCCTCATCGGCCTCGCCACGCACCCCGAATGAGGTCAATCGGAGTGACTATACAAGGCGGTGGCTCCTTCCCAAGAAGATCCGTGATCGCAGAAGACAAAACTTCCGGCCCATCAACCGATCCACGACAAGATTTAACGCACGCCTCCTCCCTCGGCGGACCAACGCCACGCACCGCAACGGCGATTCGCAAGGGTCACAGAGGGCAAGTACGCTATTTCCCGGGGAATACCTAACCTCCCTGACCACCAAGGCTACCAACCCAGCATGGGCAAGACGGGTGGCGACCAATCCACAGGACGAAGGACCGGAGCTCCTAGCATAGGTCACCTCGCTCTTCCTCCCAACTCTCGATGTAACCTGCCCCTTCCTTCTGTATAAAAGGAGGCAGGACTAAACGATTCAAAAAAGGGGGGAGACATAAGAACACGAGGAGACTAAGTCATTTAGGGGCCTCGTCTGTAAAAACATAGTGCAAAAAGCAATACAATACGGCCATCTGAACTGGAGTAGGGACTTTCAGCCCGAACCAGTATACATCTTGGACTCACGAGTCTAACCATTCGGGGAGTGGAACGCGCGACCCCCTAGACTTACAAATTTACTTGCCGGCGCTCGAAAACGCCGACAATATCTACATCCCAAAATATTTTATCGTGGTTTCATATCTTAGTTTCATTTAGTTTTATGAATAAGTTTCAATAGGTTACATGACTATGTTTCATTAGTTTTCATTATAAAGCTTTTCTTTTTCTGAGTTGTTTCGTGAAGTTCCAATAAAGTTTTATGAATATGTTTTAAGTTTTAGGAGTTTTCACATCTATGTTTCAAAAGGTTTCAATAAGTTTTCTTTACTAAGTTTCATCAGGTTTTCAAAAGTTTCACGAGGTTCATGGCTAAGTTTTATTTGGTTTCATAGTATTTCATGATGTTTCACAGATAGTTTTATTAGTTTTTATAGTGTTTAATGATGTTTCACAGATAAGTTTTATTAGTTTTGATAGTGTTCCATCAACATAATTTAGTTTCGTTATCTCTTAATAGCTTTCATGACTAAGTTTCAATATATTTCATTTAGTTTTTACTAGGTTTCATGATAAAATTTTCACATGGTTTTGTGAGTTTAAGGAGGTTATGGCTATTCATCAGGTTTATTGAGACTTAGAAGGTTCATAGATATGTTTCATAACGTTTTCACAGATAAGTTTTATGATATTTCACATATAAGTTTTATTACGTTTTATATTGTTCCATCAAGATAATTTTGTTTCCTCAGCTCTTAATAGCTCTCATAACTAAGTTTCAATAGATTTTATTTAGTTTTTAAACTCGTTGGATCTCTCTGAAACTTTTGAAGTTTGTTTTTTGAAATTCGGTTGAGATTCCTCTTAAACTTGTCGTTAATCAAGTTTCAGATTTGAAATTTGGCATAACTTATATTTTTAGATTGAAACCCATTGAATTTTTTAGTAATGTGTTGAAACCTATGAAACATGCTTTGAAACTTTAGAGCTTGCCTTTTTGAAAATTAGTTGAAATTATTTTGAATCTCATTTTTTAAGCAAGCTTCAAATCATCTGAAACCCATCAAAAAAATTTTAAACACTCTGAAACTTTGTGAAACTAGTTTGAAACATTTTTGAAACCTGCAAAACTTGCTCTGGATGAAATTAGTTTCTTAAAACTCGATAAAAATTCTTTTGAATCTCATTTTACATCAAGTTTCAAAATTGAAACCGGACGAAACTTGTAGTTTTATATTAGAAACTCATTGAAATTTATTGAGACACACTGAAATATTTATAAAACTTGTTTTGAACTCTTATCAGTGGCGGATTCAAAGGGGGGCTCCATCCGGTTGGAACCTACCCTCCACGCCAGGGAACCCCCCCTTCGTGCTGGGCACCGCTGGTCTCCCCTTCGCCTAAGTTCCCCCTAGCCTCGAGTCCAACAAGAAGCAGTGGCAGCCGTAGAGAATTGGGCCTTTGCTGCTGAAGCCCACAAGCCTAAGTGCCCAACAACTACTAAGAAGCCCACAGATCCAATCCATCTCCCCTTCCCCAAATCTCCAACCATATCTCTAAATCAATTAGAGCACAGAGAGGAGGGCAGGAGGCACAAGCACGACGATGAGCCACCGACACCGAGGGACGAGCTACCGACGCCTAGGGCCAGCACGTCGCCGATGCCCAAGATCTCCTCCTTCTCGATCTGGATCTCATCGCAGGAGTTCGACGACAGCAAGTGCTCATCGGTGTCTTCCTCGGCATCGAAGACTGGAGAACAAGGACTTGAGGAGGCCGAGAGACGAACAGAATTGGGCTTGGGCGTGGAGATTGGAAAATGGAGTCTGTGGTTCTATGCTCTGTGGAGAAGACAAGAATGACTGAGAGTTGAGACCGAGCCACCGGGTATGGAGATCATAGAAGAGCTGAATAAACAATAGAAATGAAGAGCTGAATAAAGAGACTTCTGCTAACTTGCTCTGTTGCTCAGCTCTGCTGCTACCGACAGGAAGCTACTGGTTGCTCTGCTGCTGAGCTGCAGGTAATTCACTTGCTTAGCTCCTGAATACTTTTATGTCTCCTGATTAGTGAATAACTGAATAGTGATTAGTCTTGATTAGTGAGTAGTACTGATCACTGAATAGTTTTTTAGTCTTCCGATTAGTGAATAAATAAATAGTGATTAGTCATGATTAGTGAGTAGTACTATTACTGAATAGTTTTTTCGTCTTCCGATTAGTGAACAACTGAATAGTGATTAGTCTTGATTAGTGAATAGTACTGATTACTGAATACTCAAATACTCAATAAGTCAGTTTACTATTTTAGATTAGATATAGTTGTGTACTTGTAACCCACATTTACACTTGTGTAATGTATTTGTTCATAGATTTACAACAATGGAGAAACTCGTAACTATTTCACAAATAGTTCAAGGAATACTCTCCCAATTGATGAGAATACAACTCAACCAAAGAGGCTTCGACTAGAATTTAGTCCAAATGAAATTATCATCGATCCAGCACGTCGTATACTAATAGAAGATTATGCCAATGAAATTAGAGATGAAGTGAGGAGGGTATATTTGTCGAATGGTCTAACTCGACCAATTGAGCATGCTTTTCCAAAGACATTGGATGGAAAAATCTGGAGATCCTTTTAAGGACAATGGTTTAATAAGTTTGATTGGTTGGAATATAGCATGGAAAAGGATGCCACATTTTGTTTCTATTGTTTTTTTTTCAAGAAACCATCACAAACCCACACATTTGGGAATGATGTATTCACAAAAGTTGGGTTTTCTCGTTGGAAGACGACTTTAGATACTTTCAATAAACATGTTGGTGGTCCAAATAGTTTCCACAATATTGCAAGGGGTGAGTGTGAAGACTTAAAAAATCAACGGTCAAGTGTATCTAGTAAACTGAATACTTACACTAAGGAGGTAGAAATTGCATACAAAATTTGTTTAACTGCTTCTTTAGATTGTGCAAGATATCTCATAGCACAAGGTGAAGTTTTTTGTGGACATGATGAATCATCTACTTCCATTAACAAAGGCAATTTCAAAGAGTTATTGGATTGGTACAAAGATAAGAAGGATGAAGTGAAGGAGGCATTTGATAAAGCTCCAGGGTATGCAGTTATGATTTCTCCAAATATTTAAAAGGAGCTCTCAAAATGTTGTGCACAAGAGGTTACGAAAGTGATTAAGGGTGAGATTGGTGAGAGAAATTTCGCAGTTCTTATTGATGAGTCTTGAGATGTATCAATAAAGGAACAAATGGCAACTAGTGAGGTTAGTTGCAAATCTTTTTTTAAGTCATACGATTTTATGTATTGTTGTGTTTTTCTAACTTTACAAAAATTGTGACATGTAGATTTGTCAACAATCAATGAAAAGTTGTGGAAAGATTTCTTGCTATTAAGTATATCACAAATTGTATATCCGTGGCATTGAAGGAAGCTTTCGTTGGTGTTTTTGCTCTACATGGTTTACCAATTTCTAGGCTACGTGGCCAGAGATATGATGGAGCTTCTAATATGAGAGGTGAATTTAATGGCTTGTAAAACTTATTCGAGATGAGAATTTATCGGCTTTATATGTCCAGTGTTTTGCCCACCAGTTACAGTTAGTGGTTGTGACTGTCTCAAGTTGTAGTAGAGCTATTGTGGATTTCTTCAACTATGTTCTCCTGATAGTGACTGTCGTGAGTGCCTCTTGCAAGAAAAAAAGAAGTTTTGATTGAAAAGCATCATGATGTCTTGTTGAAAAAGTTGGAAAATGGTTTGATTTCAGATGGGACAGGATTACATCAAGAAACTTGCCTAGCTAGACCTGGAGATACTCGATGGGGCTCACATCTCAAAACCTTGCTTCGTATGTACCAAATGTGGGAGGCACTTGCTTTGCAAAGAAAGCATCAAGACATTGTTGAAGCTATAGGATTGATACAAGATGTGAAAGAACGTTTGCAAGATATAAGGAACAACAGGTGGGAGCCACTGTTTGAACAAGTCGAAAGCTTTTGTGAGGCATATGAGATTGTTGTGCTAAATCTGGATGATACTATTGGAGTTATGGGTGAATCTGTGCGTCGAAAGCATACAGTAACTCAATATCATTATTACAAAGTTGATATTTTCAATACTGCTCTTGATGCAATTATGAACGAGATGAATTATTGATTCAATGAAGTTTCATCGGAATTATTGGTATGTATGTCTTGTCTTGATCCAAGTGACTCCTCTAAGTTTGATGTCGATAAATTTGTTCGGTTTGCTGAGATTTATGCTGATGATTTCACTATATCTGATCGGTTCTTGTTAAGAAGTCAACTTCAAATCTTCATTCTCAATGTTAGGAGGAGTCAGGAATTTCATGGATGCTGTAAAATTTCAAAACTTGCTCAAATGATGGTTGAAACAAAAAAAGATAAAACTTTTCCATTGGTATATCGCCTCATTGAGTTGACATTAATCCTACCGGTGGCAACGACATCTGTTGAGAGAACATTTTCAGCAATGAATATTATCAAAACATATTTGTGCAATAAGGTAGCGGATGACTTGCTCAATGACTTGATGGTATACTACACTGAGTGAGAAATATTAATTTACAAGCATTGATGATACTAGAATAATAAAACGCTTTCAAGGTATGAAAACTCGTAGAATGAATTTGCCTCGTTATTCAAGTTAGCGTCTTAGTGGTATGTTGTTTTTAATTTTAATCGCTCATAATCATTTACAATTTACTATTATATCACTAATTTGCAAATTTGGATATACAAATCGCTTTGGATGCGTATTAATGTGTTTTTGGATGTCTTTCCTTTAGTGTCTAGCGAGGTACCTCCTTTCAATGTATTTTTGCTCTCTTGCTATGTTTCTCTTTTATTCATGTATTAATTTCAGACTTTCAGCTGTATAGTACTACATTTAGTGTGTTTACCTCAATTTAGTTTAGTATTTTGAGCCCACCCTCTATTTTCATTCTGGATTCGCCACTTACTCTTATGAAACCTAATGAAACTTATGAAACATGGATGCCGTCTTGAAACCTAGTGAAATATGTCTATACCGTTAGAAGTGATTCTAACGATATAGTGTAGGGTAGTATAATTTATAAATAAACTGAAGCAGCAAAGAAAGCATAATAATTGTCACTTTGCAACCTGTCCCTCCCCTCTCTGGAAACCCACACATGGGGCAGTGCCAGACACCTGAGTCCAGACTCCACTGCGGCACTGCCCCCTGAACAAGACCACACCACCATTCGCAGCAGCAGAAAGCCATGGCCTTTCTGGTGCAGCACAGCGTGGGCAGAGACATCGCCATGAAGGCTGCTGCTGCGAGGGAGAGGAAGACAAGGTACAACATCAGGATCGCGGTCCAGAACGTGAGCAAGCTGGAGCCCAGGCAGCTAGCCCTCAGGCTGCTCTCGGCTAGCCTCCTTGCCCTGCTGATCTGCGTCTGCTTGGCCAAGCTCCTCTCTGTGCTCTCCTCACAAGTCTTGTGTAAGTAAGAGATGATCAAACCCACACAGATAGAGACGAAAAGATTGTTTTTTTCCCCATGATTTATTGGGTTGCCTGTTTCTGTTGTTGAGTTCTTTGTGCTTGCGTTTGTGTTTGCAGCGGGCAATGGGGTTTACCTGCAGATAGAGGGTAGCCGTGTCGGCTCTGAGCCTGAAGGTGGGGCAGATCAAGAATCCCTGAGGTTCTAAATTTTCTTTGATTCTTCTCATACATGTCTCGATCATTTGATCTAATGTTGCTGTTTGTATAATCAGGGATTGAGCTTGCGAGCAAGGTGGTGAGTTCTTGGGAGGGCAGTGCCAGTGTGGATGTACCCCAAGGGCCTAGTGCTCCTCCAATTCTTTCAAGGTTTGATGGCGATCCTTCAAGAAGTTCACCAGACTTAGGTGAGGAGAGAGCTTAAAGAAACATCCCTTTCTCCATTCCGTCTTTACCATTCCGTCTTTCCCCTGTTTAGCCAGATCATTGCATGTTTGTGAGTGGCATCAATTGTCATGGACCACACTAGCTGCATCAGGGGCAGTGCAACGGAAGAACTGTATTGTGCATTTCTAGATTTGGGATTTTCTGATTGGGTCCCCTTTGCAGTTCCATAATTGATACCCTCAATTATGTAAGCATTAGCCGATAGATGTGATATACTACCCTGGAGTATTCAGGGGTAATTGTTCTGAACTTGGCGGTTCCATATTACTACTCCCTCTAATCCTCAATAGATATTATTCTAAATTGATGCACTTCCACCAAGACACATCTACAAAAGAATGCATTATCCCTCTTTATTATATCTTTGGATGATGTGTATTACTCTAATTCATGGTAATAAATGGAATAGGAAATAGCTAAAAGGGAGGAGTATAAAAGAAAAAAATGGTAAAATGTCACGTCAAAATTGTAGAATGGCATAAATTTAGGAATAAATTTTGAAAACTAGGATGACATATATTGCGAAACGGATGGAGTACTGTTTTGAGATTGTGCTTGAAACTTGCGAGGTCCTTGGGTTTTGTCATTGGCAGCTATTGCCTTTCCTAATGCTGTTTCCATGGGAAGGATGCTAGAAGAGTATGTGTTCCCTCTCAAACATAACCTTAGAATTTATAAGCAACTACTTTGAAAAGGAAACCAAGTGATAAAATAATTCTGTGTTCCCCTTCTCATTCCAGGTGATGACTCTTGCTCTTTGTGTTTACGTTGGACCAATCACAATGAGAAACTAGTGGGTTATACTCAAACACAGGGACCATCCTCAGGGTCAGGGACATTGAGATTAGAATACAGGAAAGTGCTAGAACATATTCCACAATGATCATACAAAGGAACAACTTAGTGTCTACTATAGAATATTCAGTCTGGTAGAATTTTCAATAAATTTATCTTGAATGATAATTATGAAATGCTATTTGCTAGCTTTATTTAGTAACAATCTGCTTCTTTTTCTCGCAATTGATGACTAGGAAGTCACCGAGGGACGCGTTCATTCCTGGGTTGAAGGAGAGTTTATTGTTTATTTTACAATCGTTCTACTTTTGAACCTTTTCTTTTAGAGTAAATTTCATAAAACTACAGTTTTTTTACAAACAATTATAAAACTACATATTTTAGCTTTTATTTCACAAAACTACAGATTCTAGAAAAGAGCAGTGCTTCAGTACTTTTCCTCTCAATACAAGTTGCACAAATCTTAAAATAAGTGAAGAGATAAGTAATCACCATCTAACTTTCATTTATGCTTTAATATTTGTACAACTGTCAAAAAGAAAAACATGGAAGCACCTCTCTTTAGGAGAACTTGTTTCACAAAACTAAAGATTTCTTATACAAACTATCATAAAACTACAGATTTTAGTTTCTATTTCACAAAACTACAAATTTTAGGAGAATTTATATCATAAAACTACAGGTTTTAGAAAAATTTATTTTACCAAACTATAGGTTTTAGAATTGGCCGTTTCTTGTAACGGGTCTGATAGTATGAGCCCACATAGCTGTCTCACATCCTCATTTCCCGTTTCACTCACGCGTGAGGATGTCATATGGGTCCAGACTGTCAGAGCCGTTACAAGAAACGATTAATTCTAAAACTTGTAGTTTTGTGATATAAGTTCTTCTAAAATCTGTACTTTTGTGAAATATAAGCTAAAATCTGTAGTTTTATGATAATTTGTACAAGAAACTTGTAGTTTTGTGAGACAAAGTCTTTTAAAATCTATAGTTTTGTGAAATATAAGCTAAAATCTATAGTTTTCTAATAGTTTGTATAAGAAACATGTAGTTTTGTGAAATTTACTCTTTCTGTTAACAATTCAGCATTGCCCTTTGTAGATACTGCACTTAGGAGTGATATTGTCAAGAATAGGACAGATCTGATGAACAAATTAGGAACTGATGGACAGGACGCATCCTCTGCAGGGTATGATCGCCCTCCAGCGAAGGATGACTCTTCCAGGAAATCTCCAAAATCAGGTGAGATGACGACCATAATACAAATGACTCACTATAACAACATGACGATCACCTTCGATTTTTTTTGTGTCCCCAAAAGTTACAGACATTGAAGTTCCAAAGCCTAAGAGTAAGGTCACTTGTGATAATACGAGCAAAGAAATCTGTCTCCTAAATTCGCTAGCTCTTTTCTATCTTTACCAAGTGCCATTCTTGGCTGGTGTTAAAGACTCCTGTTTTTTCTCTCTTCTTGAAAGAGCTCCTGCCCTTATTTCAAAAAAATAATACGAGCAAAGACAAGGGTTTCCCTTATGCATGGCCAATCGTTTGAAGATGTCCGGTGATGTTCGAGTCTCTCCAGGAAGCTCCTCGGTTACTCTGACCATGCCATTGCAGCAAGGCGAGGAAGGGCGACGCATCAGGCCGTATGCTCGCCAGGATGATTCCTTGCTACTGTTAGGTTAATCACGCCTGTGTTAATGTGCATGAAACGTATGTGTTAATGTGCATGCATTTCAGTTTTTTGCATGTCAGTTTTGCAGTTTTTGCATGTCATGATGTGGCTATTAACTAGACATATTTATTTTATAGAAGTTACATTTTGAAGTTGCTAATAAAAGAAGGATAAACCTTGATAATATGGTGCAGTTGGCCACACAAAAAATTACTTGTTCTCCTGTGTGGATTGTGTTCTCGGGAGGCCGGCAACTACAAGTGGTATCAGAGCGAGAGTAGCTCGATCCCAGGCAATGTCGGCTCTGGTAGGACACTCGAGGTCGCCACCACGGCGTGGGTGACCGCGCACGCCTTCTCCCCATCCGCACCGACCGCGGCATCGCGACGATCGTGGTGCAACGGACAGTGCGGGAAGTCGGCAGTTCAGCCTATCCGACCCTGACGCGTACCAACTACAACGACTGGGCGTTGATGATGAGGGTGATGCTCCAGGCACGAGGTCTCTGGGAAGCTGTCGAGCACGGCGATGCCGAGCTCCAGGAGGACCGTATGGCGCTGGAGGCGATACTGAAGGCCGTTCCACCGGAGATGATTTCTTCACTCGTGGTGAAACGCAACGCCAAGGAGGCGTGGGACTCCGTGATGGAGATGCGAGTCGGAACCGATCGCGTTCGGAAGGCAAGGGCCTAGCTACTCCGCAAGGAGTATGAGGCCATTGAATTCCGGGACGGCGAGGCGGTGGAGGACTTCGCCATGTGCCTAAGTGGGCTGGTGAGTCAGCTCGCAATCCGTGGTGAAGTAATCGACGAAGAGAAGGTGGTGGAGAAGTATCTGCGAGTCGTACCCCAGAGGTTCTCGCAAATAGCTTTGTCCATTGAAACACTTCTTGATTTATCGACACTGTCCATCGAGGAAGTGACAGGGTGGCTCAAGCTTGCTGAAGATCGCACCACTCAGCCCACCTCGATGACAACGAATGAGAAGTTGTTGCTTACCGAGGAGGAGTGGGAGGTGCGGCGCAAGCAGCGCCAGGCAGTTGAGGAATCATCTGGGGGTGCAAGGTCGGGCCGAAACGCTCGGAGACATGGGAGGCAACGACCACCCCAGAAGAACGACGATACCGGCCGTGTTGGGAATGGAGGCACATGTGACTTGTCGCGCGACAAGTGCCGTAACTGCGGCAAGTACGGGCACTGAGTGTGCGACTGCCACCAACCGCGTCGCGAGCAGAAGGAGGAGGCTCG
Source organism: Otatea glauca (assembly GCA_036346275.1). NCBI lineage: Eukaryota > Viridiplantae > Streptophyta > Magnoliopsida > Poales > Poaceae > Otatea > Otatea glauca. The sequence continues at coordinate 1,053,097 of CM070711.1, read as the reverse complement.
CTATGTCGAGGCACTGGAGGAGCAACCAGCACTCCTCTTGGCCGAGCACTGTGAGTTCGCGCAGGTTGCGGACGAGCAGCCACAACAGGTCTTCCTCAACGAAGAGAGGGTGATTTCAGTGGATGTGGGCCTTGACCTATGGTATCTTGACACACGGGGGTTAGCAACCACATGACCGGGAACCGCTCCATGCTAGCATCGCTCGATGAGACAGTGCGGGGCATTGTGAAGTTCGGAGATGGGTCTCACGTGAAGATCTGTGGCAAAGGCTCTGTGCTATTCCAGTGCAAGAACTCGGAGCATCGGGTGCTCACGGAGGTATATTATATTCCTCGTCTTCGCAGTAACATTGTCAGTTTGGGCCAGCTCGACGAGAACGGGTGCAAGATCGTCATCGAGGATGGCGAGTTGTGCATCTTCACCACGCGAGCCTGCTGCTAGCGAAGGTGACGCGTTCGCGGAACCGCATGTACACGGTGGGGCTGAACATCACCGAGCCCGTGTTCCTCTTGGCGGCGTGCAGCGACCTGGCGTGGTGCTGGCACGCACGCTACGGTCATCTGCACTTTCGCGCGCTCCACGATCTGGCGGCCAAGCACATGGTGGATGGCGTGCCGAGCATCGACCGGGTGGACTAGTTCTGCGACTGTTGCACGCTCGCCAAGCAGCAACGAACTCCGTTCCCTCAGGCCTCGACATACCGGGCTGAGCGTGAACTGGAGCTCATGCACGACGACCTCTGCGGTCCAATCAACTTGGCATCCTCAGGCGGGGTTAAATATTTCTTGTTAATTGTCAATGATTATAGCAGGTTCATGTGGGTTGAAATGCTGCGGTCCAAGGATGAGGCATTCAAGTACTTTCGCAAGATCAAGGCTCTCGCGGAGAACGAAGTGACGTCCGGCTGAAGGCGTTCCGTTTAGATCGCGGTGGGGAATTCAACTCTATCACGTTCGGCGACTGGTGTGATGAGCAGGGCATCAAGCGGTACACCACCGCACCCTACTCGCCGCAGCAGAACGGCGTCGTCGAGCGCCGAAACCGGACGGTTGTCGAGATGGCGAGGAACCTGCTCAAGAGCATGCACGTTCCAGCGATGTTCTGGGCTGAGGCGGTGAAGACCGCGGTGCACATCCTGAACTGCTCTCCAACAAGAAGCCTCAAAGACTGCACTCCATATGAAGCCTGGCACAAGCGGCGCCCAAACGTGTCATACTTTCGGACCTTTGGGTGCGTCACACACGTGAAGAACGTCGGCCCCGGCATCAACAAGCTCGCGGATCGCTTGACCCCAATGGTCTTCATCGGCTATGAGGACGGGTCAAAGGCGTACCGTGTTTATGATCCACGCGCACACAAGCTGCACATCACTCGGGATGTGGTGTTTGTTAGTGTTATGCCCTTGAGGCAATCATTTAGATGATTGTAATATGACTATGTTTATGAATAATAATATGATTATTGGTCCAATGAATGTATATCATTGTATTGATCAACAAGTATGTGACTTGCTTATGAAGCTCTTTACTTAATGATGTAATTCGATAAATATCTTTGATCGGATATCATCGTATAGGACAACGATGAATAGATCAGCACATGTAGTGATCGATGATCATGCTTCATAGATCATGGGATATGGAGATATCATCTATACATTGTGGACGCATGTTGAAGAACATGGGTTAGATAGACCCATAATGGGACATCGCGAGAATGTTTCATTCTTATGTGTCATCGTGTATCTCATACCTAGTAGATGTATGATCCTTAGACTGAGATTGTCATATTCCTACATGTGTAATAGTTTTCCTTGGGGCCATCAAACACTACTTCCTAACCGGATAGTTATAAAGGTAGCTTTCATGTTTACTATGAAACGTGCGAGAGGAAGTGAGCGAATAAGATGGAATTTGCCACTCCAATGAAACGGAGATATATGACAAGGCCACTCGTGTGATATGATTAAGGAAGTGCATGGCCATGCCGTGAATGGCCATACCGTGATTGAGGAGTCAATCACAACTTATTAATATATCACGGATACGAGAGATGGATTGAATCATCAAAGGATGACATGCTTCTCGCCTTGAGATCAATCTTCATATACTTGGCAAAGGGATTATTACATGAGTACTTTTGATAGGTTCTGTCCGATTTGATCATAGTATGTTTGGGAGTTGGCATACTTTGCAAGAAGCCACTACCAAATATTGGATTGAAAAGGAGTTTTCCGAATCCACGTCCAAACGTACGTGAACCTGCAGGGTCACACACTTAATGAAATGGGACGCATTAATTTGGATTGGATCCGTAATTAAAGAACCTCGTGGGCTTAACACGATGGGCCCTAGTTTAGGTTTTATCTCGTGGCTATATAAGGAGGGAGGAGGAGGCGCAGGTGTGCTTTCCCACCGTTTAGGAGTGATTCACTCGAAACCCTAGCCTACTCCTCTCTCGCGCCTCGCCGAAGCGACCGGTGCTTGCACACCGACGCATGGCGTTCCATCTCTCGGACGTGTGGACTCTGCGGTGACGCTGCTGCGGATGCGGCGTGGGAGGACGATCCACGGCAAGGCGAGGACGATCTACTACATCGACGCAACGATCGCGGCGAGGACGATCCACTACATCGACGCGAAGGATTCCGCAATCGCGCGTCTAGTGGTAATCTTATCTATGATCCCTTCTTGCGAGTAGCTTTACGGTTTCGCGGTAGTTTTTTTGTATGCTAGTGTAGCATACCGTTCCTCTTCAAAGTGGTATCGAGCCATCTCGTATAGTTTTGTGATCCGGATGTTGCACATATGGTGTGTAAGGTTAGTAGATTGGATCTATTACATGTTCGGCCATTCATGTGATGAATTGGTGACGGCGACCATCGATGAGATCGATCGGTTTAGGGTTTGAGAAAGTGCAAACCGACTCAATCTTGATTTGGGTGAGTCCATTCATGGTACGACGTTACCCTTACGGCCGGGTTACCGCCATCGTGGTTTTCAAACGTATCCATATGGGACCAAGCCAATCGATTGAGTTGGATTGGGTCAATCTGGTTGATCCATGGTAAGCGCAAACAGATTCAATATTGATTTGGGTGAGTCCGTTCATGGTACGACGTTACCCTTACCGGTCGGGTTACCGCCATCAGGGTATCAAGCAAGGTGGCTAGGTGAACAAATCAAGCAAGGTGGCTAGGTGAACAAACAAGCATGATGATGGAGATCTTAATGCTAAGGGCCATGCTATTTCACAGCTTATTTTGATTTTCTGTGGATGTGTGTTTAATCCTTGCTATTTTCTTTATGCTCATTGCATGTGATTCCATGTTCATAGTAATCTTTGTTCATCCCTATAGTTAAAATTTTTAAATCAAATTGTCCATCCAATTGTTGCACCTATCAAGAATTTAGATCGTTATTGATATGACTGCCAAAGTAGTATATCAATGGCTATCTCAATAGATGATAGGGATGGACACATCACGCATAACAATGGTAGATTTAATCAAGCTATCAAAACGGTTTTGGGTTTGAGGACATAAGTGGTTGGGATTTGATTTCAGTAATGAAGGAACCTATACAAGACAAGTGGTGTCTAGGAAAACACACATGAGGCAGGTTTCTTAATTGGCACCGAATACGGAAGTGCTCCTCCTCATGTGAGCCCTTGGGGCGAGTTGACTGGCCATGAGTCAAGTTGATGGAGGCATTCATTACTTGTTTTCATACTCAACAAACAAGAGTTACATATGATGTAATTAGCAAAGGTGTTGCTTACCTATGTCATTAAATTTCTAGCAGTGATGCCAAAGCTCACAAGTGTTTGATGAATATGGATCTTGAATACTCACTATGTGTCTATAAAAGGGACATAAAATAGAAGTGTCTTTAATTAAAAAGTTTAATAAAAGTTTTACATAAACATAATTCTTAGAATCTTTGCATGTTTTTGTTGTAGTTCAATGGCACCTTCTCCTACTCCTGCTACACCTGGTTTTGCTTTGAGATCGATTTTGGAAAGGGAAAAACTGAATGGAACTAATTTTGTTGATTGGTATCGCAACCTGAGAATTGTTCTCAAGCATGAAAAGAAGGACTATGTTCTAGAGAATCCAATTCCTGATGAACCAGCCGAAAATGCTGCTCGCAATTTGAAGGTTGAATATGAAAAGCATGTTAATGCTTCTATAGAGGTCAGCTGTCTCATGCTAGTCACCATGGACTCTGAGCTCCAAAAGCAATATGAGGACCAGGATGCTTACAATATGATTGTGGGCTTGAAGGGCATGTTTGGGAATCAAGCAAGAGCCGAGAGGTATGGTATCTCAAAGCTTTTATTTGCTTGTAAGCTGGCTGAAGGTAGTCCGGTCAGCCCTCATGTGATCAAGATGATTGGTTACATTGGGAGATTGAAAAACTTGAGTTTCCCTTAGTCTCGGTTTGCTACACAGATGTTATTCTCAGTCTCGCCTCAGAGCTTTGAGCCATTCATTATGAATTTTCATATGAATAGCATGGAGAAGAGCCTAACCGAGCTACATGGGATGCTCAAGGTCGCCGAGGAAAGCATGAAAAACCCAATCATGTGATGATGGTTGAAAACAACCGCTTTCAAAAGAGGAAGGCTAAGGTGAGGGGAACGGAAAGAGCAAGGGCAAAGGCAAGGGCAAGGCTCAAGATGAGATCGCAAGCCTCAAAACTAAGCTTCGAAGCTTAAAGTTGGCCCTCAACCCGATACCCAATGCTTCTATTGCAAGAAATCGGGGCATTGGAAACGGCTGAAAAGTACTGGCAGATAAGAAGAATGGAAATGTGGTTTCCACTTGGTATTAATGTTATAGAAATTAATCTTGCTACTTCTTCACTCACTCATGGGTATATGATACTGGTTCGGTTGCTCACATTTGCAATTCGTTGGGGTGATAAAGAGTAGAGACTTAGCAAAAGGAGAAGTGGATCTTCGCGTGGGGAATAAAGCAAGAGTTCTTTGGTCTTGTTGTTGGCACATACCCATTGCATTTGCCTTCGTGATTAGTTTAGAACTTAATAATTGTTATTTTGTTCCATCTTTGAGTAGAAACATTATTTCATCTTCTTGTTTGGAACATGAAGGTTTTGATTTTGAATAAAGAACTTTGTTTGTTCGATATTTTTGAATGATATGTATTATGGTCGTTGCCCCATGGTGGATGGGTTGTACGTCATTGAACTCAAGAAAAACTCGTCTATAATATTAATGTAAAAGGCATCGGCCTAATGATTTGAACCCTACCTTTTTGTGGCATTGTCGCTTAGGTCATATAAATGAGAAGCGCATGAAGAAGCTCCATGGTGATGGACTTCTAACCTCATTTGATTTTGAATCATTTGAAACATGTGAATCTTGTTTACTTGGCAAGATGATAAAAGCCCCTTTCACATGTGTTTTAGTGAGAGAGCAAGTGAATTATTGGCCCTAGTACATGGATGTATGTGGACCAATGAGCTCATTGCTAGGGGTGGGTTTCATGCTTTGTAACTTTTACCGATGACTTCAGAGATATGGATATATCTATTTAATGAGGCATAAATCAAACTTTTGAAAAGTTCAAAGAGTTTCAGAACGAAGTACAAAATCAACTTGGCAAAACAATAAAACACTTACGATCCGATCGTGGTGGCGAATACTTGAGCCAAGAGTTTGGTGATCATCTAAAGCAATGTGGAATCGTTCCGCAACTTACTCCGCCAGGAACGCCTCAATGGAATGGCGTGTCCGAACGACGAATCGAACTTTATTAGATATGGTTCGGTCAATGATCACCAAACAGATCCGCCATTATCCTTCCGGGTTTCGCTCTAGAGACAATTGCGTTCACTTTGAATAGGGTCCTATCAAAATCCGTTGAGAAGACGCCATATGAGATATGGGTGGGAGAAGACCCATGTTGTCATTTCTCAAGATATGGGGATGTGAGGCTTATGTAAAACGTTTACAATCGATAAACTCGCACCTAAATCGGAAAAATGCTTTTTGTGGGGTATCCTAAAGAAACAAAAGGATATTACTTTTACAAAAGAAACGAGAACAAAGTTTTTGTTGCTCAAATGGTGTCTTTTGGAGAAAGAGTTTCTTTCAAAAGAAATCAGAGGAGTGATGTGTATCTTGATGAAGTTCGAGAATCACATGAATATGTTCAAGCTACCATCGAACCTTCACAAGATGTACAAAGTGTTGTACAACTTTGTGGAAGAGACTCCACCCTCACGAGGTCGGGAGGCCACGCCATGTACCTATAAGATATGGGAGTGACATATTATTGTTGGACAATGATGAGCCCACGGCTTATGAAGAAGCAATGATGGACCCAAACTCGAAAAATGGCTTGAAGCCATGAGATCCGAAATTCAATCCATGCATGACAATCAAGTTTGGAACTTGGTCGACTCTCCGATGGTGTAAAAACCATTGAGTGCAAATGGATTTTCAAGAAAAGATAGACGAGATGGAAATGTTCAGATCTATAAGGCACGGTTGGTGGCAAAGGGTTTCAAACAAGTTCAAGGAGTTGACTATGATGAAACTTTCTCACCGGTAGCCATGCTCAAGTCCGTCCGGATCATTTTAGCTATTGTTGCATATTTTGATTATGAAATATGGCGGATGGATGTCAAAACAAGATTCCTTAATGGGAATCTTTACGAGGATGTATACATGATACAACTCAAGGTTTTGTTGATCCTAAATATGCTAAAAGGGTATGCAAGCTTCAAAGATCCATTTATGGGTTAAAGCAAGCATCTCGGAGTTGAAACATTCGTTTTGATGAAGTAGTCAAAGGTTTTGACTTTATCAAAAATGAAGAAGAGCCTTGTGTTTACAAGAAGGCTAGTGGGAGCGCACTTGTATTTCTGATTTTGTATGTGGATGACATATTATTGATCGGGAATGACATTCCTATGCTTGAAGATGTTAAGACTTCATTGAAAAGGAGTTTCTCAATGAAGGACTTGGGAGAAGCATGCTATATCTTGGGCATAAAAATCTATAGAGATAGATCAAAAAGGTTAATTGGATTAAGTCAGGAAACGTACATTGACAAGATATTGAAAAGGTTCAATATGCATGAATCCAAGAGAGGTTTCATGCCAATGTCACATGGCATCGATCTCTGCAAGAATCGGTATCCTTCGACATCCGATGAGCGAGACAGATGAGCAAGATTCCATATGCTTGACTATTGGGTCTATTATGTATGCCATGATCTGTACACGCCGGATGTCTCATATGCTCTAAGTGTCACGGCGGATACCAAGCGAATCTGTTGATGGTCATTGGATAGCCGTAAAAATATCTCAAGTACTTGAGAAGAACTAAGGGTATGTTCCTTGTTTTTGAGGTGAGGAAGATCTAGTTGCAAAGGGTTACACCGATGCAAGCTTCCAAACTAATAAAGATGATTTTCGATCGCAATCCGGGTTTGTGTTTACACTTAATGGAGGAGCAGTAAGCTGGAAGAGTTCCAAGCAAAACACGGTGGCCGACTCTACGACAGAAGCGGAGTACATTGCGGCTTCGGAGGCCGCAAAGGAAGCTGTGTGGATTAAGAAGTTTATCACAGAGCTTGGTGTGGTCGCTAGTGCCTCTAGTCCAATGGACATCTATTGTGATAATAGTGGTGCCATTGCACAAGCAAAAGAGCCTAGATCACATCAGAAGTCTAAACACATACTCTGTCGCTTTCACCTTATTCGCGAGATTGTGGATAGAGGTGACGTGAGAATATGCAAAGTACATACGGAAGTCAATGTGGCCGATCCGTTAACAAAGCCACTGCCACAGCCTAAGCATGAGGCGCACACAAGGTCTATTGGTATTAGATACTTAATTGATTGACTCAAGTGCAAGTGGGAGATTGTTAGTGTTATGCCCTTGAGGCAATCATTTAGATGATTGTAACATGACTATGTTTATGAATAATAATATGATTATTGGTCCAATGAATGTATATCATTGTATTGATCAACAAGTATGTGACTTGCTTATGAAGCTCTTTACTTAATGATGTAATTCGATAAATATCTCCGATCGGATATATCATCGTATAGGACAACGATGAATAGATCAGCACATGTAGTGATCGATGATCATGCTTCATAGATCATGGGATATGGAGATATCATCTATACATTGTGGACGCATGTTGAAGAACATGGGTTAGATAGACCTGCAATGGGACACTGCGAGAATGTTTCATTCTTATGTGTCATCAGTGTATCTCATACCTAGTAGATGTATGATCCTTAGACCTGAGATTGTCATATTCCCTATATGTGTAATAGTTTTCCTTAGGGTTATCAAACACTACTTCCTAACCGGATAGTTATAAAGGTAGCTTTCATGTTTACTATGAAACGTGCAGAGGGAAGTGAGCAGTCAAGATGGAATTTGCCACTCCAATGAAACGGAGATATATGACAAGGCCACTCGTGTGATATGATTAAGGAAGTGCATGGCCATGCCGTGATTGAGGAGTCAATCACAACTTATTAATATATCACGGATACGAGAGATGGATTGAATCATCAAAGGATGACATGCTTCTCGCCTTGAGATCAATCTTCATATACTTGGCAAAGGGATTATTACATGAGTACTTTTGATAGGTTCTGTCCGATTTGATCATAGTATGTTTGGGAGTTGGCATACTTTGCAAGAAGCCACTACCAACTATTGGATTGAAAAGGAGTTTTTCGAATCCACGTCCAAACGTACGTGAACCTGCAGGATCACACACTTAATAGGCTGGGACGCATTAATTTGGATTGGATCCGTAATTAATGAACCTCGTGGGCTTAACACGCTGATGGGCCCTAGTTTAGGGTTTCATCTCGTGGCTATATAAGGAGGGGAGGAGGGAGGGCGCAGGGTGTGCTTTCCCACGGTTTAGGAGTGATTCACTCGAAACCCTAGCCTACTCCTCTCGCTGCCCCTGCCGAGCGACCAGGTGCTTGCACACCGACGCACGGCGTTCCATCTCTGGACGTGTGGACTACTGCGGTGACGCTGCTGCTACTGCGGCGTGGGAGGACGATCCACGGCAAGGCGAGGACGATCCACTACATCGACGCAACGACTGCGGCGAGGACGATCCACTACATCGACGCGCGAAGGATTCCGCAACTGCGCGTCTAGTGGTAATCTTATCTATGATCCCCTTCTTGCGAGTAGCTTTCTGGTTTCGCGGTAGTTTTTTTTTGTGTGCTAGTATAGCATACCGCGTTCCTCTTCAGTGTTCCAAGAGGAGAAGGCATGGGATTGGCATGCAGGCAGTGGCATGCGCTGTACCGACTCCTTGCCAAACACTTTCACCGTCGAGTACTTCATAGAACCACGTCGGGACCCAACACCAAATCCCGATGGAGATCCGATGAACCAAGCAGGCTCGACTGTGGAGAACAGCGGTGCAGGCATTGTTGGTGACTCGCCACAGGATGCAACTCCACGCGTGCCGGGCACAATTGATGCGTCGGGTGTGGGGTGGGTCACACCACCGATTGGTGGGTCGCATGACTCGGAGGGCGTGCCACTCCGCTACCGCGACATCAACAACATCTACAACACGACGCAACCGTGCGAGCTTGAGTTCAGCGGCTTGTGCATGCTAGCCGCTGACGAGCCGGCAAGCGTCAATCAAGCACTCAAGGAGGCATGCTGGAGGATGAAATGCACTCCATTGCCGGGAACCACACCTGGGAATACGTCTAGCTCCCCGCTGGGCATCGTGCCATTGGGTTGAAGTGGATGTTCAAGGTGAAGAGAGATCCTCTCGGCAACATCGTGAAGCATAAAGCACGTCTAGTGGCGAAGGGATACGCACAGCGACCCGGTGTCGATTTTGATGAAGTTTTTGCACCAGTGGCACGCATGGACATGGTGCGTTTACTGTTGGCTCTTGCGGCGCATGGTGGCTGGGAGGTCCACCATATGGACGTCAAGTCGGCTTTCCTCAATGGGGAACTAGCCGAGGAGGTCTACGTGCAGCAGCCATCGGGTTTCGTCAACACTGATCGCCAGCATATGGTGCTGCGCCTGCACAAGGCGTTGTACGGTCTTTGCCAAGCACTGCGCCCCTGGTATGCTAAGCTCGACGACACACTGCAGCAGCTCGGCTTCGAGCGCAGCCCACTGGAGCACGCTGTGTACCGAAGAAGGAAGAACGATGCCTTCCTGCTTGTGCGGGTGTACGTCGACGACTTGATCATCACCGGCTCCACCGTCGACGCCATAACTGAGTTCAAGGAGCAGATGAAGATCATGTTTAGCATGAGTGACCTCGGGCTCCTAACTTACTATCTTGGCATCGAGGTGCACCAAGGGCCCGAGGCAATCACTTTGTGCCAGACCAGGTATGCACTAAAGATTGTTGAATCCGCAGGGTTGGCAGGCTGCAACCCGTGCGCAACACTGATGGAGAATCGTTTGAAATTGACCAAGAAGGATGAAAGCGAAGCTGTTGATCCCACGGAGTATCGCAGTATAGTTGGGAGTCTGCGTTATCTTGTGAACACTCGACCGAACATTGCATATGCCGTGGGGATCGTCAGTCGATACATGGAGGCCCCTACTAAGCAGCACATGACAGCTGTGAAGCATATTCTGAGGTATGTGAGTGGGACAGCCTCATTTGGTGTCGCTATGACAAGTTTGGTGTGCCCAAGCTGCTGGGATATTGTGATAGTGATCTTGCCGGCGACGTTGATGATCGGAAGAGCACGTCTGGGGTGGCTTTCTTTCTTGGAGACAGCCTAGTGACATGGGCGTCACAGAAGCAAAAGATTGTTGCCCTCTCGTCTTGTGAAGCTGAGTACATTGCGGCGGCTGCGGCGGCATGCCAGGGGATGTGGCTCAGCAGACTAATTGAGAATCTGACGGGAGCAACGCCGATGAAGGTGAAGCTACATATTGACAACAAGTCTGCGATCGAGTTGTGCAAGAATCCTGTGCATCACGACCGTAGCAAACACATTGACACTCGGTTTCACTACATCCGGGAGTGTGTCAATGATGGCAAGGTGGATGTAGAGCACGTAAATACAGAAGACCAGCTCGCCGATATCCTGACGAAGTCCCTCGGGCGCGTGAAGTTCATCGAGCTGCGACAGAAGCTTGGCGTGGTGGAGTTGAAGCATGGGTGCCATGATTAAGGGGGTGATTTGTTAGGTTAATCACACATGTGTTAATGTGCAAGAAACGTATGTGTTAATGTGCATGTATTTCAGTTTTTCAGTTTTTGCATGTCATGATGTGGCTATTAACTAGACATATTTACTTTGTAGAAGTTACATTTTGAAGTTGCTAATACAAGAAGGATAAACCCTGATAATGTGGTGCAGTTGGCCACACAAAAAATCACTTGTTCTCCTATGTGGATTGTGTTCTGGGGAGGCCGGTAACTACAGCTACCTCTTGTAAGAGAAGTGGTCATCAGAGCAGCTGCAAGCGAAAGTGATGCTCCCAAATGCGGCATCAGTCATGATGTGCCGGCAGTGATCTTCTCGATCGGCGGCTATACCGGAAACTTCTTCCACGACATGTCGGACGTGCTGATCCCGCTCTATCTAACCTCCTTCCAGTTCAAACGGAGGGTGCAGTTCTTCATCGCCAACTACAAGTCTACAACCAGTGGTGGCTTCAGAAGTACAAGCCGATGCTACGGAGGCTCTCGCGATGACGCGATACGACGTCATCGATTTCGACACTGACAAGGGTGTCCATTGCTTCCATCATGTGATTCTTGGCCTGGTGAGAGACAGGGACCTCATCCTTCGGCGGCATCCTACGAGGAACCCCAAGGGATACTCCATGGTTGACTTCACAAGATTCTTGCGCCACTCGTGCGGTCTCAGGAGGGACAGGCCACTGGTCCTTGGTGAAAAAACCGGCAAGAAGTCCAGGATGCAGATCATATCAAGGCGAGGGACAAGGAAGCTCCTGAATATGCACCAGGTGGAAGCCATGGCAAGGGCTCTAGGATTCGACGTGATCGTTGTTATCCATAATCTAGTTGTTAGTTTCAAAGTTGTGTTTTTCTCAGTTTGGTAGTAGTAGCTTTGATTAGTTGAGTTGGTTGTTAGCAATGCTGATTTGATTCGGTTAGGTGTTTTCGTATTGAGTCTGGAGTCCAGATAAAGTAAAGATAAAGTAAGTTTTGAGTTTGTTTAGATTCTGATGTAACAAACAGTTTGTTCTGAAGTATGATTATAAATAACACCCAGAAAAGCTGGTGGAAAGTGCCCCAGGCAAAAAGAAAAACTATCTCTGTTCCTGCTTGTTGCTCTGTGTTTGTTTTACCGGAGTAGTTCACTGTTCCTGTTCCGGCAAGATTGATTACGATCTGTTCGGTCGTTAGCCTTACGAGTTTTCTGCTCTCAGTGCTGCCGTGACAATCAGAGTTTGCTTTTCGTATTGTATGCAGGTTGGTTTCAGCATATATTCTGTAGATCTATTGGTGATTGTTCTGTCGCTTTATTGAGACGGTTCTAACAATTGGTATCAGAGCGACTTGGAGTTGAAGATCATGTCTCAGGAAGAAAATACATCAGGGGCGCCATTGCTAGATGTTGCTCATGCCCAAGCCAGAACAACACTTGGAAGACCGAGTGTTCCAGTTCAGTATCCAATGCTGAACGATGCAAATTATGGGGTGTGGTCTATCAAGATGAAAATCTTGCTCAGTTCTCTTGGAGTCTGGGCAGCAATTGAAGGAGATGCTTTGGTCGATAAAGAAAAGGATCAAGGCGCTCTGGCTGCACTGGCTCAATCTGTTCCAGATGAAGTGCTGTTGGCAATAGCACATAAAGGAACAGCGAGAGAAGCTTGGAACATTTGAAAGAAATGCGTGTCGCGAAGATCGCGTCCAAAAGGCTCATGTGCAGGTACTGAAGAGGGAATTCAATAAAATGAATATGGAAGAAACTGAATCCATAGACAAGTTTGCACTTCGTCTCACTACTTTGGTGAGTGAGATCCGATCTCTCGGTACGGAGATGTCGGAAAGTGTAGTTGTTGAGAAATTCTTTAGTGCAGTTCCTGACAAATTCATGCATATCGTCGGAACTATTGAGCAATGGGGAGATGTTTCGACAATGTCAATGTCAGAGGCTGTGGGACGATTGAGAGCTTTTGAAGAAAGCATAAAAGGCCGCCGAAAGAAAGAAGGAGGAGAACTGATGCTTGTTTCTCGAGAAAAGTGGGAGTCACTGAATGCAAAAGAAAAGAGATTTGGTGAAAGCTCCAGTAGCCACTCTGGCTATGGCAGTAATGCGAGAGGTGGTGGCACCATAAGAAGAGGAACTGGACGCGGCAGAGGCCGTGGTCGCGGACGTGAAGGACAGAGCTGGGAGACTGAAAAACGTCCACTTCGCAAGTTCGACAAGGGCAAGATAAAGTGTTACAACTGTGATCACTTTGGGCATTTTGCTTCAGAGTGCAGACAACCGAAGAGAGAAAAGGCTCTGTATGTTGAAAAGAAGAAGGATAATGATCCTGTATTGTTGCTGATCGAAAATGTTGAGCAGCAACAAAGTGAAGATCAAGCTTCTGAGTTTGTGTTGCTAAAGGAAGAAGGAATGAAACCGCAGCTCGGTGAAGGGAAGAAGTCAGATGTCAATGTTTGGTATCTTGACACCGGAGCCAGCAATCATATGTCAGGATGTCGTGAAATCTTTATGGATCTTGACAGCAAGGTGCGAGGATCGGTAAGATTCGGAGATGGCTCAGATGTTGAAATCTGTGGGCGTGGCATAGCGCTATTTCAAGGAATAGCCAATGAACATCACATGCTGACGAATGTATACTACATTCCGATGCTACGCAGCAACATTGTGAGCTTGGGCCAACTCGATGAACAGGGATTCAAGACAGTAATTCAAGAAGGAAATATGAGTATTTATGATGAAGATGGCCAGCTCCTGACCAAGGTGCAGAGACAGCAAAACAGATTATATGTCCTGAACTTGAAATGTGTAAAGCCGGTGTGTCTTCTGGCGCAGCAAGGAGACAAAGAATGGCTCTGGCATGCACGTTTTGGGCACCTCAACTTTCGGGTATTGCGCAGCATGTCAAAAATGAAGATGGTTGATGGCATGCCTCAAATTGATCATATTGATCAGGTTTGTGAGGCATGTTTAGCAGGAAAGCAGCATCGGTTTCCTTTTCCAAAGGCTGCTAGTTGGCGGGCAGAGCTGCCACTTGAACTCGTTCACGCTGATCTTTGTGGACCAATTACACCAATTACACCCGGTGGCAAGAGGTATTTTCTGCTAATGGTTGATGATTTCTCAAGATACATGTGGGCTGCTTTACTCAGTTCAAAAGATGAGGCTTTCAGAGCTTTCAAGCTTGTCAAAGCCCGAGCTGAACTGGAATCGCAGCACAAGCTGGTTGGCTACGCACTGATCGTGGAGGGGAGTTTGTGTCAACCGAGTTCAAAGATTATTGTGAAGAACATGGGATACTTCATCAGCTGACTGCTCCCTACTCTCCACAACAGAATGGGGTTGCCGAGAGGAGGAATCAAACCATTGTGAGCACTGCACGATGTTTGCTGAAAAACAAAAGCATGCCCGGAAGATTCTGGGGTGAGGCTGTGGCTACATCAATATATCTGTTAAATCGAGCAGCAACAAAGAGCGTGGAAGGGAAGACGCCATATGAAGCTTGGTACAGAAGAAAACCAAAGGTTTCTCATTTACGTACTTTTGGTTGTATTGCACATGTAAAAACAGTGAAGCCACATATAAAGAAACTAGAAGATCGTAGTATACCAATGGTGTTCCTTGGATATGAGACATGCTCAAAAGCATACCGTACCTATGATCCAGTCAGGAACAAGGTACATGTCTCACGAGATGTGGTATTTGAGGAAGACAAGGCCTGGAACTGGAAGGGAAGTTCTGAATCAAAAGGACTACCCACATCACAATTCAGAGAAATATTCAGAGTCAATGAGGAAGCAAGCTTGTCTGATTCAACACCTCAACTGCAGGCGTCTGAAGATAAGTCACAAGAGAACTTGCCCAGCACACCGATAGCAGCATCACCAACTTCAGTTGAAGGAGTATCAGCAATACCTGAAGATGAAGTGAATGGTGTTTTCACACCACAAGGCGAGACAAGTGATAGTGCTTCAGAGCAGACTACACCTTCAAGTGCAACATCAATAGACAGTCCACCACGTCGTATGAGAACATTACAAGAACTGTATGACTCCACACAAGAAGTTGGCTTGGATTATTCAGGTTTGTGCTTATTGACTACAGCAGAAGAACCGGTTAGTGTTGGAGCTGCCCTAAAATCAGAACATTGGAGATTGGCTATGGAACAAGAGATGAGATCAATTCTCAGCAATAACACCTGGGAGAAGGCAACACTACCTGCAGATCACAAACCCATAGGTCTAAAGTGGGTGTTCAAGGCAAAGAAAGATGCTAAAGGCAACATAATCAAGTATAAAGCAAGACTAGTTGCAAAAGGCTATGCTCAGCAACAGGGAGTAGACTTTGATGAAGTCTTTGCACCAGTTGCCAGAATAGAAACTGTGAGAGTTCTTATTGCGTTGGCAGCCCAAGGAGGATGGCAAATTCATCACATGGATGTGAAATCTGCCTTCTTGAATGGTGAGCTAGCAGAGGAGGTCTATGTATGTCAACCGCCAGGGTTTGTTGAAAGAACTGACACAACTACGGTTCTGAGGTTGAAGAAGGCACTCTATGGACTTCGTCAAGCACCAAGAGCGTGGAACTTCAAATTGGACGCCACACTGATCTCTTTGGGCTTTGAGAGAAGTCAAATTGATCATGCTGTATACAGAAGAGAAAAGGATGGATTGTTGCTGTTAGTTGGTGTTTATGTTGATGATCCGTGATATGAGCTCTAGTCTCGGTCTCATAAATGAATTCAAATCCCAAATGAAGAAGCTGTTCAGTATGAGTGATCTAGGATGCTTGAGCTATTATCTCGGCATTGAGGTAAGACAGCTAAAAGATGGCTTTACCTTATGTCAGGCAGGGTATGCAGTAAACATTTTGAAAACATTTGGAATGGGAGACTGTAACTCCAGCGCAACTCCCATGGAGAATAGACTCAAGCTAAGTAAAAACACTTCGGATCAAGCTGTAGATGCAACGAAGTATCGAAGCCTAGTGGGAAGTCTGAGATACTTAGTAAATACAAGACCGGATATATCATTTGCAGTTGGAATTGTTAGCAGATATATGGAGAAGCCAACCATTCAGCATCTAGCAGCAGCAAAACAGATTCTGAGGTACATAAAAGGAACTCTCAGCTTTGGTTGTCTCTATAAGCATCAAAGAAAAGAGCAAGCCAAGCTAGTTGGTTTTTGTGACAGTGATCTCGCCGGTGACATTGATGACCGGAAAAGCACGATGGGTGCAGTTTTTTTCCTTGGATCAAGTCTAGTCACTTGGGTCTCACAAAAACAGAAAATTGTGGCGCTATCATCGTGTGAAGCAGAATATATTGCATCATCAACCGCGGCATGTCAGGCAGTGTGGTTGAGCCGATTGGTGGCAGATTTGATGAAGAGAAAGCCAGAGAAGGTCAAGCTGTTGATTGATAATAAATCTGCTATAGCTCTGAGCAAGAATCCCGTTTTTCACACACGAAGCAAACACATTGATACAAGATATCATTTTATTCGTGAGTGTATAGAAGAAGAGAAGATAGAAGTAGAACATGTAAGCTCAGGGGAGCAATTGGCTGATTTGCTGACAAAATCGCTTGGTCGGGTGAAGTTTCAGGAGTTGCGCTGTAAACTGGGAGTAGTGGATGTGAAACTAGCACAACAAGATTAGAGGGGAGATTGTTATCCATAATCTAGTTGTTAGTTTCAAAGTTGTGTTTTTCTCAGTTTGGTAGTAGTAGCTTTGATTAGTTGAGTTGGTTGTTAGCAATGCTGATTTGATTCGGTTAGGTGTTTTCGTATTGAGTCTGGAGTCCAGATAAAGTAAGTTTTGAGTTTGTTTAGATTCTGATGTAACAAACAGTTTGTTCTGAAGTATGATTATAAATAACACCCAGAAAAGCTGGTGGAAAGTGCCCCAGGCAAAAAGAAAAACTATCTCTGTTCCTGCTTGTTGCTCTGTGTTTGTTTTACCGGAGTAGTTCACTGTTCCTGTTCCGGCAAGATTGATTACGATCTGTTCGGTCGTTAGCCTTACGAGTTTTCTGCTCTCAGTGCTGCCGTGACAATCAGAGTTTGCTTTTCGTATTGTATGCAGGTTGGTTTCAGCATATATTCTGCAGATCTATTGGTGATTGTTCTGTCGCTTTATTGAGACGGTTCTAACAATCGTCTCCGAGGCCGGTGGCAACGTGAAGAGGTTCGCAACGACGGTGAACTCGTGCGACGTGCTTGTAGCAGTCCATGGCGCAGGCCTCACCAACCAAGTCTTCCTCCCGACGCGGGCGTTCGTGATTCAGATAGTGCCATGGGGAAAGATGGACTGGATGGCCACCAACTTCTACGGGCACGGCATGAACCTGAGGTATCTGGAGTACTACGTCACGGAGGAAGAGAGCAGCCTTGCTCAGAGATACCCAAGAGACCACATGGTGTTCAGGGACCCCATGGCGATCCATGGGCAAGGATGGAAGGCTTTAGCGGACATTGTCATGACGCAGGATGTTAGGCTCAATCTGACGAGATTCAGGCCTACACTTTTGCATGCCCTGAACCTTCTTCAGGAGTAGCTACTGTGATAGAGACTTGACATTTTGTTCTCCTGCTTGTATTTTTCTTGTACTACACACACACAGAGAGAGAGAGAGTTCATTCTTTGCTATTTGAATCTCTTTTTTTCTGACATAAATATCGTTCAAGTACTGGATTATATATACTTTGCACTGTGCTAATGGAAGGTACAATACAGCACTGCAAGGTAGTGAAACATTGTCTGGTTGTCACAAGAGGAAATGGGTACTTACTGTAGATGGGTTATTGAAGTCACGAAATATTGCTCACTTCAGCAGAACAGGTGATGATGGGTACCAAAAGTGTTTGGTCGTACCGTACGTAGTTACGTGTACATATGAGGAGTACTGGAACTTCACCGTTTGCACATTGATTAGCCTCCTTGTTGGTTTTTCAGTAGTCAGTAGTAGCACCAAACTGGAAGTGAGTAGAATTAATTCAAGTGAATTTGTAAAAGCAGTTGGTCAAGTATAATCCTAAGGCCATGTGGACAGAAAACAAAATTAACAGTGGAAAGATGTTATCATTTACTTTCCCCTTTATTTCTTTTATTTGTTTTTTTAGAGAGGAATGCTATCAATGTACTTTCAGTTAGTATTTTAGCGTCATATATCCATATGGTAAATCTCCGAAGCAAAAAAGAAAAAAGAAAAAAAAACGCCCAAAGCCCAGAATATGGATGCCTTGGCCAAAACAAATTGAACGGGGAGCCTACGGGCTACGAAGCCTACGATACGACTACCTTTGTTCTTTGTTTTTGCCGAAGAATGATTGCTGCCTTACAGAATTTTTTTAGAGGAATTTATTTTTTCCAATGGTGCAAAAGATTAGTGCGTCGGTCCATTAGGAGGAATTTTTTGGTAAGAACTTGAGAGGAATTTATTTCTCTGAAAAAAATTCATGACAATTAATTCTCTCTCCTAATTAAGAAGAATTTATTCTCAATTTTCTGCACCTGAAGTGATTGTCGGTACGAAGCTTGCTCCTACAACGCACAGTAGCATGGCAAGGATGCATAGCTTTTACAGTTTGCTTCCAAGTTTTTTCTTTCATATGGTTTTAAATCTCTTACCGAATCATTAACTCGCACCATTGCGTGCATGATTTGGGGGAAGAAGAGGTTCGAGAAGAACGCAAATGCGTGGTGAAGCCTTGAAGGGATACTAATTTAAGGTAGGTGAGGTCAACGAGTTTGTTTGTACACATACAGCACCGAACAATAGAAAGATTGTGTCATGCAAGTGACTATGTAGCCACAAACAAATCAGATGCCAATGGAATATATATCACCAACTGATCCAACCAGACGATCAGTGAACCCCATAAAGAACTGCTTTCCGAATTCTGATATTTGGATCTGCCTCCTCAGTAGGTCAAGTTGTTAAATGCTCTGCCCAAGTTGATCTATTACATGCCACCAAACAGTCAATGATAAGGATTCCTTCATAGTACATGGTAGGAATGGATCGCATTGGTACATGACATGGCTGCATGTACGCTATAAAATGTGGTTGGTTGGGTATGGTGTATGTATGTACGTGTGCCAGAAAAATAATGAATTTGTAATGGAGCAAGACCAAATTGATAAATGCAGTATGAAGAAGAAAAAAAGGAAAGTAAGATGCATTCGTGGTGCCGCATATATGGCTAGCTCTTCCATCTGTCTGCATTCTTCCAACCGCTGAATAACCAGAGAACGGAGTAAGATGGGTTGGGAGATTCTTCTATTCTTTTTTGGTGGCCAAATGATGATCGGTATGGGTTCTGCGTGTGAAGACTGAAGATACATAGAGCCGTGGCTTCCGTTTGTTCAAAATTTGTTTTGAGATCGCAATATTTATATGCAGGATACTACTATACTAGAGGGTTAGTGCTGCATCACTATCTGATATACCTTGGCTGTACAAGAAAGAATCATTTTACACGGGATCGGACCGCATTAATCATTCATAGCAAAACGATGTTGCGTGTCTAGCCATTTCGTGCCGCGCCGTGGAGGGCACATTGATTTGAAATAACGCACGAGTCTCGTAGGAATTTCACAGAATATAAATAAATCAGTTTATTCTTGTTGAGTTTTCATGTTTCAAATAGGGTCTCAGAAGTTTGCACTGTATTCCTAGTACTATCTTATCTTATCTTATCTTATATATCTACTAATTAGAGGCCCTCCTAGAAGCCCTACGTTAATAAAAAAAATACTAGAAATTCCCACGTTAATCTTATCTTATCTTATATCTTATCTTATCTGTTTATATTATTATTATTATTAGTATTATTATTATTAGTATTATTATATACTAATTGGAGGCTCTCCTAGAAACCCTCACGTTAATAAGAAAATGCTAGAAATTCCCACGTTAATCTAAAAGAAGAAAAAATGATAGAAAATCCCATATTATTCTAAAAAAAGAGAAAATCTTGGTCGTCCAATCTCTTTAATTATTTTTATCTACGGCTTAAATCTATTTATCTACTCATAAGAGAGATATGATAAATCAGAGGAGTATCATATGGAAGAGAAGCTTTGCTTTCCTTATCGCTAGAAATTCCTAAGTTAATTTTAAAAAAGAGAAAATCAAAAGCATTGGTCCTTATCATTCATGGCCATGATTCATATATATATATATATATATATATATATATATATATATATATATATATATATAGGAGTCCATGGCAAATAAAAAGGTGAGTCCGTGTCTAAATTTTGTATTCATGACTACATGTATCAGATTAAGAAAAAGGAAAAAAAACTAAAGTGCCTTATATGAGCTGGACACACGTTGAAACTAAAGATAAAAAAAGAAGCAACAAGTGAACATGATAAATGGCTATGATTAAAAATTGTTGTCCATGTTAATTGAAACAGAGTAGAAGCAACAAACTGAACCATGATCTATGGCTATGATTAAAAATTGTTATCCGTGCTAATTGAAATCGAGTTTGAATCAGTTCCGTTTCAGCCAAAGGAAATTCCTCTTGGAAATTAGCATGTCTATGCATACCTTACTCTTCCTCAAATTAGATTGGCATTGGCACAAGTACTACTCCATTACCAATTAATGTTACGGTGTGTATAGGATAGAATCAACTAGCCCTTAATGCCCGTTTGCTACCCGTGTCAGCAAAGAAACTCACGAATTTTATCATGCCATGTGCATGCCAAATTCTCTCTCATTAATAAAAAAAAAAAAAAAATATCTTCAAAAATTCACAAATTAATCAAAAAAAATATAATACATCAATCCGTATAGCCTATGATAAGCTATACAAATGACAAGGAGCAATAACCTGGAAATAGAAAGGAAGAAAAGAAGATATAATTGTATGCGTTACGAATTAGATTTATTTATAGAAATTACTAGTCGTGAAAGTGCACGGGTCGATGGCTAGGATATCTACTAATTGGAGGCCCTCCTAGAGAAGCCCCACGTTAATCAGAAAATGATAGAAATTCTCACGTTAATTTTAAAAAAATTGATAGAAAATCCCACATTATTTAAAAAACAGGGAAAATCTTGATCGTTCAATCTCCTTAAATATTTTCATCCAGGTTCTTCTTGATGGCCGCCGGACATGCATGCGTACGCATATGCATCCATATATGTCTTGAGAACTCGACTTTCTAGTTTGAACCATTCCACGCGATGCATTTTCCTTTTCTCGATTAAGAAGGGGCTAGCTATACCATACAAGCCTCCGGCCTCCGCCTTCAAAGCGATGCATTAATCTACTGCAAACGTCGTCAGTTGCTACTAATCAAGGGTTCAAGGCTTGGACACCGTCGCTGAAGAATACGAAACGTGGAAGAATCGACAAGCACTCATCTGAACACAGAATATTTCTCCGTTGAAAGCAAGCATGCATGCATGCAAAAATTAAAAAATATAATTCGTTGTTTTCATAGTTCAAAATTCAAAGTGTACGTTTTGGATTTAGTATCAAACCATCGAAAAATGATGAATTTTACTTAAATTATTGGACATGCACATAAGAATATACTAGTCATGTGCCCGTGCGTTGCAACGAAAACTCAATTTGCGACCAAAAAATTATTTGCAAAGAGCACTAATCATGTCTGAATGATACTACTCACTCTGAATGTGCAATGGTTGAATGTTTAAATCAATTTAATAAATCATAAAAATTCCGCGCACTGGTGAGTCGCCACCGTCCGCGTGCTTCTGATCAGATGGTGGCGCAGCTCAATCTGGCTCTAGCGTTTTTCCCATATGGGGGTAAATACACATGTTTGTTTGGTGCGTGCCGAAACGGCACTGGATGAGCCAACCGAAAACGTGAAATCTCACGGTCCATAGAGCCCTGCCGATCGTCATCCCGCCCTTTCCCAGGTATGCAAGGCCGCAAGCACCAGTTTGCAAAAACCCTATTCTAAACGCAATGCTTCCAGCTTTCAACCCGCACGCCACTGCTGCAACCCTCGAACCCTAAGCAATCCCCTGCTCACCATGGCGTCGCCCTACGACCGGGAGGATGACGCACCGGCGTCGCACGGCGGGGCCGGCGCGTACGACCCCAGCTACATGCCGGATTCAGTGGAGACGTTCGTCGTGCACCTGTACCAGTACATCCACGACAAGAACGTCTACAAGATCCACCAGATGTACGAGGGCGGCTTCCAGTGCCTCTCCGATCGCCTCTTCCGCGATGCGCCCTGGCCCTTCGCCGAGGCCATCGCTCCCTACTGCGATGGCGACCACATCTTCCTCCTCTACCGCGAGCTCCGGTACCGTCACACCTACGCGCGTCTATGCCCGCTAACCGCCAGCCACCGTGCTGATCGAGTCGTGGAACAACTACTGCGACGTCTTCAGCGTCATCCTCCACAGCGTCATCAATATGCAGCTTCCCAACCAGTGGCTCTAGGACATGGTCGACAAGTTCGTGTATCAGTTCCAAAGCTTCTACCAATATCGCGTCAATCTCAAGAATAAGAGTGAGGATGAGCTCCAACAACTCAAGCAGTTCGATAAGGTAAAACGTACGTACATCCTAATTGATTCTGTTAGTTTCTTTTCTAACGTCAAGTCGAGATCAATGCGGCTAACGTTTTAAACTAAACCGATTCAAAATTTTGAAAATTTGTTGACCAGATAAACTGCAAACTATATAACGATCTCCTACCATCTCAGCCATTCGTGCTAGATTTAACAGATCAGTTGCTCTAGAGAAGAACGGATCGCCACCAACTTTTAATTAGAAGTAGTAGAGATATAGTACGGCGATCAATTAATTAAGTCAACTTCAGAATCGGAAGAAGCATCCGAACAGCACAGTCCAATTAAATATGCTTTTAGCTATTCGGATGCAAAGACTGGGTGGATAGTATTTTATATTTTCTTGAAGCTAGCAGTTACATATTAGCTATCTAAGCAGTAGTAAAATCCTAATATAGCATTCATATGAATTCTAGGGAGAAAGGCTACAAAATTTCATATTAAAGTAGATGAAGTAAAAAAGCTACAAACCCTTTCATATAAATCAAGGACTGCTAAATTTTTTGTGTTAATTAAAGAAAAAATAAAAATCTAGAAATTCTTCCGCTAATACTAGAAAAATGAAATAAATTGTCACACTTCTCCAGGATAAATCTATGTTCATAACTATTCTAACCAAATATATAAAAGTTTGGTTGAAAAAATTACAAACAATTAGCCGAGTATATAAAATTTTTGATAAAAAAACTATAGCATCTATGGTAATTGAATATACTACCGCTGTTTAAGAATATATGATGTTTTGAATATCTACACGATCTCCAACATGCAACTTTGATCACTTCTTTTTATATGAACACATTTGTAAAAATGTAAAATTATTAAATTATAGAAATATTATCTTGATTTATCTAATGATATTATTTTCACGTGACCCATCTAAATAGTTTTTTTTTATATATTAGTAGTCAAAGTTAAATCAGTTGGATTACATGCTTTTGAAAACACCATATATTTCTGAATTGAGTGATTATATTTTTTGAATCAAAACTTGAAAAAGATCCAAATCTTCATTTATAAATGTTCAATGTTCTGAATAATGATTTGAATTAGGATAAAACAATCTTACTAATACTGATTTGAATATATACAATTTTTCAAACAATTCCAAGAAAAACTGTGGTATCTAAATATATACAAATTTCCAAATAAAATTCTAAATGAATTGACATCCTAATATATGCAAACTACGTAAAATTCAAAAAATGCTCATTTAAATTTGAAACTATAACTAGAAATTTGTTAGTTTTAATACTATATTTTAGAATTATTCTATTTAATTTTTAATTTTAAAATTGCATGCAACTTAAAACTAAAAGATATAGATGAATGAGAAGTTTCCCATATATTCACTTATGTCATATACTTCCAACAAAGGTTGGTGCTTAATCTTGAAGGACACGAATAAAGTGAAAAATAGAAAATCACGTATTAATTAGGATTTTTTTGCTGATCCATCACTAATTGGCCCTCCAGTTACAATGGCTTGCTTAGATTTTTTGAAGGTAATAGCTTGGATTAAGATTAAACATTAATTAAGAGTTTTATATGAATTGTAGCAAATAGACTACATGACATGTTTGAAGTCATATGTTTCAGGTAAAAATTGAAATTCGGAATTTAAACTTATTATTGTCAACATGAGGATTTAGAGAAAAAAAAAGAATTTTCAAAGTTTCAAATCTTCAAAACTTATGTGTAAATTTTCAATACTAAAACATTCTCATCCACATTTAAATAAATTTAGAGTTTAAAAATCAAAATTATTAGCACCAAAAATCATTGTTCAAAACATGTAGCCCGTGCGATGCACGGGTTGATGACTAGTATATCTAACTGTTGAATTGAAGGTCACAATTTGATTTGAACTCGACCGATCGATGTAGCAATAGCTAGCTGCTCGTACATAGTTTTCAACATAGCTTGAATCATGGGAAAACGAACGTTAGTAGCACTAACTAGCTACTAGTAGTTTCTTAATATAGATAGCACTGTAGCTTTGTGGTTGCATTGCGAACTTGTGTCCGTTCTCTGACCCGTGCCTCGACTCGATCAATGGATCCATCCATCATGTGGGGGCTATCAGACGTTGTCACCCCCGAAACGTGCAATGTCATGTCCTGATGCTGCTTGGACCTTCTTGTTAACCCAATTCATCTCTCATTTGCACTCTTTGGAATCTTCTCCTCGGAGCTCTCTTCTTTCTTTCGTTCTTTCTTTCTTTTTAGATTAGGATGTGTTGGAAGCTCCGGTTGTCTCCTCGTTCGCTGCCTCCCGTTAAATTCTGTCCTTTGTGCTCTTAGATAGACAGATAGAGATCACCTTAGATTTCTGTAGGTAAAATTGCACTTTAACACTCTACTAACAGTACCGTTTTCATGGTAGTAAGCACTAAGGTGCAAATTCAGCGTCCTTTTCGGTTCACACAATAGTACAGGACCATAAATGCCGTAGTTTGTTTCAGAACTGAAATTATTGGGTCATGATATCTGTCAACCGATTGCATGAGTAATGGAATTTTTTTGTTGCTTTGTTGAATACTATAATGCTTATATGAACTTTATGAAAATAAAATTATCAGCAAGGAGTAACTTGCATGCATTTGACTTGGTTCCATATTTTTCAATCTTCTTCTAGTACATTTCTACTGGTATGAACGATCCGGCACTAGTGGCGGTGATCAGAGCAACCAATCCCATGTGGTGCACATTGATTACAGTACATATCGTTTGACTTGCCGAGCTGACACATGAGTCTGGGGGGACTAGTAGTGTAGTGCTGAAGAAATTACTAGTAAAACTCAAATTAATCAGTGTTGAAGAATACTAAGATGCGTGGCATCCAGCAGTGGAATTTGAAAAGGAAATGTAGAGGCGAGTTATGGAGATGGTCCTCCGGTCATACGGGGCTTGTTTGATTCATAGTTATCGCAAACGCAGTTCGTCACTTTTTCTTCTAATTTTCACTGCGAACATGAATCTCTTATCCTAAACCGGTTTGAATTTGACGAATCCGGTTCGCGATTCAGGGGATTTATAGCGAATTCGGTAGCTATGGTTTGGTTGCTGCCCCGGAGAAAAGAAGCCTCGAGATTCCTGGGTTGCCTGGCCTGGACAGCTTCCGGGGCGTTGCGAGCCTGGATCCCGCCTCCGCTGACGATTGCACATGAAAAGCTCAATTTGCTTGGCAATATTGGCGGTGCACGGTTGCTTCTTCCACCAGACCAAGCACAGTCACAGGCACAGCAAGAGAATATATAAGCGGCAGCTAGCTCGCCTCTGCCTGTCTCTAATCTTGCCTCTCAAAAAGAGGCTGCCACTAGCTAGCACAGGCTCCTCCGGCTCCATTAGCTACTAGCTGCCCACACAAGAAATCAAGGAGCAAATTCAGAGGCCTAGCTAGCTGTATGATCACAACAGGACAAGGAGAGAAGCTCCGAATCTTCTGAGAGAACAAATTGTACAGTAGTTTAATTTGTGTGCGCGCGCGCGCCATGAAGGTCGGCGACAAGTCTTGCAGCAGGCTGGCGATGCAGGGCGTGCGGTTCGAGTCGCAGCGGTTCCGGCTGCTGTCCATCGTCGTCGGCTGCTTCGTCATCTCCGCCACTTTCCTCCTCTCCTCCCGCCCCGAGGCCACCGTCTTCCACACCCGTGAGTTGCTACTACCAGTTCCCCTTTTGCCTTCTTCACATTGGTTCATCCGTTCGTTGTTACGGCGGTTGCTCTGACTGGATGCTGAAAACATGCAAGCAGTGAGCCCCAGGGTGTCGTTGGAAGACGCGCGCACGCCGACGATCAAGACTCTGCGTTCCTCGCCCGGCTTAGGTAAGCGCGAGAGAATTCTACACTTGATTTGGGCGAAAGTACGTTGTCATCTCTGTTTCTTAGCCGGGCAGATTTCTTGCATTCAGGTCGAGATTTCCTCGTGGACACCCTGCCGTTGCAGGGAGAGGACACCAGCCATGGCCAGCCGCAGCAGAGTACTGTCGATCGAAGCAGCGACAAGACAGAATGTACGTAACTAACGATGCCCAAAAAATATATATTGTGGTGGATTTCTTTTGTTTGTTTGTGAGTTATTTATGCTTGGTTTTTTCTTCAGGGATCAATGACACGGTGATAATCGAGGAGAGGAACGACGACGGCGAGAAAGCGCAGCCGGAGGAGGCAGAGCGCGCCCACGATGCCGCTGCTGGTACCGGTGACTCCGGCGACGGAGCAGCACCAGGTACGTACGTCCCATTCACGCTGATTAAGACCGGCCGGTAGAAGCGAAGAAGGAACTCCACATCATCCCGCAAATTGGGTGCAAGGACCCGAATTTGACTGACTGTAAACCTAAACAACAGGTGCCGAGGAGGCGGCCCAAGAAAACGCCGTGCAGACCACGGCCGCCGCCTTCACCGCGCAACCGGCCGGGGAAACCACTTCTCGTCAGCCCCACCGGCCCGGTAACCAAACCATGCTGCACGCACGGAGAATTCCAAACTCCCAACTCCAATTCGAATGCACGGTTAATTACAGTCATTTGCATGACGTGATGATCTTGTCCAGAGGAGGAGAAGCAACAAGTTGGTGGTCAGATCATCAAGCTGCAGGCGGAGCCGGCTCGGCAGGAGCAGACCCCGGGCCCGGAGCGGCGAAAGGAAACAACACGTAAATGCAACTTCCGCTTTGTTTAATACACAAGTGCAACTTTGTTCGCATGCTACGCTGGTGCTAACCAACGAACTAATGTGACGTGCAGATCCCGTTGACCAGCACCCGCTGTGCGATTTCTCCGACTTCCGCACCAACGTCTGTGACTTCACCGGCGACGTCCGCATGGACGCCAACGCGTCGGCGTTCGTTGTCGTCGACCCGGCGGCTGGCGGCCAGTCGCACAAGGTGCGGCCGTACCCGCGGAAGGGCGACGAGACGTGCATGGGCCGGGTCACCGAGATTACCGTGCGGGCGACGGTCGACGCGGGGGCTGCGCCGCGGTGCACCAGGACGCACGACGCGCCGGCCGTGGTGTTCTCCATCGGCGGCTACACGGGCAACATCTTCCACGACTTCTCCGACGTGATCGTCCCGCTCTACAACACTGTGCAGCGGTACCGCGGCGACGCGCAGCTGGTCATGACCAACGTGGCCTCGTGGTGGCTCGTCAAGTACGATACGCTCCTCCGCGAGCTGTCGCGACACGCGCCGCTCGACCTAGCCAAGGCCGGCGCCGCCGGGGAGGTGCACTGCTTCCGCCACGCTGTAGTCAGCTTGCGCGCCCACCGGGAGCTCATCATCGAGCGGGAGCGCAGCCTGGACGGCCTCGCCACGCCGGACTTCACGCGGTTCCTCCGCGGCGCGCTCTCGCTGCCCCGGGACGTGCCCACGCGGCTCGGCGACGGCACGGGCAGGAGGCCCCGCCTGCTCATCATCTCGCGGCGCCGCACCAGGCTCCTCCTGAACCTCGACGCCGTGGTCCGCGCGGCGGAGGAGGTGGGGTTCGAGGCAGTGGTGAACGAGTCGGACGTGGCCAACGACATCGCGCAGGTGGGGCGGATGATCAACTCGTGCGACGTGCTGCTGGGAGTGCACGGCGCGGGGCTGACCAACATGATGTTCCTGCCGCCGGGCGCGACGATGGTGCAGGTGGTGCCGTGGGGCGGCCTGCAGTGGATCGCGCGGATGGACTACGGCGAGCCGGCGGAGGCGATGGGGCTCAGGTACATCCAGTACGAGATCGGCGTCGGCGAGAGCTCGCTCAAGGACAAGTACCCGAGGGACCACGAGATCTTCACCAACCCGACGGCGCTGCACAAGAAGGGCTTCATGTTCATGAGGCAGACGCTCATGGACGGCCAGGACATCACCCTCGACGTCAACCGCTTCCGGGGGGTGCTGCTCCAGGAGTTCAACAACCTCTCGCAGTAGCATATGCATGTACTACTAGCTAGAGTGATTATACGGTATACAATACCATGTATGTATGTACGTACATCTCATTTAGCTGGATCTTAATTTGCCACTCTCATGTACACTTCATATACTTCTTTGTTTTTGCCCTCTCTGAAAGATTATATTGAGATCTTTTGTCCATCCATGTTGCATATACGTGCATTGATCGCCAATATTGACCATACTGGCTGCAAACTTGACTGCTCATGAAGGTTAGATCATTAATTTACAGAAGTCAATTAAGTGATTCATGGGAAATGTTGCATCCAGGGAGGAGCTTACTACTACAAAAGTGGTTATATTAGACACCTCACTACTGAGAGTTTTTTTACGAAAATAGTATGTGATGTGTTTCGGACACATTGTAGACGGTTTATGGCTGAAACTGTCTGTGATGTCGGATCATCACAGACGATTTCATCCACAAACCGTTTGTGATGAAAGTGAGAACTTTACAGACGGTTTGTGGATAAAATCGTCTGTGATGAGGAAAATATCACATATGGTTTTATCCATAAACCGTCTGCGATGGTTAGCCAGCCAGTGAATCATTCAGAACAGTAAAACGAAACATCATATATATATATATATATAAGCATCACAATATATATACAAAAATTTCCCTCCAAAAGTTCTGGATGGGAAAGATACTACTGGGAAATACTACTTAGTTGTTCTGGTCCGCGTTGTCACCGGAGTCGGAGTCGTCGCTGTGATCGTCGGGGTCCTCGCTCGAACCGGCTCTGTTTGGGTCATCCTCTAGCTCCCAGCCGTCACGATAGCCCTTCGACGAGTCGTAGCTATCGTGGTAGTCGTCGTCGTCAGAGATTGATGTTGGCGGCGGATGCTTTTGCCCGACTACGACGCTTGATGCGGAGGGAGCGGTACTGCTCGAGGCAACGAGCGACGAACTGGCCGGTGGATTCATTGATATGGCACCGACGTAGCACCACAGTCATTGCCGCATGGGTCTCGGAGGTGAAGATGGTGGCGGTGGCGGTAGTGGAGGGTTAGTCGGCGGTACTGGAGCGAAGGCGGTGGCGGAGCCGTCGTCGAAGGCCGGGCGGCGAAGCCGATAGAGGAGGGGAAGTCTTTTTTGTTGCTTATGGCGGCGTCGGAGGCAATTGCAATTAAAGATCGGGGAGGCCGGATGTGGAATGCTATCGATCGATCGAGTATATATCGTCTCGGAAGTGCAATTAACGGTCTGCTTTGGGGAAACGAAACGCCTGGAACACGGTCTTTAAACTGGAATTTGAACATATGGTTTAATTATCTTGGAACACGAAACGATCAACTCGAAACATTGCGCCTGTCTTGGGAAGACGAACGGCTTTGGGAACATCACAGACGGTTTGTGGATAAAACCGTCTGCGATGAGGGAAATAACACAGATAGTTTTATCCACAAACTGTCTGTGATGATCAATTCTACTAAATAAGAAGCCTCGATCTCCTCTGTATTCTTAGGGTTTCATAGATATTTTTGAGGTGGCTGCGATTGAGAGACGTTATGGTGAAAGAGACCTTAGATTTGGAGGTGTAATTGTAGATCTTTGTACTCTAGGTCATCTAAGGTTATTAATTGCTTCAAATTTGCATTATATTTTAGATCTAGCTTGGTAAAGAGGGAAATGAAGATGGGTTCTACATCTAGCCTGGTGTAGATCTATTTGTTCTCTGTGATGTAAAGTAGTAATTGGTTCAAATTTGCATTATATTTAAGATCTAGCTTGGTAAAGAGGGAAATGAAGCTGGTTAATTTCTAGATCTAGCTTGGTGTAGATACATTTGTTCTCTGTGATGTAAAGTAGATATATTTGCTATAGCTTTGTGTAGATCTATTTGTTCTTTTTGATCTAAATTAGTAATTGGTTCTAATTGCATTACACTGAAGATATAGCTTACATGCATATGTTTACATATCCATTCATTCTTTTTGATGTTAGGAGCTACATATGTAAGTTAATCGGCAAGTTGAAATGTAGCCTATATGTAGCATATGTCCCCATGTGCACTCGTAGTGTATTTAATTCATTATTTAACACCTATTGTTACATATGTACCATAGATGGACCGAAGCTGGATGTACGCTGCGAACCGTGCGAGCGACGAGTACATAAATGGTGTCTCCGCTTTTAGAAGAGCTGCAGAGGAAGATATGTTGAACAAGGGGGGTGGAATTTCTGCCTTGTCCATGCATTGACTGCGAGAATCTGAGGATGTTTCGAAACCCAGCGCAGATCAAAGCATACTTGATTCTACGGGGTTTCAAAAGGGGGTATACATGTTGGACCAGTCACGGTGAAGAGCAGATTATGTAGGGACCAAGTAGTATTACCATCATCGACGAAGTCAACGATACTCCGAATATCGTCAACGAAGTAAACGATACTCCGGATGAAATCGACTGTACTTTCGATAAGGATAGGTTTCATGATGACAATCTGGATCAGATGCTACGGGATGCAGAAGGTAGCCGTGATGAGCGGGAGCACGTAAAATTCCGGGGTTTGATGGACGACTCGGAGAAACCTTTGTTTCCGGGTTGCAAATCTAAATACATAAGGTTGTCATCCGTGCTGTAACTGCTGAAATTAAAGGCAAGCAACGGTTGGTCCGACAAGAGTTTCACGGCGCTTTTAGGTCTGTTAGTGGATATGCTTTCGGAGGAAAACAAGTTGCCGACAACCACCTATAAAGCCAAAAAGGTTCTTTGTCCCTTGGGAATAGAAGTAGAAAGAATACATGCCTGTCCGAACGACTGTATCCTCTACCGCAAAAAGTACGCAAACTTCCATGTATGTCTAATGTGCAACGCATCCAGGTACAAGCGTAAAGATAGATCGGATGATGACGACGAGGGCATGGAGGTGAAGAAAGGATCTTCCGCTAAGGTGGCGTGGTATCTTCCTATAATTCCCCGTTTGAAGCGTTTGTTTGCGAACCCGAAAGAAGCAAAATTGCTTCGGTTGCACTTGGATGAGAGTAAAAATGATGGAATGATTAGACCCCTACTGATTCCACGCAGTGGAGAAACATCAATAAGAGGTTTGAAGAATTCACAGTAGATCCGAGGAATATAAGGTTCGGATTGAGTACGGATGGAATGAATCCTTTTGGCAAAATGAGCAGTCGTCGTAGCACTTGACCAGTGAATCTCTGTGTGTACAACCTTCCTCTTTGGTTGTGTATGAAGCGAAAGTAAATATTGATGTCTATACTTATCCAAGGCCCGAAGCAACCTGGGAATGACATTGATGTGTATCTAGCGCCATTGGTGGAAGATCTGAACATATTGTGGGCTCCTAGGGTGCAGGTATGGGATGCTCACAAACGAGAGTACTTCACTTTGCGCTGCCTGTTGTTCTGCACCATAAATGATTATCCTGTCCTTGCTAACCTGTCGGGGTAGAGTACAAAAGGAGCTAACGTATGTACTCACTGCTTGGATGATACCGAGTGTGTGGCTGAATCACTCGCGTAAAATCGTATACATGCGTCACTGTATGTTCCTTCGGAGGAACCACTCATACCACAAGATGAAGAAACAATTTGACGGCACGACCGAAGATGGTTTACCTCCAAAGCCTTTAAACGGGACATACATTCATGATATGGTTAAGAATTTGGATGTTGTGCTTGGAAAGGGACGTAAATCGAGGACTAGTGAGAAAGCACGTGGAAGAAGAGATCAATATTTTGGGACCTACCTTATTGGGAGAACATAGAAGTTCGGCACTGCATCGATGTGATGCACGTAGAGAAGAATGTCTGTGATAGCTTGATTGATCTCTTACTAAACATTAAGGGTAAAATAAAGGACGGTATCAACGCACGGCTTGACTTGGTCAATATAGGCATCAGACCTGAGTTAGCACCGAAAGAGACCGATAAAGATCGAACATACTACAAATCTGCTTGTTACACTTTGTCCAAGGCCGAGAGAACCGAACTGTTCCAGTGCTTGCATGGTGTGAAAGTTCCATCCGGTTACTAGTCCAACATGAAGAGACTTGTTTCGATGCAAGATTTGAGTTTAACTGGCATGAAGTCCCATGATTGCCACGTGCTTATGACACACCGAGTAAGGTTCGGGAGACAATCACAAGCTGTGTTTTTTCTTTAACACAATTGCTCAGAAGGTCATTGATCCCGAAGGACTAGATGCTCTGCAGGCTGAGGTAGTCATAACTCTATGTAATCTTGAGATGTATTTTCCTCCGTCGTTTTTCGATATCATGGTCCATCTCATTGTTCACCTTGTGAGGGAGATAAAAGATGTGCGGGTCTGTGTTTCTACGTAGCATGTACTCGTTCGAGAGGTACATGGGAATTCTCAAGTCCTATGTACGGAATCAATCTCGACCGGAGGGTAGCATTACCGAAGGTTATGCAACCGAAGAGGTTGTCAAATTCTGCGTGGATTACATGGCTCAGGTCAAACCGATAGGTGTGCCTCGATCCCGCCATGAGGGGAGGCTCCAGGGCATCGGGACCATCGGAAGGAAAGCAATCACGCCTGATCCGGTTGTGTGCACTAAAGCCCATTTCACAGTTTTGCAATACATGGCTGTTGTGGTCCCGTATATCGACGAGTACAAGAACTGGCTACGGCAAGAGAATCCATCGTGGTAGGAGTATTGGATCATCAAACAGCATAACCTTCAGTTCAACAGATGGTTCAAGGAGCGACAACCCATCACTGGAAGCTCGTCAGGTGATACGCTGACATGGTTGGCAAAAGGGCCAGCATTTACGGTTGTAACATGGAAAGGATACGACTTAAATGGATACACATTTTACACGAGAGATCAGGACATGAAGAGCACAAACTAAAATAGCAGTGTTCGCATTGATGCGCTGAATATCGCTGGATTGACGAGGAGCTCATACTATGGGTTCATTGAGGAAATTTGGGAGCTCGACTATGTACTATTCAAGATTCTCTTATTTCGGTGTCGTTAAGTTAACCTGCAGCACGTGAAGGTTAACAAGTATGGCGTCACAAATGTGGACCTTGAACGTGTCGGATACCAAGACGGACCATTTGTTCTCGCTAACCAAGTTGTTCAAGTCTTGTATGTA
Source organism: Otatea glauca (assembly GCA_036346275.1). Classification (NCBI taxonomy): domain Eukaryota; kingdom Viridiplantae; phylum Streptophyta; class Magnoliopsida; order Poales; family Poaceae; genus Otatea; species Otatea glauca. Next base: position 1,019,295 of record CM070711.1, on the reverse strand, counting down.
ATCGATCCGTCCAACAAGAAGCCGCACGTTGTTCTTCAGGGAAAAAGGAGGATTGTCGAAGTCGAGAATGTGGTAGATGAGGAAGAATACAATCAGTTTGACGAGTTGTCTCCTATTGGTACTGGTGTCACGATCCAGGAAGACCAACCTGAGGAAGCTAGCTACACACGTGTTGATTATCATGAAGGGCTAATTTTTGTACAAAAATAATAATTAATGAGATGTATGTTTGTATTATAATTAATGAGATGTACACTAATTATAATTAGTGTTAATTAGTGAGATGTATTGACTAAAATTAATGAGCTGTATGTATTATAATTAATGAGATATATGTATGTATTATAATTAATGTAATATATGTATTGCAACACTAATTCATTAATGTATGTATTATAAATAATGACACAAACTTAAATAAATATTGACAGCAAAAAAAATAGCTCATCCCAGACGGTTCTAGGCTTGAGCTGTCTGTGATGACCTCATCCCAGAGGGCTCAAGCCCAGAACCGTCTGGGATGGGCCTTTTCCCGCCTCTCATCGTGCCAAAAAATAAAACAAGTTCTCCTTCGTTTAAGTCCTACGGGCAACCGCGCACCCTAAACCCCCGTCCTCTCCAAACCCTAGCACCCGCAGCCGCCTTCCCCTATCGATCTCCCTCCACCTCCCACCGGCCTCCTCTTGCCCGCCTCCCCAAACCTAGCACCCGTACCCGCACGTCCCTCCTCCCGCACCCTTGGTGCGGCGTCCGACCCCCGCTGCTTGGACCTTCCCCGACGTGGAGTCCTCCCTCCGTCGGCCCTCCACCTCCCGACACTAGCTCCGCCGGTCGATGTGATTTGAGCCTAGTTCATGACAGGTCGGTACTCCTTACGCCCTACTCGATAACTTGTCGAAGCCGCCGAGATTTGGGAGCAACGTGCAGATCTGGTTATTTGGTTGGGGGCTGCGAATTGGGGATTCCATTTACGGCTTAAACTTAGGGTGGGTTCGCATAATTTGTAGTAGTTACTTAGCTGGAAATGGGTGCATGTCGATTCTTAAGAGTATGCTTATTTAGCTGGAAATGGGTGCATGTCGATTCTTAAGAGTATCACAGTTATTTCTGGTTATTCGATTCATATATTACTTACTGAGTGTTAGTGCTCTATATGCTAATGCTCTATATGTTAGTGTTGTAATCCACTTGATTTGATCAAATGTGTTCATTGATTTCTGTTCCAAAATAGACTTTGTAAGTTCAGTTGGCTGCCTCCACTAGTCCTACACTCCTACTACCTTGAAATAAACTTCATTTGGCTTCCTTTGGTTGATCTGAGCAACTCCAAGTTGCATGATAGGAATTTGTTTTAGTTGGATATCCTATGCCGTGTTGATCAACACAGGCATTCAGCACCAATAGATACCTCACATGATTTATTGCTTAAAATTCTTGCTTTCTTCAATGTCTAATAATGCCATCCTTTAATATCATCGTTGTGCTGCTTTATTTGTCATATATATTGAAGAAATGCATATGATCTTAGTTTAAGGCATAGACTAGGATTTGTGATAAGTAATAGCAACTAATATACACACTGTTGAAAATATCTTAAAGTAGACTACGCTTCAATCAAAAACTACAAATGCATTAAAGATGCATGTATGTTCTATGATTTATAACATGCTATTCTATGATTTGGTATTGTTTTCACCTGCCATATAGCTTCTCTTTTTGTGGAATCTCTTAGCAAGTCCAGTTATTTTTTATTTTGTATATTTTCTGTTTGTGTCATGGAATCTCTTAAATACCCATCTCTTAACTTACCTACTCTTAACATTGCATCATACAAGATGGCCTCCCCTCAATCCTTGCTGCCGAATGGATCTGATGAGGCGCCCAACGTAGGAGGAAACAGGCGCGGTCCAAGAGGGCTTAGTAAAAGGCCTTAGAGCCGATACACCATCACTTCGATCGATCCGCACGATGGGGCCCCTACCGCGCCTCCAAAGGCCACGGCAGCTTTTCGGACCATGTGCGGGATCGTTGGGCGTGAAAGGGTCCCCATCACTTATCCATCATGGAAGACGCTCACAGATGAGGAACACGATAACCTGGTGATAGAAATATTCATGTCGTTCGATCCTTGATTTTGTATATGTAGATACATGGTCAAGGAAGTAGAAGTAAGGAAACAATCGGTGGGTTTTGTTGACCCACACATGGTGTCCAAGCAAACCATGGACGAAGATTTACAAGTCGTCCACGAGTACGTGGAAAAAGTATTGCCGGCTTAATGGAACAAAAAATTCATAATTTTACCCCACAACCCGGGGTAAGTGCTTCAACCAGTTGCTATGCTTGTTGATTTGTAGTATTTAACGTAGCTTGAAGTTAGGTTGAATGACCATGGCGACATATCTGTGTAGGTATCATTGGGTTCTACTCGTAATTATACCAAGATAGAACCAAGTAATTTACCTTGATTCCAAAAAAGGCGGCACGCACGACTTGAAATCTATCAAAGATTTACTCGACGCGTCGTTCGGTGTTTACAAAGCTCGTGGAGGTCCACACAGGAAGAACCCAGCGACGCTGAAGCATATTTATAAGTTTCTGGTATGCGCTAGTACGTAATAATCATTCACACTTCATAATAATACCTTCCAAACTAATTAACCTATTATATTGTGGCAGTGCCACCAGCAGCCAAATGCGACTAACATATGTGGATTCTACGCTTGCCACAACATGCAACTCCTCATTGGTTCAAAGGAGACCAACGTCATAGAGGTTTGTCAATCTTGCAACAATTGTTTCCACCTACAAATTTATATACACGCAATACTTTACTCTTCCCATCGTCAGGCTTGGCAATGCGATGAATCTGCGTTGGAACAGGCTGACCTCCTAGGTATCTGAGGACAACTCTGCGCCGTCTTCATGTGTGAGGTTATTAATCCAAAAGGTGAATACCACTCAAGCTCGCCTGATGAGTTGCAAATTTGTTAGATACCGTTTGGATTCATTTGTAAACCTTGTGCTGTGAATTTGTCATTTCTAGCTCTCGATTCAATTGGTTTTTGTATGTATGAGTTGATTTGTCAAATAGATGTGGTGTACATTTTATTTTGCGACCAGAGTTCATTTCTATAATGGATGTGCCGTAGTTTCATATGAGATCTAATCTCATTTCTGAATTGTATGTCATAATAATGCTTGGTGATGCTCTGTACTGTCTTTTTTAGAGAGGGCACCTGAGGCTAGCCAATAAAACAAAATTAAAGAAAAAATAAACAATCAACATCCCAGACTTTAGAGCTCATCACAGATGGTTTCAAAATGGAACCGTCTGTGATGTGTGATCATCACAGACGGTTGCAAAACCGTCTGTGATGACGTATTGTCATCACTGACACTTTAATACAGACAATTCGAAAAACCGTCTACGGTTCTGAACCATATGTGAAAGTGGTTCTGCAGTAGTAATTAACATTGTGTGAGAAGATAGTCTGCTAGTCTTTGATGCGGAGCTGTGAAAGAAAAAAAAACTTTGATCAGAACTGGCGTTACATATTTGTGCAAGGCAACAAACTAAAACTAGTCACTGACAGCTTTGTCTCTGAAGCTTGGCAATCTCAGGGTCCTAGCTAGTTCTTGACCTATACCCGTCGTTTGCTCACGAGTTGCAGTCTCTTGTACACATGTCATGTACAAAAACAAAGGAGCATGGCAAGAGTGATCGCATCAACTAGCACAAGCCACAACAGCTGAAACTGAAAGGTCATGTGACCATACTAGGGATTTCAACGAGGCAAATACCCATAAGAAAATGCATATCGATCATCACACAAGTAGCCTATTGCAGGCAGGGATTAAACTAAGCTCTGTTTCTGGATCTTCTCACAGAGGCAGATGATCGAGCAGTATGAAATGCTGGCTGGGCCATCTGTAGTTAGTTTGGCAGTTAAGATCGCATAGTTAGATGGCACGTCGTTTCTGGCTACATTCTCTATGTATCGTGCACATTGTTAAGGAACCTCGCTATCGAATAGTCCGGGGTTCCCGAACAGATCTGAAGTGGAGAACAGAGAGAGAAAGAGAGACACAGGTTTAGGAAGAGCGGCGACTGAATTCTTTATTGCTTTGTGGTTTCTTGTACAATGGGGGGACCCCCTCCTCCTTATATAGTAGTTGCCTAGGGTTTCGGCTAAGGGACCATCGTGGGCTTTCATTGGGCCATGTGGTTTCCCAACACTCCCCCTTGGGCCCTTTGCTGCGAGATGCATATGCCTCATTAAAATTCCAGAAAAAACAAGTGAGAAAAATACTTGGAGAAAGAGTACATAGCATACGCTTACTGTGTTGCACGAATTGCCTCATTAAAACCTTATACAATAAAACTTCATGAAAACTTGCTAAGGAAAAGAGTACAATTCACCCAAACTTCAATTGCTAATCTTCGAGATTCATGTTGGGTACTCAAACCTCATGTTCAAGATTTATGTGGGAGTATGTGAAATATCTCCCCCTGAAATCTGCACTTCTCTAAGTCTCATCATCCCAATCCCTTTTACGCACCTTTCAAAGGTAGATACTGGGAGTGATTTAGTGAACAAATCTGCAAGATTTTCACATGATTTAGTATGCAATATCTTGATCCCGTTCATCTTATGCAATTCGTGAGCATAGAAGAACTTGGGGTTGATATACTTCGTGAGATTGCTCTTCACATAACCTATCTGTGCTTGAGCAACACAAGCTGCATTATCTTCATAGATGATCATGGGAGTTTGCTCAATGTTCAAGCCACATGACTTCTGGATGTGGTGAACCATTCTTTGGAGCCATGCACATTCACGAGATGCTTCATACAAAGCAATGATTTCCGAGTGGTTTGTCGACGTCGAGACGAGAGTCTGCTTAGATGACTTCCAGAAAACTGTTGTTCCTTCACATAGGAAAACATACCCAGTTTGGGACTTGCCAGTATGCGGGTCTGATAAGTACCCAGCATTGGCGTAGCCAACCAAATTCAGTTCATTGTTTCTTCTAAAGAACAAACCGAGATCTTTGCTTCCTTGGAGGTAACGGAAGATGTCCTTGATCCCTTTCCAATGCCTTTTGGTGGGTTCGCAGACTGCATCGAGCTAGCAAATTCACAGCGAACGCAATGTCTGGCCTAGTGCTATTCGCAAGGTACATGAGCGCTCCAACTGCACTCAGATATGGGAATTCTGCTCTCAGGACTTCCTCCCCTCTTCTCTAGGTTTGTATGGGTTTAGGTCTACTTGGAGTGACCTTCCGACCATTGGAGTCTTTGCAGGATATGCCTTTTCAAAGCCAAATCTTTCCAACACTTTTTGCGTGTAGGATGATTGGTGTACCAAGATTCCTTCTTGGACATGCTCAAGCTGCAAGCCTAAACAAAACTTGGTTTTACCCAAATCCTTCATTTCAAACTCAGACTTCAAGTATGAGCATGCTTCTTCAATCTCTTCATCCGTCCCAATGATGTTCAAGTCATCTACATAGACGGATATTATCTGTAATCCATTCGGGATCATTGATAAACACACATGGACAATCTTCACTGTTTGTGTAGCCTTTCTTGCAGAGAAAGTCACTCAAGCGATTGTACCACATTCTTCCTGACTGTTTTAACCCATACAGTGATTTCTCCAATTTCACACTGTACAGGTTTCTATTTGCTTCGTCTTGGTTTGGGATAGGAATACCTTCCGGTACCTTCATGTATATCTCCGAATCCAAGTTTCCATACAAATATGTTGTAACAACATCCATTAGCTTCATTCTCAACTTCAAGTTGACTGCCATTGAGATCAAATATCTAAAGGTAATTCCTCCCATGACCAGAGAATAGGTTTCTTCATAATCAACTCCAGGACGTTGAGTGAAACTGTCGGCGTTTCGAGCGCCGGCAAGTAAATTTGTAAGTCTAAGGGGCTGCGCGTTCCCGCTCCCTGAATGGTTAGACCCTGGAGTCCAAGATGTATACTGGTTCGGGCCGAAGGTCCTACCCGATTCGTGCGTTGGTGTTGTATTCATCAGGGGTGCGGATGATCGCACCGAGTTTTTTACAAGCGAGAGGTGGAGCCTCAACACTAGAATGATCTAAACTTAGCTCTCGAAGGAGAAGAAAAAGAAAAGAAGAGGAAGAAGAGGAAAAAGCTCTCTTGTAGCTCTTACTCATTGCCTGTTAGGAGGTTCCCGCCTCCTTTTATTCAAGATCTGAAGGCGGGTTACATCGAGAATTGGCGGTGCCAGCGAGCTACTTCTAGGGCTTGGTCTTGCCCGCCGTCTCGCCAATCGTTCGCCGATCGGTCGCTTGTTCGCCGACCGGTCGCCGCCCTCCGAGCCTATCTTTGGTCGGTGGTCTAGCCGGTCGAGCGGTTAGGTAATCCTCCGGAAGTGGCGAGCGCTCTCGTGATCCATGTGGGTGCTTGGCGTAGTCGCGTGTGGACGTTGGAGTTGCCTCGGAGAGGCGTGTCCTTGCACCGTGGGTGGCCGGGTGATGGGACAGAGACGTGGCTTCGCAGCTATCAAACCGTCTTGGGAAGGACCACCGCCTCGCTCGACCACTTGAATGACCGTTCGTGGGGCACGTGGCCTTAGGTTGACACGGACTCGGCGCGCGACGCGCCCTCGGCGGGGATTATCATGGTTCGGTCGGAGCCGGGGGATCCGTCCTGCTGCGGGGGTCGGGAACCCTGCTGAGTCGGAGTCGCGGGATCCCGTCCCGCTGCGGGGGTCGGGAACCTCTTTGAGTGAGTCGGGGATCCGCCCCGCTGCGGGGTCGGGAACCTCGCTGAGTCGGAGTCGGGACCGGTCGGGAATGGTCTCCTGAATGGTCTCGTAGGCATTTGGGTAGCGGGCGGGGACGGCTGCTTAGGGCTGGGCCGTATTCGAGGCCGCCTGCTTGCTGCTCTGGGCTTTGCTTGTTGCAATTGGGCCGTTGGTGCACCCCTGTTTTATGAGTATTCGTCAGAAACCTTGAGCTACAAGCCTTGCCTTGTACCTTACAACTTCATTGTTTTCATTCCTCTTCCGAACAAAGATCAATTTGTGACCTACAGGGTTTATATGGGGAGGTTTGCGGCATACGGGCCCAAACACCTCTCTCTTGTTCAGAGAGACTAACTCTGCAGTGATTGCCTTCTTTCATTCTTCCCAATCTAGCCTTTTCTTGCACTCTGCTAGAGATGCAGGCTCGGGATCATGATCAATGATCGAGGCAATCTTCTTTGCAAAGTATGCATCAACATTGGCTGTTGCTCTATTCAGGGATTCTCCTGTTATTACAAAGTTTATGGACATTTCATCATGGGGTGCTTCATGCACTTCTACTTGCTCTTCGCTGCTATTTCCCATCGCATGAGCAAGTTCCTTTAGCTTTTCATCGCCTATGTGTGCGCACACATTATTTCCGACGACTTCCTGCAGTGGAAGGTTCAAGTCTGGAATTACCTTTTCTGTCGGCTTCTTTCCAGTACCAGGTCTCAACTGGCTCCCCTTCTTCCCTTGGGGTATTTTCGTGATTAGTTGTGGTAAGTCCTCTGCTTGGTTTTCTCGGACGTCTCGGGTACTTTGGGTTTGAGAAGCCAGATTTTCTGTTCTTTTTCTTTGAGGCCTCTGAACAGGATGAGGGATACCTTCTGTTTTCTTTGGTATTTCCACCCTCTCTGGTGCATTTCTTGCGGGTACATGCGACTTAACCACGCCCTTCATATCACAAAAATGATCAGGCAGTTCATTTGCTAAATTCTGCAAAACAATTATCTTCTGAACTTCTTGATTTGCTTCATTAGTGAGGGGGTCATGCGCAGGGATTCCAGTGGAATGCCATATGATTTTCTGGCATTTTTCATCCAAAGGTTGATTTCCTCCCCCTAATGACGGAAAACGATCCTCGTCAAAAATGCAATCAACGAATCGGGTTGTATGCAAGTCTCCAGTCATGGGTTCCAAATACCTGATTATGGATGCACTCTCATAACCAACGTATATCCCAGACTTTCGGAGAGGGCCCATTGCAGTCCGCTGAGGAGGTGGTATAGGAACATATACCATACACCCAAATTTCTTGAGATGGGAGATTTTCGGGATGACCCCGTGCACCAGTTGCATAGGGGAATGGATGTTGTAGGCCGAATGTCTGAAATTGATGAGAGCTACTGCGTGTCCCCAACAAGTGTTAGGCAAGTTACAACTCTGCAAAAGCGGTCTCGCAATGAATTTAATCCTCTTAATGAGTGCTTCAGCTAGTCCATTCTGCGTATGGACGTGCGGTACGGAGTGCTCAACTGCTATCCCTGTTGCAGTGCAATAATCATCAAATGCCTTTGAAGTAAATTCTTCGGTATTGTCCATTCTAATGGACTTCACGCGATGATCAGGGAAAGCATTCTTAATTCTTATGATCTGCGAGATCAGCTTTGCAAAAGCATGGTTTCTTGTTGACAATAAGCATACATGCGACCATTTCGAGGAAGCATCGATGAGCACCATAAAGTATCGAAACAGCCCTGACAAGGGCTGAATCGGGCCGCAAAATCCCCCTGGATGCGTTCCAGGAATGCAGGAATTTCACTTTGCACTTTCATGATAGAGGGTCTGGTTATTAATTTTTCGGTGGCACATGCAGTGCACACGAAATCTTCATGATTCGGGAAATTTTTAACATTAATGCTATGACCTTGTGGGTTGTTCACTATATTTCTCATCATTCTAAGACCAGGATGACCTAATCTACCATACCATAAAGAAAATAACTTAGAGCTTCTAAAGACAGTCTTTAAGGAAGTATACACTTTGGGTGCATGAATATTCGTGTAGTACAACCCAGATTCATATAAGGGATATTTTTCTAATACCATTTTTCTAAAAAATGAAAATTAATCCCAATCAAACAGAGGCAAAATAATTCAAACATTGCTTGCAAATTAAAGAATACTGGAATAAAGAATAAATTGCATATTTATTCATGAGAGAAGTATGCTCTTCTAGAGCTTACAATTCATTATTCAAAAGAAATTGCTAACAACCATAAACTAAAAAAAAATGCGATTCATGCATTAAACGGAATTTGTAAAATATGCATTAATTTCTGCTTCTATGTTATCGACAGAAGTTTTCTCTTCATTTGCTATAAGATTGGCTGCAGCATCGATGTCCAGGCTATTCTGTGAGGATGAGACAAGTGGGGTATCTTCATCCATAGCATCATCATCACCAATCTTAGCGAAGTGCGCCTCTGCTGGGGCGTTTTCTTTTGCCTTCCTCTTAGCCTGATATGCGTTGATCACTTCCTTGGATTCCCGACATATCTTCGACCAGTGTCCCCAAGTGCCGCACCTGAAGCACGTTTGGTTCTACTGTTCATACGGCTTGACGTGCGCCTTTTCCTTGTCATCCTTCTTCACTGGGGCTTTGGACTTTCCTTTGGCCTGAGACCTCTCTTTTTCACCCTGCTTGCCCTTCTTTCTATGAGTGAGCTTTTCACCTTATAGCTATTGGCATTGACTTCTGTGCCAGTGCCCCTTCCAGGTGGCTGCGAGACATAGTTCTTGCGTAGAACATCATCTTGCCATTCCGCAACTTGCATTACATCAATCAGTTTGCTATACTCCTTGTATGCGTCCTGAAGATAGCTGCGTGCACTCTGGATAGCATTTGGGTGGAAGGTAGAGAGAGTTTTCTCAATCTTCTCCTCATCAGTGATCTTCTTGCCACATAAAGAGAGATTGGTACAAATTCTGTGCAAGGCAGAATTGTACTCGGCCACTGTTTTGTAGTCTGTAAACCTCAGGCGGACCCAATCTTGCTGTGCTTGGGGCAAGATGGTGTACTTGAGCTTCTCGAATAGCTTCTGAAGTGCAGTCCAAAGCTCAAAGTGCACTCTCCTCAGCCATATATTCATTCTTCAGAGTGGCTGAGAGGTGGTGCCTGAGGAAGTGCAAGGCTTGATCGTTCTGCTCGGCGGTAGGTTTCGCGTCCTGCGAGGACCTTAGACCAATCACGGCACGGAGCTTCTTGCCCCCAAGAACGATCTTCACGTCCGATGCCCAAGTGAGGTAGTTCTGACCGTGCGGGGCCAGTTCTTCAAACTCACGATTCACGATGCTGAACATCTGCATGATATCAAAATTCCGACATTAGATTACTGTGTGTAATCTAATAGAAAATGGTTGTAAAAAGCATAAAGTGCAGAAAATAAATTTCCAGCATACTAAATAAAGCAATGAATCTAAAATTCATAAAGAATAATCATAAATGCAGAGAATAAAACTAGAAAATTAAAAAACAGAGCCAAATAATTTCCTGAAATTTTCTAGCAATTTTCCAAATTTTCTGCTATTTTTTTCTTTTCCTTTTCTTTTCATTCTTTTCTTTTCTTTCTCAGCCGAGCAGCCTATTGGGCCTCTTCTCGCAGCCCATATAACCAGGCGGCTAGGGTTGGAAACCCTAGCTGCCAGACTCTCCACACGCTGCGGGCCAAGGCGGCGCGGCAGGCGGCCGGCGGCGTGGCGTGGATGGGCTCGAGGTCGAGGTGGTCGGCGGGCGGCGCGGCGAGACTAGCCGCAAGCCGGGCAATGACGTGAAGCGGGCGGCGGCGGCGACGCGCGCTGTGGCGTCGAGGAAGCCAGCGGCGGCGGGCGGCCGAGCCGCGGAGCCTAGTGGCGCTGCGAAGGGGCGCTCTTGGACGATGGAGCCGAGGCGTGGCGGGCGTCGGGCGCGTGGCCGAGGAGGTGCGAGCGGGCCGGGCCGCGGCGGCGGCGGCGCCGCGGCAGCGGCGACGGCGGAGCGGCCGGGCGTGGCGCCGAGCGCGATGCGCGTACCGAGGCCGAGGCGAGTGGGGCGGGCGAGGCGACGGCGCCGTCGTGGCACCACCGAGCCGACAGCGACGGCGATGCCAAGGCGGCGCGACACGGCGGCGGGCGCGCGGCACGACCGAGGCGCACTACGGCGGTCTTGCGGCGCTCTGCGCGGCACCGACCGAGCAAACGGCGTGGCGATGTCACGCGCGGCTATGCTCTGCGGGCACGAAGACCGAGGCGATGGCGACGCCCGCAGCAACGCGCACGGTGAAGCTTCAAGCCGGCGGCGCGCAAGCCGATGTTTTTTCTTACGGATGAATAGGCGTAACCGCTTGCGCCGTCTTGAGTAGCTTCGGCGATCGCCGTGTAACCGTGCCGCGTGGCGAATCTGATGCACGATCGTAGGATAGATGCATACATAGAATCAAGAGCGATTAGATTTAATCGTCGAATCCCACCTCTTCTCACCTTTTTCAATCCGTTCGCCGGTAGAGCTTCGTGCTGATAACGTGTTAAGGAACCTCGCTATCGAATAGTCCGGGGTTCCCGAACAGATCTGAAGTGGAGAACAGAGAGAGAAAGAGAGACACAGGTTTAGGGAGAGTGGCGACTGAATTCTTTATTGCTTTGTGGTTGCTTGTACAATGGGGGAACCCCTTCTCCTTATATAGTAGTCGCCTACGGTTTCGGCTAAAGGACCATCGTGGGCTTTCATTGGGCCACGTGGTTTCCCAACACACATATTGTTTTCGTCGGATCACAATATTTTATTACGTTCGTGCTTCGACGTGCGTTTGTTTAAACTTCTGATTGCACCGCACGCATGATTTGCTTATGCGAGGCCGATCATGCGCATGGACAATATGTTTTTGATAATGGAAGATTATATCTCTCGGCCTCTGTATCGTGAGATGCACATATGAACAATACGTAGAAGAAGCATGTGAACATAATTTTAAGTTCCCCATCCTTAAATTAATAAGTATCTCTAAAATCTTCAACAATTTTTCTTCCCCGTCTTTCGTCATTGATGATGAAATATCGCAAGAGTAGACACCGACACACGATGAAGTTACAAACACGGGCAATCTCCATTTTAATTCTGGGTACTGATTCCAGTCTGTATATTTCCAAGATGTAGCAATCTCGTTCTTTAATTATTTGATGCACATGCTTCAGAAAGCTACTAGAAACAACGCGTGCTAAATGCGTTCTGAAAGTTGAAGTTTCCGTCGCGTTTAACTAATCAGCCAAATTTTACTCTTATAACAAAAAGGGAACAAAGATCCATTTTTATGAACGGGACATGCAGTAGAGGATTTCACCATCCTTCAAATGATGAGCTTGATCAGCAACAGAAAAAAAGAAAGAAAGGAAAATCAAGGAGAAGGAAATCTATTACACGGTGATGAGCGCGATCGAGCTTTTCTCTACTGCACTATTGTTGCAAATGCTTTGTCAGTGAGGGTAAATTAAGTGAGAAAGCTACTGCTACTACTACCCTGGGAATCCTTTGTCAACCATGCCGGAGTCCTCACAGGCTAGCAGCCAGCAAGGGCATGCTATGCTGAAAATGACAATGGAACAGCCGCAATGCAATGCGATGCGATGCGATGCGATGCAATGCATAGCCGAATTAGCGGTGGTTGGCATGGCGGTGTCCCGAGAGCACTACAAGTTATAGCTTCGATTCAGACATGATGATATAAATAGTAGCCTGCGTATGTGCTTCCGATAATAAGATAATACAAGCCATCTAGTGTCATCTGATCCTGATGTGTGAGTTCAGAACAAAAGAATCTGCATTGCAGGAGAAGCTTGCAGCTAGAGGCCAATCATATGATTAAGAGCAATGCTTCAATGCTTTCCTTCTTAATACATGTTGCACAAATCTTAAAGTAAGCGAAAGGGTAAGTAATCATCATCTACCTTTTATTTATGCTTTAATATTTGTGCAATTGTCGAAAAGAAAAGTATGGAAACACCTCTCTTAAGATTAATTAGGTGGCATACTCGAATGCAAGATGCTGAGAGGAAGACAAGTCGTAGGAGCGAGCGAGCATACGAGATGATTAGGTTGGCGATCGATCGGTATCATATCACAAGCTTTCTTTCACAAAGATGACCAAGCCACAATAGCTGGTCCATTTTTCTTTCTTTTCTTTTTGGTTCAGTTCATATCGAATCGGAAGAAACAAATGACACAGGATACATTTTGGTTTGCAATTTGCATCCAGTACATGCCGTGCCTCTCAAGTACCAAAATTAATCATTGGTGGTTAACAATTCAATCATTCATGATTCACCACAAGGACAATAAAATTAAAGGTTGGATCACATTGTTGCGGAATCGGAAAGGAAAAAAAAACAGATTATCTTCATTTCCATGAGCTAGCTAGCTAGTCCATGTTGTTGAACATTGAAAGTATTGTTGTTAGTAATATTCCATTTAACAAATCCTTGTGCTTGCTTTTTGCCATCGACTTTTTAATCCCCAAAAACGTGAATGAGAAGTGAAGAAGAGCTTGCGGCATCTCTGCCAACACATGCAGTATGAGCTGACGTAGACTAACGCTAAGGCACGCTCCCACAAGATTAAACAAAACCAAATTCTAGTACTCCCTACTTACTAGTGATGATGCGTGAAGTCATCACATTAAGAGAACACATCATCGGAAAAAAAATTACAGCAATAGTTTCTGTTAATGAGGATCATATAAACAAATAGATAGGTACCTCACTTCGCCCGCTTCTATGGGCCGTGTGAGAAATAGATTGGGCCGTACAGATGGGCTGGCCGCCTGTCAAATTGGATGCAGGCTTGGGCCCTTCACCTTAGTGGGCTGGCGCCCAGGAGGAATTTCCATGTTCGTTTTATGTGTGACTCGAATTCTCTTTGTGTAGGTGTAAACGATTTGATTTGGCAGTTGATACCGAGCAATGAAGCAAGGATATTGCTAACTACAGGACGTCCGATGGGCAACCAAAAAATCGGACGCCTCACTTGACTTCCTTCACTAGTCCACTTCCAGATTAGATTACAAGAGAAGGCGGTATAGACAAAGGAAGTAAAAGCTACTACCAATATTTTCTTTCTTTAGAGACAAGATATTAGTGATACTTCAATGCATACCATATGCGTGTATATATATATATATGAAGAGATAGAGAATAGGATATTGCTACAGCTAGGCCGTCCGGACGCAACAAATAGTATCGGATCCGTCTCCACTATTCACATTAGTAAATTATGTGAATTGTCGATGAATTGATGCTTCTGCTTTCCTTTTATTTTATGCAGTTTGCTTTATTATACTGTTGATCTGCATCTTGTACTTCAGGTGGACTAGTATAGTGTCCTGTCTTCCGGTTTTCTTTTCACAGCACGTAATATATGGTCTTTTCTTTTTCTAGAACGTTTGTTTCCTTTTCCTTAATTTCAGGATATTTGTTTCCTTTTCCTTGAGATGATGCTGGAGGTGAGGGGAGATCTGTTGTGGGCCACAGGGATGAGTTAGACACATTAAACAATGGCCATCGGATGTGGGTGAGTAAAGCGAGGAAAGATCCGAGAGGTTAATTTTGATGGAGGCAAGTTTACAGGGACGTTTATTTGGGTGCATGAAGGTTGGGCTATCTCTAGTGGGGTGCATTATTTGGGGTGGACGTAGAAAAGAATGCTTAGGTGCATTATAAAGGGGTATAGATTAGACGAGTGGTGGCGCAAGAACGAGGTGAATCTCTACCATTGAGAAATCTTCAAAGGCAGGGTAAAAGATCATCTCTTGGGAGTGATACCTAGTCTAACCATAGACAATTGTCTAGGGGATTGAAAGAGTGTAGGGCATCTGGACAGAGAAGCCCCAATGCTTGAAAAGAATGCTTGAAAGAAATGTTGCAAACACCATTGTTGATTGTTGCATCTATATTTTTAGAATGTTGCAACAGTGTAACTTCTTCTTTTTTTAATTAGATCCAATCATTTTGGGATTTCTACACCACTTTTCAAACATATCGAGGCCTTATACTCTCTACGAATCCATTACTACTCAAGGTTTGTTGAATATGTTCATAAATGAGAATTTTTAAATGTTTTTTCGATATTACCACGTATACTTTGTAATGTTGCACATGTGTGTAAAAATTGTTACAGATATTGTATAAAATTGTTGAGCCGATCTGATGGACTGTACAATGGGAATGCTCCCATCATCCGAGCGCTAGCAAAACCCTTAATTTTATTGTCCGGGATTTATTCTGTTCTATGAGTTCCGGGATTGCACTATTGTCCATGTGTACAGTTGCTCAGAATTGAAAGTGGAGATCAACTTCCAGTTTGATGCTTCTGTTTATTAAAGAAACTCCAGAAAGTATGAATCCAAATTCGGAACTATTGAAAGTTTCTGCATTCCTTGGAAACCAATCTTGTCGATCAGTTGTTGACATGTCTCTCTCTAAGGGGGAAGTAGGTGTTTGAGTTACAGATGGTGCTCTGCTGTTGGCATGTGAATTACATTATTTTGTTTCAGTGTAGCAGCAGTGTGCCTGTTGTGTAGTGTGAGCCCATTGCTGCTGAGCCTGCCCTGCCTGATTGATATGGCCGGGTACCTCAGGTGTTCATTCACTATTTCTTGTGTGGTCGTGGAAGGTAGGAGGGGGCCACTGTTATTACCATTGCCATTGCTGCTGCTGGGATGGTAAATGTCGCCTGCATGCTGCTGACTGTTTTCATGTTCAGTACCGCCCGATGTGTGAGTCTGACTGTCTCGAGTGTGAGGTCGGTCCCTCCATGCAGGCAGGGCTATGCATAGATTCTTATGGTTTGCTTCATGGGGAGGACTAGCCGTCCCATGGAAAGCTCGTCTATCGGACACGACGGTGCAACATCCTTAAATAATATGTACAACAATTATAATCATCGCGTGTAACAAAAATAATTAATAACAGTTAGAACATCGACAAAAAATCTAAATTGGATGAAACCATAATTATAGAACGTGGCCCGATTTTAAAAAGATTCAAACATCGTAAACAAAGAAATTTACAATAATGTAACACTTCAACATTTGAAAAGAATAGTTACAACATTTTATATTTACTCACGCAACAATCTGAGAAAATATTTGCAACAAATCGAAATAGCCCACGCAAAAACTTCACTTGCAACAAATGAAATGAGGTGCTTTCACAAACAAAATATATTCAAACAACAAATCAAAAAAAACTAATAAAAAACTTATGTTGGAATAACTAAAAATAAATGTTGAACTAAGCAAAATATGACACTGCAACAATAAAAAGAGACTTCTGCAACAAGTATAAGATAAACACCTCCTTAGATCTACTTTCATTTCAAAAAAAATAATGCAACAACCAAAAATACTTCGTGCAACAAAATACAAAGGATGTTGCAACAAATTCGAGAAATGTCTACAACAAAAACAGCCTTAGAGAAGGAGGCATGATAGCCACGTAGATGGTGATGAGCAGCAGAGGTTGCTGGAGAGAGGAGGCTGGCCTATTGCCTTGTTGTTGGTAGGCCCAGATTTAACGTTGTGAAGCCGATCCAGGTGTCTCGTCACTAGTTCGTTGCTCGGCCGAACACCACAGCAATGAACTCATCGGAGAGGTCAACAGCGCCACCTTGAGGGTCGAGCTTTCAAGGCTCACAGGGCACTCTCCTCTCCCCCTAGGATTCGTATGGATTTAACCTCAAAATTCATGGTTTTTTCTGTGTATTTGCGCATAAAGAAGGAAGGTATGAGAGGGGAGTGAATCAGTGAAGTGGTGGCGACGTGGTGGAGCCACTAGAGGAGTTTGTAAGGGAGGATTTGTTTGAGGAGCCACCTGGTGGGAGGAGACTGTGTGAGAGGTGGGTGGGATAATAGGGATAGAGTAGAGGATGAGGAATGGGGATGGAGGGGATGGATAAGGAATTAGGCAAGAGGGGGACATGAGTTGTTTTGGATTTGCCCGCACCGTTTGATAGAAAGATAGAATCGAACGTGCGCTTATAAGCAATTTCCTAAAATTAAAGGTTGGATCAGTGTTGCGGAATCGGAAAGAACAAACAGATTAAGTTTATCTTTTTTCCATGAGATAGCTAGCCCATGTTGTTGAACGTTGAAAGGATTGTTGTTAGTAAATAGTAACTAGCCCATCATATTTAAAAGCATATTTAAATGACTTTACAATATATATATGATTTTTATTTTTGGAAAATAGATCTTTGCATAACTCTATTTGTGATATTTTAATATTATATATTATAAGAGAAAAAAATACTCACTCTGTTTCCTTATACTTTTCATATCTGGCCAAATTTTCTCCCTCAAATACTTGCATAGCATAACAATAAATATAGTACAATATAATAATATTTTTCATTTATATCAGTACAATCTCATTCTTTCATTGTTGCAATATTTGTCTATACTACATGCTAATAATGAACACCCGTCAATAAATCACTCTCTCAATCCCTCCATCCCGTGGAGACCCACTAAATAAAGGGTCAATATGTTTTGTTTTTGTGCGAATTTTTAGCATAGTATCTTTTTACTTAGGGACTATAAACCGTATGTCATAGACTTTTGTTGCATAATACATTTTTATTCATAATTTGTATATATACAATCAAATTCTTTACCTTATGTTATTTTTCTTCCGAATTAGCATATTTCTAGAATTTTAATTCTGAATAAAACAAAAAAATTTACTTTTCACTTAGTATGGTATTTTAAACAATCGCTAATTTCTTTTGATTTTATTCCAAATTTGCATATTTTATAGACGGTACTTCTTGTAGACTTTCTTTTTTAGTTTTAGTTTGAAATTCACACATAAATCTGGCTGCTAATTTTTATTTCGAACATATGTTATTTTTTATTGTACCTCACATAGACACTTTATTTTAATGTAAAACTTATTTTTATTTAATTTTGAATAGATGTTATTTTTTTGTACTTGACATAGACTCTTTCTTTTAATCTAAATTATATTTTTTATTTAATTTAAAATATTTTTTATTTTTTATTGTACTTGATATGGAATCTTTCTTTTAATCGATTTTATTTTTTTTTCATTTTAGTTTTAGGTTAGGATTCGTATGCAAATCTAATTGCTGATTTTCATCTATTTTTATTCTGAATTTCAGCTATGTAAGGGTTTTAATTCATAGTTTGTAAGAAAATTAAATTTCTATTTTATTTTTCATTCCTATTTTATTTTATTTTATTTTTGTTGTTATTCTTTATTTAATTTTGAATTTCAATTTTAGGTTATAATTCATATACACATCCGATTGCTAATTTCATCTATTTTTTTTCTAGATTTCAGAATGGAGATCACATTGCTAATTCCTATTATTTTTCATTCTGAATTTATTTTTATTTTTATTGTTAATTTTTTATTGAATTTTAAATATTAGCTTTAGGTTAGAAGTTACATACAAATCTAACTACTAACTTTAATCTAATTTTTACTCCAAATTTCATCTATGTATGGCTTTTCATATGGAGTTCGTATGAAAATCAAATGGCTATTTTTTATTTTTATTCCGAATCTTTGTTATTTTTTATTGTACTTGGTGGACTCTTTCTTTAAATCTAAGCTATCATAACTCTTTCTTTTCTTTTATTCCAAATGTTTGTTATTGTTTATTGTATTTAGCATGGACTCTTTCTTTTAATTTAAGCCGTTATAACTCGGTCCTACTAAATGGATGATTATATGTTTTCCTTTAAATAATAACATCAAATGGCTTCTATAGTCCAACTTAGTTATGATCCACCAAATTGAAGGCTAGATGTTTTACTTTTTTATGAGAATTTTTAGTATATTTCAATTTTTTTGTTAGAAAGATCCAATGATGGTTTGTAATTAGGATCCAACAGATTAAGGGCTAGATATTTTGCTTTTTTTTAGGGGATTTCTACTTTCTAGCATATTTATCTTTTTTTCTTAGCAACTCATGAGTTTTTAATATATTGCCAGCAGATTTACACATGCAACTGCGCGGCTAGATGTTACGATACAGTTGTCTTTGATGTACAACTCTATTTTCTATAATTGAAATCCAATTGTATTTGTTATATAATTGTAATATCTATATATGATTAATCTTCACCGTTATAATCTAGACCCGCCAAAATAAGTGGTGGAGATTATTCTCCTTTTCTTTTGATTAACGTGAGAATTTATAGGATTTTTACTTTTTAAGGATTATTGTAGGATTTTCTTACTCTTAAAATGAAGGAGGTGCTTTACTTATATAGATAGAAGCTCCATTTAACAAATCCTTGTGCTTCCTTTTTGCCATCGATTGGTCCCGAAAAACGTGAATAAGAAGTGAAGAAGAGGCGGTCGGGGCTTCAGCCTGATGGTGGGAGTGAGTCACTCCGCTCGTCTGCGTTCGAGCTCAGCTCGACGCTGGTGCACGCGAGAGGTGGGTGCTGCACCGGTGTGCGTGTGTGTATGTAGCTCGTCTGATGTTTTTTCTTTTATAATGAATGCCAATGCTCCTAGCCAATTTTTTAAAAAAGAAGTGAAGTAGAGCTGACGTAGACTGTAACGCTAAGGCACGCTCGCACAGGTCTAAACAAAACCAAATGCTAGTACTCCCTACTTATTACTAGTGATGATGCCTGAAGTCATCACATTAAGAGAATACATCCTCGAATTTTTTTAGTAATAGTTTCTGTTAACCTTCCATACATCTCTTTTCAAAAGATACACAAATATTAAAGAATAAATAAAGAATAGATAGTGATTTCGTTTGTTCAAAATTTATGTAACTGGTATTTCCATGTTCTTTTTATGAGTGACTCGAATTCTCTGTGTGCAGGTTCAAACGATTTGATTTGACAGTTGATACTAAGCAATGAAGCAAACCGTAAGAATATATGCGTAGCCCTGCCTGCACGGAGGGATGATACTAAGCAATGAAGCAAACCGTAAGAATCTATGCATAGCCCTGCCTGCACGGAGGGACCAACCTCACACTCGAGACAGTCAGACTCGCACATCGGGCTGTACTGAACATTAACACATTCAGCAGCATGCAGGCGACAGTTACCATCCCAGCAGCAGCAGCAGCATTGCCATGGCAATGGCAATAGTAGTGGCCTTCCACGACCACACTGGAGTAGAGACGGTGAATGAACACCTGAATTACCCAGCCATAACAATCAGGGCAGGCTCAGCAGCAATGGGTTCACACTACACGACAGGCACACTGCTGCTACAGCCTACACTGAAACATAATAATGTAATTCACATGCCAACAGCAGCGTACCATCTGTAACTCTGAACACCTACTCCCCCCTTAATAAGAGAGAGATGTCAACAACTGATCCACAATATTAGTTTCCAAGGAATGCAGAAACTTTCAATAGTTCCAAAATTGGATTCACACTTCTGGAGTTTCTTTTAATAAATAGAAGTGTCAAACTGGAAGTTGATCTCCACCTTCAATTCTGTGTGACTGTACACATGGACAATAGTGCAATCCCGGAACTCATAGAACAGAATAAATCATCATTCATTATTTCCATGAATTAGATTGCATCAAAGGAACTCCACATTTTCAGAGCCGACTAACAGAGTACATCACTGGAAGGAAGGGGACTCCTATTTTGCTGATAGAATAGAAAGGTAACACATGAAATTTCTTATGATAATCTTCTCATGAACACCAATTAATTGTTACTGCTACATGTACATAATTTGAATAAATATTTACACGACAATATTGAATGGAGGAAAGAATGGGCCAAAGAAACAAGGGGCGGTCACAATCATAACCTTTTTCTTATCATTGTTCGGTAAATTTTCCAAGTCCACAAAAGAAGGAAGATCATGAGAAGCAAGGCCACCGTTGTCCAGAATATGATCAACCATGATGGCATAGACTTTGGAAAGAGACCTGTACAGAAGCCAATGTGGTCGGCATGCTTGAAGGAGGTAAAGATTACTTATAATAAGCTCCAAGAAACAAGAGTAGCAGTTTAGCACTCACCATGTCCAAACTTGATACAAATTAGAAGCTCTACAATGCATATAGCCAGGGAAAGCCAACAGAAAGATCCCACCTTTTTAACAGGTTTCCTGAAATCATTTATCACATGAGTATTTCTAGCAAGACTGTCTCCCTGAATTTGCGAGAACTGATAGCCAAATTACATGGGGGTACGGATGTTATTGCATACTTCTAATCTGATACTATTACGCACAGTTCACATGCAACCATTATCTAGCAGGTTTGCCAACAACAGTGGCACATGTGCACTATCATGTAGCATGTTAAGTAGTAATAGTTAACAGGATGAACGGTGTGCCAAGAAAACCCAAAATTTCTGCTTTTAGAAAAGCAATAATGATGACATATGTGCGGAGAAGTCATATAAATCATGCACGGTTTACTACGAAGTCTGTCTGTAAAGTTTGAAGGCAGTTAGTTCAAAATTGTACCTGTCTTGCAAGTATGTATTGTATTCACGGATGGTTGGTATTGCAATTAACCACCAAAGGACCAATCGGTAGACAATCAAGGGGTTTTGGGGAGGAATCCAAAGGCAAAACTTGAGGAAGAATGTGTTAAGTTCGACAGTCATGAAAACAATACAAAGGCTCAGCACTTGGATGAATCTCCATGGGCCAAGCAGAGGGTACCATTCATCTTTGTCCCACTGCGCTGGTGTGAATTGACCTAGTGTCCTTTTCACCTAAGGAGACACAAAAGGTGAAATAAATAAACTCATGAGAAAGGCTCACCATATCAAGATCAAGAATCAAAAGCTGACAGTTTCAGATATACACAGCAACATAGAACTTCAAATAGAAAAATTAACGTTGGAGATAAATAGGTAATATAGCACACTACAGGATGACCTACACAGGCTGTTTGTTGCAATACGCATAAAAGAAAACATACAAAAAAGGACCTGCCAAGACATAAACATCAAGCTGAAATTCATTTTATACCTGTATTACAGGTAACTAACAGTAAGCTAAATATTGCTGAAATTCATTTTGTACCTGTATTACAGATAACTAACAGTAAGCTAAATATCGGGGTAGCAGTCCACATCAGTTCTGCCAATGGAAAGTATAAAGGTGTGCGAGTATTACTCTGTTGTGAGCAAAATGCTTGTTCCTTAAACTGAAACTCTGGAGTGTCCCAATATTAACAAACAATTAAGAAAGATTTAATACAACCATTTGTTGCTGGTCAGTGTACCAAGATAATAATATTACTTAAGTAGTTCCATTGCAGATAATCCATTGTGAATGATATAATGTGAGCTTTTGCACAGAAAAGCTTGGGCATGTACTTAAAGTAATCCAGAACAGCAAAGGAATTATTTTAATAGCCAGAACATACAGGAAATTGTGTTGGTTTCTCAGTAAATCCCACAGCCCTAGACTTAATCTGTTTCACCTTACCATGAGACTCAGGTAGGATAAAACACCACCTACAACTGGAAAGAGAAACATGCTCCCTCAAACCAATTAACATACCTTACTGATAATATTGGGTTGGCGGCTCAAGCCAACCCATTCATATGTCCTCCCATCAAAGTATCTCACAGTCTTCATTCCAGCCCAAATACCTGAATCACAGATAAAATTGCCCCAGTCAACAAGAGGTGAAACCTAGCATGTAAATGTAAATGGCTAAACTATGCCACAATCACTCTAGTACTAAAACAAAACATACATACATAGATGACACAGCCCAGAAGAATAAACAAATACGAGACTACGAGAGAATACCAAGCATTACCAGTAATGGCAGAAATATGCGTGGAAACAGTCTCTAAATTTTAATGGCACCAATGTCTGAGCAGTTCAAAATGCAGTTCGTTCCATACAAAATACCACAGCTTTGGTCCTCATCCAAAGGATCACTAATACCTCACGAAACTATAACAAAAAAAAGGGGATCTCCCCTCTTTGCAATAAGCAAAAGAGTTCAGTGGATTAATGGAAAACATAGTTGTTTCCAAGAGTAACTTTTATGTATTGAGGTACAAATTGCAAATTGAGGTCTTCAAGGAATCAGAGGTTGAAACTCCATCAACATTATACTACAGATATACTGTGTTGCAAATGAGGCAATAAAGCCATGGAACAAAATGTTGATTTCGATATGTGATAAACAAAGGTATTTAGTTCAAACTTCAAACCAAAGTGAGGTATTTTATACAGAAAAAGTACTGAAAACCACATAAAAATCTCACCAAACCAATTGCAGATCAATATGTCTAAGACAATGCTATCCCACCAGCACTCATTGAAATTTGGCAACATATGACGAAAAGTGAGCTGCAGTGCATATAACACTCCGTAAGGAATCTAAATTCAAAATACCGAAGTCAAAAGGAGGTTGAACACATAAGATAAAAGAATGCATACCTCCATTAGCTCAAAGCCAATTGATAACACCCATAAAAGTGGTTGGTTTCGTATCATTATAGCCTTTCCCCACCATCCAAGAATATGGGCAATAACAAACTCATCAAAAAGGATCTCCTAGAGAAACCTATATTCAAGTCAGTAACTTGAAATAAGACAAATCAAATTGAACAAAAAAAGAAGTAGTTTGGTGAATGAAGTCATCATACATAAACATTGTTAAACCTGCTTTTTGGATGATCAGGTACATATATACGGCAGTCAGTTCCGTAAGATCTTTCAGGTAATTCTGCTCAAATGTTGGTAAGCAAATAAGGATTTCTTCAACCACATAAATCTCCAGTATTAGATCAGATATAGAAAATTAACTCAACTGCATTACCTACACCAAGATAAGGGTGAAGATATTTCATAAATTGCCTAGCGTCACCACGAGTCTGCAAAATTAAGTAAAAGAAAAATATGAAATGCCAGCTAACTATAGTTTTTGTTACTCTTTTTTTATTATTATCTTTGCCACTAAATTCTAATCTGTTGAAACCTTGTTTTGTCTGATTAGGATGAACTATTGACCAATAAAACAGCATAACAGATAGCACTGGAGTAAAAGATATGGGACAAATCATATTAAAGCAATTGTATAATTGTCTAAATACAAAAAATAAAGTGATACACTACACAATTAAATTTGAACTGAAATATTTTTCGACTTCAGATGTACTTAGAACAGTGTGTTATTACCCTTTTTTTTTAAAGGAAGTTGACAACTTTCTGTTGGCATTTTGGCTACCTGTAAGAATAATACCTGAACATGGCACCATGCTATCTGGGAAATTTCCTACTCATAAACAAGCTATCAGGGTGATTCAAAAAAGGGATATTCTGAACCTTTTTCCCCATTGCGTCTTACTCTCTAAAATTGATCTATATTAACTTTCAAGTTGTACTATTACAGTTGGCATTAGTACTCTTATCTTATGTTTTCAATATGTTCCGCCAGATATTCCAATTACCAAGGAAAGTCTTATATTTAGTTGGAAGTGAAGAATGAGCTGAAGTATTAGTAAAATGAAATTCCCTAAGCCAAGCAAGAAACTGAGACAGGGACTTTTATGCTATTTATTGGCAATGTGTGAAGCAGTTAATAATGATACGGTTTTGTCAAAGAGATACAAATAAAATAAAATGAAACGTTTTTAAACAAGATTAATAAAAAATAAACTGTATTTACCTGGAAAAGCAAAAAGGTGAGGGCAATAAGGTAAACAACTGCCATCCCATGGACCAGACGCCAAATGGCAGGATGTGGTCTAATGAGTACACTGAATCATAGTGGAAGTAAATGTCAGTAAATGTTTGCGTAAAACCACATAAACAAATTTTATAGAGAAGGCTGTGATGAAGCAGAGGGGGTTGGGTGGGAGTGCTCTTTGATTTCTTTTATAAATTTAACATAACAGGTTAAAGGAGAAAATCCTCTGAATCACACGAACAAGCTAGAATATATTGAAAGGTTGAAATAGAACATTAAACATCCATAAATACATTTTCCTTAGTTCCATAGCAGTGTGTGGTATCCTTATTTATAACTACATGCCTATCCATGCCATAATCACATAGCAGGGGCAGTCCTACCATGGTTCAAGGATGTTCAACTGAACACCCAATTTTTTTTTGAAAAATATCCAGTATTCACTATGTATATTAGATATATATATATATATATATATTGATAATTAGGCTAAATACTTCATATTCCTACCCCTGATTAATTTCAGCCCACTCTCACAGCTCCCCCTCCCCAATTCGCCTCAAGTAGCACGGGCAAACAACCCATCCGCTCCCTCCTCGAACTGGCTCATTGACTCATCTGAAGACCCCGGCGGTGCGTGTATGTTTCTCACGCTCTACTGCAGGTACTGCTCCATTCCAAATTCGGGCGGCAAGGAGAAGGCTGTGACAGGCCCGCACCACAAGGAGCAAGCGGGCAGCGACGAGCAGGGCCTAGCCGCTGGAGCGCGAGTGAAGGCAAAGCAGAGACTGCTCCGATGCACAAAGGCCATGCACATCAGAGTTCAGACAACAAAGGTGCTTCCAAGGCATGAAGAATCATCGAGTTCAATTATATTTTTTCTTAATTATTTTGTAATTTCTACAAATTAATTTCAATGTTTTCTCTAGTATGAACAATTTGTCTTTTGATTTTAGCTATTGTTGATCTTTACTTTTTCTATTGAACAACATTTTGTTAACTCCAAACACCCATCTTGAAAATCCTGGGTCTGGCACTGTCACATAGTTAGGATAAAGAGTTTCTGTAACTCACGTTGAAGGTGCCTGAAGAAAAGAATAAGCCAAAAAAACAGCAATCATTGCGAAGACACCCCTGTTGACAAGAGATGAACATATGAGTACAGATATTCTCCTTAAGATGACAATCAGCGGATAAAAGACCAAGAAAAACAATGGTAAAAAAGGAAGTGAATGTAGAGTAGATGGAACTTCATAATAAATAGAGATGCAGAGCAAGCAATAGAACACTAGCCCCTGCAAATTGTCATCCTATCACGGGATATGAACTAACAGATGTCCAATTGGTGAGTGCTTAGGAAAACAATCATTTTAATAAGAGGGATACCTTTTAACGGATGAGACTCGATCAGCGGAGAAGCTTCTTTCTGGATCAAGAGCACCACTTGCCCAGCTGATAAAAAAAAAACAATCCTCCATTAAACATAAAG
Source organism: Otatea glauca (assembly GCA_036346275.1). Classification (NCBI taxonomy): domain Eukaryota; kingdom Viridiplantae; phylum Streptophyta; class Magnoliopsida; order Poales; family Poaceae; genus Otatea; species Otatea glauca. The sequence continues at coordinate 993,317 of CM070711.1, read as the reverse complement.
CACTTGTGCAATTCTTAAGTATTTTTTGTAGTAATCCTAACATTGGTAAAAATGCCGCAGTAGGTCAATCATCAGCAATACATTAACATCTTCATTATAAGAAATGTCTTTTAGAGACCTCGAAATAATTCTACAGGTAAAGATATTGAGCTCACATCAAAAAGCATGTTCCCACCAGCAACAATGAGACCGTCCGTGGTTTGTATGCCCATGCTGTCCACGGATCAACTTCACCAAAATTATTGAGTGGTTTTACACCATTGCACTCTCTGACAATAAATTTTCTTATAGGTTTGTGATGACCATTGACCTCCATGGTAATAACCTTGGCAATTTACTATCTGTAAAATATCCATAGTAGCATATGAGAATACAAAATCTTACTGATCTTCAAGAAGAATCAAATGATACCACTCTTCCTGAAGAAAGTACCATGTATTTTTCCAAACCTTGCTAAAGATGCACGACATCCAGTGAGACAAATAACTAACAAGTGAATAATGTACCACTTAGGCCAAGGAAACAAACTAGTAGCTACAAGTGGACAACAAGAAATGGTCCAGCACACCTGGAAATAAACACTTCAAACAAAAATCAAAATTTGACATAAACACATCAAGCTATACTATTGAGGCGTCCATGGCAAATGATCACTGGGATTCCGCAAACTGCAGCTACTTATCTCCAGAATGGTTCAGTAGCATTCCAGCTAGGTGAACTTGTGAGATGCCTACAGAAATGCCCATACCTTGTGTGGCTCTGGTTATCCCAAAATAACAAGAAGGGTGCTCTGCTGCAATCAAAGGCTACATGGGAGCATAACAGACGAAACATGAAGCAACAAAAGGCAAGAGAAGAAAAGAAAATACTTTTGTACTTGAAAAGGAGGCAAAAAAGAAACAATTCAAAAGAAATAAAGCACCATGATTTAACTCCTGTGGAAGTAATTAGGTCCAACAGGGTAGCCGTACACCTCCTCCAAATTAAGAAAACACAAAAGCAAAAAGCAGCAGCTTTTGCAACGCTGCAAAAGTTGGGAATTAGAGATGCGCACATCAAATCGGATGAAATCTGTTGGTGATTTCCACGCATAAAAGGGCCCTCAAATGCACATCAAGGAATTGAAATAGACAGGCACAGGCTGCGTTTTTCTCAATGCTGATCAATAAACAGGAAAGATTGGGTCTTTGTAGAGCAACGCAACTAAATGAATCAAGGGAAAAAAATGCAAGCAACTGCTTTAAGAATGTATTTGGGCAAGAACAATAGGAGACATTGGAAAGGTACCATTTTGATGAGTCCCATACGCTTTGCCCTCAAAAAACCACCTCAGTTCCTATCAGAACTCCCAGGAACGTAACAAAAAGCACCACAGGAATTCGCTCAAAAAAGCACCAAAAAGGAACCGTTTCAGGAACTACGATAACCGTCAATGGCAGAAACCCCCGAAAAACCCCAAACGAAAATAGGACCGCGAGTTTGCCTCCCCCTCTTCTCTCCCCACGCCGCCCCTCCTCCTCCTCCTCCACCTATTCTTCTCTGAGGCGCTCCACCTCCGCCTCTGCCGTCTCCACCGCTTCCGCCTCCCCTGGGGCCACCACCTGCCCACGGCTTCCTCGTCACCGCCACCACCGCGTCCGCCCAGTACCCTCCGAGGCTCCACCTCTTCACCGGCGAGCAGCTCCGCCTCCCGAATGCCCCCGCCACGTTCTCCCGCATCATCCTCTCAGATGACCACCTCCTCCTCTTGCCCGGCAGGGCGACCGTGCAGTGCAGCAGTGCCACCCCAGTGGAGCCGAGATCAACATGGAGAAGAGGAGAAAGAAAAGCACCTACGTGGACGAAAGGAACAGCCCCGTGTCGCCCGTACGATCCCCCGTGGAGGAGATCTTGGCCGTCGAAAGCGATGGAGGGGTTTGTTCTTTTCGCTTCTTTGCTGCTCTTTTGAGAGAGAGAGAGAGAGAGAGAGAGAGAAGAAGAAGAAGAGGAGGAGAGATCGAAATTGAACGGTGGAGTGAGTCTATCTATACTCTAAGCCCTGATGAGAATCATCTTATAAGAAGAGAGAGAGATGGTCAAAGAAAAGGAGAGAGAAAGAGAGCATTTTCTCAAGTCCTACAGGGATCATTTGGGCACTTCAATGGTTGATGCTTGTTTATCAGTGGGACCCACCATGACTAGCCAACTTGATTTACACATAAGACGCCAAAACCAAACTTAAATTGTGTCTCCCTTTCCAGTGCCAACTGGGCTTGTTAAAACATATATAGGCTCGGCGGCACTTGGAAATTTTTTATTTCAAAATCTCGATTGTAAGTAAATCTAGTACGGATAGTTTGTATTTTAATCCCTCTGTTTTATAATACTTAGCGTTCATTGCTTATTATGGTCGCTATGATTAAACTTTGATTACGAATTTTAAACTAATATATTTGTAAGATTTTTATAATACTTAGCATTCATTGCTTATTATAGTCGCTATGATTAAACTTCGATTACGAATTTTAAACTAATATATTTGTAAGATATTGTGAAAGCATAGTATTATGAAAGCATTTCTTATGATAAATCTAACGATCTAAATATTTAGAAAAAAATATTATTGATCGAAGATTAAAAATACCCGGTATTATAAAATGGGGGGGGGGGTGGAGAGGGAGTAGCTAACGATTTTAGCAATAGATGAGTGTATCTCATTGAAATTTAGGTATAGCACTTAATTTACTCTCTCCGTTCTAAAATGTATGCCGTTTTGGATATCGACACGTACGATCTCCAGCATGCAACTTTGACAACTTCTTGTGATATAAATATGCCCATTAAAAATATAAAATCATTATTTTATGGAAATATTTTTCATAACTAATCCGATGATACCATTTTCATTTGACCAATCTAAACAATATTTTATATATAAGTAGTCAAATTTACAAAAAAAAAAAGTTTGGCTATGCGCTTTATAAAATGCCATATATATCTGACAGATGGAGTAGTTGAATTTAATTACACCTAGAAAATTGATTGATGTTGTCCAATCTTGTATTTTTTAGGGACCAATTTTGTAATCTTGATGAAACATTCGAGCTGCATGTCTCTAGAATGCAAGCATTCCACATAAAGCAGTTCAATTAACATAGGAATACGAGGAAATTCCTTAGTTCCAAATAGGCCTTAGCATTTGAAAATATACGATGAAATATTTAACTTCTTAAATTAACTAAAAACCTATCGAGGACACAAGATTTCTCCATAAAAATGTAGAAGAAAGGAAAACACCTAGTGAGGTTGCACGTTTCCTTCCTCATGAAATTTCTCATGTTCCAATAGGGGCCTTAACGTCACGAGGGTTGTCTTTAGTAAACCAGTCCCCATTTTCAGTATTTTGTTTTTCAGTGAATCATGTAGTAAAATGATTTTTTACTTGCTTTCATTATATGGAAGTTTCTATCATATCCGTTTCATAGACAGTATTGAGAAAATTGACCCATACTCACATGTGTTGTTTCAAAATTTTATGCCTATTCCCAAATTCCACTTCTTTAAAAAAATAGCAAGTTCCAACATGTACTTTTTAAAAAATATGCACACAAACTAAAAATTACCACTGCTCTCAAATTAACCCCGGTCTAATAACTATAGGAACCATTGTAAAAAAATGGAACATCTAAATTCCACTTTCCTGTGCATGGACCTCGATAGACAAGATTTCCATGCAACTGATCCAAATAGTACTTGCACAAGACAGCCACTCAAGCTCTTTAAAATTGTGTGGACAGTCTTTTTTATCATATGCCCAAAATATATGATGACCATCGGATTAAAGAAACATATATAGTCCATGGAAGTACATTGCAAAAATTGATGTGCTGTGGGTAAGTGCCAAACCATAAATGACTGAAATAAATCCCATATGGTCCATCTGGAATAGTTATTGGGTCACATGCTACAACTGACCAAGCATCCAACTACAATTTTGACATTAATCTTGATCTTACCCATTTTCGAGGGCTAGGCATTGTTGTGTGCTCTACTGTTATACAACCCAACTAGCAAACCATACGCGGTGTTTCACGTCGCGGACGTCGCTCCTCACGCGAGCAAATGGAGAAAACGTGCGAATGCCGCTCCCTACAGGAGCAAATCGAGGAAACAAGAAAAAAGGACCTAAAAGAATTTTATATTTTCCGCAAAAGGGCTTAAACGTAATACTACAAAAATGCAAAAATGATCTAAACGAAATGTGTTTTTTTTTAAAAAAAAAGGACATAAACGGTTTTTTTCCCTACAAGGACCTAATCATAATTTTGATTTTCGGTAAAAGGACCCGAGTGCAATGCTTAAAAACGCATAAAAGACCTAAACGTAATATGTATTCTTTTTTAAAAAGGACCTAATCGTAATTTTTTTTCAGAAAAAGACCCGAACGCAAATTTTTTTGCCGGCTCGGCTCGAGCCGCGAGCCGAGCCGGAGCCGAGCCGGCTCAAACGCACCATATCGCAGGAAAATCCACCATCTTTAGTAGATGGAGGATTCCGTCCCAAAATATGCTCAATATTTTTCTCCTAGCTTACACCGTAGTCCACCAGCTCAAGAATATTTCCCTCCCCAGTTATCATCATCTGGTACTGTACAGCTCGAATTTTCAGTAACAGCAGAAATTTGAGTACCTGTTGATTGTATACTGGCAGAAATGATTAAGTCTTTTCTTTAAAAAAAACTCTTATAGGAAATTAACCTGTAGTAACATCCTAGGATTACCAAGATTATATAGCAAACTATATGGAACTATATCGCACGTAGTACTGAAAAAAGATCTGTCCTCAATCTTTTTGGAGCAAATTAAGTTCCAGAAACGAACGGTTTTTGCACATCGCACAGAAAAAAGAGAAATGAATAATTTGATGAATATTCCAGTTTCATGTTTGAAGTTCTCACTCTCTAGTGATATGACAAAAGGAATGGTTTCTAGCTGGTACCTACCGCTACCATGCATCATCCCTAGCTGCAAGTGTTGGCAAAGGGCTTTTCGCTAGGTTTTAAGAGCAATTAATATATCTTGCACGGTTTAATTGCAATGTGTTATCATGTTAAAGTATGAAATCGACTATTAGTACCAGATCAAAATATAAATAGATATCGCCGCTGTGTTTTTACTCTCATCTCAAAGGAGATCCAGGATCTGTCAAAGAACAAAAGGAAAATTCAGTCAGACGAAGCTGTGACAAACTAAACGAATATCTTACCATGTATCCCAAATTTCATTCCTACTTTGAAGGTTTGTATCATTCAATTCACTCTAAAAAAACCCCTACAATGGAGTCTCATATCTACCAACATATTATCTGTTAGTTCACCATGATCTGTGAAGTAACCATAACTTTAGCATTGACAAAGAGGTTTACCTGGTAAAATAACTTGGCAATTTCGATAGTACTCGAGTTTTAAGTACTACTTATATAGTGACTTATAGTATCCATTTAGGTTTTTTTTCTGAAAATATTCAACAGGAGACAATGTTCAGTCAATCAATAGAGCTGAAGACCCCATGAATCTGGCCCACACTCATATGCCAGGGCAAAAGGCGAAGAAAGAAACAGCAACATAATTTTGAAACATTTTTCATTTCAGGTGAACAAAGTTTTTTTTAGTGGAGAACAACATATTTTCTGTTTGTAAATTGCACACCCAAGTCAAGAGACGACAAAGAGACTAAGACAGTGTGCTTTTTTAATTCGAGTCTCCAATATTGTTGAGTAGAGACAAGAGCCTTTTCTCAAGCTGACCCTTCAAACAGGACCCACATATTCTTTTTCTCCTTTCCTTCCTCCTACTGGATCTGGCTGGACAAAATCACATCAATTTGTTGGCCTCTTGGGACATTTTTGGATTAGGCTTGCTTATCGTGTCTGGTGATGCAACTAATAAGGATCTAAGGATTTTTTTTACTGAAATTATAGCATGTGCTGCATATGGCATGCTGCTTCCTCGAGGAGAAAAAAATGATGGGCTGCTTGATATTTATTCAGTGATCAAAAGTCTGGACTCCAACATATGCCATTTGCAAACATATATATAGCTTAATTTTTTTTTGTATATGTAGGCAATTGTAAACATGTTTCGGAGTCACATATAACATAAGCTATTTTGCACTGACTTGTCTCTTACATTCAGATTTTTCCAGTGTCAAATATCAATTTTCTCTATCTTTGTTTAGCGAAAAGGCCATCATCCTATATTCCTATGTATAAGCTTACAGATCGGAATTGGACGGTGCAGCATGGTGGTTGTTTCAATAATTTCAGGGCATTACATTTAAACTTGCGCTGCACCATATGATCTTAAGGTTCTGGCCAAGATTTGCATGGCAACTGAGTCCAACAGAAAGGAACCAAAACCAAATTAAGGAACCCCAAGTCCACTGCATGCAACTGCAAGAGACATGCATGGAAGGCCTTTCAGTTCACCATTACTCCAATGGCAGCAAAAGGACGATGCAAGTAGGAGAACTCCATTAGTCCATTGAAGGAGCCCCACTCTCACTCTCGCTCTTTTCGTACCAAAAAAGAATGTCTCAATTGATGTCTGCCTGGTTTTCCGTAGCTCAACAATCTGATCTGACCTGATGCTTCTGCTGCATGACAATAATCTTGCAAGTAGTAGTACTATGTTCTTTCTTTCTTTGTTTTGATCATATGGAAAATGCAATTATGATATATGATGGGAATGACAGGAGAAATCTGAATCATGCATGGTATGCACCTCATCTCATGAAATTAACATTATCTTCTCCCTATCCAACAGATGACCGGATGACTTGAAACATTGTTATATTCTTCTGGGAAGCAACTCTGGATGGCTAAAAACAAGATTTCTTCCACTAAAAGGAGATCACATCATTTTTTAGGGGAGACGGTCACATCAATCAAATCTTCCTATGCAGAAAGCAATAGGAAATTGAAATGGGGGAAGATTAATTAGAGACAATATACTGTGTGCCATGCAACATGCATGCCATGCTTATAGGTATAAGAGTTTTGAGGCCCTTGCCTTCTATAGGAGTATTATTATGATGAACATTACAGCATTATTATTATTCCAAGTTCCTCGAATAGATTACAAGTAGTCATTTGCTGGCTTTGGAGGATGGGAACTTTCTGTGGAGGCGCAGAAGGTACTCTCCGTATGATGAGCGATGGTTCTATATAGTACATACATGAATATCATTGTTTGTGTGATTAATTTGTATTCATTTGCTTTTGTGTCGGGATGCTAATTATAATCAATGTAGTGCAGTGCATCAACAACTTGAAAATTAGTGGATGCTCTTTTCGATACATTTTAAATTTATCAGCTATAGTGTCAAGACGTACTGCCTTTGCGATAATCATGTCGTACGTTTCTTAGCGATTAAATATTTAAAATAACTAGTTAAGTGCCCGTACGTTGCTACGAAAATTCTCAAACACAACTTTATTAAGAAAAGTTTTCAAAGCAACAACCAAGTTGGTTTATGAGAAAGACATGTATGAAGCGAACTTATTAGCTACTTAAGAGTGCTTCAAATTATCAATTAATCATTCATACTAGTATAATTTTAAAAAGCCTCAACATGATAGTACAACGGCAAATTTAAAGAATTTAGTCTTTTTTTTTTTCTCCTCCCTTTTTATCTCGAGTGCAGTCTTCTGCACCTTGTAACTTTAAACTTTGTTTTCTATCCTCATAATTTAATCACAGCTTTAGCTGTCTTAAAAAAAGGGAGAAGGAGCCATGGCCATGGCCTCCTTCCATATCGTTTCTTACGTCCTTCTTGAATATTTTGTATTGCTTCTTTCTCTCTTTCTCCTGTGTGTGTATGAGTCTTCCTCTTCTCTATCTCTTCCTGCGTCTCTTCATATGTCCTCTACGATGGAGATGAAGGTGGTCTTTTATAGGTGGAGGAGAGGGTAGTCAGGCGTGTGAGTGCTCAGCCTCTATGATACGGTGCCTTGTGATCTTCGAGATTGGCACGTGATTTGATTATGCAATTCTTGCCCTTTAATCTCTGCATTTCCATCCGAATGAGATACAATGAAATAGGATTTTCATATTATGGGATATGGTGAGTATGTCATTCTATCCAAGCGGGATATGATGAGGAAACTCTTTCATTTATAAGAGATATGAATAAAATCCTTCCATTTTAAGGAGATGTGATCAGTAATATTTCCATAAAATAGAGGAAATCCGGATCGGGTGGAGGGCGTGCTGAGCGAACAGAACGAAAGGTTGAGCGAGAAGGAAAGGCCGAGCGAACAGAAGGAAAGGGGAGTGGGGTGGGCTGAGCGAATAGAAGGAAAGAGAGGGTATGAAGAACGGACCGCTACCACCAAGTCGTAATTAGAAGTAGTATAGATAAGTTATGTTACCATAGCAAGGTCAAGGGATTCACTAGATAAAGTTAACAAGAAGGTGTTTCAATTCTTTCGAAACAAAAAAACAAAGATTTAATTTTCCCTTTTGTTTCCTTTATATCTATATATCTATCTATAAACAACGGGTGATATCCAAGGCACCTCCTTCATTTTAAGAGTAAGAAAATCCCATAATAATCCTAAATTCTAGAAATTCTCACATTAATCGGAAGAAAAAGAGAAGGATCTCCACCACTTATTTTGGTGGGGCCAGATTATAACGGTGCAGATTAATCATATATAAAAAATACAATTGTATTTTAATCATTAGAAATAGAGTTGTATATCAAAGAAAAGATCTCTACCACTTATTTTAGTAGGGTCGGATTATAACGGTGCAGATTAATCATATATAAATAGAGTTATATAATAAATACAATTGTATTTCAATTGTTAGAAGTAGAGTTGTATATTAAAGATAATTATATCGCAATATCTAGATTGCAGTACCACGGGTAAATACGATAGTTTATATACGCTATAAGAAATTTTCTGCTCCGGCCTGTTATTTCCCGAGAATTAGATCACCGATGTGGTCATTTGCCTATAGCTCCAGCTAGTGACACAGATCAACAGTACCCTAGTATGGTAGGATGGCAATTATATCTGAAAAAATTCAGAAGAACACAGAAAGAAAAATCCATGCTCAACATGTAGGATTCAGACCAAAACAGTTAAAAGTGGTCACTTAATGGGACCATGCATGCAGACACGGATGTTTGAAAAGAGTTCACATGGGAAAAAGGCCTGTGAACTGTCTGTCAAATGTTATATGAATTAGTGTCGATCGACCTCTTCAGAAGAAATATTATACCGTCGCATGCAGTGAAAATTAATTAAACATTTTTAAAAATTGTAGATAAAGTGATAAACAGTACGCCACTATATATGTATGCAACTACAAACAGGCAACAAGCCAAGATCATGTTAGTTTTCCGATAATACAGCTACTAGCCTACTACATATAAAAGATTACATGCAGCTGGAATGGAAATTTCAAAGTTGGTTTTTCAGTCGACGGACAATGCTAGCGGTGCTGTGCATGAGGAGCTAGACAACTCGTTATATAACTACGTACTCCGCTCAATACATTCAGAGAGTTGTACAGCTCGATGCAGAGGCGACGCTCCACAAGGGAATGCGACGAACAATAGGCGACTCTACGCTCGCGTCAGAGTATTGCTGCGTTACCACTGCACATAAGAACCAAAATGTGAGGTTCCGAGCAAATACAAGAGAAGACAACCTAGCTTGGAACTAATTAATCTGCATGCAGGCTACTTACCTAGTTATGTGCACTTTTTTTTGCTAGGATAATCATATGATTATTACTTAATTTTGAGGAAAATGCAATTCATTTATAGATTAGTCTATAACAAGATGGGTGCTAATGATTTGTCACCAGAACCGTCTCAAAATTTACGTTGGAGCTACCTAACTTAATTGACCCCTTTGTTATGCAGAATTGCAGATAATGATTGGACTGTTCCTGAGACAGATAGTGCGATTCAAAGGCCGGTGTGTAGGAGATGTCAGTTTCTTACTGGTGATGACTAGTAGTCTAGCTAGTGCCAGTCAAGTTGCTGTTGTTAGGAATCCTGTAACTTGCAATCAACCTAGCCAAGGACCGGCAGCAGACTATCATGAATTAGTTGATCTGAAGATTCTAAAGACCGTCAAAAGTGAGTTGTTGTAGTATGCAGCAACGCATAACCTATGGTTTGAATCAGATATTATAAGATACCACACAAGTATATAGGTTATAAGAACGAAGTAGATAAATCTTATAAATATTGACACTGAACCAATCACGACAACGAATGAGTGTGTGATGCATGCATGCTATTAGCTAAACATCGTATTATAGCTGGTAGATATATATATATATATATAAGAGAGAGATATATATATCATGGATTGGATGAGATTGCAGCCAGCAGCAGGTAGGGCTCATAGGAGGATTCCTATGCAACCACCAGTACATGCATGCAGTCGACAGGCACAGCCTGGAAAGAAGCTATAGCACAAGCATGATCGAATTAAGCTGCTGCTCAACTGCACAACACAACAACGCATGCATGCATGCTAAACGTACATTACATTGCTCTTGTGATATATATTTTATATATATGCTGTGGTGTATGAGAGAGTAGCATAGCAGAGCAGAGTGACAGTGGTCGGGGACGTGGAATAAGTACGTGGCCGGCCGCCGGTCAAGTCCCCCGGCCAGTACGTTATACCGATCGATCGATCTCATGCTAGCTTTTCACGGCCGGCCCCTAGCTACCGTCCGGCACTCCGGTTGGTCTCCTAATCTCGCTCTCATCTCTTGCACGCACTGTATATTTAACTAGTATAGTGCCTGTGCTAACGCTACGACTGCAGTACACCCGCTTATCAATTAAATGAGAAGATAAGTATGAATACAACACTTAATAATAAAAAGAAATTTAGAATTTTAAATGAATTTAGAAAGAAAACGGAACTAAATGGAGGTTGAATAGGTAGCACGGGCTCCCAAAAGATTTTAAATCAAGAAAAGAAAGAAAAAGAATTTTCGATTTTAGATTTTTTCAGCTTCTCTGAGAGCACAGCGTGCTCTCGGTCTTAACTAAGCGCAAAGGAGGAAGGCCGGGGTGGCGGTCGGTCATGATGGGTCGGCACTGGTGCGGCGAGATCGCCGGCACCGGCGCCTGCGGGGGAGGAGTCACGGTTGCGGTGAATTTCGCCGGGAAAGATGACGGTGATGGCTTGGGTTACCTCCAAAATCCGGTGATCTTTATAAGAGGGAGCACTTGGGGATTTACGCAATGCGATGGGGTGGAGGAGAGCTCGCCAGCTTTTATAGCCCCGAAACAAGCATATTTATGGAAACCATAATTTAGGATCAAATCAGATTGGGAGGAAATTTTGGCAATAGAGCACGAAATTTGGGAATTAACACCATAGATGGAAAGAGGAGATTTGGTGCGGGATTGATGGAGCTTTGGAGCTTCTTTCTTGCTTTAATGGAGGGAGGAAAGAGAAGAAGCTTCTCTGGTTTGGGCTGCAGCTAGAGGAAGCTACAGGTGAGTTGCCTTCATTTTATTAAAATATAGAAGGATTTTTGAAAAGATAGCATATTAGGATAAAAAATTCTAGAAAAATTCTAAAAAAACTTTCGATTATTTTGTACTTAATAAAATTATTTTCAAAAAAATTTAAATTATAAATTTGCCGAGGCACCATGTCGTGAGGTCGTGACAAAGAACCTTGCCGTGTCGGCAAAGCCAGCGATGGCGACCGTGGAGCCATTGCGGACCTGCGTTCTCCGGCCATGTTGCCCCATCTCCGGTTTCCTTTCCCAAAGACGTAATGTATGGTCCTTTCCTTTTCCAGGACGTTTGTTTCCTTTTCCTTGATTCTAAGACATTTGTTTCCTTTTCCTTGTTGATGCTGGAGGTGAGGGAAGGTCTGTTGTGGACCACAGGGATGATTTCGAAAAAATATGGAAAAATAAACTGCGCTCGCCGACCGCTGGTTCCGCGAGAAAAAATTGAAAAAAATTAAGCAGCACTCACAGACCATTGGTTCCTTAGATAAAAAAAAAAAAAATTCAGCGCTCTCCGTGCGCTGAAATTAGGCTCTGTGGGGCTAGATCCGTAAAAAAGTCTTGAGAAGGGTTATATTCGGAAAAAAATACGATCGCAATGCCAGGACAATAAAAAATTCAAGTCTTGTTTCCTTGCATGCGGATCCTCTCTGTTTATTTTCTTGTTTGATTCACCCTCTTTCCAAATATGTAGTAGTACAATTTTGGCCAGTAAAAAATTCAAGTCTAGTTTCCTTGCATGCGGATCCTCTTTATTTATTTCCTTGTTTGATTCGCTCTCCTTCCAAATATGTAGGTGGGGGAGGTCTGTTGTGGGCCACATGGATGATTAGACACATTAAATAATGGCCATCGGATGTAGGTGAGTAAAACTGAGGAAATATCTGAGACGTTCATTTTGATGAATGCAAGTTTCTGGGGACGTTTTGCTGGGTGCACAAACATTAGGCTATCTCTAATGAGGTGCATTATTTAGGGTGGACGTAGAAAAAATTGCTTAGGTGCATTATAAAGGGGTATAGATTTGCTCATTTCTAGTATGCCGTAAAGCGAAAAGGGCTAGCCTTTTCTGACCCTAATCCGGCCCAGCAATCATTAATTTATTCACCGCTTGATAATTTAGTTGGTCAACGCCGCTAATACATATGTCTTTTCGTCTAGCTGAATTCGTGGAGTTGGTGCAGCAGGATATTCCTAATTTCATAAATTTATGGAGCTAAATCTGTGGGTATATTAAGAGTGTTTAGATGGATCATCTTGTTTACATTTTAGACTAAAAATATAAATGTCGGCGTTTTCGGGAGCGCCGGCAAGTAAAATTTGTAAGTCTAGGGGGTCGCGCGTTCCACTCCCTGAATGGTTAGACTCGTGAGTCCAAGATGTATCTTGGTTGGTGAAGGTCCCTACTCGATTCGTGTGTGGTGGTGTTGTATTACTCTTGAGTACAGATAGTGCACAAAGTTTTACAAGCGAGAATGCCAATGGCTTAGCGAGAGGAGTTTGATAGCGCTCTCTCCTTTCTTGTTCTTGCTCGTTGTTTTTGAGATCGTTTAGCCCTGCCTCCTTTTATCTGAAGGAAGGGGCAGGTTACATCGAGTCGGGAGGAAGCGAGGTGACCTACGCTAGAGCTCCGGTCCTTCGTCCCGTGGATGAGTCGCCACCGTCTTGCCCATCTTTGGGTTGGTAGCCTTGGTGGTCGGGAGGTTAGGTATTTCGGGAAGTAGCATACTTGCCCTCTGTGATCCTTGCGAATCCGGCGTCGAGTGCGTGACGCTGGTGCTGCCTCGGGAGAGCGCGCGCTCGTCTTTATGACGTGACCGGTTGATGGGGTGGAAGCTTTGTCTTCTCTGATCACGGATCTTCTTGGGAAGGAGCCACCGCCTCGTATAGTCGCTCGATTGACCTTATCGAGGGTGCGTGGCGGTAGGCGGTGAGGACGACACGCGGCACTCGGCGTTCACCACCTTGGTTTGGTTGGAGTCGGAGATCCGCCCGCCAAGAGGGTCGGGGCTGTCTGTCTGGTCGGATTCGCTTCCTGGCGGTCGGAGCGGATGCCTTCGCGATCTCGCGAGTGATTCGGTCGGCGGCGGGGCGCGGCTGTTAAGTGGAGATATGCTTGAGGTCTTGGCTCGTCGCGGGCTGTTGGGGTATCCTTTTTATTAGTATTCGTCAGTAGCCCCCGAACTCCCAAGCGATTTCGGCAGATTCGGTTGGGGGTTGAACTTGGACGAAAGTGGTGGCCGGGCCTGGTAGGTCGGTCCAGCCGATCCGGTTAAGCGATTTCCGTCAGGTGTGCTTCGTTGGACTTGATAGCTGTCTTGGAGTTTGGCCGGGGGCATTTGAACCGCCGGGGCTTTACTTGCCTCGTTGCGCATGCGGCGTAGTTTGGCGCGCGCGCTGCTCGTCTTCTTGATCGCCTCGGGTTTACGGTGAAGGATGCTTCGTTTTTCGGCATCGCATTTACTCTGAGGCGCTTAGCCTCCCTTAGTCGGATATATATATCGTGCGCTGTAGCTTGCTTGAAGGGGACGAGCTTTTCTTTTGTTCTTTCAAATGGCTTGAGACATCCTCTAGTCTTTAGCCGGCGATGGCGTCACGGTAGAAGAAGAAGATCCTCTGGCGAGCTTTGGGTGAGTTCGACCAGCGATGGCGAGCTCGGGAGGAAGAAGCTGCAGCCCGCGACGCCGCTTACTGTTGTGTATTGCCGAGGCCGTTCAGAGGCTCGAGGTGGTAAGGGGCCCTTACGGAGGCGATGGCGCAAGGCGCCGACCGTAGTTAGTGCGGCCGCGTCGATGTCATTGAGCAGCGCAGAGGCATCGGCGTGTTGCATCGCGGCCGTGGCGGTATCCGTCGACTGGCAAGGGCCTACCAAAGATGCCGTCGGTGCCACCGATCTTTGCACGGATGTTTGATAGGTTCTAGGCGTGGGTAGAGTCTGTAGTGGTGCGGCGTGGCCACTCTTGTATCTGTCGGTCTTGTGTGTAAAGTTGTGTAAAGTTTGAGCTGTTGGCCTATAATGAAATTTTCTTTTCTTTATGAAAATGTCTGCGATGAGTTTGCTTTAATTTTAATCGTTGTGGATGGTGCCTCGGTCGTCAGGCGGCCGGATGCCTCTGTGAGGTTCGGTGTCAGAGTGCCTTGGTGGCGGGGCGGCCGGATGCCTCTGTGAGGTTCGGTGTCCGAGTGCCTTGGTCGGCGGGACGACCGGATGCCTCTGTGAGGTTCGGTGTCAAAGTGCCTTGGTCGGCGGGACGGCCGGATGCCTCTGTGAGGTTCGGTGTCCGAGTGCCTTGGTGGCGGGACGGCCGGATGCCTCTGTGAGGTTCGGGTGTCCGAGTGCTCGTTTAACGTCGTAGCTAGGCGGTGCCTTGGTCGGCGAGGACGGCCGGATGCCTCTGTGAGGTTACGGTGTCCGTGCCTTGGTCGATGAGACGACCGGATGCCTCTGAGAGGTTCGGTGTCCGAGCGCCTTGGTCGGCGGGACGGCCGGATGCCTCTGTGAGGTTCGGTGTCCGAGTGCTCGTTTAACGTCGTAGCTAGATAGTGCCTTGGTCGGCGGGGGCGGCCGGATGCCTCCGTGAGGTTCTAGTGTCCGATCGCCTTGGTCGGCGGGACGGCCGGATGCCTCTGTGAGGTTCGGTGTCCGAGTGCCTTGGTCGGCGGGACGGCCGGATGCCTCTGTGAGGTTCGGGTGTCCGAGTGCCTTGGTCGGCGGGACGGCCGGATGCCTCTGTGAGGTTCGGTGTCAAAGTGCCTTGGTCGGCGGGACGGCCGGATGCCTCTGTGAGGTTCGGTGTCCGAGTGCCTTGGTCGGGCGGGACGGCCGGATGCCTCTGTGAGGTTCGGTGTCCGAGTGCTCGTTTAACGTCGTAGCTAGACGGTGCCTTGGTCGGCGGGGACGGCCGGATGCCTCTGTGAGGTTCGGGTGTCCGAGTGCTCGTTTAACGTCGTAGCTAGATAGTGCCTTGGTGGCGGAGGACGATCGGATGCCTCTATGAGGTTACGGTGTCCGAGTGCTCGTTTAACGTCGTAGCTAGACGGTGCCTTGGTCGGCGAGGGACGGCCGGATGCCTCCGTGAGGTTCTAGTGTCCGGCGCCTTGGTGGCGGGGCGGCCGGATGCCTCTGTGAGGTTCGGTGTCCGAGTGCTCGCTTTACGTCGTAGCCGGGCGTGAGTGCTCGTTACCGTCGTAGCTGGGCGTGAGTGCTCGTTTACCGTCGTGGCCGGGCGTGAATGCTCGTTCTACCGTCGTAGCTGGGCGTGAGTGCTCGTTCTACCGTCGTGGTGGGCGTGGGTGCTCGTTACCGTCGTAGGCTGGGCGTGGGGCATCCTTCTCGAGTCCTCGTCGGGCGAGGGTAGCTGCGAGAGGAATGGCGCCGTCTATCCACATGTATACCCCATCCGCGGTGTGGGACCGGAGGATGGCGCGCGTTTACTGCGTTGGTTTGAGCGTCGTGCTCGTGGAGCTAATAGCGGGTAGTCCGAGTGGGTCTGGGAGGTCCGCCCAAGGGGACCCTTCCGAGCGGACGGTCCCGAGTAGGGTGTCTGGCCTGCTGTGGGCGACCCATAAAAACCTTTCTTTACTCAATCCGTATGGACTCTAGGTCGTCCGCCGACCCGAGCACTGGTGGTGTCGCTCATTGATGAGCTCCGGGAGAGTGTGAAGTATGGTCTCGACGCAGTAGAGGTGATTAGGCCGTCACCGACCTAACCGAGGGCCCACCGTGGGGCTCACTCTCACACGCCCTTGCTCAAGTTTTCTTTGGGCGGTTTATACCCATCTGGTGGGGTAGGCCTTTTGAACCTGACTCCTCGGCTGGGCCCTGGCGCAAGCCACAAAGCTTTTGCCGTCTTGGGGCGCAGCGCCCGATGGGCTTCTCGCGCATACCGAGCAACCGTTCGGCCTAAAGGCGGAGACCGAGAGGTTACGGACACGTTGTTCGGGCGGCGTCTTTATGGCCCTTCGCTGACAAGGCAGGATTAAAAGCGGAGTGGTATTGGAAACCGGGAGTTACGGTGGCGCGACAGACGAGGGTGGTCGCGACGCCGCTTGACGGGCGCTGCTTGGCGGCGTTCGTTAAATCCTCTATAAATCGCCCGTTAGGTGCTTTGAGTGGTCACGTTTTCTTGCCCTTCGTCTCTCGCCTGCAAACAAGAAGAGCACCGAGAGCTAAGGAAAAACCCACCTTTCTTTCTCACCTTCGATCGTCTCCCTGTGAAGATGTCGTGGCGGAGTGCTCGCGCCAAGACAACCGGCGCTTCGGCTTAGTGAAGAAGGGTTTCCTCATGCCGCAGACCTTCCGGTGGAGGGTGCCGATCAGGGCTATTACCCCAGCGCGTGGCGGCGAGATCGTGGTGCCCGCCTCGTTTTTGAGCGGCTTTGGCTCGCCATTGCACCCGTTCGTCGGGGCCGTTGTTTCATTACAAGGTGGAGGTGCACCATCTTAACCCTAATGGGGTCCTCCACATCGCCATCTTCATCACGCTGCTGCGAAGCCTTCTTGGGGATCGAGCCGCCTGGGCGTTGTGGAGCACTTCTTCGAGCAAGGCTCGGAAGGACAGCCGTCGGGCGCGCGGCGCCTCTGGGTGGCTGGCCCTCGGCCGCCCGGTCGAGCACGGAGTACTGGAGGTGAAGCGCCCTCGTCTAACAAGAGTGGCGTTCGAATGGCTCTCACGTTCAAGCGTCGGCGGCAGCGCCCCTCGTTTCAGGAGAGCTTCCGTGGCGGAGGCGGTGGAACTGGGCGCCAAAAGAGGGAGAAGAACAAGTGGCCCGATCGTGGAGCGGTCGGGGCTCAAAGGAGGCGGGCTCACGGGGGCGTGGTTGTGCGCGCCTTCATGGGGATCGCGTGCAACCACTTGTGCCTGAGCCGCACCCTGTTCGTATGATGCGGGCCGTCCGGCCGGCGAGGATGTCCGAACCGAGTGGCGCGTCGAGGTGGAGGCTCGGGTGGCGGCCGTTCTGGCGGCGGCATGCTGTGGCGCGGATGGCCACCGGAGCCATTCTCGGTGGCTTTTCCGCCGAATCTGTAAGCGGTGAAATTCCTTCGCCTCTCTTTTCTCGTCCTTCGCGACTTGACCGACATTCTGCATCCTCTCGGGGCTCATGGGGATGTCTTCCAGCGCCGCTCCCGGGATAAGGAGCGCGGGCGGCCGCCGGCGAGGGCAGCGGTGACTCCTCCCGCAAGAAGCGGAAGGAGGAAAGGAGGAGGAAGAAAAGTAGTGAACGCAGCGGTGAAGGCCTTGGCGAGGATGTGTCGAGACCACTGCCGTGGGGCGACTTCCCAGCAGTGGCGGGAGTGCCTCGGCCACCCCTATGGTGGGTTTTTTCGACTGCCGATCGGCGGCGGCGGCGTGGACTCGGCCGAGGGCGGCATCACGGGCCCGTGGCCACGGATCCTCGGTGGGGTGATCTTGCGCTTGCGGTCGTCGCGGCGTCTCGGTGGAGGTGGCCGAGGAGCGGCCGGCCGACTGCTTATGGCGGGGGCGGCAAAGAGGCGCGCGTGCCACGCACCCGCTTCGGCCTTGTAAGTGTATTATTATTTTATTTTTGGAGCATTTTCTTCTTGGCAAAGCCGCCGGCGACTCTTAATCTTTGCAGCGTCGGCGCCTATCTTGGGGTGATCGTGGGCGTGCCACATCGGCCCGCAAGTATGTGGCGCCGGTGATTTGGTGACCCGGTTGGGTCGGCGAAGGTCGCGGCGTCGGTGTCGAGGGCGCGATCGCCTCGAGGGACAGAGCCCACCCGAGGTCGTGCGAAGAAGAACTTCCGCGCCTCGGCGAGACCCCTCGGACGGCGTGATCGTCGTTTGGAGGATGAGACAACGGTGTTGCGGTGATCGCGCCCGATCGTGGCGGAGCCGGCGACGAGGTGCCGACCCCTCGTCCGAGGGGAGGTGCGACCGATGCCCCTCGGCGCAGTCGCCGAGGATTCGAAGGTTGACCTCGTCACCCTTGCCCATGGTGCTTTGGACGGGTGGCGTCCCGCCCGAACGGGCGAGCGGAGGTGCGCCGCCGGGTGTAATTCCCGGGTCGGGCATCATGGGTGAGGCGGAGGAGAGCGAGTGGGCCACCCCGCCGGCAAGCGCTACCGGGTGGCCGGCCGAGATAGGGCAGATCCGTGAAGGTCTAGCCCTTGCTCTGAAGTCTTCCACCAGGGCGCTGGATATGATGGTCGGGGGAGTCCAGCCAGTCGCCCAGGTAGGTCAGCCGAAAAAGTTCTGATTCGTTGCACATTTTTGATAGTTCTTCCGTGCGACTAACGGAGTGTCGATATTTCGCAAAGACTTGCGGGATCGCCGCGCGTCGGCCGAGCTCTGCAGGCGCTCCGACGGTCGTGGCGTGCAAGGAGAGTGCGGCGGTGCGCTTGAGCTGCGCCTAGCCCAGGAGGCCCTGCGCATTAGGCGGTCGGAGGCGGTGGTGATCCGCCAAGGATTTGAAGAGGCCACAAAGGCCCTTCATGATGAGCGCCTAGGAGCCAAGGCTTTGAGGGCGAAAGTGGCGGAACTGGAGTCCTCCCTGACGGAGGTCACCGAGGCCAAGGATGCCGCTGTTGCATGGAGGATCGCGCAGACGCAGTAACACGTCTGCGACCGAGCGGAACAAGGCTCGGGGACGCTGCCGAGTTCGCTCCGAGCGCGATCGCTCGAAGGAGCCGGCGAGTGAAGACTTCATCGAGGCGAAGTCGGAAGCCGCAATCGACCAACTCGCGGCGGTGAGTGTCTCAATTCTTCAATTAAGTTTGGGGTGCGACCACAGGCGAACTTATCCAAAATCTCCGCATCCGCAGAGGCGAGAAGAATCGGCGTCGCCGTGGAAGCGCAGAAGAATGGCCGCCGCCCGTGGCGTGAGCGATCGTGGCGGGGCGAGGCCGGCGGCGTTGAAGGTTCTTGAGGCGGTCGGGCGAGATGAGCGCCGAGTGGAGGCCCTCGCAAGGCCGGTCGGAGGTCTGCGACCGCATCCTTGGAGCCGGGCAGGGCCAGTGCCCTTGCCCCGCTACCGCCCGAGTGCGGACCGTAGAAGAGGCGGTGGTCACCGGCTGCGCTTGGAGCTTCATCGGCGCCGTCAACACCATCTCGTACTACGACGGCATCGACCTCGCGGTGGTGGGGGCGGCGTGGCTGGAACCGGATCGACGAGGAGATCGATCGGTTCGAGCTCTTGGTTGAGCCGCACGCCGGGAGATCGCCAACGCATCCCGCCGCAGCCGCCTTCGAGAAGCGAGGCGACCAACTCTCCGCCTCGCCACGGCCGCCGTCAAGAAGAGTAGAAAAAGTTAGCTTTATCCTTCTTAGATTGTAAAGACCGTTATTTAAACAATCTTGAAATTATCAAGTCCCAGAATCGTCCCTCGTCCTTTTTCGTATTTAGGATGATCGTTTGGCCGACCATAGCCCTAAGGACCGCAGGGGCCACTTGTGCGTAGGTCGGGTTGTTTTGGGAGGAGCGAGGTGGATTGGAGACTTGGCTATGCGTGATTAGGCGCACTTGTGAGGATAGGAGTGTTCTAGACCGGCCAGGATCTTTCCACTCGGGCACTTCCTTCTTCCGCAAAGTGCTACTTAGCAACCGTAGGCCGGGCGAGGCGTAACACTTGGGTTGAGAGGGTTACCGCCGGGATGGACCTCATGACCGGTCGGGTCACGTACCCTCATAAGCGTGGGATAGGCGAGTTCGTGCGGGGAGGAGTGTTCCTGCCGACCCAAAGGTCACTCCACTCGGGTACTTCCTTCTTCCGCGAAGTGTTAGCAACCATAGCCGGGCGAGGTCGTAGCACTTGGGTCAAAGGAGTTACCGCCGGGAAGGACCTTGTGGTCGGTTGGGTCATCAACCAGCGCAAGTGCCGACCGAGAGCGGCTGAGCGGGCGCCAAAGGCGCCCCTAGTCGTCGCTGCAGCGACCAGTGCTCGGAAGGAAGAAGGTAAAGAGCATGCTAGGAAGAGGAAAAGAGTTTAGGATAGAATCGCCTTAACTTTTCAATGTTCGGGCATTAGGGAGGATCGACCATCGGCGTCCTTGAGTCGGAAGGTGCGGTCGGAGAACTTCCACGACGGTGAAAGGACCCTCCGTGCGTCGGCTTGTGCTTATCTTTGGTTATGCGGACCCGACGCAGAACCAAGTCGCCGTACCGAAGGATCGTCCTCGAACTTGGCGGTACGTGGTAGCGGCGCGAGGCTTGTTGATATCGGCCGACCGCAGACGGCCACGTCGCGCGCCTCGTCGAGTGGTCGATGGCGTCTTGTTGCGGCGAGCCCCGAGCCTCATCGAAGGCTTGCAATCTCGGGAGCCGTATTCCGGTCGATGGGCAAAAGCGGCTTCGGCGCGAACACCATAAAGAAGGTGTGAACCCGGTCGCCGGCTCGGCGTGGTCCGCAGACTCGAGCACGGAGGCGGCTCGGCTACCAGCGCCTGCGAAATGCTCGAGCCGATCGAAGATCCGCGGTTTGAGTCCTTGAAGGATCATGCCGTTAGTGCGCTCGACACGGCCGTTAGTCGCGGATGGGCTCTCGCGCCCAATCGACACGGATGTTGAAGTCGTCCGCGAACTCGAGAAATTCCTTCCCGTGAACGTGTTCGTTGTCGGTGATGATGGGTTTGGGACTCCAAACCTAAAAGCGATGTCGCGGAAGAAGATGGCGCTTGTACCGGCGTGGCGCTCACGGCCGGCTTGGCCTCTATCCACTTGGTGAACTTGTCTACCGCGACGAGTAGGTGGGTGAAGCCCGGCGCTTTCTGAAAGGCCCGACCAAATCGAGTCCCAGACGGCAAAGGCCACGTGATGGGGATCGTCTGTAAAGCTTAAATTTGGCAGATCGTCTGCGAGCAAAGAACCGCATCCTTCACAAAGTGCGTCACGATATGCTCGGCGCCCGACACGGTGGTTGGCGATGAAACCTTGTCGAAAGGCCTTTCCACAAGAGATCGGGTCTTTGCGTGGTGACCGCAGACTCCGTGTGTATGTCGTCCGGCATTGTTTTCCTTGGTCGGTCAAGATACATTTTGGAGGACCGGAGGGACTCCTTTGTAGAGGTGCAGGCGATCGGGACGAAGGATTTTGCCCGCGGCGAGGCGCCGGGCCTCGGTCGGGTCGGGGAAGTGACCCGTCCGTCAAGCGGTCGATGTAGGGCCTCCTCGATCGGACTCAAGTGCTAGCACACGCGGCGATCCGGCCAAGTCTTCGCCCGACCGCGCGTCGGTCGGGCGGCCGTCTTTGGATTGGTCGGGTGGCCGCCACCGCCGAGTCGGTGGACGATGGGCGCAGAGGTCGAGACGAAGATCCCGGCGCGACAGCGGGCTCTGCTGGAGGCAAGATTGGCGGTGATCGGCCTCGCCATTGTAGCGTCGGTAGCTATGGTGAAGCTCGAAACCCTTGAACCGCTCCTCGAGCCGGCGTACTTCTCGACGATGCTGCGGCCATGCGGCGTCTCGGGGCTCCGCGGCCTTCATGACAGTCGACGACAAGCTTGGAGTCCCGTGGGCGTAGGCCGGCGAGCACCGAGGTCGGCGGCGATCCGGAGACCGTTGGCGAGCCTCGTGCTCGGCAATGTTGTTGGTCGCGTCGAAGAGCAACCTAATGGCATATTGAAGCTGTTCCGAGTGGGAGATGATGGCGACTCCGCGCCGCGCCATTCTTGGTGTAAGACCCGTCGAAGTACATTGTCCGATGCTGGGGTCTTCGACCCCGGTGGTGCTCAGGCTTGGTCCACTCGCGCGAAGTCGGCGAGAGCTGCGACTTGATCGCCGTCAGGGGCGTATATTATGCCATGGCCGCTAAGCTCGGCGCCCATTTGGCTATCCTTCACGAGGCATCGCGATTGTGGATGATCTCGCCTAGTGGGGACGTGGTCACCACGGTGATGGCGTGTTGATCGAAGTAGTGAGCGAGTTTCCTCTTTGCGATGAGCACCGTGAGAGTAACTACGCACTGTGGGTACCGAGTCTTGGACTCGGAAAGTACCTCAGCGATGAAGTAGACCGGTCGTTGTACCTTGAGCTCACGGCCTTCTTACGCTCGCTCCACCACGAGGGCCGCGGCGACTTGGGTAGTGGCGCGATGTAGAGGAGCGGCCGGTTCACACAGTGCCGGGCGACAGGGTGGCGAGGCAGGAAGGCCTTCAAGCGGGTGAGGGCCTCCGAGCCTCGGTGTCCAAGCAAGCGGTCGGATTTCTTGAGCGACTGTAGAAGCGGCATTCGCGTTCGCGAGGCGAGACACGAAGCGGCTCAAAGCCGTCGGGCATCCGGTCGACCTCTGGACCCCTTTGAGGTTCTTGGCCGGGCCCATCCTCGCGATCGCGAGATCTTCTCCGATTGGCCTCGATGCCTCGCTCGAGAGCGATGAAGCCTAAGAGCTTTCCTTTGGGGACCCCGAAGACGCACTTCTCTGGGTTGAGCTTTATGCGAAACCGTCGAAGGTTCGCGAAAGTCTCTTCTAGGTCGGCGATAAGGTCGTCAGCCTTTCTGGTCTTTACGACAATATCGTCGACATATGCCTCAACGTTGCGGCCGATCTGGTCATTGAAGCACGTTTGCATACATCGCTGGTATGTAGCGCCCGCGTTCTTCAGGCCGAAGGGCATTGTGACATAGCGAGCAGGCGAACAGAGTGATGAAGGAAGTCGCGGTGGTCGGACTCCTTTAGCGCAATCGGTGGTAGCCCGAGTAGGCATCGAGAAGGAAAGAGACTCGCACCCGGTGGAGTCGATGACTTGGTCGATCGAGTAAGGAATGGGTCCTTGGGGCATGCTTTGTTGAGACTCGTATAGTCAACACACATTCTCCATTGCCCGTTCTTCTTTTTACAAATCTGAGGTTGGCTAGCCACTCGGTGGCGCACCTCTTTCTGAACCCCGCGCCAAGAGTTTGGCGATCTCCTCCCCTATAACCTGCGCCTTTCCTCGTCGAGCGGCGCGGCGTTGGGCGACCGGCTTTGAGCACAGTCGGACGCTCAAGGAATGCTCGGCGACCTCCTTTGGAATGCCGGCATGTCGGAGGACCTCCATGCGAAGACATCTTTGTTAGTGCGGAGGAAGTCGGCGGCGCTTTCCTATTTGGCGGGGCGTGGCTCGACCCGACGGTCTTGGTCGGATCACGAGGATCGACCGTGACCTCCTTCGTGTCCTCGGCGATTTGAAGGATCCCCCCCGATTTCTTGGATTCGAGGGACGGACTCGGCGGCTTCCTTCCGAGCTTGTTGAGTTCCGCGAGGCAACGATCGCCGAGGCGAGCTCGCATTGCCGCGCTCGCGATTGAAGGCAAGCTGGAAGGGCGATGACGCGGTGATGACTCCATGCGGTCGGGCATCTTGACTTGAGGTAGGCGTGGCGGGGATCGCCATGAACTTGGCGTAGCATGGCCTCCCAGGATGGCGTGGTAGGCGCGGAAATCCACGACCTCGAAGGTGAGGGTCTCGGTGCGGAAGTTTCCGGCTCCCGAAGGTGACGGGCGGTCGACTGCCGGCGGATGGGCTTCTTGGCGGGATGGCGCCATGGAAAGGTGCCTTGCTTGGCCGGAGGCTTGGCGCGGGACCCCATAGCGTCGAGCGTCTCAACGTAGAGGATGTTAAGGCGCTGCCGCCGTCCATCGGCACCTTCGTGAGGCGCCGTTCGACGACGGGTGACCACCACCGGTACCTTCGGTGTGGGGACGCGATCGGTGATCGGTCCGATCAAAGGTGATCGGGAACTCCGACCACCGAAGATATTGGGGGCGCCGGCGTGGCGGTGTGGACCTCGCGATAGCGAGCTTGAGTCGGCGCTTATCGGCGTAGCAAGCGGTCGCCGAAGATCATGAGGCGGCCGTCGGGCTCGGGAACTCGTCGTCGCCTTCTTCTCCGCCGTTCGCGGGCTGCGGCGAGCTTCTTTCCTTTGCTCGCGGCGTGGTGGGGGCGCTAGAGATAGCGCCTCGGGACTTGCGATCCGGTACTTGTGCTTGACGGAGAACCCATGGTTGGGCATGGGCCGTCCATCAATTTCTCGAAGTGGTCGGGCGGCGGTCGTCGCGCGCCGCTTTGCGAGGCGGTCGGCCGTGGCGACCACTGGGTCTCACGGATCGCTCCCGTGCCGCTTTCGCTTGTCGGCGGTCGGGAGAGACCGAGTTTGGACGCGGGCTCTGCTGGGCCTTTCCTCGCCGAAAATAGCCCCTACGGCCTCCTCGCCGGGCGTGGTTGGTGGCGATGTCGAGGAGTTCCTTGGTGGTCTGGGCTTGAGGCGGCCCACTTGTGCACCAAGGCCTTGCGGAGGTGCCGTAGATGAAGGCTCCCACGACATCGGCGTCGGAGATGTCGGGAGCTCGTTACCTGGCGGAAAACCGCGGATGTAGTCGGAGGTTTCCACAGGCTGCTTGTTGCAGCCCTTCAGTCCAGGAGTTTCGGGCGCTTGTAAGTGCCCGGAAGTTACCGATGAAGAGATTCTTCAAGTCGGCCCAGTTCACGGCGGTTTTGGCGGCGGTACTCGAGCGAGCTCGGCCGAGTCCGCGAGTAGATGGGGAGGTCTTGGATGATGAAGAGATCATCTGTCGCTCCCACCCGGCATGCGAGCCGGTAATCTTGAGCCGACACAGGTTGGTGGCCCGGTGTACTTGGCAATGTTGGTAGGCGCCGGAATCGGGCGGAAATCCGCTGGCGGATCCTTGGCAAAAGCCCGTGGTCGGGACCATCGGGGCTCGGGCTGCGATAGTGGCGCTCACCATCCGCAACACGTGAGTGGCGGCGTCCTCGCCATCTTTCTTGGCGCCTCGAGGTGGCGCGGATGTCGTAAGGCATTACCGAGGCGCTGGCGCACCGGTGCGTGAGGCTGGGGTGGTGCGGTCTTGGCGCACCCACCGGCTCCGCGACGGCGTCTGGGCCCGTGGCGGAAGAAGCGCCGGTGTGGTAGGGGCCGGAGGCTGCATGTCTTTGCACGCGCGCGCTCCACCAGCCCGAAGGTTACGGTAGGTAGCTCGGCCTCGGGTTTGCGGGCTCCGGAAGGCCTCGGAGCAGCATTGCGGCCGCAGCCACGTTTTGGCTCGCGTGAGGGAAAAACTGGGGGGCGCCGGATTCTGCCCCCACCTTGTGGTGCTCTTGGCGCGCGCGCCCGTGCGCGTCGCCCAGCACTTGCGCGGGCTCGGGCTCGTCCTGCTCCAGGTCGGCCTGGAGCCGGTCGAGCTCAGCCCTTCGCTCCTCCAGCTCTCCGCGTTGCCGTTGGAGCTCAGCGCGGCGAGCCTGAGCGCGTTCAGCGCGCTCGCGCTGGTATTCCCCCTCCTGTGCCTCAGTGCGCCGGACGGGGACCGTCGTAGCCGCGGTGGCTACGACCAAATCGGCTGTGCCCGCCACGTTGCACTCGCGAGAGTGCCGCCTGCGGGCGGGATACTCCGCGTCGGAGCTGGAGCCGTGGCTGGAAGAGTCTTCCAGCAACTCGTGGACGGAGGTTGGCATGTAGCCAGCCATCGCCACCAGTCGCGAGCCTACGGGGGGTGACATGGTCACCCGCCCGGGCCTACGGGAGTTTTCGCCGACCGCGGCGGAGCACTCCTCGGGTTCGGCCGGGGCTGCAGGGCGCCCAAGCCGAGCTTAGCGGCCGCCGGAGAGGGCGCCCAAGCTCGTGGCGCTGTCTTCGAGGCAGCGGGACGCAGCGTGAGCCCTCCGTCGGGTGTGGCGGTCGAGGAGCCGAAGCGGATCCGGTTCCCGCGCGATCATGCCGTCGCGATGGGTGGATGCCATCGAGGAGACAAGCGGAATCCGGAGATGGTGATGAAGACGCGAAGTCCCCTACTGGCGCGCCAGCCGGCGTTTTCGGAGCGCGGCAAGTAAAATTTGTAAGTCTAGGGGTCGCGCGTTCCACTCCTGAATGGTTAGACTCGTGAGTCCAAGATGTATCTTGGTTGGTGAAGGTCCTACCCGATTAGTGTGTGGTGGTGTTGTATTACTCTTGGTACAGATGACTGCACAAAGTTTTACAAGCGAGAATGCCAATGGCTTAGCGAGAGGAGTTTGATAGCGCTCTCTCCCTTTCTTGTTCTTGCTCGTTGTTTTTTGAATCGTTTAGCCCTGCCTCCTTTTATATCTGAAGGAAGGGGCAGGTTACATCGAGTCGGGAGGAAGCGAGGTGACCTACGCTAGAGCTCGGTCCTTCGTCACGTGGGTGGTCGCCACCCATCTTGCCCATCTTTGGGTTGGTAGCCTTGGTGGTCAGGGAGGTTAGGTATTTCCCGGGAAGTAGCGTACTTGCCCTCTGTGATCCTTGCGAATGCTGACGTCGAGGTGCGTGACGCTGGTGCTGCCTCGGGAGGGAGCGTGCGCTCGTGCTGTACGTGACCGGTTGATGGGGCTGGAAGCTTTGTCTTCTACAGTCACCAGATCTTCTTGGGAAGGAGCCACCTGCCCTCGTATAGTCGCTCTGATTGACCTTATCCGAAGTGCGTGGCGGTAGACCGGTGAGGACGACACGCGGCACTCGGCGTTCACCACCTTGGTTTGGTTGGAGTCGGAGATCCCGCCCGCCAAGAGGGGGTCGGGGCCGTCTGCAGTCGGATTCGCTTCCTGGCGGTCGAAGCGGATGCCTTTCGCGGTCTCGCAGGTGATTCGGTCGGCGGCGGGCCGGGCGCGGCCTGTTGGGCTGGAGATATGCTTGAGGCTGCTGGCTCGTCGCTTCGGGCTGTTGGGGTATCCTTTTTATTAGTATTCGTCAATAAACTTAATTCACTTTATTTTAGCCTACAAGCTCCAGATCTGAGGTGGAGCTAGAATCTAGAGCTCTGCCAAACAGGGCCTAGTACTGCTCTAGCTCTACTCCGGTCGCAGATATAACTTTTTTGACTACTAATTTATATTATAATATATTTATAAAATTTAATAAAATTCTAATATTATAAAAGTATTTTTGGAGACAAATCTATACATATGATTTTCATATATCTAATCTAAATATTTAAAAAGGTATTAATGGTCATTGTTTCAAAAGTTTTACTGTACGCAACTCAAAACAGAGTGTACATGTATTTGACGAGGAATACTAAACCACTTTTCTCTTGTACGCAGTGTGTGATGTGTGTTACTGCTACTAGTTACCCTCTCCTTTCATTATCACGACGGAGAGGTATTCTTCCCAGCTGCGAGGCATATTTCTTTAAGTAAAGTTCCTATATTACTAGCCAATTGAGATTTGCATCTGGAACAGAAGGATGTGAAAACTGTTATGGGATAAGATATTCGTAACCGTTTTGGTTAGATTATATCTCTTATATGTAGGCGAATTCGAATCTATCTCTTGTAGTTTCTTCTATATATTAGGCATCCTTCTTGTACAAAAGAATCAATCTAATAAAGCGAGAGAACTTTGCCCCTATTTTGTGTGTGCTCCAGTTCTTGTTCTTGTGATTTTGTTGATGTGCTATTGATTGATCGTGAGTAAACGACTATGTTTTACAACGCGTTATCAGCACGAAGTTCTACCGAGGCCGATTGTGCTCGTCTGCCTGCGATAATCTACATAGCATTGGAATCATCCTGCTACAATTGATCATCCTACGACAAGCCCTACGTAAGCGCTTCTATGCAATCGTTGATCCTGCAGATCATCGTATTATTATTATAGAATAATTGCAAGCTACTGTTCATCATCAATAAAAAATCAGTAGCGACTGAACCGCGCGTCCAACAGGTGGCGGCGACGGCCATGCCTGCGCCCGAATCAACGCCACCCTTGCCGGAAGCCAAGGTGGCGCAGTCCACCACCGATGTCTGCCCAGAAGGTGGCCCCGAGCCCTTGTCCGCCGGAGATCGGTCCTGAAGACTGCTGCTCGTCGCCATTGCTGGCGGCGTCTGTCGTGCGCCTCACCTGCCGATGCCGTCTCCCACAGAGACGACTGCAGCCTTCACGCCCCTCGGCCTTCGCGTCGTCGCCGTCTCGAGCTCCACGCTTACCATCGGTGCGCCGCACGTCCGCCAATGCACACGCTTGCTTAGAATAATTTTTTTTGGAAATTCTTAAATTATGTCGTCGCCCGCAGAGATGACCGTGGTCGCCGCGCCGCTCGACGCCCGCAGCAACGACCGCGGCTACCGCGCCGTCCGACCTCTTTGTGTCGTCGCACCCGCCTGGCGGTAGCATCTACGTCGACTGCCCGCAGCATCGACCATGCGACAGGCGCGTGAGGGGAAAAGTCCGTGTGGAGAAGAGCTCACGAAGAGAGGAAATCGGCCGGCCAGTGTGCTTGTAATGTCGCACAAAGTGCGGTCAGTGAGGCGGGTAGGGGTGGGAACCCTAGCCGCCGCCCCTTTTGCTGAGCTGGCCGGCCAGTAGCCCGAGGCTCGTTTTTCTTGCCATTCAAACTGTGTGGGCCGTTTCTCGGATCGAGGCCGAACGGGCTTTTTTTGGCTGAGCGACCGAGCGGCCTTTTTGGGCCGGATGGGCCGTACGGCCCGGTAACCGTACGGCCACCCGTGGGAATATATATTATTGAATTAATCATTAAATTTTGAAAATTGTTGCTAAATCCTAGAAATTAGGTATTCTAGGTCATGGGCTTTTGTAAAATTTGGTAAGTTTATATTAGCACATTGGAAGTTCCATACTCTGGGTTTATTTTCTAGCTTTATGCCATATTTAATATGTGCTGGAATTTATTTTCTGTTATTTAAGTAATTCTGAACATTGCTTCAAAAAATGACAAAAAATGCTAGAAAATTATGAAAAATTATGTATGACCCATTGGTGAGATTCATGTTGCTGTATTTTTTTCTTAGCATAATTCCATATTGATATATGTTGAAATTTATTTTTCTGTTATATTGTAATTCTGAAAATTACCGAATAATTAGCAAAAATTATGGAAATTGCTAGAAAAATTATGGGAAATTTTAGATAATTATCTACTGAATAGATATAGACCAAGCTTTACTGATTGAAAAGAGAGCATGCAATATATTGATTTTACCGGTAGTAAAGTCATTTTGCATAAATAGAAATAGGATATATTGAACATCGCAAAGAGGGAATTTATCAAGCTTGCACTGAATGGCAACAATTACCTTACCCGGGCAATGGATATTAAGATTAATCGATAGCTCGATCTTTTGATGCTACTTTTTCCCCAACCTGAAGCTAGTACCACTGCTCTTCCCGAAGCCACCAGATGTACAATTTTGCACCTCCTGAGGCACCATCTTCATACGAACCTGAAGGCCGAATAGTTGATGGAAGATGACCAGCTGGTATTTTTGGATTCCCTGGAGGAAAAATATATAACTAGCAAAGATCCGCTATGTTGCTAGAAGCACAACGTGAATGGATCCTCCCGCGCTTTCAAGATTTTAAAGGCTATGGCAGCATACAATTTTTGCCATACACCAGTTGTCACTGATCTAACATTCTATAACCAGAAAGTTATTGATGCTAAAAAGATCGACAAGACATTGTGCACATTCCACCCCAATATGAGGATACTGCAGCAACAGTACCATCATGCAAAGTACCAGAAGTACTCTGAGCTTATATGAATTTTGCTAGAAGCAGAAAAACATGATGAACTCATGGTGGAGAATCATCACGTACTTCCTAATGGGAGTCATGCAGTGCCTGAAGAACATGCAAATGCTCAGCAGGTTAGCAATAGCCATGGCCGCAGAAAGGGCCAAAGGAATAAAGGGGGTAAATGGAAGAATGGAAGATCAGATGGAGGAAGAGACTATCTATAGTGGAAAAGTAAAGATAAAGGGCCAGGGGATTCCAGAAGCAAGATTAAGCTAAATAAGGCTGTAAACCCTGAAGAACCCTGTATCGTGCAACTATCGCATCCCGAAGTATGTGGTAGACCTTTACATGCAATCCACTGGAAAACTCAATAAGACCCAGGGAAACAATGTTGATTCATACTTCACCGTTTAACCTGTTGTTGATACAGATATTGAGAAGTGTAATGTTATGCTTCTTGAAATTATTAAGTTCGAGGAGTCCCAGTAGGACACCTATGACTCATATGGAGACTTGGCTTAGTCTCTTAAGTATTCCTTCGCTTTGCTAGTCGATGTCACATATTCCTTATAAGTCTCCGTATCAGTTTAGTTCTAGTTCTTGAATGAACATTTGGTCGATGCTCCTGTTGAGCGATTATCATTTAAAATTAAATAAATAGCTATTTCCCAGATATTTGATTAATTGTGCTATGTTTGTTCTATATTCTACAATTTATTCCTAATGCAACAATTGTTTGATTGTTAAATCATACCTCTAATATAGAACAAAGTATAATCCAATGGCGGAGGAGGAAATCTGTCTAGAAGATAGTTGTACCACACTAAGTGAATTTGGAAATATCGCCAGAAGCGATGCTCTTATAGTTGGCACTGGAAGAATGCCATATTATACCATGAGTCCAATCGTACTCCCTTAAGTTTTAAAGACATTGGTCTGAATCATTTACATATGGAGACAGTGAATGAGGATGGTACATAATACCTACTCATGGCTAAGTTTAATGGGTGTAATAAACATGTGGTTGAAAATTTTCATTCATTCTCCTCCGGGTTATACTATGCACATATAAAACCTGAAGTTTGTGTTGCGATGAAAACCCAGAAATATTTAAGATCTAGCAGATCGACTGGGTTATCCTGAGAAGAATAATTAATAATTCTGCTAGCCATAGCATAAAAAACTTTTCTAGACCTGAATATTTCTTATGCCCTGTTGTGTTAAAGGAAAGCTCATACTTAGATCTTCTTACCTCAAAGTTCGGGAAGAATCACTGAATTTTCTAGAGAAAATTCAAGGTAATATCTGTGGACCTGTTCAGCCCCTGTCGGGTCCCTTTTAAGAAATTTTATGGTACTGATAGATGCTTCTACTAAATAGTCTTATGCTTTTGCAAAATTAATTGCCCAAATTATTAAGAGCCTCTTTTCCAGAAGAAAGGATCAAGTCTGTTCGAATGGACAATGCTACCGAGTTTACCTCAATAGCATTTAATAATTATTGTATGACTCTAGGAATTAATGTAGAGCATCTCGTACCTTATGTCCACACTCAAAATGGCCTTGCGGAGTCATTAGATTACAAGAATAAAACTTATTGCTAGGTCACTCTTGCAGAATAGTAGGCTTTCCTCCAGTTGTTGGGGCCACGTAGTGCTGAATACTGCGGTATTAATTCAACTCAGACCAACTACACATCATGAAAATTCTCCGTTGTGGATAGTACGTGAAAAAGAATTAAGTATTTTCCATCTGTGAAAATTTGGCTATGCTATATACATGCCAATCTCTCCACTACAGTGTATCACCATGGAACCTCACCGAAAGTTAGGGATCTATGTAGGTTATGCATCTCCGTCAATTATTAAAAACCTAAAGCCTATGACAGGGGATTTGTACACGGCTTGGTACACTGATAGTACTAAGGATATTTTTCAGCATTAGGGGTAGATAAATACCACAGTAGAGAACATCGAGTCCTTAGATCCACGCACTACAGAGAACGAACTTGAAGTTCGGAGGATAATAAATCTGCAACAAATAAGCCAATAATCTACCAAAATACCTTCACTGATCATAAGGTAGTGGAAAGATCTCATATACCCGCAGTATATATACCTGAAAGAGTGAAAATACCCTAGAAGGATATTGAACTCACTCTTGACCCTCATGATAAGAAGAGGGGGAGGCCTCCAGGTGCACTTGACTCAATGCCGCTGAGACGTTCGCAGAAGTAGAGAACCGAACAAGTGAGAACACTACCTGAGACAGTTGAAGAAAATCACTGAAGTGAGCCATCCTGAAGATGGTAACATCCCTGAAGTGATCCATCCTGAAGATGATAACCCCAGCGTATATTTTGCGTGCACAATCCCACGCTGGGAAGACGGAACACCCACATTGTGGGAAATCACGAGGAGTTGGAAGAAATTAATGAAAAGATATCCATAAAGCGGTGCAGGAGAATTGTATGAAACAAAGACTACATTTGTCGATATATTTTACGCCTCTAAAAATTGCTAAAAGCTGGATCCAGAACTAAAGTCCATGGTAGAGTGCCAGAAGCGCTCAGATTGGGTCAAATGAAAAGAAGCAATTGAGGCAGTGCTCGCTTAATAAAAGGAAAGTTTTTGGTCCCGTTGATCGAACATCTCCTAAAGTGTTCCCTGTAGGATCAAATGGGTTTTCATCCGGAAGAGAAATGAAAATATCTAGGTGGTGAGATATAAAAGCGAGGCTTGTAGCACAAGGGTTCACGCAGAGACCCGACATCGATTACAATGAAACATATTCTCCTGTAAAGAGTGTAATAACATTTCAAAATTTAATATTAATGGCAGCAAGCTTAAACTTATCATTGCAGTTGATGGATGTAGTGACCACATATTTATATGGGTCACTGGATACGGATATTTATATGAGAGTCCATGAAGGAGTTAAAATTCTGAATCCTAACAATCGCAACATGTATAGCGTCAAACCGAAGAGATCACTATACAGATGAAAACAATCGAGGAGAATGTGGTATAACTGACTTAGTGAGTTCCTTCTGAAGAAGGAATATTTTCCTTGTGTGTTCATAAAGAAATCCCAGAATGGATTTTGTATCATCTCAGTTTTATGTCGATGTTCTGAATATCATCGGAACCACAGAGGAAATAAAGGAAGCAAGTTCTTTCTTTAAGACGGAGTTTTGAGATGAAAGATTTGGGTAAAACCAAATATTGCTTAAGCTTGTAGCTAGAGCATTTCTCAGAAGGAATTTTTGTACACCAATCTATCTATACCAAGAAGGTATTGGAAAGATTTAATATGGATAAATCTCATCCTTTAAAACTCACATGGTTGTAAGATCCCTTGAAGTGAATAAAAACCCTTTCAGACCAAGGATGGAAAATGAGAAAGTTTTAGAACCTAAAGTCCCATACTTATTTATCTTGCGAATTGTACAAGACCTGATATTGCATTTGCAGTGAATTTGCTAGCAAGACACAGTGCAGCTCGAACCAGAAGATATTGGGCTGGTGTCAAGACTTTACTCAGATACCTCCAAGGTACTCAAGATCTTGGATTGTTTTTTCAGAAAAACCAAGACTAAACCATGGTGGGATATACGGATGCTGGCTATTTGACTGATCCCCACAGTGCCAAATCTCAGACTGGTTTTGTATCTCTTTGCGGTGGTATAGCCGTTTCTTGATGGTCTTGTAAGCTATCTTGGTAGCTACTTCTATCAACCACTCAGAGATTATAGCTTTATATGAAGCCTCACATGAATGTGTTTGGCTAAGACGTATGATTAACCATATTCAGAAGTTATGTGGTCTTAACACCGTCATACCCCCACAATTATCATGAAGATAATGCTGCTTATGTTGCACAAATGCAAATAGGTTATGTGAAAAGTAATATCACGAAGCATATTGCTCCTAATCTTTTCTATCCTCGCGAATTCCAGAAGAAAGGTGAGGTAAAGATTTTGCAAACTAAGTCATTTGAAAATCTTGCAGATTTATTCATTAAGTCCTTGCCTAAATCTATATTTCAAAGATGTGTTAAAGGCATTAGAATGAGAAGACTTAGAGATATGCAAAGTTCAGGGGGAGTAAATCCTTGAACCATGACCCTTATTATGATCCTGAAGATCCAAATATAGATCCTAAAAATTATAAGTTGTATTCTTTTTCCCTTAGTGAGTTTTCCTGAAGTTTTCTCACGTAACGATTTTTAATGAGGCAACTAGTGCAACGTAAGTGCGAGTGCAATGTACTCTTTTCTCCATCTCCTTTTTCCCACTGGGTTTTTTAGTGGAGTTTTTTATGAGGCATGTACATTACGTGGTATTCGTCCAAGGGGAGTGTTATGAGAAAAGATATTCGTAACCATTTCGGTTGGACTTTATCTCTTATGTGTGGGCGAATCCGAATCTATCTCTTGCAGTTTCTTCTATATATTGGGCATCCTCTTTGTACAAAAGAATCAATCTAATAAAGCGAGAGAACTTTGCCCCCCTACTTTGTGTGTGCTCCAATTCTTGTTCTTGTGATTTCGCTGGCGTGCTATTGATTGATCGTGAGTAAACGACAACGTTTTACAACAAAAACAGCATTCTTGTATGGTGATTTTGAAGAGAAAATCTACGTGGAGCAGCCAAAAGAGTACCGTGAACCTAAAAAATAGCACCCGGTTTGTAAGTTAAACAAGTCATGATTGTACGAGGTTGAAACTGTATCCAAGTCAACAGTACAAATGTTTGACTTGCACATTGTGAATTGGCTACATGCGATGTGAGTATGATTGTTGTGTTTATGTTCGACACCTTGATGATAGTTCATTTATTTATTTTTTCTACTGTTTATTGATGATATGCTAATTGATACAAAGCACATGTATGATATGATCGCTTTGAAGGGTTTGCTAAGTCAGGAATTTGAAACGAAAGACTTAAAGGCAGCCAAGAAACTTTTCGGCGTGAAGATACTGTTAGACCCTGGAAAAACACTTTCGAAATCCTCTGTGTATACCGTACTAGTCCAGGAAAAGCTAGCACACACAGTAAACAAAGCTGATACCACAACATATCATATTAAATTTTATTCATTTAATTATCAGAGTTTTACAATATTAATAGCTCGCATGCTAACTGAAAATATAGCAGCGGAAAGCAAAAGAAGTAGTAGAATCTAGCAAATCTGCCACAAGCAATTAATCGACTAGGGCTATGGCCTAGTCATCGAGATGTCAGTAGTGATGTAGAGCTCCTCCTCTAAAAACAACCGATAATGCAAGGTGAGTACAAAAAGTACTCGCAAGCCACACAGTAAATACGGTATTAATTCAGGGATAACACAGGAAGGCATAATACGGTTAGTTTGAGCATAAAGCAACATTTCAAATATAGTAAGTAATTTCCAATGCGTAATTGATATAGAAAAACTGAATTTTAAATCAATTTTCCACACGGGATCTGTCCCTGAGTTTCATCCCAAATTTTCCAAACAGAATCCATTCCATCTACAAATCATCTTTCTCAAATCACTTTTGGAAAACCAAAGTCTAATCCATGAAAGACCAGCTCGGCATGTCCATGACCGTGGACGCAACTAGTCGATTAGTTTTAACTCTGTAGAGGTTGTACAACTTTACCCATTAGATATAATCAACTTAATATGTCGATCATGACACGTTTTCTTAGGCGTGCGGCTAAGTGATTATCACAAGACCTTTACAATGTGCCATCCCAAGTAGTCATGCCTCGCTAAGGTTCCACCACTGATATGGTTTGAAAGCCTAGTTCATAAGCCCCTTCTTGTACCACTCACTTATCCAAATGGTACAACTAATATTGGGACTTTGCAAATTAGTTAGTCAGGTCTGTCTCATACTAGACTTGTTGTAATACGGTTACGCTTTACATTCAGGGGCTCACAGACCTGTCTTAACGGACTAGGCGAGCTTTACAATATACCCAAAGACCACCGGTCAACCATTCTCGCCCAATCTAAACCACATTTTCATTTTCTTTTGACCAATATGACTTTTTCCATCATTCTATAGTACACCAATACCAAGGAATAATTTCATTTTAAAAGAATTCTTTACTTGGCTCAAATTCACATAAAGACTTACTTTTAGATCTAAGCATTTGATAATCATCACATACAAGTATTCCTTAATGTATCAATGACATACATATCCAAGTTCAAATGTGGTTTTAACAAATTGGACGTTACTAATCATTTAAATGTGGGATTTAAATTACACTGATAAAATTATGCATGCAGTAAATTAAATAAAAAATAGTTCAAAAATCTAGGATCAACATAATTAAGGGTGTAACTTGCCTTGCATGATGCTCTGGAGATCTGGGTCGTCGATTTGGTACTTTTCCGGCACTCCGAAATCTAAACGTTGGAAAATAGCCAAATTCAAACAAAATCCAAATAAATTTAAATAAAATCTAAAACTATAATAAATAGGTAGATTATGATCTTATATAAAATTAGGAAGAAAAATGAGTTCAATCGGACTTAGAATGTAGGAGATCGGACCTTTTGAACTTCACAATTTTTTAAAAATAGAGCTCTTGCCGGACATGGAGAAGAAGGGGCTGCCGATGGTGCTATGATGGGAATTTTCAAAATCTGTTTTTATCCGATGTAGAGGACACTGAGGTGAAGCTCTAGAAAAAATGTGATGCTGAATGGAGGTCGGAAGTGATCAAGAGAGCTCTCCGAAAGTTCACTTAAGTTCGAAAAGAACGATTTGCTCAGAGAGATCCGGAGGGCGAATTGCAAAACATCAAATTGTTTTTTGTGTGGGGAATGAGGAGAGGAACGTGTGGTTCAATGTATAGGGCAATCGGAATAGTTGATCAGCATAAAACGCTCGTCGGAGTAATGGCCAGAATAGTGATGGGTTCATTGGAATTAATTGAGTTGAAACCAGTAGAATTTTAATGTGGGTCAGGTGGTTTGGGTCCACTGTAGCTGATAGGTGGGGCTGGAGAGAAGCGGATTGGGTTGGGTCAATTTAAAAAAATTCCAAATTAATCAATTTTTGAAAGTAATTATTTTACTACTGAAAATTCAGATTAAATCTAGTAAAGTAGCAAATAAATTCTAATAAATTTGGGAATTCGAAGAGAAACCGACTTCAGTAATTAAATCACGAACAAAATATTAATACATAATATTATGCTGTTATTTTTACACAGTAATTAATTTTTAAATATTGAAAATTCCTTTTAATAAATAAAAATAATAGACTAGCCCTAAAAATTCTAGAATATTTCAGAGAGTTGAAATAGGGCATTTTGAGCTTACCACAATTATTTAAAATATGTTAATATAAGTTTATTTATTTTGAATAATCGATAAAATCTGAAAAGGCCTTTTAGTAAATAGAAAATTGGGTTAAAAAATTTACAAGAATTTCACAGAAATTCCTTGACTCATTTTGAACTTAATAAATTATTTTAAATTTAAATTTTGTTTTTAGTTTTACACAGAAATTAATTTTTAGTTTCTGCAAAATTGTAAAAGCCTTTTTAAAACCCAGAAAATTCATAGAAAATACTACAAATTTAGAAATAATTATTAAAAATCCAGAAAATTGAATTATTGCTGGAAATTCTCAAAATTTAATAAAATAATATTTTAAATTTATTCATTGTTATTATTATTTTAAAATACAATTTTTTTTAAAAAAACAAATGACAATTTTTTTGAGATTCTACATATACGCAGGGACAAAACCTCAAGAAAACTATGGTTGTCACAACCGGAGTATGTTGAGAAAGTTCCAGATCGGTTTGAGATGAGTAAAACTAGTAGAACGTTTTAAACTTTTTTCTGAATTTTATCAGAGTATAGCAGACGAGAGCGAAGAATCCGATGGCGCTGCACGTGCCGCTGCTAATTTACTCCCTCATCGGGCTCCGTGCGTGCAGGAATTGCACCACCGAGGCACCGACCACGCTTTGTTGATCTGAATTATTTCTCTGATTAAGCAAGCCCTGGTGAGCAGCTAGATGGACTTACTTGGGGCTTGGGGGATCAACGTACACATACATTAATACATACATGAATGTAACTAGATGCGTACGTGCGACACTACACCGTGCAAGCGCGTGACCTCGCGCGAGGGTGACTTCGAAACCACGAGTTTTTTTCAAAACAGTGGTAGGAGGGTATAAACGTATTTTCAAAATTTTAAAGGGGTCTTCTAAGAATGAGCTGATAGGGGACTTGAACGGATTTTTTTTGAATTTCTGGAGGGATCTAAATACGATTTTAGAATTCTCGAAGGGTCTTTTTAGAGAAAAAAAAGTCGATAGGAGGACCTAAACATAATTTAAACATTTCTGAAGGACCTCTTCGTGAAATAGGTGACGTGGCGCATCGTCTGGACAAGAAAGCTTTAATCTTCAATACAGGTAGTATATATATATATACTCCACTAGCTTAGCAGTTAGTTAACTAGAGTGGCAATGTTACTCCACAAGAAGCTGCCTGTAGGTCGTAGCTTCCTCCGAAGTCCAAACCCTGTGCAGTGCAGAAGCAAATACTAGTAAGTAATTGCTAGTGTCCATAAACACACAATACAAGCGAGAAGACCCGCCACCAGGCCAGGCCGGAGCAAGCTGGTCTGACCCACACTTACTGCCCAAGATTCTGGCCGCCTTTGATCTCTCTAATCTATTCCGTCGGGCCATAAATAGTTATTGTTTTGGATATCGACACGATCTTCAAAACATATTTTTGAATACTAACTTATCTCACACCATTTGCAATGGTTTGGATGGCTAAATTATCTCTTGCGTTGCGTTATAGATAGCGTATTTTCTTATATGAAACGGAAGAGACAGCCCACTTCCGCAGATGCCCTGAGTCGTCATCGTCTCCACCTAAGATCCAACTTGTACCAACTGCATGCTGCCACGGCGCGCCTAGCTGCAGGTGGCTGCCTGCTGCAGTGCTGCATAGTCATCGCATGCAGCAGCTGCACCTGCACCTGCACGTACTGCGCGCACCGCCATGTTCGAACACGGTGGCCGTGGGCATTGCTTGAAATGAGCCAACCGTGGTTGGTTTGGTGGTCTATTTATACACATGCTTTGCTTAACACTAATACTATCATTTGCTTTTGATCGGTGATGAGATGTTCAGGTTAAGCTAGCTTTGCATGAAACCGCGCGTACTCTAGCTTTCCGTCCTATTGACCAGGATCTATTGGTTTAATTAGCAACGACAGGACATGGGTGCTTATCGCATCTGTACAAGAAGACCGCACATATTTAATTAAGCATGTTCACTGAATGACAGACCGCCTTTACCCAGGAAGATTGAGCTCAATCACTAACGTGTTCAATGAATCGCACCACATGAATGGATCGAACAGCTAGCTAGCAGTGTTAAGTACGTACCGCATTTGTTTGACCGAGCAAGATTCCACCGCATGCTTCCATGTTAAATTAACGCAACCAACCGGGATACTTTTATATATATATATATATATATCTTTACTATTTCTAATTAGGAGTTGGTGGCAGTGATCCGTTCTCCTCTAGAGTATCTGATTCGTTGGATCTCATATGAACGGTCGAGATAGAAGAGGATTTAATCGTATCTTAGATGGAAGGATTTTATCATATCTTTTTTGAATAGAAATATTATTTTAGCATATCTCTATTCACATGTTCTTACTATGGAAGGATGTTATTTATATATCTTATAAATGAAAGGATTTTCTCATCATGTCATGCATGGATAGAAGGATATACTCACCATATCCCATAATACGGGAATTCTATCTCATCATATCTGGAAATGCATAGATTAAAAGGAAAGAATCACGCAACCAAATCACGTGCCAATCACGAAGATGTCGGGGAGACCTGGCATCCGCCTGCGTACGCTGCCTTCTGCTTTCATCTACTCCCTATTAGAAGGCATCCACTCTCATCTCTAGGAGGACAGATCGGTCGGTAGTGGAGACACACGCACGAAGAGAAGAGAAAGGCTGCGTGCAAGAAGCAAGAAGATTTCCTGCAAGAGGAAGGCAACAACTTTCTCCTCCTTCAATGGTAAGGATTGATATCTCTCTACTAATTCTAATTAAGAGTTGGTGACGATCGTCCATTCTTCTTCAGAGTACTTGATTCGTTGGATCTAATATGAACGGTTGAGATGGAAGAGGATTTAACCCGATAGTCAAATCTCTTCAGTGGAACAAATTTTTTCTACTATTGAAACATAACTAAAGTTAGTGTTCTTTGCAATAGGGTATATTCGACACGTCCTTGTGTGGCCCTCCATGATTTCTATACACGTCCTTGTGTGGCGAAACGGTTTGGTGAACCCTGATCCACGGTCTTCAACCCTCCCATAATTTGGAGAAGCCTTGTTTTTTTTTATTATAATCGTTGCACCTAGGAATATTTAAATTACATGCTCTTCTGCAAAGTATACAATAGCGCACATAATTAGTGGAGTTAATGTATGAATAGATCCTAAATCTAAAACGGAAATTGATTATCCTCCTTGCACCATTACAGCCAGTGTTTCCCACTGGAGCGTTTTTCCTGTTACGTCGTCGCACGCAGCTGCCCAGGCTCCACCGCCCTGCAAAACTTTTGGGCATCCATAAAAATGTTGCTGTGTTTGAATCTAATCTACGGTTTTTTTGTTGCTGGCTGTTATGACTGATTGCTACAAAGAAAGCAAACACTCAATTTCTAATCAAGTCCTCCTATGGTGATGCCTCTTCCTGCGTGGTGGTTTGAGCAGCATGGACATGTGATCCTCGTCTCGTGGGTCTCTCGAGTCGGAGGGCGCTCCTCCTGTAAGCCAGTTCAACGCCTCTCCTGCCGCGTCCTTCTCTGCAAGCTTCTTGTTGGCGCACGGCTGCCCTACGAACTGCATTCCGTTGAATTCAACTGTTGACCTGAAGAGGCTGTTCTTGATTTGCTTCGTCTTGTAGGACGGGTTGCCATGCCCGGCCCTAGATAGAAGTGTCTGGAGATTGTTCTTGGGGTTGTCCCCTCCATTTCCGCCTCCACGGCTCATGGAGGCTGATGAGAGCATTGTCTTTGCTTTCTTTGATCTTGGTTCGTGCCGACCGTAGACAAAGCGACCACTGCACGGGTCCTCCGTGACCAGCAAACGTATGGCTGACAGTAGCTCCTCACTGGTTTGGACGTCCATCCTTGGGTTTTGAAGCTGTTAGAAAAGAGAGATTTTTTTGGTCAGAAATAGCAGCAGCATTAGCCAACTGAGGGAACTAAAACAATAACGCTATGCTTGCAAATGCAAACACGAGTATGTCATACATAAATACAAATATACACCCTTGAAGGTATCAACTTTAATACTATGGAACTAGCCTCCTGGTACGACAGAGCAATGTACGCCACTTAATTTCTTCGGGAACATTTGGCATTTGAAACCCAGATTCCCCCAATCCAAAAGACACTGATGGGGAAGAAATCCCAAATAACTAGCTCAACCATAAGTTCAGATTCCTCTTCATGAGGTAACGGATGTTCAGTAAGATAAATGTCAGCTGATCGTCAGAAATGATTGATTTCTGAGTGAATTTGACCAAATTTGACCACCCAATATGCAAATTTGGCAACCATGACCAGAGGTTTTATATGATTACCTCTGGAAATGGAAAGTGCTACCACTCTTGGCCAACCAACAGCATAGTAGGAAAAGGTAGTTGAACTATAGCACAGTGTACATCTTTTGCCTATACATCTTGTATCTTATTGTATAAATAAATTTTATACAAGATGTTGAATTGGAG
Organism: Otatea glauca; assembly: GCA_036346275.1. Lineage (NCBI taxonomy): Eukaryota > Viridiplantae > Streptophyta > Magnoliopsida > Poales > Poaceae > Otatea > Otatea glauca. The sequence goes on along the minus strand of CM070711.1, from coordinate 951,521 downwards.
CTGGCAGCCTAGCGCTGCCTATTTAGATATTTGAAATGCCAGCTAGTAACTAAGAAAAAGTAAAGAATGTGGAGTATTAGTATAGAATGACACATTAGAAATCACTAATACCTTGCAATGAATTAAATTCTCAAGTTCACTCTTGAGATTTAAGTAAGTCGACGCGAGATCACGACTCATGAAGAACTCCAGATATCCTCCGAGCATTTTCATGTGTCCATCCTGCAGCATGCAATAAAATATTATCCAATGGTAAATTTGCTAATATGAAAGACAAATAGCAAGGCAAAGGAACTTACCAAGCCCCCTTGTTGAATGTTTCCTCCAAAGAGCAGCAATATAGAATCAGATATAGCTGTTGAATCCCGGAGAAAAACAGAATTCACCTTCACCTTCTCATTGAACACTAGCCAGGGGAATGGAATCTTGGCTTCTTTTCCATTGACTGAACTCTGGAAACAAGAGGAACTAGATGAAGCTTTGTCATGTACAGCCACTGGCAGAATTCAACAAGCAACAAGATCACCCGTCATGATACGCAAAATGTAGTAACTTACCGAGTAAAGCATCACCTGCCCATCCTCCATTGTCTTGAGAGAAATTGATTTCTCCTTGTTCTGAAATTACCAAGAAGCACATAATAAATCACTAATCGGAGAAGTCAAAATACTCTAATACTGGACCTAATACCACGATTCTTGTCCCAGGCAAAACAAAAGTATACTATGAAAACAAAATTACAGGTGTAATAAATGCAAGAGAAGAAACAGTAAATGAACAAAATCATGAGATGCAACAATAATTTAAATAAAAGAAACTCACCACAACAGAGGTAACACCTGGATATAGTCCCGCACAAATGACTGCCCGCACTAGGTTTTCATCACGACTCCATTTATTGCACAAAGTCATGTTCTCATCAACCAAACCAGTGTCCTTCAGAAGAAAGAGGAATTGTCTCCGAAGGGAATCTATGGCTTTCAAGGTTTGCACGGAAAGAAAATTTTTCCAGCAGTAGTCGTAGCCAGTGCGATCTCTTTCAGCCTCTCTCCATCCTTCATATGCGCGAACAAGCGCAAGGTGGTCGCTATAGTCACGGCATGAAAACTGTAACTTAGCAGACTCCGCAAGCTGCATGGGGAAAGGTGACATCATTTACAGTACCATAAAATCAAAATAAACAAGTAATGGAATAATTAGAAAAAAAAAGGCACTATTAGAACTTCAATACTAAAGTATACAACAAAAGATATATAGAGATGAAGAGGCAGTCAAACGTTGGAGTTAGACACTACTTACATCCTTCTTGTCAAATGGAGTCAAGAATGGATCTCTCACACTAAGTCCAGAAACGATGGTTAATATGGGATCCAGGCAATTAAAAATAGCCCCAAAAATAAGCATCTTGCCTAATTTAGGCTCAACTGGTAGCATAGACAAGTGCTTTCCTAAGAATGCCAAAGAGTGAGTATAGTTAGCAGACAAACTCCAAAAGCTCCAGCATGATGCAGTAAAGCAGTAATAATTCACAGATCAATTTAAAGAGTGAATCTGGCACCTAGAATTGTCAACTCTTCATTCTGATCAAATGCTCCAATAACTTTGAGATATTCAATGGCGTTTTGTACCTGAAACAAAAAACCGAATTAATTTATCAAATCATTTTAAGGCACACAAGGGTAGTATTTTTTGTGACTCAAGATGACAGAGTGAAAGAAACGTACTGACAGAGACTCGGGTGACTGCAAAGCTCTGGATAAAAATTCTGATATGCTCCCAAGCCGCAAGCTTTTTATTTGCAAACAGAGGGATTGGAGAGGGGTTCTCAGAAGTTCTGGCAACTGGTAGTCAGCAAATGCATCATATACACATCGTGGATAAAGATGGTAACACTCCCCTGGTTGGACTCGGCCAGCTCTTCCTCGTCTCTAAATTATCAGACAAGCAAATGATATAATAGAAGTGTCATGGCCAGAGACACTTTGAAGGTAAGTTTAAGTTATGACAGTTGCTTTATTAACATATCCATAACCATAACAATGCTGATTGATTCAAAATGTGAGTTAAGGTAGAAAAAATTAGTCATATTCCAAGAAGAAAGATAATATTACTTGTCTGGCAGAAGCCTTGGAGATCCAGGTTGGAAGCAAACAGGGGGTATTATTCAGTGCATCGTAAGATGTCTCTTTTGCTTTTCCACAATCAACAACAAAAACTACATCATTGATAGTAATACTAGTTTCAGCCAAATTGGTAGCAAGAACTATTTTCCTTACACCAGGCTCAGGTTTATCAAATATTAATTTCTGCACAAAAGAGAGAGTGAGTTATATTAGCATATAATCACTGCTATAAGAGACGACATAAAGGGCATACCGACATAAAAACATGTAGTGCTCGCTATCCATGGCCACAAATGACCTATGTGATACATGGTACATAACACTATAACAGAACTATGTGGTGGATAACCTGATAATCATGCAGTAAAACAAGAGTAACACATGGACTTCGAGAATATGTTCAACAAATTAACACAAGTTATCATAGATGATAAATTCATAATTTAATCAGGTCGCAGAACTTCCTAGTGCAATTGAGCAGAACAGATATTACCAAAGTAAATTATAAGCGATGCGGAAAAGTATCAAGAATCAAATGAGCATTGCCACACATTAATGGACAAAATCAACAGCATCAGCCTACAGAAATGCTCTCTCATGCTATCAGCAATATTTAAATCATTATAACGTAGGTTGAAGCATAAATTTATAATAACTTATACAAAATACCTCCGGCGTTACCAGCACAATTAAATGGTAGGCACATCCGTACATGAATATGTCATTGCTTAAAACAAAAGAACTAAGCATGGCTGTGCTAAAAGTAACCACAAAAGGTAAATTAAATCATCATAGTGGTAATACCTGTTCTGAGCTAGCCATTGAACCATGACATGCAAGCAGCAAAACTTTGCTAGGGTCTCCAAGCAGTGGGTTTGCTTGCAGCTGCTCTTTCAGTGCATTGATGTCATCCCACCCAGTCATAAATACAAGAACAGCACCAGCTCTTTCCCTTTGACAAATATGACTTAAGACATTTTCTATCAAGTTAAAACCAATTGAATCAGGATTCCAACAGGATAGTGAGTCCCGAGTCCGCGTACTATAGTTCCTTAAATCAGCAGCTTCAACTGCATCCTGTTCAAAAGAGAAGCTTAGAGGCCAAAGCTCTGAGCAGGAAAAAAATGGACAAGCAGGGATTACCGTACTTCCACAACAGAAGCAATTTGGCTCTTCCTCTTCCTTAGAGCTTGTTTTTGCATCTTCCAACTTTTTTCTTGACCATAGTCATCGATTTGATTGTATGGAGTCAATCTGTGCCCGGTAACTTCAAGAATATCTTCTAGAAAATGAGTCCGAACAGGGTAAGTAAAACCCTAAAATGAGATATACATGCAACCTATTAGGAGGGACATCTTAATAAAACCTTCAGGAGGAGCATGCACACAACAGAAACACCTAAACAAGTTGCATCTTTAGACAGGAAAACAAGACAAAATTAAAAGATTTCAGGTCAACCCAATATACACAAAGATCTAAGGCAATTGCAAGTGATTTGAAAGGCTGGTTCCCAATTTTCCCAGTGTGGACCAAGATACAAAATTCCAGCCAGTTTTCAAATTTCAAAATTTGAATGTTGGAAGAGTGGTTAGAGAAATTGTGTGCATAATATAGGTGTAATTTAAATTCAAATGTTACATATGCTCAACAGTTACTCCATGACCATATCTCTCGCAAAAAAAAAAGCAAAAAAAAAAGAAGTCCATGACCATATAGTACTTCCTCATTGGCACGTAACACACAACTTAAATTCCAAATAGAACTTAGTTCTATTGTACACCTAGCTAAATGTATAATATACAAAGACTTGAGGCTTAATGCAACCATATGCACTAGCATGTTTTATATTTGTTAGCATGCGGGATTTCTGGAATCCAGGTTTGAATTATGAATTGTGTCATTTGAATTTGGAGCCCAAACTGACCAGAGCCAACTGGGAACCAGCCAGATTCTGGTTCCGAGCCCTGGGTGGTATTTTGCGAAAATCAGAAACATGAACATTGAGTGGAATGGGAATCTCAATTATGTTGAGGCACTTGGGACTAGAACAGTAGGGAGGATAAACCTATGGGCACAGCAAGGCTAGGTCATGAATGCAACGGCAGATTGAGTTGGAAATTCCAGTATAGAAAATCTAAAGCATTTACTATTGACCATAAAATAGATGCTTGGAATATCTCCTATATTATTTTGACTATGTTAAGGATGCTTTGATCTAGCCAACTTGTCAGGATCCCTCTTATGAAAAACATGCCACCCTATTGGATGCAGGGAGCAACATGCAACTCAAAAGCAAAATTAAAACAGCAAAACAAGTCATCTCAACACAAACTACCATATGAACCCACAACACAACATAGTGCTGCACGCACAAGTTTATACTGCAACAAAAGTAAAAAAACTAGTATTATGAAGCAATACTATTTATGAAAGAGCCCAATACGATGCCACAAGTGGCATGCCAATACATTCCTACCAGTTCTATTAGCAAACAAAGCTGGTCCTGGTATATCGCATAAAAGCAAAAGCCATATGGCAGTTCGGCTGTCAAACTGGCAAGCAGGATGAGACATTTTTAATGACAAGCTATCTTTGTTCAAGATTCCAGCAAAGCTATAGATCGAGACAATGAAGAAGATAACAGTGAATTGATGCCTAAAGACTGAGAAAATGACGAAGATGGGAGTGGAGAAGCCTTAAGAAAATATCTTACAGGTATATGTATCATGGGTGCCCCACCAAAGTATGAAGAGAATAGCTCAGCATTAAGGGTTGCACTCATCAATATAAGCCTTAGCTCAGGCCGGCGTGGAAGAAGGTCCTTTAGGACAATAAGAAGAAAATCTAGCACAAAGACCAAAAGATAATTAGCATAACACTGTCTAACTAAGCACCTAGCACAATTTTTATAATACAAGTTTGAAAGTATTATGACTAATGCATACCTTCATTCATGCCCCGTTCATGGATTTCATCAACAATAACATGGGTAATACCTTTCAAGCTTCTGTCTACCAGCAATCTCCGCAACAGGACTCCGGTGGTGCAGAAAAGAAGGCGTGTATCCCTTCCTTTCATTCCTTCTAATCGAACTTTGTAGCCAACCTACAATAAGGATTCCTTTATCAGAATTGAGAAAACCAGAATAATCTCACTAAGTTTTGCAAAGACTGTTAAGCTGAGTGTAACCCTTTTCATCAGACCACCTAAGTTAAAAATTGAAGAAGAAAAAAACTGCTGCAAACTAAAAGAAAAAATAACATAATTAAGCCAACTGCAGCACAGGACTACTAGCCAATCTGACAACTATGGATGGATAGCAATAGCTATCTTGGGCACCCACAGATACCCCATTGGCAACAAGAATACCATAATCTCAGCATGGAAAACATTTTGTTTATCATTCTACAGGTACAAGTAGCTCACCGATTCGCCAATTTTTTCACCTCTTTCAGCAGCAACTCTTTCAGAAACAGCAATAGCTGATATTCGTCTTGGTTGAGTGCAAATGATACTGCAAGTAGCACCACGAGAAGCATCTATTTCAGATTCTAAAATGTACTGTGGCAGCTGAGTTGTCTTACCACAGCCTGTTTCACCTGAAACTACAACCACCTGTTCAATCAAACAAGACATATGTTAGCACTCCATTATCTTGATACTTGATAGAGCTACTCAGAATTTTTGGCCAATTTTCTTAATATGATTTACTGGCTTTCCAAGATAAAGGAAGAATGCACATCTAAAAAAATACATAATTGAAAATTGGAAAGTAAAAGTAGAACAGAAAAAAAATAGCCAAATATATCTGATAAATAAAAGAAAAATTATCAACAAAGTGCAGAAGCATTAACTCAATAGCTATTCAAGCTTCAGAGACTAAGTAGAATATATCTTTTTTTAACATTAATAAGTACATTGATTGGTTCCAAAGCAGTAAAATTGCTAATTTGGTTTGCTAGATAACTTAGTATAATGCTTATTTTTCCTATATGCATGCTATAGTGTCATCACTTCCTGCTCACCATCACAAACAAAAGAATTGGGGTTTTGAAAAATCCATCATTGACCAAGCTTCAATCCTCATTGTAACTCTTCTTCAACTCTCACTATAACTCTTCTGAATAACAATTGTTCATAATATAGTAGTCCCGCCGTTCTCAAATACTTAGGGATAGATTGGGGGCAAATGCCTCAGGATTGGGAAAATGCTAAGTATTTGAGAATGGGTACTTGATATGTTTCACATACAAACACATATCTAGAACAAGAATAGCACCTGATTCTGATATATAGCTTCCAATAGTGTTTGCCTTTCTTTGTAAGCAGGAAGACTACGACGAAACTCCATCATGCTCTGACCATCACATGATTCCTGAAAAGGAGAGAAGCTTTATCAACCAGCGCAACTAATCGGCACCGATCATTTGTATCCACTTGAACCGATATATAAAGGGCAAACATAAGTAGGAAAAAATAATATCAAATTAGCGGTGCTTAATCAAACTTGTAACCAGAAACTGCAACATGATGTAATTCAAAATGCGGAAACGCATTAAAAAATTTCTCATTTGTACATGTTAAAATTTCTGACATTTTAACTGCACCAATTTGTGAGCAAGTTGTTTCCAAAGACGAGCTTGGTCATGATACTCGTCTATAGAGCAAACTTTGGGACCAGTTATATTCATTATTCATTAATTAGATGATCAATTCGGTAATCAATATTGACTTAGTACTACATGAAGCACAGTACCATCTACCATGAGAAACAAACCCAAAGAAAATAGATCTTTATAAATCATATACAGAACGGAGTAATAAATAAAGAACACCGTGAAACTGTGAGTAACATATGCAGTCATAAATCTCAACAGTATATCTGGGCTAATATTCCCTTCATTTCGCATTTTAAGTCACTAATGTATACACCATTATTTAGATTGGTCGGAAGATAACATAATAGATCTATTATCAGAATTACATTCTCAAAACTGTAATTTATTCAGATTACAATATTTTGGCAAACATTATGAAGAAATAAAAACAACGGTCAAAGTTGCATCTTGAAGACATAAAAAGTCGATGCAACATATACTATGAAACAGAAGGAGCAACAACTAACTAGCAAGGCAAACAAACATTCAGATGCAACCAGTCTACTCAACTAGGGCACAACGATTGGCAATGATATTGTGCTAAACTTTTTTGAGATTTAAGATTAACCATAAAGTTTTCACTTCAAATGGGTATATATCCTCAGTATAATGTAAACGTCATGACAGGAAACTTCAAACCACATGGGACAAAACTAACAACAAACAAACAACAAGTAGTAGTAGTCTACTGCATATAATCAAACCTGCCAAGCAGCCTGCTGGTTACGCAACTGTAGGTTTTTCCTTCTTTGTATTCTCTCCATCACAGCACTAGTTGAAGTCTGATTATCTTGCTGCTCAAAAATGCCTTCATCAGTTGCAAAACTGTCTGTGCTGCTTGACCTTGAGAAGGCAGCATTAGGAAAGTTCCTATTGTTCGTTCTCTTCCGTGCAAGATAGTCTGCAAGCAACGCATCAACTTCTCTTTGCAAAGCAGAAGGTATAGATACCTATAAAGCAAATATTTTAGCCAACATCAACGCACAGGGCATACACACTTAAAACTTTAAGCTACTAGAACAACCAACATACCTCTCTTTGAGGTCTTTTATCATCAAGGTCAGATCTATAATTAGGCAAGGGAACCTTACTAAATACAACGACCCGGGAATACTGACGGCTGCCATAATGTAAATTATCATCAGATAGGGGATAGAGATTATGCAGTATCAGGACATCAAACTGGTAGTGAAGTACCTGTGCAAACCCATTCGATCTGCCAGTTGAGAAAGTTGTTCAAAATCGCGCCTGTCCTTTCTTTCCCTTGAGATGATCTCCTGCTCATCATCGTTCCGGAGAAGCATGTGCAGCTTCCATTTCCATTCATCAACATTATCTAAAGTGGATGCACCCTGAAAATTTTATTGAATACAACTGTAAAGAACATAACATGACAAACTTAAAGCAACAGGGCCAAAAGATACATCATAACATTTTGTATTGGACCAAACGTTTCATTTATTTTAGTAAGCATTTTTTTTAAAAACTAGTTGACATGAAAAGCAGAAGATATATTAATCCTTTCCATAAAAACTCGGTAGCATATATTTTGACATGCAAAAACTTGCAGAAGGGTGCGATCTCAAGATCCATAACATATGAGCTATTTGTAGTTGCAATATATTGTCCAATTCCTATTGAAATACAAAGCTAATTTTACTAAAAGAAGTCAGTTTTTCCTTCCATGAGAAAAAATAAAATTTGCAGAATAGTGCCACTCAAGATCCATAATGTATGAGCTATTTGTAGTTGCAATAAATTGTTCAGCTCCTATTGAAAACAAAAGGAGATAATTTTACTAAAACAAACAAGATTTTCCTTTCTTGGGAAATCCTCCTTTTTGTTTCCCTAATTTTGGCATTTATCTAACCTGTGATGTTATATGGAGTGGAATGTTGGGCGACAAAAAGACAACATGTACATAAGATGAGCGTAGTAGTGATGCTGTGGCGGATCTATGGTCGTACAAGACAGGATCTAATCTGCAATGATGATATACATGATAGGGTTGGAGTAGCATCAATTGAAGAAAAACTTGTCTAACATCGTTTGAGATTGGTTTGGACATCTCCAATGGAGACCTCCAGAGAAACTAGTGCGTAGTGGAATTTTAAGTCGTCTCGAAAACATAAGAAGAGTCAGAGGTCGACCGAGACTAACATGGGAAGAAGTAGTTAAAAGAGACTTGAGGGATTGAAATGTATCCAAAGAGTTGGCGTTGGATATGAGTGCATGGAAGTTAGCAATCTATGTATCAGAACCATGACCTAATATCGAAGGTTTACGGGTTTTATTGACTTTGATTGGGTTTCATTCCTAGCCTACCCCAACTGTTTGGGATAAAAGGCCTTGTTGTTATTGTTGTTGTTTCCTCCGAAAGTTTATTATAAACATTGGTATTACAGCTAAATTCCAATTTTAGGGCTATCTCCAATAATCAAAAACATCTAAAAGCATAATTCAATTTGGGGTTCACAGTGCAAGGTTTATATAGGCAGTTAAATCACTAATAACATTGAGCGACTATTAACACACGTCCACACAAATTTCTGTGGCTCACAGCACTTGTACAAACTAGAAGCCAATCCCTTCAGTTGTTTCTCTTCACAACACCATTTCCATTGAGCTCCAGCAGAACTCATCCAACAATCACACAGACTTGCCAAACAGATCCAATAAAGGATAAGAGGGAGGTTACTACTCCAGGCAACTAAAAGTTCCAATGGAGATCAATTTATGACTTGAAGTAGAAATCTTCTCCAGATTTACTGGTCAACTAATAACCTTATCTAGATTTAATACATCTAGTCATTTTCATTCCAAACCCTCACTAGCCAAAGCTTTCAGCTTGATTTCATAACCAACTAACCAAGTTCAACCAAATCTTCACATCTTCAATATGTGTTAATGTAAACGGTATATTATGGGGAAACAAAGGGATATGCAATATTCAAATGCTGCTCACCCAAAGCATATTAAGAATCTTTTTGGCAAGGCTATAACATGATAACGAAATCTATCAAATATCAAGCCTCACTAGTGTTTCTACAAAAGAAGACCAAAAAATATCAGATACACGCAGGTTAACGTTCCCTTTTTTTTCCATCTATGTTTGTCTTTGTTCTCTTTGGAGATGTGAGAGTATTTCATTTCATTGATGTCCTTTGATACAACCATACAAGAGAAATGTACTCAAAATGATAGCAATTCAGCACTGAAGAAGAAAAAAGGTCTTCATTTATCTTATTAGCCTGGTACGCAAATGGGGAAAATTGCTCAAGCAAGATTGCAAGAATATTTAACCAAAAAGGCATTCACCTTGAGCACATTTCAGAATTTTACATCATGTCAAATACACATTAGCCACAAGACGGGCAACGAAAGTAAAACTTTTGGTTAAGCCAGCAATAAACATTCCACTTTGACCACCGTATTTTAATTTCTGAAAAGCACTAGTACCATGTAGAAAGATTGAATTTTCATTCCAACACTCAAAGCATTGCATTTTCCAAACTTAATACAAGATCTTACCTATAATTTTTTGAACAAATGATATTCTGCTCTCGAGAATTGTACCAGAATCATGTTACATGTACAACAGGATGAATATAAGGCACAAACATACTACAATGTTCCAACTGAATATGTAGGACGCTTACATTTCATTTGATTCTCACAATTTTACGACTGCAAAGAATTTCTTTGGGCATTCAGACTATTTTATGCTTTTTATTTCTCTATCACTGAATGCATTGAACATCGATACAGCAATCCTTGATTTTTCTATGTTTATTGTACATAAGTCCCTCATGCATACCATGAAAAACAGAATATGTGCAAGCATAAGGTACTCATAATAAAATGCAAAAAAATCTGACCATCACCATGGATCACTGTGTAATGGCAGAGAAAACAACTGTCCTCCCTCTGCAATTACTAATCACCCATAGGCACCCAATTTTGGGGAAGATTTTGATTTGATTGTCTAGTACAAGGTTACAAATTTTGCCGAAATTTCGGCTTTCGGCAGAGATTCAAAATCTTGGCGGGATTAAAAAAAATTGAAATTTCCAGTTGCTACAGTGAATTCGGTGAATTTCCTCTCGGCATTTTGGACGAGATGATCGCAAATTCAACCGGTTTTCGTGTTTTTAGGACCGGATTTCGCACCAAATTTCGGTCAATTTCACCTATTTCGGTTTTACCAACCTCGAAATTACTGAAATCTCGCAAATATTTTTGATTTTGGTCACCTCCCGAGATGTGGTCCGAAAACGAAATTTGAAACCTTGTCTAGTATAGCTGAGTTTTAACTGATCTTTCGTATTAATATGTGAGTCACACAATAGCATGAGCAGACCAAGGTATTCACCTTGCTTGATACAGAGGTGCGGTCCATGTCCCGATCGGAGTCATCCTCGGAGAAATCATCATAGGCATACCGGGCGTACCCGGCGCTCTGCTGGCGGAAGGGCTCTAGCTGGGGAGGCGGCGGCCGAGGCGGGTGAGGCGTCGTGCGCCGCCGCGGCTGAGGTGGCAACGGCGGGCTGAGCGAGCGACCGTCCGCCCGCCACTCCGGCGTCCGCACCGGCTGCGCCTGCGCCGCGGCAGACGGCGGCGGCGCGAGGCTCCCGTTGGTGGACGCGATGACGGAGCGGAGGCGCCGCATCGGCGGCACGTAGACGCCGCTGGTGCTCATGGCCGCGGGGGCGGAGGTTGAGGAGAGGTGGGGGCTAGTAGGGGTCGGATTGGTTCGGTTAGGATTAGGGTTTCGGGAGAGGAAGAGAGGGGAGGGCATGATCGGGGAGCGGGGCCGGCGGAGGAGGCGGAGGCGACCCCGCAGGACGGAGGCCAGGAGCATCACCACCCGCGCCGCCGCGGCAGCAAGCTCACGTATCTCATGCAACCTCCTCCGCTGAAGCTGTTTCGCGGCGGGGGAAGGCCGGCACGAGGATTCGATGCTCCGGGAGGGATTGGCGCGGTTGTTTCGCGGGTCCGGTTCCGACGAGGAAACGGCGGTGGAGAAGAGTGGGGATGGCGTGGCGGCTGTGCTGCGGGGTGGACGAGGGTGAAGCGGGTGCGGACGGCGGTGAGAAAAGGGAAGTGCGGTCCTTAGCAGCGGGAGAGTTTTGTCATTGACATGTGGGTCAGCCTTCTGACAAATGTACAGTGGGCCCTCACGCGCCCGGGAGGGTTGGGCCCAGTGACATTTGTAAATGGGCCAAAGCCTTCCTAAGCCGTTTCCAAACATAGATGTGCAACGGCTCTACCTCCTGCTGCTGCTGCTGCTGCTGCTGCGCGGAAAGAAAGAAATGCGGAGATAAACAGAGATTTTAACGTAGATAGAAAATATTTATTTCAAATATCTTAAAAAATAAAATATATATATATTTTTCGGAAATACCTCGAGATATAAAAAGATTTTAACAGAGAGAGAAAATATTTTTCTAGAATACTAAAAACAAAAAACATGTATTTTTCTAGAATGCCTTTAAAAACAAAAAAAACTCTAAAAAGCTTTTAAATCCAAAAATCATATATATTTTTTAAAAATATATATTTTAAAAATATATATATATTTTACGAAACATATTTTTTTGAAAAAGTTGCTATAGTGATCTCTGTTTATATTCGCGATAGAAACTATCGTGGACAGCAACGCGTGACGAGGAGGTCGGCTGGTTACCGTACCTCCACTCCAGAGTTATACAGATTCAGCCGGCGTTGTGGACGAATGGGGTCCACTTTTCCGGAGTCCAGACACCATCAAACAACTTTCTCCGAGACAGTAAAATTTTGTTCTCAAAATAACACTTGATACATCTCTGAAGTTTCTCCACCGCTACCAGGCGTTGGGCGGTGATTGCTTCATTCACTCCAGCGCAAAATGATGATGTATGTATGTATGTATGTATGTATGTATGTATGTATGTATCTCGTGGAAATCCCGATGGAGTGTAAGTGTAGCCCTTCTGGAACATTCCTTTTTTGGCCTCGTCGCTCTCGTGTAGCGGCCAAGCTGCGCCAGCGAGGTCGCCTCGCCTTGGCGCGGAGCAGTAGGGCCTTCTGCGCTGCCTCCACGTGTTCCGGGCGCCCCTGCCATGTCTTCAGCACCGAGTTCTGGAGAGCCCGCTCGTAGGAGAACGACACGTGCCACGGATTCGGAGCTTGGTGCACCGCGTTCAGCTTCACTCCACCTCCAACTGTCCACAAGGGTTCAAGGGTTAAGACTGTAATACCCCGTTAATGTGAACGTGGTCCATATAGAGCAGTGTCGGAATTAGTTCCACATTGTTTTTTATCTAAAGTGAGTTATAGTAGTATATAATAATTGTTAGATTCAAATATAGCATCTACAGGTTAACCCTTTTACACGAAACAACGACTAAAAGATCTCAGCTCCACTTTTGGCACTAAACCATTTTCCTACGTATTACCCACGTTGAAACATGCTGAGCAAAGATGACAAAAGTATTTCTTGAAACATATACGCATGTTGGGCTGTATAAACGTGCTGCAATTACAAGATGTATTGTTGCTTTCTCTTTTTCCTTCAATTCAACAAATTTTAGATGTATCGAATTTGTGTTAATCTTATTCATATGCCATGTCTATCTATGTGCAGTCACTGCAGCGTTGCTGAGATATATGATTTTAAGAACAGCACAAGTGCTCAACGAAATATAGAACAGGATAGGTTGTGTCGCCATATAGGGCTCCATATATCAAAATAAGAGCATAAAACATATAAGGTCGTTCATCAAGGCTCCATATATCAAGGAGTGTATATTGTTACCTGAGCAATAGCAGCATATCGAGCAAGCCCCCCATGCCGCTTCCTTGACTGGTAATTCAGAGGGACCACAAGGAGGGATGCTAACAGCAGTCCGGCCGCCTGGAGAAGATCAATATATCATAGCAAGTTTAGAAAGGATATAACAATAAAATTAGTGAGCAAATGCATACATGCATAATGGGAGTATGAACTAATTAACCACGTTGCAAAGCATGCCCCCTTGCTTGTATTACTCAGTACACCTTGATTGAAGTTAAACCATCGAGACCTTGGCACCAGGATTCAATGTTGGATCCAGGCAATGGAACCAAACCATTTTTGCACAATAAACCATCAAGAAATAAGAATTCTAGCTAGAATTGTCTTCTTGGCTACTACAACATGATGATCATCATATCATGGCATGCATACCTTGTCAACCTTGATACCGGGCATGATATTCTGATCCGTCAAGCAGTCAACAGATTTCTTGCCATCTGTAGTTGACTGATAAAGAGTTTCCTCAAAAAGAACAGTACCAGAAATACATTCACCAAGACCAGCAGTGGTCAGTAAAAGCTGCCTGTAAACTTAGTGGTCAGTTTCCGTGTTGTCCAAACCAATGGAAGCTAATCTCTTTCCACGTGTAGCATTCGACTCATCGATTGCCAGGATCCCACGCCCAGGGGAAGCAACAGATTTCTGCACACATTGAACCATTAGATTTGCAGTCGCGAAAACCAACCAAAAAAATGCATTGCAGCTACGGAAAGAGCACTAGTGAGAAAATGGGAAATGGCTACAAGACCAGGTTGACATACCCAGACGTCACCCAATCATACAGTCATCAGAATTAGTTTCAGTAGTTGGTTCATCTGCACGAGGACATGCTTGAGCTAATTGACAAATTAACAGAAACAGAAACATTGAAAGCGAAACAAAATAAGCCCTAACACATGTGTAATGCAAAGAAGATAGTGTGGAAGCTAACAGATCATGTTCAGCCCAATTGAACAATCAAGATTAAAAAGAACAAAAACATATTTTAAATACTTGTAGTGTGCTTTCCACGTAGGGAATCTGTCGAATATTTAAACATGGGGTACATATACGTGCCAAAATCATGAAAACCGAGCCGTATATGCTCAAGCAAGCATATAGAGATTCCGGATATCACAGGCCTAATTCTGTGGGATACGATATACGCGGAAAAGATAGTACTATATTAGGAAGGGTTCGATCGTTTTCCTGTTATAAGAATAACAACCCGAGTACGCCTGATACCCAATGAAGTTTGGATACGCTACGAAGATCACGCGACGATAGACTCTCCATCAGCTACGATCTGGTACTCCAAGCCAGCTACGACTCGACTGGAAGCAGGGCTACCTCGACTATAAAAGACCAGGGGTAAGCAGCAGCCGCATAACCAAGCTTTGTCAACTTTTAGCTATAGCATAGCTTTAGCTTAGGATCTATCTTCTTTGTATTTGGGCTTAAGCGCCTTGATCTGTATTCGAGGTTCAATATACGAGTATCGCCCATACAGGAAGTAGGGTGTTACTCCGCCAGGAGGCTTGAACTTATCTATATCGCGTGTCCCTAATCCTGTGCTTGATTCTGCTCCACGAAGGTACCCGAAATACAAGTTTATTGTCGATTTCTAATCCTTCGACATAATCCTTATAGAGCAATCGTGCATCAGCACCTCCCCCACCCCAACACAAGCAAACGATCAATCTACTAATTAAACTACTTAGCAAAATATAATACAGAAACTATTTGATGGCTCATGAGTTTGAGAATTTATCTTCAGAGCTACACTAGCATCGCATGATCCACTTCCAGTACTGGTAGGACAAATGTCCTAATACTCAGGATTATTGTATCCAGTACTGGTAGGACAAATGTCCTAATACTCAAGATTATTGTACTTTCTAGAAACAAAGCTTATTGTACTAATGTTAAAAGCCAACCCAAACAAAGACAGCCAAGATCATATCGACCCACAAATGGCTCTCACAATTAGAAATAACCAGCAACAGCCCATGTGCAGTTTTTCAGGCTCTCAGCATCCATACAGCACAGTAGTTCCTTCCTTCCACCATTAACCGCTAGAAATTTACGAGAGACCAGGATCAATAAACTAGGATTAGGAGGAAACCTGGACAAACCTGCTCGATACCACCAGATTTATCATGGACTTATTTGGGCTGATACAAGTACAAGAAGCAACCAAGTAACTGGTTTTGATTGCTACTTTTTTTCAACCTCTCTTATCGAGCAGTGCTTCAATGCTTTCCCTCTCAATACAAGTTATACACATCTTAAAGCAAACGAAGAGGTAAGTAATCGTCATCTACTCTTCATTCATGCTTTAATATTTGTGCAACTGTTAAAAAAAAAAGCATGAAAGCACCCCTCCGAACAGTCCCCATCACGAATCGCTAGATACCAACACGGAGCTATATATCATACATGCAACATCCCAAGATTAGATAGATCCTTTCACAAGTGGTTTTGACTCCTAGAGGAAATAACTGAAGGGAAAAAGGGTGGGGTGGTGTAGGGTTTGGTGGGGTGCTGACCGCGGTCGAGACGAGCTCGTCGGTGTAGGAGCCCGCTAATTCCTGAAGAGACCAGACAAATGCATGAATGCAACATTGCTATAGGAACAATCAACTAATTGCAGCAAATGATGTGGTGCTTTACGTCATGTTTATGCCAGATTAGCAGCAGTAGAACAGAATGTTAAATGCTTTGTTCGTTAGTTAGCCGTCACATAATAAATTAAACCTATGCTTCATGCTACTCTACAGAGAAATCAGATACAACTTACCTCCAAAATTTTTCAGGAACTGTTCAGGTTCGTGTGTATCATATCATATACATAGCTTTTAAACTGGAACTATGTTCATGCAGGCGATGCAGTTATGGAAATAGCAGATCATCCTAGTTGCTATATATGCTGAATGCTGATCATGTCCTTTCCATTATAATTTCTTTTCGCTGTCGGTGTGATATGTGGGCAAGCAATTTGACTTGACCTTTTTGGAGGATTATAGCATGAGACTACACATGGGGGAATTTGGATATATGTCATTGGAATCATATGTGGGCAGTGGGTTCCTGACAGGTAAGCCTGCTGACCTTACGGGCTGGAGTGCCCGGAGTTTCAAACCTGCAATCAGTGAGGAGGGGGGCTCCCTTGCATCCCCGTTCTATCTACTTTAGCTTCAAATTTGAAACCATACTTTAGCTTCAAATCTGAGAATATACAGAACATTCGACACCAATAGCTCAGAATTCAACAGGCAGTCTTCACTGAAACGAGTCAATGCTCCTGGCTTTTGCCATTCTTCAGAAGAATAAGAAAACAGCATTCAGCACCTGAAACTCTGAATTTTAACCCTCATATCCGGTAACCTTAACTCAATGAGATGAATCAATGTCCATAGGTTTATCCCATTAACAATACATCAATGAGAGCTTATAAAATCCGTTATATTACGTCCTGGTCACACCATGCACTGGCAAGCAGCCACACGTGTGGATGGTGACATGACAAATCTGCTGTCGATCACCTACACTACGACAAAGCCCACCCAGTACAACTGTACAACTACAACCTCTCCTCTCCTCTCTTCTCTTTCCTTTTTCTTTTGCATTGCATCAGATATAGCAAGGTGAATTAATTAAGGTGTGTTCATGGCTAATGCATGCATGGCTGTTGAGACTTGAGAGAGAGAGAGAGAGAGGGTGCATGCAGTGTAGGTCATCTTGACCATCCCATCCTATTCACAGGGTTTGGTGCAGCACCTGGACCTCAACTGAATTAACATTTCATTACACAAAAAGAACGTACTCCTCAGACCAAAAAACCTTAGGTTTAGGTTTAGGTTCAGAATCAGAGCTAACAAACAGTTAATAGGGCCGGGTCCATGAAGATGAAAAGAGCAGCAGTGGGATAAAAGTTAAGATACTTTTTGTAACTTAGGCTTCCTCAATTTGGCATTATTCTGGATTGTGATAATCTCATTTCATAAAACCGATCTAAGATTATTACCATGTTTGTCTACCATTCTCCCACAAATTCATGTTGCAAAGCAGGGTCAATCGCATTCGACATAGCTAAAGAAAATACAAGAATAATCACACAGAAAAATAGCGCTCGTCAAAATTTAATTTGACATGCCTTTTAACGAGCCATCGCGGCCGTACCACATCCATATGGCACAACGACCATATAAATGATTGAAGTACCTGTAATTTGTATTATATTTTTTAGGCACTACTATATGTAACATATCTATATATTATTGTACTTAGGCCTATTTAGGAAAGAGGATTTTATAAAAATCCTGCAAGAATTAAACTGTTTTCTAAAAAACTACTGAATTTTCACCCTAAACAGTGCCTATAAAGGAGTATGTTTTTCCTTCCTCGGTAAGGAATCGCCTCGTGGCCCACAGGCCGCAGTACATCTACATCGACGTACGTGGGCCCTTCTCGTCTGACAGGTGGACACACACGCATCCAAGTGCACTGCCCAGCCTTGCTGCTTACACTGCCACTGGGCCCGGCTCGCTCGCAACCCACAAAAGTTGCGGCTCGCAAAAAGTCTCTCCCTTGTTCGCGCCATCTCAATCTCTTCCTCCCGCAACCAAAACCCTACCTCCGCCTCCATGGTCATCTCCTTCAGGCTCTCCCGCCGCGGCCGCCGGTTCTACCCATCCACCGCCGTCGACGACGCACCTCCTCCCGCGGCGTCCCCGGTTGGATCGCCCCTGCCTCCGCCTCCGCCGTGGGATGTGAGCACCCTTACCTCGTTTCTCCCCACCACCGTCGTTTGCGATAATCACCATCTCGATCAGTCGATCGTGTGTTCGTGTCGATCAAAACCCTACCTTGTACTCGGTGCATGATTAATTTGATCGTGTTTGCAAGCGTTAAGGACAGTTACGTTTTGATTCGCGTAGGCCGCTGCGGCGCGGCTTGATAGTGGCAATGCCGCCCGATCGGGCGTATCGGATAGAAATGGAACTGATCCTGTTGATTTAGGTGAGGCCCCGCGATACTTGGCCCAATTTCGTGATGATACGTTTATTGAATTTGTTATTTTGTTGTCAGATTAATGTTTTGTGCTGCAGATCTTGAGCCGTCCTTTGCACTGAACCTGTTTCCAGATGGATACTCAATTGGCGAGCCGGGCAAGGTCTGTGTGTGAATCGCAACAACTGCGGCTATATGTTTGTAACTTGCTGATCATAATAGAATCTGTTGGTTTCGATATAGGGAATGCTTTTGTTTCTGATTGGTGATGATCGAGAGAAGCAGCCGTATAGTAGGGCATCGAAAGCTTTGCTTTCTGTAAGTATTGTACTTATTTAAACTATCACAATTTGTACGATCCTCTTTTGATGATGTGACCAGAATGAAGCATTATTGTGGATGCATTTGATGGAGCCATTGTGCATTTTATTTCTTTGTTAGTACGCTTGCGGCAGGGAGCCAAATAGCTTCAGTTGCAATTCCATTCTTAGAAGTGAATAAAAAGATTCAAAACTCCTTAACAAATTTTGCTGCCCTGATGACTTGATGTATTCTGTTACAGTTTCTTGTAGTCTATCTGTGGATTTTTGTAATTTTTGTGATGCATTCTTACAGGATATTGAGTACGGTCGCTTGCCTCAAGACATCTTGCATGGCATGCCTTGCAAATTCCGAAACGGAACTATTGTGTGCGAGGTTAGCTAAATCCATAGATCTAATTTTGCAACTTCAACATATATGGTATCTCTGCTCAGGTGTGGTCTTTGTACATTGTACAATACCTAGGTGCGGGACTACAGATCCATTGTGTCTAATGGTGGTGATTCTTTAGGAGACGACTGCCCAAAAGTTAATAGAGTTGTGCTTAGATTGGGCACTGAATGTGTGGTGAAAGATCTGTCCTCCATTGTGGATGCTTCATGGACTTATCATGATCAATTGGTCAGCACTTTTGTAAACCTGCGACAGACAAGGTTATATGCCACCTACCACTTTCAACACCCAGCCTGATTTATTTTTCTCTTGCATATTTCAGATTGTTGAGTCTGTCATCATCAATGCCTTGCAACCCAGACTTAATTTGGACCCTACTCCATGCTTTGAAAGGCTTTGCAGCTCTGTTGTTAAGAAGGTAACCCCGTTTTTTCTGTTTCTGGATATGCGCTTAAATATTTTGTTTAGGCTTGGAAAATATCGTAATTTGGCTTGCGCTTTTGTACCAAACTGTATGCAAAATAGATTGATTTAGGTTTAAATAAGGGAAGACAGCAAACTAGAGATGCATCTCTTCTCAATATTTCTATCGATCCTCCCCAAAAATGCAAGCCCATGGAATGCGACGCCTGTGAAGGTGCAGCAGTATGCATTGATAATGCAGCTCTAGAAGTCTTGCCAAGTGTAATATTGAACAGCTTACCAGTGAATTGTCCATCCTCTCTCCAAATTAACAATGCCAAATCAACTACCAGATCTGATCCTGATAATACTATTCGATACTCTTCTGCCATTAGGAACAGTTCTGCCTTATGTGACAGAAAGCAAAGTGCATCAAGTACTCCAGCTCCTGATCTTTTGCTTCAGACTCGTGGACAGCGGGCGCAGGTAGCAATTTTTCAGGTTGATGGTAATAATGGACGATCACGAAGGGAGACAGTTCTACCACAGAAGGGAAAGGAGCCTTCAAAATTTCCATGCGAAAGGCATGAGCGCCAAAATGGCAGGCCTTCAAACAAAATTTCAAGGCTGAGTTTCCAAAGTCCCGAAGACCAGTCTCAAAATTCGATGGAGACTTCAAATAAAGAAGGGTTCAAGCTGGGATCTCCAAAAGAACTGCCGGTTGAGGTTAAGGTAAATCAGACGATAGGCAACAAGGACATGAGAAGACAGCAAACTAAAGATGCATCTCTTCTCAATATTTCTACTGATCCTCCTGAAAAATGCAAGCCCAAGAACTGCGATGCCTGTGAAGGTGCAGCAGTATGCATTGATAATGCAGCTCTAGAAGTCTTGCCTAGTGGAATAGTGAACAGCTTACCAGTGAACTGTCCATCCTCTCTCCAAATTAACAATGCCAAATCAGCTGTTGGATCTGATCCTGATAATTCTACTCAATGCTCTTCTACTATTATGAACAGCTCTGCCCTATGTAACAGAAAACAAAGTGCATCAAGTACTCCTGCTCCTGATCATTTGCTTCAGAATCATGAACAGCGGGCCCAAGTAGCAGTTTTACAGGTTGATCGTAAAAATGGACCATCACAAAGGGAGACAGTTCTACCACAGAAGAGAAAGGAGCCTTCAAATCTTCCATCTGAAAAGCATGGGCGCCAAAACGGCAGGCCTTCAAACAAAAATGCCAGGTTCAGTTCCCAAAGTTCCAAAGGCCAGCTTCAAAAGTCAATGAGGACTTCAAATAAGGAAGGGCTTACGCTGGGATCTCAAGTAAAGGTAGATCAGGCGATAGGCAACAAGGACATGCGAATACAGCAAGAGAAGCTCTTGTCAATAGTACCAACCAATCGTCCACATCCTTCCTTCAACAGAAATAATCCGTGTGTAGAAAAAATCCCTGTAAAGGGTAAGCTGGAATATCCAAAAGAACTGCCGGTTGAGGTTATGGTAGATCAGACAATAGGAAACAAGGGCATGAGAGTACAGCAACAGAAGCCCTTGAAAACGCTCCCAACCAATTGTCCACGTCCTTCGTTGAAAAGAAAGAAACCTTGTGAAGAAAAAATCCCTGAAAAGGTTAATTCCTTGCATACAAGGATGAAAGAAAGACATCTGTTTTCAATTTTAGATATGGACAATTATGGTGTAGCAGAGCTCGAAGACAGCAGAACACCCCCTGTAACCCCCTGCAGTGAAAGTTCTAGAAAGGCTGTGTATAGACCTCATGAGGATAAAGCTTCTACAGAGCTCCAACCTACTACTTCAAAGAGATTGGTCTCGGGAACTTCTACAATTTCGCTGAACCAGAAAATTCATTTGAAAGGGAAAAGGCAGAAGAAGGCTGATATTCAGACCAAGCAACCGTGTGAGAACAGAAGCTCCGAAGAGCGAGGTGTTACTGATGGTACTAGCAGTCAATTGGGTATTTCTCCAGATATTGAGTTGTGCATTGGGCACCCTTTCTATACCACCGAACCTGATATTGAAAAGATTCTGTCAGAGGTCATCCTGACTACCCAGAGGTGTTGCTTTGTACAACTTCTCTATCTGTTGTTTTCATTTCAAGTTGGATCTGTTTTTCTCATTTTTGTAAAATTGGTGCGCCAAATTTGAAAGTTCTTCTCAATTTGTTTACTTAGCTTGTTTGTTCTTTCTGTAGGCATGCACTGAATGGAAAGGCTGCTAAAATTGATGATCTAGAAACATCAAGGCCGTTGTCTTCCTGCTCACTATCCCAATTCTTTCCTCCTGAGAATGCTGAGGGAAGTCCATATATGCGGGAAGAAATAATCTCATACTACCGGACTGGGAGAACTAAAAATACATGCAATATTAGAAGGTTTATTTTTCACCGTGTACAGTATTTCTGTAGAGGTGGGTTTGCTCCTGCTTGTGCATGCAGAATCTTTTCTTTCCCCTTAATCCTATTCTCCTCATAAAGAATCACATGTGGCAGGTATAGTTGATCAATCTCACTACATACTTTGCCTTCTTGAGTCTGAAGAACCAGATGACCATCAAATAGCTGTAGAAACTATCTTTGGTGATGAGTGTATTCACATTGCTACTCTTCCCACTTCTGTGAGTACTTTTTAATTCTGCCATACAGGAATAATACCTCTTGATCTCTGTCTTATCCACGATATGCTTTTTGCAGCATCACGCAAACAAGTTTGTGGATCAATTCATTTCTCTGGTAAGTAAGCCTTTGTTAAGGCAAATAATTGTTTTGAGTCCTCTGACCATAAATAAAGTGAACCTCTTTTGTTTGTAGCATTTTAGGCAGTGAGAGGCTGGTGACATGTTTAAATCTTATTATTATTCCTTGTCTATGGAGTGTGCTTATCAAATTACACACTCGTTTTTATTTTCTGAGAATCTGGAGATTTTAAGGGGAGTTATCGATGTGTTTCTTATACTGAAAAAATGTTTTAGCCCTATTTCTGAGTTTCGCATTCCCTGCACAGATGAAACAGGATGGCTACACACTTTGCAATGCTGCGGTCTGTAATGGACCCTCTGATATCAGACAGGTAACGTGGGAAATACCTTTAATACTCTGGAGAGTCATAGAATTGTCTGTTTGCATATTTGCATATTAAGGCATCTGAGATATTTTTCATATTGACACTCCATCTTTCTTTGTGCCACTTACTCGAACGTGCCAACCTTCTTCAGCAATTTGAAGATGTCTCTCAGCTAGGCTATCTGACTGGACAATGCCCGCAACACCAGATGTTCTCACCTTGTGTTGCGAAAAGTATAGTGATTAACGAAAGCAAGGACATAGGCTGTGCTTTCCAGAAGAGGCCGCTAGATGTACATGCAAATGTTCTGCAGCAAGGGAGTCAGCAGTGGGTACTGACAGAGCAATCTCCATCCTTGGCTAGTGCTGAGACAGTCTACTTCTTGAATCCCAGTGATCCAGGTGAGCAGCCGTATAACAGCAGAGTCCTCCAAGATCAGGTGTTATCACTTGCAAGTGGAGTGTGCTCAATGGATCTAGACCAGTATCTATCTGTCGAGCCATCTCAGGAAATGGACATGAATCAGTACTGCCAATGCAGACATGATATACCAAGGTTCAGTGATGAGAGAGATGCTACAAACACGAGCACAGGCAGCTATGAACAGTGGAATCAGATTCCTACACAGCTCGACAGTAGGATGTACGAATTCGATCTCCCTGCTTTTGGTAGGCAAATTAGCAGCTTCCCTCCACTGCCTGCTGGAAGGAGCATGCTGTTGTCGGCGTTGCATCCGGCGATCTGGCAGACCACTGGCTCCGATGATGGTAGCGTCACAAGTACACCGGTTCATCTTCCCGTACATCTCGATCACCGGTACCTGTCGCGTGGAGCATGTTGAAGTATGATGGCCGGTGTGGTTTGTTGGTGCTCCTTTCATGCCTTTGCATACCGATACAGGAAGTACAGCATACAGATTAGAGATACTGAGATAGCTGTTGGAAACTTGGAATAACGTTCCTCCTTTTCGTTCTTGATGTTACATACCAGAACGGGCGTGCCGTTTTAATTTGTTCTTGCTTCTCTGATTGATGTCAAGTTGTCTTTATAAACTTCAGTGGCTGTAATCTAATGACTAAAACTTTGGTTCGAAGTAAAAGGAGGGGAGATGCTTGTACTGTTAAGACACACAACTGATGAAAAATTTCATACTTGGGATCTCTTCGTGTATGCTTCGTTGCTCGCTCTGGAGTCTGGCATGTGTGTCATGACTCATGAGTGTTTTTCCCCTTCGGATGGTTTCGCCAATGGTTTTGCCTCGTGCGTTCCACCACCATGCTATGCCGCCACTCGCCGTCGCCCGAGCGCCGCCGCTGCGGCTCCGCTACGGCACGCCGTGGCTGCGCCCCCTGCTTGCTGCATCTTCCTTCGCTAACCCGCTGGGTCTTTGGCTCAAACAGGTGCACTTTTCTACTTCTTTGTCCTTTTCCTTCAGTTGAACTAATTTTAGAATCGTGGCGCTCACATCAGTACAGTATCCATCCATCCATCCATCCATCCATGTCCAGTGTAGGCTTCCTACAGTATACTGACTGATCGATTGGGAAAGCAACGCCAATGAAGTAATGAACATAATACCAAGGGTGCAGATGAATCACAACAAAGACAAGGCAAGATAACAGATTGTCTTTAAAACATTAAAATTACAATTCCGTCATATCCAATCTTGTTCTTATCGTGTCCTTATCATTAAATTTCAGAATATTAAATCTCTCGTGATATTGCAAGTACAGAAATGCATTATACAAGATAAAATATGCTTATGCTAGCCATTACTGAGTGACAAACTCGTCGACTAAGTTACATGCTCTCTAGGTTCACGGCATCGGATTGGCTTAGAGGTGAAACAAATGGCTTAGGGGGCATCTGTAGGTTTTGCAAGTTCCCCATCAACGTGTTTACCACCTTTGCCGTTGAGGGCCGCTTTCTTGGGCTCCATTTGATGGAATAAGTTTTGTACTTGGATCTTTGTTGTACTTGGTCTTTGTTTAGCTTTTAAGACAGCATCTTAACAGTTTTTAGGACAGCATCTTAGACTAGCATCTAGGTATATGCTTGACTGCCTTGGCCAGCTATAAATATGTAACGCCAACCCCTTAGGTTGGCATGGCATTGTGTGAGAAATAAACTAGAAAAAATTGCCCCAGCTCCTAGTGTCATCCTCTCTCAATGAGAGTAAGAGTTCCGCTACTTACAATTGGTATCAAAGCTTGGTTGTCCTGCAACATAAACATCTCCTGCTCATCACCTTCCCACATCTCTCCCAGTCCTCAGCGGCGTGAGAACACCGATCTGTTGCCGCTCATCCTCCTCTCCGCTGACAGACGAAAGCGGCGATTCTCCGAGGCGCCTCTTCCCCCACAACAGCCCCCACTAGCACGCCATGTCCGAAGAACAGTCTCAGCGCTCGGTCGCCTTGAGTGCGCGGCACCGGCAGGAGGCCGAGGTCGCCGCGGCAGAGGAACACAAGCGAACAATGGGCAGCGCAGCGGCGGCGGCGGCGCGGCGCAAAAGTGTGGCGGCGGAAGCGGCGGCAAGGGTGGAGGTAGAAGCGGCGGCGGCGGAGATGCGCGCGCGTCGCGGCAGCAGAGCTTCGAGCTCTGCGAGGCAATAGCGCCAGCAGCTCCATTCTCGCCAGCAGCGAGCTCGGTGGCGAGGAAGCGGCGCGAGCGGCGGCGCAATGGATAGCCGCGCATCCCCATGGGCACGGTGGCGGCGATCAGACGAGACGCGAGCCGCCGGCGGTGTTTCGAGGCGAGGCGCTGGCGGCGGCCAGCGAAGCGCGCGGACGCGCGGCGGTGCTCTCGGCGGCGGCAAGCGGGTCGACGGAGATCGCGGGCTTTACTGGCGGCGCGACTCTCCTCCCGGATCGGTACCATGGTCATCACGGATCGAGCCGTTGTCGGGACATCGGTCCGGCGGTGGGTGGCCTACCCTCACCAAGATCAACTACGTCGAATGGGCGCGGTGATGAAGTGCGGCTTTAGGTGCGGCATATGTGGGAGGCGATTCAATACGGCGGCGTCGACTACTACGAGGATCGGACGGCGCTGGATGCCCTCATTGCTGCGATCCCGCCGAGATGCGCTTCGCTTTCCGAAGCGAAGCGCCAAGGAGGCTGGGGCGTCATTGCTGCGCGACGCATCGGCGGCGACCGCGCGCGCAAGACCACACTGCGAGCGCCGCAAGGAGTGGGAGAACACGCCTTCAAGCGGTGAGGGCGTTGACGACTTTGCTCTCCGTCTCAACACTCTGCTGCAGAAGATGGTGCGGTTTGGCGGCGACACCTACAACGAGAGAGAGCCGTCGAGAAGCTCTTCCGTTGCATCCCGAGAAGTACAAGCAGATCGCTCGCTCGATAGTCTCTCTGGACCTCTCCACGATGTCGATCGAGGAGGCGATAGGTCGTCTCAAGGTCGTCGACAATGACGAGCCGCGATCTCTCTCGGGCCGTTTACCATCGGCGGAAGCTACATCTCACTCGGGAGCGGTGGGAGGCTGCCGGTGACGGGAAGAAGGGAGTCCTTCCTCGACGGCGACCGCCGGTAGCGGCAAACCAGCGCAAAGCGCGTGAGGCGCGGGCCGGGCACGAGGACGCGCGCGGGTGGCGCCGCAGAGCGCCAGCAGCGCCGCCGGCAACGAAGCCGACACAAGGCGGCGCCGCCACAAGCGTGGCAAGCAGCCATTGGTCCGTGGAGTGTCGGATACCACGACGCGGTCAGGCCCACGTCGCACAGGTGGAGGAGGAGGAGCCAGCTCTGCTCCTGGCACACGCAAGCATCGAACTGCCTCCAGCGGCATCGGCCGCAGCGGCTCTCCTCCACCTTGATGAGCCGAGAGCGCACGCCTTCCTTGGTGACGGCTCCGGAAATGACAAAACTGACGGGTGGTGCCTCGACACCGGTGCCACCCATCACATGACCGGTCGACGGGAGTTCTTCACCGAGCTTGACTCCAACATCCGAGGCTCCGTCAAGTTTGGGGACGCCTCCGGCGTGGAAATCAAGGGCGTCGGCTCCGTCATCTTCACCGCCGAGTCTGGTGAGCACAGGCTGCTCACCGGAGTCTACTACATCCCCGCGTTGAGGAACTCTATCATCAGCCTGGGACAGATGGATGAGAACGGTTCGCGCGTGGAGGTCAAGGACGGAGTCATGAGGATTTGGGATCGCCATCGTCGCCTTCTTGCCAAGGTAACCAGAGGCACCAATCGACTCTATATCCTCAACGTGCAGGTTGCACAACCCCTCTGCCTTGCCGCTCGTCGGGACGACGAAGCGTGGCAGTGGCACGAGCGCTTCGGGCATCTTCACTTCGAGGCCTTGAAGCGGCTCAGTGCCATGAAGATGGTACGAGGCCTGCCGTGCCTCGACCACGCGGAGCAGTTCTGCGACGTCTGCGTATTGACGAAGCAGAGGCGGCTCCCCTTTCCCCAGCACTCGAGCTTCCGAGCCAAGGAGCGGCTCGAGCTCGTGCACGGGGACTTGTGTGGCCCGGTGACACCGGCCACACCAGGAGGACGACGCTACTTCCTGCTGCTCGTCGACGACCTCTCCCGCTACACGTGGGTGATGGTCCTCGGCAGCAAGGGAGAGGCAGCGAACGCCATCAGGCGCGCGCAGGCTGCTGCGGAGGCAGAGTGCGGCCGCAAGCTGCGCGTACTGCGCACCGACAACGACGGCGAATTCACGGCAACTGAATTCGCGTCGTATTGCGCAGATGAGGATGTTCAGCGCCACTACTCCGCGCCATACGACCGCAGCGAGCAGCGTCGTCGGCGGCGCAACAGGCGGTTGTGGGGATGGCTGGGCCCTCCTCAGCGGCGGGAATGCCGGTGTCTTACGGGAGGCGGTGGTGACGGCCGTCTACATCCTCAACCGCCGCCCACCAAGGCTCTCAGCGGCAAGCGCCATACGAGGCTTGGCATGGGCGCAAGCCGGCGATCTCCCACCCACGGGTCTTGGTTGCCTCGCGTTTGCCAAAGAGCTTGGCCATATCGGCAAGCTCGGCGGCGAGAGCACTCGGGGTGTTCATCGGCCACGCGAGAGCTCGAAGGCCTACCGCATTCTTGACCCAGGGACACGGCGTGTGCGCACGGCGCGCGACGTAGTGTTCAACGAAGGGCGAGGATGGGCATGGGACAAGGCGGTGGCCGACGACTCGACTCCGACGTACAACGACTTCACTGTCGAGTACGCCCACTTCAAGGAAGCTGGGGGAGTAGGCTGCTCCTCTTCACCGAGCACGCCTACCCCAGTCCCCGAGTCTCCACCGACTCCAATCCCACGCACTCCAGCACCGACGATCACACCTCCGGGCACGACCACTCCGACACCAGCTCGAGTCGAGCACAGCCCGGTGGAGTTCGCTACTCCGCTCTCCCACGACGAGGAGCGCATCGACGCGTACCACGACGGCGAGCTGTTGCGGTATCGTACGATGGAGGACCTTCTCGGAGACCAGCCGGTGCCGGGACTGGCGCCTCACGATCTGGAGGTGCAGCTGCACCTTGCGTGCGACGACGGCGAGCCTCGGTCTTTCGCGGAGGCCGAAAGACACACGGCCTGGCGTGCCGCGATGCAGTCGGAGATGGACGCGGTTGAGAGGAACCGCACCTGGGAGCTCGCTGACCTCCCTCGTGGTCACCGCGCGATTACCCTTAAGTGGGTATTCAAGCTGAAGAGGGATGAAGCCGGCGCCATCGTCAAGAACAAGGCTCGCTTGGTGGCACGCGGTTTCATGCAGCAGGAGGGAATCGACTTTGACGATGCTTTCGCCCCCGTGGCACGGATGGAATCCGTGCGACTCCTCCTTGCGCTGGCTGCCCAGGAAGGCTGGCGTGTCCATCACATGGACGTCAAGTCGGTGTTTCTTAACGGCGATTTAAAGGAGGAGGTCTACGTGCACCAGCCGCCGGGATTTGCGATCCCCGGCAAGGAGGGAAAGGTGTTGCGCTTGCGCAAGACCCTCTATGGCTTGAGGCAGGCACCGAGGGCGTGGAATGCCAAGTTGGATTCCACGCTCAAGGGAATGGGCTTCGGACAAAGCCCGCACGAGCCGACCGTCTACCGGCAGGGCAGCGGTGGAAACGCCCTGTTAGTAGGCGTCTACGTCGACGACTTGGTGATCACTGACACCAAGGATGCGGAAGTGGCAGCGTTCAAGGAAGAGATGAAAGCCATCTTCCAGATGAGTGACCTGGGGCCTCTCCTTCTACCTGGGGATCGAGGTGCACCAGGGAGACTCCGGGATCACGCTTCGACAGACAGCCTACGCCAAGCGCGTCGTTGAGCTGGCTGGGCTCACCGACTGCAACCCGGCTCTCACCCCGATGGAGGAGAGGCTGAAGCTGAGTTGCGACAGCACGACGGAGGAGGTGGACGCTACGCAGTATCGGCGTCTTGTGGGAAGCCTTCGCTACCTCGCCCACACGGCGGCGGACGACATTCTCCGTCGGCTACGTTAGTCGGTTCATGCAGCGCCCGACGACGGAACACCAGCAGGCTGTGAAGAGGATCATCCGCTATGTTGCGGGGACTCTCGACCACGGTCTCTACTACCCGAGGTACCCTGGGAAGGCACACCTTGTCGGGTACAGCGACAGCGACCACGCCGGCGACATCGACACCAGCAAAAGCACGAGCGGGATTCTCTTCTTCCTCGGCAAGAGCCTCGTTAGCTGGCAGTCGGTCAAGCAGCAGGTGGTGGCCCTGTCCAGTTGCGAGGCCGAGTACATAGCGGCCTCCACCGCTTCGACTCAGGCGCTCTGGCTTGCTAGACTGCTTGGTGATCTCCTCGGCAGAGATACTGGAGCGGTCGAACTCAGAGTGGATGATGAAGTGCGCTCTGCCCTCGCAAAGAACCCGTTTTCCATGAGCGAGCAAGCACATCCGGGTAAGGTATCACTTCATCCGAGGTGCTTGGAGGAAGGAGCATCAAGGCGAGCTACATCAACACCAAAGACCAACTTGCGGACTGCTCACCAAGCCTCTTGGGAGGATCAAGTTCCTTGAGCTCTGTTCGAGCCGGATGGTCCAATTGTCTCACAAGGCAGCGCACAAGACTTAGGGGAGAATGATGGAATAAGTCTTGTACTTGGGTCTTTGTTGTACTTGGTCTTTGTTTAGCTTTTAGGACATGACATCTTATGACTTTTAGGACAGCATCTTAGACTAGCATCTAGGTATATGCTTGGTGCCTTGGCCACTATAAATATGTAACCCCAACCCTTAGGTTGGCATGGCATTGTGTGAGAAATAAACTAGAAAAAATTGCCCCAGCTCCTAGTGTCATCCTCTCTCAATGAGAGTAAGAGTTCCGCTACTTACACCATTGAATGCACCATAGTGCCACAATTGCTAGCTTTCTCACTCTTTCTTCTTCTCCTTGTGTCATTTCCCTGTCCAGTCCCAATTCTTGCCAAGTGAGTATTTTCATTATCATATACTGAAGGACCATGTGGAGGTCCATCCATGTTTGTGATGAGTATTTGACTTTATTTGAGCATGGTGTGCTCAAATTTGAGTTTGATTTGGATTGTTTTTCGAGCTAGAGCAATTTGAGTTACTGGTTGGAGACCAGTCGTCCGACCCCGAGTGGTCGGGGCTTTGGCTGGTTGGAGACCAGTCGTCCGATCCCGAGTGGTCGGGTCGTCCGACCTGAGTGGTCGGGGCTTTGGCTGTGTTGCAGACCAGTCGTCCGACCCCGAGTGGTCGGGTCATCCGACCTGAGTGGTCGGGGCTTTGGCTGTGTTGCAGACCAGTCGTCTGACCCCGAGTGGTCAGGTCTCTCGCTGGTTGGAGACCAGTCGTCAGACCTCGAGTGGTCGGAATGGAAACTAGTGGTCAGACCTCGAGTGGTCGGGATGGAGACCAGTGGTCAGACCATGGTCGGTCGGGATGGAGACCAGTGGTCAGACCATGGTTGGTCGGGATGGAGACCAGTGGTCAGACCACGTGTGGTCGGGGTTATGTTGCTCAGCGTAGTGTATATCTGTCTGTTGAGATGGATATGTGTTGTTGGACATTGCTATGTGATGTGGTTTCCTTGTCTATGATGGTTGCAGGACTTTGGAGCTAGGTCATGGTGAGGCGAAGGGGATCAGGACTAGGCTAGGAGAGCTGAGGTCCAGATGATCAAGGTGTCGCTGAAAGGACAGGGGATGTCGCCTAGAGGGGGGGTGAATAGGCGAATTAAAAACTTTATAGCTAAATGCAGCGGAATAAAAATTTGCAGCTAAATAAAATCTCCCGAATTT
Source organism: Otatea glauca (assembly GCA_036346275.1). Lineage (NCBI taxonomy): Eukaryota > Viridiplantae > Streptophyta > Magnoliopsida > Poales > Poaceae > Otatea > Otatea glauca. The sequence goes on along the minus strand of CM070711.1, from coordinate 920,457 downwards.
CCTGAACAATCCGGAGTGTCAGGATATTCAATCCGGATACTCGGATAGTCCGATCCGAGGTCCTAACCGGAGTGTCCGGTATTCAATCCGGATACTCGGATTATCCGGACTGTCGGGTTGAGGATTCGGATACTCGGATTGAGGACTTGAATGGAGATTTTAAATCTTTGCAATTTTTCAACAATCTACTTGAACACAAAAGATCTTAATGATGTCAGTACACGAGGGTATAGAAGATCTGGAGCCAAACACAACAAAAGAGTAGATCGGGCAATTTCAAGATTCAAAATCAAATGCTAAAGCAAGAGAAAGAAGCAAACTTGGAGACGATGATTTTTCACCCAGTTCGGATCCTTGAGGATCCTCGTCTCCGTTGAGGCGGCTCGGTCACACTTGAGCCGGGTCTCTTTCAACCCTCTTCCTCCGGTGTTGCACAAATGCACTCGCGGTCTTCACTCCTTTGATTCCTTCCCTTACGGAGGCGGAACCGGCCTTCACAAACTTCCCACGGCCAACCACACAAAGCTCGGTGGCTCGTGGCGACCTCCTAGCCGTCTAGGAGTCCTCAACCTCCAAGAGTAACAAATGCTCACGAAGAACAAACTTAGAGATGAAATCAAGTGCTCAATCAACTCAAATCTCACTCAACAAACTCTTCCCAACCCTTCTCACAAGGGATCACTTAGATCTAAGGGTAAAAGCTCTCTCAAAGCCCCTCACACCCCTCAAAATCCACTCCAAAAGCTTCACCAAAAGCCCTCTCAAAAGAGGAGGAAGGGCTATATATAGAACTCCCCAAAAACTAGCCGTTGGGGCTGGCTGCGCACAATCCGAGTCTCGGTTTCAATCCGGATACTCGGATTGGTGAGAAAACTAACAGAGAGACTCAATCCGGAGAGTCGGATGAATATCCGGATACTCGGATGATCCGGATAGTCCGGACTAACTCCGGATAGTCCGAATCAGACCTTGAGCAGCTCGGCTAAAACGAGCATAACTTTTGACTCGGACTCGATTTCAGAGATTTTGGACTCTCCGAAAGCTAAGAACGAGGGCTACACAACCAACAAGATCTCACTATCCAAAACTCAAAGGATAACCACAGATTTCACAAAGAAATCAAGAGAGACCTACAACCCTCACTTTCCGGCACTACCAACACCACTCTCTTTCTAAGATTCACAAGGATGGATCACTTGAGCACTTGACACATCTAAAAGTCATTCGACATCGCATCCCTCTTAATAGTACGGCAATCCTTAGACTCAAATTAAATCAAAGATAATATAAGTCTAGAACTAGTCACTTGCAGTCTTCTTTCTTGATGTCGATGCATGAAGACCTTCACCATATAATTGATGACATCTTCGCCTTGTCCAACTCGACTCGATTCACCTCATGAGACTCTCGTCCTATCAACCTTGACTTGATCATCCTCTCTGACGATCTCCACGCCAAGTTGCTCTTGACTTAGTCCTCAGCTCTTGGTGACACCGCCGCCTTGTTGACCTCGGCAATGATCATCCTCCAAGATACCTTGGTCATCATACACATACGGGACCTAATTCTTTCCAAACTACTCATGAAAGACATTAGTCCCAAAAGCTCAATAGATATGAATAAATTGATATTTTGTGAGTAGTTGATTTCAACAAGTGTTTCATATAAAGAAGCACAACACAAAATAGAAACACTTGACATAAGAAATGTTCTCTACTAAGTGCATCACGATGAATATGTAATTGATCTATATGCACTAGAGAGATATATAATTGCCAATATGATGAATCAATTAAATCATGGCAAGGATCACAGACTTTACTTAAATGAAGCACATGATAGAATATACACGAATTGTACATGTGCAAATAATATTTGGAGTAAGAGTAATATGTGATCCAACACTAGATAAACTTCACTAAAAGAATTGCATGAGAAGATATACAAATAAAACATGCATGCACCAAGTCAATCTATAGCAATATGAAGTTTAACTCTAGTTAATACATGCATACTATAATGAACTCAAATGAATATATATGCACAAATAAATATGACATGAACCAATGTGCATATATAAAATCAACATGCTACTTGGAGTTCACTATGCATTTGCACGAAAGGAATGCAATAACAAATATAGAATAGATACCAAAATTGCATACCTTATCTTTGCTTAACCTTCCTATTTGATTTTCCTCTAAATAGATGAGACTGATACTCAACTAGGCAATAACAAGTTAGTCTCATAGCAATATAATCATATTAGAGGTTTGTCATTTGTTAAGCACTAAGTTAAGCATTTACTTAATTTACATAGATTGTCATTATGAGTGTTTGTCATTAATCACCAAAATAACATTCATTAATCACCAAAATAACATAAGTGCCTAGATGCACTTTCAATCTCCCCCTTTTTGGTGATTTATGACAAACCTATTATCAATTGCACCAAATGACAATATTAAGATATTTTAGCATTAAAACAAGCATAAAGATACAATAAGAGATCATACTTACAAATCATCCCTTTTTGTCAATCGATTAGGGGACAATTGATAAATCCATAAATTCTCCCCCTTTTGTCATTAATCCCAAAAAGGTGCTTAAAAGATTCTTATTGTTTATTCAATAAAATCTGTTCTCCCCCTTGATTGCACACTCAATAAAAGGATTAGGGAGAAAATAAAATAAAGATAAGGAGCTAGTAATATGACAATAATATTAAGCTCCCCCTAAATCTAGGCAAGATATGATACCAATTATTTCCAAGATTTAGGTAATAGATTTTTCTAGTTATACCAAATTAAAGAAGTCATGATTCTTAGGATATAAGTGATGCTTAAACATGACACACGAATATGATTTCACATATTCTTTAAACATCAAGATCATATAGCAAATTTATAATTTAAGCACATGCTTATGATCAAATCAAATTCTAACAATCAAGATCATATAAAGAAGATTGCACAATAAGGAATTGCTTATATGATCACAAGATGTATACAAGATCATGAATCAAGGTTGTATAAGTAAGATGCACTTTCATGATCAAGAATTTCATAAACTTATCAAGGGCATACCTCTTTGCAATGTGTCACCCATATGTACCTTTTAGTTCTTGATAATGCTGAATGCAAGTTAGATGACACTTCAAAACAATTTAGGATTAGAGGATACCTCTTGAAAGATACCAATTAATCATATCAATTGAAAAATACAACACCATTTAGAATTAACACAATTTAGCATAATGGTGTGCACAGACATTATTGAATATGGTCAGAAAAGAAACACGTCCCTTTGTCGATTCTTGTCCACCGCATGTTCGAATTGGTCATGATCACTGCGCCCGGTCTTAGATCCCTCGTACTATGGAGCTCCTCTCCATTTCCTTCATCCCACCGTCGAAGATGACCCCTTTTCCAATACCTTGAACATCAATAGACAAGCACACGATTTCCGGGAACAAATATCTTTTAATTTGACCCAAGTTAGTTTGATAATGTCTAAGTACAACATGCATGATATATATGATATACAAGACAATACTCTTTGCATGCAATTTAAAACAATTTAAGATATCAATTGAAGATTTTATTACATCACTTTATAATGAAAATATTTGAAACTTATTCAAATTTGATCTTGTCATCCACTTGTAAGAGAGACAATGAGTAAAACACATTCAAACTCACTCTTGAGCTTACAAGGGAAATTTTCTCTTTTCCATAATAAACTCGAAGTTATGCAAGAGAGAAAACATTTTGAGGCTAAGTTACAATTAAATCCAATTTCCAGAATAACTTAGCCAAAAGATGCACTTTCATTGGAATGAAAACTTAAATAGATATGCTCCACTTAGAAGCTTGGAACAATGAATAAGTTCACTTAGTTTTCATCTTGAAAGGCTTGCCAAGATTCCAATTTAAAACTCTTAAAATCTCGAAAAGATGCAAATAGCAGCACAAAGTCGATTATAACTTTTAAACCATTGCTCAAATACAAAAATCATCAATGCGGAACAGATCCGACTCGAAATCCTCTTCGAGGGCTATGAAGACTGAATATTGATTTGAGCAAGGGAGAAACCCCAAAAATAGGATGAACAGGATATTGCAAGAAAGTATAGATAGCAATTTCAGAATTTGGGCATTTGTACAACCGGATACGCGGTATTTTTGATCCGAGTGTCGGATAATCCGGATACTCGGATATATTACGGATACTCGGGTTGTTCACTTCATCCCTAAAGCGAACATTTTGAATTTGGATCAAATCTTGATCAAATGAAGTCCAATAGCCATAAGATTTTGCAGAAATGATCCATGAACATCCAAGAGACTTTTTCCAAAAGGATTTTCTCAAATATCACCCTCCAATAAAAAATTAGATCAAAAGAAGCATTGGAGGTTTAGTTTTGACACTAAGTCAAATAAAGTCAACAATCTCGCAAATGAGTTCAAATAAATTTGAGAATTTTTCAGATATGAACTCCATATGTGAGAGAAGGTTTTCTAACAAAGATTTTCAATAAATAAATTTTACTTTGAGAAATGTGGTGAAATTTGCATATGAAACACATAAAACATTAAGATTTTCACCAAATCCTCAAAATGGAACCAAATGAGTTTTGAATGGTAATATGCACTTATATGGCTTCATATGATTTAGAGAGATGTTTATAAGCCTATTTGCATGATCAAATCCATTCAAATCGTAAAATCCAACTTAATGCAAGAGTATGCCAAATAAGATCGAAAGAGAGAAAAAGGCATAACTATTTCAAATTAAGTTGAAATTATTTGAAATTAGGCATAAACATTATTTAGACTCCCAAGAAACTTTTCCAAAAAGAATTTTCCAAAAGGAGTCTCCAAAAGGATATGCCAAATTTTGCTTTGTAGGCATGATTTTTACTCAAAGAGAAGAAAAGTCAAAACTTTTTCAAATTGAGTCCAAATGATTTGAAACTTTCCAGAAATAAACATTGGACTATTTATAAGGTTTCCCAAAAAGAATTTCATTAAAAGGAATTTTCGTTCAAAATATATGACAAAGTGCGCTTTGAAGGTTTGAAAAGAAATTGAATTTTCACCAAATGCTCAAAATGCATTCGGATTGAAATTTATGGAGATTTGAACTTTCATAGCTTTGTATGAGTAAGAAATACTATTTCAATCCAAGATATGCAAATAAATCCAATTCAAATAGCGAAATCCACAAAATGCAACAACGGGTCATTTTGGGTGAAATGGATGATTTTGGCCAAATTCAAATGGCTATAACTTTTGAACGGTTGGTCGTTTGGAAAAACTTTGAACTAAAGAAATGCTTAAAATGACCAACCCTATGAGTTTTGTATTGACCACTTTTTCAAACTCCAAATAGATTTTGCTTTAGAAAAATTTGAAGTTAAATGCAAAAGCAAGATCACAAAGATCTTTTTAAGCCAAAGTTTGACTTTTAGCTTCTAGCCAAGGGTTAGATACTTGAAAACATTTGAAATGCATTTGAAAACATTTTGAAGACTATTTTCATAAGATTTTGCATTTCAAACAAATATTTTGCTTTTAACCCTTTTTTGAAGCAAGTTAAAATAGGAAATAGTTTTTCATAAAAAGCCTCAAAATACAACTCAATTTGGATTTCATGCAATTTCAATTTCCATGGCTTAGAAATGATTATCAAGATGGTTTCTAGCCAACATTTATAATGAAATCCAACTTGAATGCTAAGATTTGAGCAATATGCTTAAATAAGCTATCTTAGTTCAAACCAAAAACTTTTCGGGCCAAAATTGATTTCAATATAGAATTTTCATTTTGAAAGCTTGTAAAACATTTGAAATACATATTAGAATACTTTTACAAAGCTTTTCACAATTTTGGGCCTTTTAAACATAAGATTTGACTTTTGACCAAATTGGTCCTTTTGAAATAACTATTTGTAAAACAAAGCCAAATATTTCAACACAAGATTCAAATGAAGAATAAGATGAGATATAGAGATTTGAATTTTATGTATGAGTCTAAGATACCATTTTGAACCAAGATACTACACAAGATCCGGTCCAAGCGGAGAAACTCACTAAGTGCAATAGTATGACAATTATGGGTCAAATATAGTTTTTAATGAGTTTCAAAATCAAATAACTTTCACTAGGTTGGTCTTTTGAAAGTCTTTTGAACACAAGAATTGTTAAGAATGACCAACTCTAGGATTTTCGTTTTGGAATTACTTTCAAATTCATTTTACATTTAATACTATGAAAATTATAAGTTTAAATCCAAAACAAGATACTACTATCTAGATTTTGATCATGAAACTCATTTTCTTTTCAAAATGGATTTTGTGAAGCCAAAACCTTTGAAAAACATTTCAAATATATTTGTATACATTTTGCAACTAGTTTTTCACAAGAATACTAATGATATACAAAATTTTGACTTTTGGCTAAATGGCTTGATTTTGAAAATATATATTTGCACTTATATAAATATGGGCACATGTAGGGATGTGATATACATGGTTATGATTTAGCACTCCCCCTTAATGTGCCACTATCCCAAACTTACTCAAGATTGCAATCATTACATCTAAAAGGCATGAGCAAGAATATGAACAAGCAATTCAAATTGATTTTCATGAATAATGTAGCTTAACCTACACAAGGCTATAAGCTATAAGAATCAATTTAAATACTTGTTACCCGAGATGGCATTGGTTTATGATTGAAGTGAATGTCTTCAAGCTTGGCTTCCTTTTTCATATGATGAAATCATCCTCTTGATTGAGCCAAAGCTTCCAATGCATCTCCAAGCACCTACAATTCTTTTAGGCACTTGTTGGTACCCAATTTTTGTTGGGTCCAAAAATGTTAGTCACAATAGATTTAGGAACCCAAATGGCCCTAACATTAATAGTCTTAGGTGAACTATCATGACTAGCAATGGATTTGCGATTGTTATTACTCCTAAGCGAATTATTGGAATTGAATTGAGGAGGCTTAGGAGTTTTAGCATTTTTAGCAAATCCATTTCTAGTTTGATCCTTTCTAAGCACATAATAATCATTACAATGCAAGGGCTTAGAAGATCTAGCAAATCTAGCAAATGGTTTGCTATTGTTATTTTCCTAAGCACATGATCAACATGATTTTCTTGGTCTTAGGAAGTCTAGCATTTTGAGCAAACACATTTCTAGATTCATTTCTCTAAGCAATTGAATATCATAATTTTGCAAATACTTGGGAGAATCGACAAACTTGGCAAACACATTGCCATTTTTGTCCTTCCTAAGCAAATAATGATCATTGACAATAATAGGCTTAGGATGATACCTTTGGGACAATCCTTACCGATGTGTCCCTTTTTCGACAGATTGTAGCAAGTAGGCTTTGAGCGTCTCTTCTTCTTCTTGACTTGCTCTTTGTCGGTTCGCCTCATTGTTGATGGTTGTGGCTTGATCTCCACTTTATTAGGGCACACGGAGGCGACGTGTCCCTTCTTGTTGCAAGCAAAGCACTTGATGGTCTTCGAAAGTCTTTCGTTGTGCCTTGTCTTGCTAGTCTCCCTCTTAGAGATGTAGCCGAGTCCTCGCTTATCTTGAGGCGCCCTTGGCTTGCTCAAGATCTCGTCGAGAACGGCTTTTCCCTTGATGCACTTCTTCAAGTCATTTTCTAATCTAATGACTTGGGCCTTGAGCTCCTTGTTTTCCTCTACAAGATTAGTCTCAATATGCATAGAGGAAGTTGAAGCAATATTTTTATTTGAGCAACAAGGCATATCATCACTAGAGGTGGGCATATTAATTTTAGATGAAATGCTAGAGTTAGAAATTAAGCATGGCATATCATCAATTAAATCACATGTAATTCCTATGTCCACCTTAGGCTTATGAATTTCTTTGGAAAGGAGGGATTCATGATTTTCTTGAAGCATGTTATAATCATTTTGAAGTGATTCATGTTCAAGCTTCAAAATTTTATATTTCTTTTTCTCCTTTCCAAGACATTTATTGAGCTCCTCTAGCAAATTCATAAGTTCATCATAAGTGAGCTCATCATCATCATCGTCACTTACCTCATTCTTACCTTTCGCCATGAAGCAACGGATTTGTGATGGAAGAGCATCTTCATCGTCACTTGAGGCGGAGGTTGAGGTTGATGGAGATGTCGGTTCTTCATCACTTGAGCTTGAGGTGGAGCTTGATGTTTCATCTCCCGACATCTCTTCCTTAATGCAATCCTCAATAGAAGTGGATGATTCAAATAGATCTTGAAGCTTTATCCACATTTCATGAGCGCTCTTGAGATTGCATATTCTATCAAAAATTTCATCGCTCACAACACAAAATAAAACATTAGTAGCTTGAGCGTCGAGATGTAGGCATCTCCTCTCTCCTTCGGTTGGAGCAACTTCATTCAACGGAGAGGAAAAGCCGACATCTACGATTCACCATATTTGGGGGCTCATGGATTTAAAATGAGAAGTCATAATTAATTTCCATGAAGCATAATTTGTGCCATCTAGCACAAGTGGATTATGTGAGTGCACTAATCCTCTAGTCGACATCCTTTACTCTCTAGATGGTTAAGTCTAATAAAAGGAGAGACCTTGCTCTGATACCAATTGAAAGGACGGGGATGTCGCCTAGAGGGGTGAATAGGCGAATTAAAAACTTTATAGCTAAATGCGTGGAATAAAAATTTGCGACTAAATAAAATCTCCCGAATTTCCTGAACAATCCGGAGTGTCCGGATATTCAATCCGGATACTCCGGATAGTCCGATCCCGAGGGTCCTAACCCGGAGTGTCCGGGGTATTCAATCCGGATACTCCGGATTATCCGGACTGTCCGGGTTCAGGGATTCGGATACTCCGGATTGAGGACTTCGAATGGAGATTTTAAATCTTTGCAATTTTTCAACAATCTACTTGAACACAAAAGATCTTAATGATGTCAGGTACCTGAGGGTATAGAAGATCTGGAGCCAAACACAACAAAAGAGTAGATCGGGCAATTTCAAGATTCAAAATCAAATGCTAAAGCAAGAGAAAGAAGCAAACTTGGAGACGATGATTTTTCACCCGAAGTTCGGATCCTTGAGGGGATCCTACGTCTCCGTTGAGGCGGCTCGGTCACACTTGAGCCGGGGTCTCTTTCAACCCTCTTCCTCCCGGTGTTGCACAAATGCACTCGCCGGTCTTCACTCCTTTGATTCCTTCCCTTACGGAGGCGGAACCGGCCTTCACAAACTTCCCACGGCCAACCACACAAAGCTCCGGTGGCTCGTAGGCGACCTCCTAGCCGTCTAGGAGTCCTCAACCTCCAAGAGTAACAAATGCTCACGAAGAACAAACTTAGAGATGAAATCAAGTGCTCAATCAACTCAAATCTCACTCAACAAACTCTTCCCAACCCTTCTCACAAGGGGATCACTTAGATCTAAGGGTAAAAGCTCTCTCAAAGCCCCTCACACAGCCCCTCAAAAATCCACTCCAAAAGCTTCACCAAAAGCCCTCTCAAAAAGAGGGAGGAAGGGCTATATATAGAACTCCCCAAAAACTAGCCGTTGGGGGCTGGCTGCGCACAATCCGGAGTCTCCGGATTTCAATCCGGATACTCCGGATTGACTGAGAAAGGCTAACAGAGAGACTCAATCCGGAGAGTCCGGATGAATATCCGGATACTCCGGATGATCCGGATAGTCCGGACTAACTCCGGATAGTCCGAATCAAGAGCGAGCAGCTCGACTAAAACGAGCATAACTTTTGACTCGGACTCGATTTCAGAGATTTTGGACTCTCCCGAAAGCTAAGAACGAGGGCTACACAACCAACAAGATCTCACTATCCAAAACTCAAAGGATAACCACAGATTTCACAAAGAAATCAAGAGAGACCTACAACCCTCACTTTCCGGCACTACCAACACCACTCTCTTTCTAAGATTCACAAGGATGGATCACTTGAGCACTTGACACATCTAAAAGTCATTCGACATCGCATCCCTCTTAATAGTACGGCAATCCTTAGACTCAAATTAAATCAAAGATAATATAAGTCTAGAACTAGTCACTTGTCGTCTTCTTTCTTGATGTCGATGCATGAAGACCTTCACCATATAATTGATGACATCTTCGCCTTGTCCAACTCGACTCGATTCACCTCATGAGACTCTCGTCCTATCAACCTTGACTTGATCATCCTCTCTGACGATCTCCACGCCAAGTTGCTCTTGACTTAGTCCTCAGCTCTTGGTGACACCGCCGCCTTGTTGACCTCGGCTTAATGATCATCCTCCAAGATACCTTGGTCATCATACACATACGGGACCTAATTCTTTCCAAACTACTCATGAAAGACATTAGTCCCAAAAGCTCAATAGATATGAATAAATTGATATTTTGTGAGTAGTTGATTTCAACAAGTGTTTCATATAAAGAAGCACAACACAAAATAGAAACACTTGACATAAGAAATGTTCTCTACTAAGTGCATCACGATGAATATGTAATTGATCTATATGCACTAGAGATATATAATTGCCAATATGATGAATCAATTAAATCATGGCAAGGATCACAGACTTTACTTAAATGAAGCACATGATAGAATATACACGAATTGTACATGTGCAAATAATATTTGGAGTAAGAGTAATATGTGATCCAACACTAGATAAACTTCACTAAAAGAATTGCATGAGAAGATATACAAATAAAACATGCATGCACCAAGTCAATCTATAGCAATATGAAGTTTAACTCTAGTTAATACATGCATACTATAATGAACTCAAATGAATATATATGCACAAATAAATATGACATGAACCAATGTGCATATATAAAATCAACATGCTACTTGGAGTTCACTATGCATTTGCACGAAAGGAATGCAATAACAAATATAGAATAGATACCAAAATTGCATACCTTATCTTTGCTTAACCTTCCTATTTGATTTTCCTCTAAATAGATGAGACTGATACTCAACTAGGCAATAACAAGTTAGTCTCATAGCAATATAATCATATTAGAGGTTTGTCATTTGTTAAGCACTAAGTTAAGCATTTACTTAATTTACATAGATTGTCATTATGAGTGTTTGTCATTAATCACCAAAATAACATTCATTAATCACCAAAATAACATAAGTGCCTAGATGCACTTTCAGTCGCCAAAGATGACTGAGGCCAGGGAGTAGCTGCAAGCCGAGAAGACAAAGGAATGGATGAGATGCTAACTTGGAGCTGCTCTGATCTAGGAGGACCGTTGGATCGCGGTCAGGAAGATAGAGTAGCGGGTCAAGTTAGTGTGAGTTGAAAAGCGTGCAAAACTCGTTGTGTTGTTGGGTTTCGGGTGAGCCCATGCATAGCTTTGTGAGTGGGTAAAATCTCAGCCCTTGATGGAGTGCTCTAGGGTTTAGAGGCTCATCCAAGGGTGGTAGGTGTTCCAAGCCTGCTATGAATAGACAGGGAGAGGGGTGTCTCCTTGGGGGTGAGCAGGTGAGGAAAGTGTACGTGAGTAGTTGAGAGTTGTTGAGAGTAGCGGTGTAAGGATCAAATCCCGGCTCTTGGATGTTGGCTTAGGATTGAAGCGGGACATCCAAAGGTGGGAATTGATCCCAGTCACTATAAATAGAGGGTAGGGCAGCCTCCCTCTTGAAGGTTCTGAGGTTTTCTTTGCTCATTTGAGCTTTGCCCACTTTGTTGTGAGGCTTTGTAAACCTCCCTTCCGAAATGAAATGTTCTTCATTTATATTCTTGTTTCATTTCTCCTACGTATTTACATTACGCACTTGAATTCTGTTATCTAAATTCCGCATTTACCTACTTGCGATTTACTTTACGTAATTTGGATTTGCCTCATCTCCTACATGTTATTGAGTCTTTGTTGAAATTCATGATTGATGAACTCTTCTCTGGATTCGGTGCTTTTAATCTTTTAGGCAATCCTTACGTTCTTGTTGCAAGTTGTAAATCTGTGTGTTCTTAAAGTGCGTAAACGTGTGACTTGCAGTTATTTAGTCTTGATTGGCTTCTGGTTCTTGTTGCCAAGGATGAAAGATTGCTGGATGAATCTCCTATAGATCATATCCCAATCATCTAGGCAATCGACAACCTCTTCTATTCAGTTTTGCAAGAAACCAATTTCTGTGCCTAGTTTTCAGATGGTGTTTCTATTTGTTTGAAGGGTTGTTTCTTCGTGTACTTACTTGCTGTGATTTGTGGAGAGTCATCCAAGGATATTCTGACCATCAACTCCCACCGATGAATTCTGGTGAAGTCTGTGTTCATGACTCTGTTTTTGGTGTGGCATTTGTTAAACTGAAAAGGACGAAACCTTGGTTTTAATTCCTTCGATTGGTGATTGAAATAGGTTCCTGACATCCTTTGGGAGGTGCACACCATTTCTCACTGTTTTTGGATCAGTCGATCAAAAGTTACATCTATTTCTGTTTGTGAGATCGGGCTGGTTTTACTATTCACCCGAGTACTGTTCATCCGACCACTTCAGGTCGGGAGTACTGTTCATCCGACCAGTGCTGGTCGGGGGTACTGTCCACCCGAACACTATTCATTTCGAGTACTGTTCATCCGACCTCTGTAGGTCGGGGGTACTGTTCATCCGACCAAAAATACCCGACCAGTGCAATTTATTTCTGGTTTTTTTGGTGGTTTGAATTCTAGGGGGAGAGTTTATTCGAAAATTTTATTTGGTTCCTATTCACCTCCTCTAATCGCCTTTTTCGATCTTTCGTATACTCTTGAGTAATATTTTGACCTTCAGATGTACTGCTTCACTATGCACAGCAGTTGCCCTCTTCCTCCTTACACGAAGTTGGAAAGCTTTAGTTGCTCGAAAATTGATCCAGATGTCCTTTTTGTCGATTTGTTCATTGCAGGCACTTGGGCATGCTTTATTAATTGTTCGCGAGCAATAACGGATAGCATCTGGTTCAAGCCCGATACTTGCCTGAGTGTGAACAGTTCATTTGTTTGTCTCGATTAGCTATTCTACAGTTTGGAGTTCTTGAACCTTCCTTTGGGTACTTGGCCATGATTCCCTCTGGTAACATGTATCGGGATAAACAGGACCAACTGCCAAAGAATATAAGTGATGCATATATCATAGGATTCATAAGGATTTCTTGTTGAATTTCATATTGTAGAAAATGCCCCGAGTTATACTCGGATAATCAGAACATACCCAATCAGGTCAGTATGCGCTATGGACTCTGGAGTGTGGCCATGATTACCCTGTGGTTCCATTCCCTCTCGAATTTACTTTGTGTTACAATTATCTAAAAGTCGTGTTCCCCTCTTTGATCGCTTTCTGTGACTTGTAGCTACTTCAAGGAGCAAATATCTAGTGCAAGCATCCTGAATCGGAATCACGCTTTCCTCTGGAGTGAGATAATTTTCGTACGTAGCTAGTAGGTTTACCCGCGCAACTGCGCTTCTAAATATTATGATATAATTCTCTTTGATATACAACTCTACTTTCAATAATTAAAATACAATTGTATTTGCTATATAACTCTATTTATATATGATTAATCTGCACCGTTATAATCCGGCTACCACCAAAATAAGTGGTGAAAATTCTTTTGGCTACCACCAAAATAAGTGGTGGAGATTCTTTCTTTGATATACAACTCTACTTCAAATGATTGAAACACCATTGCATTTGTTATATATGATTAATCTGCACCGTTATAATCTGGCCCCACCAAAATTAAGTGGTGAAGATTCTTCTCTTCTTCTTTCGATTAATATGAGAATTTCTAAAATTTAGGATAATTGTGGGATTTTCTTGCCCTTTAAACGAAGAAGATATCTTGAATATCACCAGTTATTTATATACACGGTAGCGCTAATTTGCGCTTACGCGTAGCTTTGCTATTCTACGCGCGAGCCGTTATCCCGTGTCGCTGAACTAGCTAATGTGAACGCATGCATGCGGCGACTAATAAATGACATCTGTAGTTTATACATGTATACGTTTTTTCTTTGATTTAGCCATAACATTTTACTAACAGCTATAATTCACAAATTGTTTTCACGGGTAGCTTACTGACAACGAGAGTAATACATTGATATAAGTCTCGGTGCATAAAACAAATTTTACTATCCGTATACATAGATGTTACTATTGATATACATAGATTTTACTACTACACCAGAGGTCCAACAGCCTGTGCGCTAGTAAAATGTTACGATGCATTCAGTAAAATGACAGTAAAAACTCATTCGTGCAGCGTTTATTAGCGAGACTTATATCATTATGTTGCTCTCGTCATTAGTAAGCTATTGGTAAAAACCATTCGTGCATCCGAGCTGTCAGTAAAAAGTTATAGCCAAATAAAAAAAACACAGATTCATGTACAAACTAAAAAACATGTTACATAGGACATTTTTACTAGTCAGTCATGCGTCGCTAGTAATGTGTTTTCAAAAAATCATTTGTAGAAGTTTTAAAAAAATCTCAAAAAATTACCATATATAGGGTAGGTGAGTTTCTACGACTTTGTAAAATTTGAAGACCAAACTCAATTGGATTTGAAAGAAATGAAAATAAGAAAGTGCCAAACAGCACTGTACACTATCTTTTAATGTCAAAAAATAACATTGTATTGTAAAAATTCTCAAAAAATTATCACACATAGAGGAGGTGTGATTCTACAACTCTGTAAAATTTGAAGACCAAAATCAATCGGATTTGAGAGATATAAAAATAACAAAATACTAAACAATAGCATATACTACATTTCATGCAGTAAACTATAGTGATAACAAAATACTAAACAGTAGCCAGGTTCATCTCCCAAACATGCATGCAGTAAACTATAGTGATATGTGCTCCATATTTTACGGCATAGGATCGCTTGCAGTTGCAGCCGAGACAAAGGGTTTAGGAGGCATCTGTAGATTCTGCAACCTCCCTGTTAACATGTTTACCACCTTAGTCATTGATGGCCGGTTTTTGGGGTTCCACTGAATGCACCATAGTGCCACAATGGCTAGCTGTCTCACCATTTCTTTCTCTTCTTCAGTCACTTCCCTGCTAAGTGTCATGTCCTGCCCAGTGATTACTTTGTCATAGATCCACTCTGGGAAGTAGACCTCGTCTTGGCTCTCAGTATTCGGGTCTGAGTTCCTTCTTCCACTCACCATTTCTAACACCAGCATGCCAAAACTGTAAACATCTGATTTGTAGGATATTCCCCCAAAGTTCCGAGAATATAGCTCAGGTGCAATATAGCCCATTGTGCCTCTTGCTGCAGTCAAGGTAACGATGCTTTGGTCCCTTGCACACAGCTTTGCAAGGCCAAAGTCTGAAATCTTCGGATCGAAGCTGTAGTCCAGTAAGATATTGTGAGGCTTGATGTCGAAGTGGAGAATGCGCTGGTTGCATCCTTGATGTAGATATTCCATTCCTCGGGCAATACCTAAAGCAATATCTAGCATTTTTTTGGGTACTAGGAGTTGCTGAGAAATGTTAGAATCATGTGAGAATATGTATTTCTCCAATGACTCGTTAGGCATGAATTCATAAATAAGAGCGCGTCTTGCCCCTTCGGAGCAAAACCCCAGGAGGCGTACGATGTTTGCATGGTGGATTCTCCCGATGGTTGCGACTTCATTGATGAATTCTTCTCCCTCTCCTGTAGGGTTCTCTAGCATCTTGACTGCCACAGGCACTCCATTTGGTAGCTCACCTTTGTATACACTTCCAAATCCACCCTGGCCTAGTTTATTCTTGAACCGTCTCGCTATCTTCTTAACTTCAGAGAAACTGTACCTTGTGGGTTTCGATGTGCCATATGTCTTGAGAAACATTTCGACCTTTAAGTTTATCTCTTTGTCATACCTTGACTTCAAGGAGAGGTAGAGTGCAGTGGCCACTGTCAACGAAAGAACTACAAACGTGGCTACAGATGATGTTGCTGAAAAAAAAAGGACTTTAGCGAGTTGCATTCTGACAATAAGTCATGGGTACATGACTTACTGTCTCTCTTTCTTTCAAGACAAACATAGTGTCTCTTATTGAAATGAGATAATAAAAAATGAGAAAATATGCTATTTGCTATCAAATAACTTCCATTCTATGCCTTTGGATTTCAAATTTTGTCTACTATATGCCATCGCCGTTACCGGTCCGTCACAACCCCTCCGTTAGGCCTTGCTAAAAGACCATCTTGCCCTCAGTTGTCACATGAAAACACTCTGTTTGGGCAATTTCGAAAAAACTAACAATCCAAACAGTGTGGTTGGGACTGCGATGGCATATAGTAGATAAAAAGTGAAAACAAATGGCATAGAATGGAATAGGACTTATTCGGTGGCAAATTGTAGAAGAGGGAGTTATTTGACGGCAAATAGTAAATTTTCTCACAAAAAATTTCGCCAGGTAAGCAACAAGACTTTGATTCAGAATGGAAAAAGATTGAGTTGCAGCATTACCTGCAATTAAGATGACATGCAAACCTGCATGTAGGAAGAAGATAATTAGTTTCTTGATTATTTAACGTAAACAAAAGTATGGGAAAGCTACCTTAAAAAATTGTTAGGAAGCACTAATTCCTGGTTGTTACATGAGTTCTCTATGTGGGTATAGGAAGGGGATATATATATGAGAGCTACTAGTGAACGCTATACCGTTGGAATTGAGCAGGTTCACAGATTTCAGAAGCAAGTTTCATAGGTTTCAGAGCATGTTTCAGAGGTTTCAGAGGTTTCATAGGTTTCAGATCCAGGTTTCAGAAGCAGGTTTCAGAAGTTTCATATCAGGTTTCAGAGGTTTCATAGGTTTCAAAGTCAAGTTTCATAAGTTTCATCGCAAAAAAATATATACCGTTTGTACGGTATACCGTACAATAGTTTTTCTGTATATTATATATATAGGGTGGCGTCCTGGTGACTTCATGTATACTGGACCTCAGGCACAGAATGTTACATTGATTGATACACTGCTTTATTTTGCTACAGTTGTACTATTTTTCACTCATTTTTCTTTTACTTTCCTGTCATGCAGATTTAGCTACAAAAGAGTACGAATTGCTACAAATGTTGGAACAAATACAGGTATGTGCTTATTGCTTAGTATCCAATATCTTGGTATTCTGTTTAAATATTGGAAATGTTCGAACAGGAATTAATTTAATACAAGTTTCTAAAATTAATATTTATAAATATGAAGTTTACAATCAGTATATCTTTGTACATGCTCTATATTTGATGATTGGATTCTGTTAGTAAAATAGCCCACATTCTGCTAATAAATACAGGACACTAATAGGACAGTGATATGGTACAAAGTACAAACATAGCAGTGTGATAGTTTTCCACAAACACTGATACACATTGATATGAGTATAGTATGTATATGTATAAAAGAATCTTACAGGATTATAGGTAAATGCATATATTTTAAAACATAATTCTCACTGGATTATAGGTAAATGAACAAATTTTAAAACATAATTTTTGACAGCGAGTGGTACGAAATATGACTTGTTGATTGACTTCATATGCTTATACCACTCCAAGAATAAACAACATATGCAAGATAAAGATCAATAGTACGCAGTGAATGAGAACATGTTAAGTCTTCAAGACAAGTTCTTTGTCTCTAAAAACTGCTCTCTCCGGTCACAAGTACGTATCGTTTTTGGATGCGTGCAGTTAAACTTTCGAAACTTGGAGTCTTGCTCTATCGATATCGTTTTTGAATATTTATGTTGCATACATGGAAATTATATTTATAGATTTATCTCAAAAAGTACTTTCGTAATATTACAATTTTATTGGGTTTTATAAATTAATTATAATATAAATTAGTGGTCAAAATTGCATTTTGGGGACCTTGTCGATGTCCAAAACGACATATATTTGTGACTGGAGGGAGTATCATCATATATATTAGTGGGATTAGAGCTTCATGTCTTCTGAAGTAGAAAATTCTTGTGTAAGATAGAAAAAGGTCAGTGCTAGGCTTTTTTTTCAACGTTATCTAGGAAGAACATCATCATAAAGGTGCATGTGCACAACTTTTCCACCAACATAGTTCTATAAAAAATCTGTTTGAGATTCTGCTTTGTTAGCACGATATGATCTTTCTGTGTTAATGGTCTAAATAATTCTGGTATATTCTAAATTCCTTGTGATGGACGTAGCTTTTGTATAGTCAGGACTATTGCATTAGCACCAAAGGGCCTAATTATAGTGGGATTGCTTTTGTCTAAGTAGCCTACAGCAATCCATACCAGTAAAGTTGTATTTAGCACCATATGACTCTGGTTCTAATGGTCTACAATAATCCCAGCGTATCTAAACATGGCATGTAAGAATTTACAGAAATATGAAATGAAAAAACAGATTTCCATATTTTAAAGAAGCTCAACTTGATTTATTTATTTATTTTTTGGGCCAGTTCGATTCAGTTTGTCTTACAAGTTATCAGAACTTTTTCAGATGAATTCATTTCAATCAAATAAGGTCCTATATAAGCATTTACATAAGGGGTTATATCTGACAATTTAGAAGTGTCAATATTCTCATGTTACCATTGTGAAATTTGTTAATGGTCATTAATGCACCTCACATCCATATAGTACACAAATTTCTTGTACAAGGAGGCACGGTTTTGAACACTTACTTTGGATTGAAGCAAAAGGGGAAATGGGAAAAAAAGGGAGTCACTGATAAGTAATTGTGAGATCCATATCCAACTAATCTAGACCTAAAACAAAGACCTTATGCCCAAACAAAGCTTGGTCTGTACATCTAAATCTATCTGCAAAACTGGCGATTATGGTTTATTTCTTTTACCTTTTTTGGTGAGAATTTTACAAAAGAATCGATCATTATCATTATATTTTGGCACTGCTATCTCTTGACAAAAGTTTCGTGGGAAAGTCCGTTGATGTGAACCTAGAGCCTATGTGTGCTTGCTCGAGCTAACCATTGGGCTTATTTGCAGTACAATTTTGTTAAATATAGGTGAAAGTCTTGTGGAAAGTTTGAATTTTGAAAACATTTAACATTAGAACATAGGAAATTGGCAAACTAATAGATTGATAAAAAACAATTCTAGAATGTCGTTCCAAAATAAAACGAGACACCTTTATGATATGGGATTTCGACTAGGGAAAGAAACAATACCCTGACGCTGGCAGAATGCTTGACCACTTTGTGAGCTGAATCCACAGTGCCGACCTTCTTGTTCACACTGTTGGCAAACATTGGTAATGTAGTTCTGGTGCCAAGTGAATGTTGTTTCACCAAAGTTGATGACTCTATTTGCCTTTTCCTCGAAGGTTGAGGGGTCGTGGATGGAGATTGGGCCATTTTTATCATAAGTGAAGGGTATCGGGATGCCTTTAGAAAAGGCCACGCAGTCCCGTGGAAGAACAGACATGCATGCATAAGCTGACGCCAAATACCAGAATTGGCTAGTGTTGTTACTGACACAAGAGGCTGGGCCAACTATACCGTTTTGATTTGTTGGTATGGAATCTCTTGAACAACGAACTAGGGTTGTGACTGGTGATGATTGAGGTTGTTTGTACACATCAGTTGACAGATTTGTTGAGATGAGCTTCTGAAGCGGGCAGTGCGACGAGGGTTCCACAAGTGGGATGACGTTGATGACGCGGTGCCTGTAATATATCGCAGTCACTTTCCAGGAGCCAAGAACATGGTGATCAAGGATCGTGTCATGCCCAGAGCACGATAACTGCATGCCAGGTGCGCCGCAAGATGGAAGGCGGGTGGAAAGCCGGAACGGGAACCGGATCTCTGGTCCATGTTTTGTGCACCGGTGTGGCGAACAAGTTTTGAAGAAATCTTCATCTTCCCTTGCTGTGGCCACATAGGATTCATAGGTGAGAAGGGAGAGCAGCAGTAGTGTGGCAAGAAATTTAGGCAAGTCCATGTAATGTAATGGGGATGAAGGTGGACGAAGAGAAGGCCGCGAGTATAAAAAAAATATCGGGATACTTTTTGCTTCAACCTCTGGTGAGTACAAAAAAAATATCGGGATACCTTTTGCTTCAACCTCTGACTGACTTCCTGAGCAGGCATTCCAGCTGCCAATGAAACTTCTGCCGTTTTCTATTTGCTTTGAAAGTAATGTGCTTCTTTGAAATGAGTGCTATCACTGTTTAGACTGTTCTTGTCAATTTACCCTGTGGAACTGATGCCCCCATTTTTCTTCAGCCCTATTAGAATTCCAACAAGCTTGTACACGTCTAACCGCGTGAAGCTTGTATTCTTATACTGAAGTCACAGTGCAATTGACTTGGCAAAGCACCAAATGCAGAGTTCTGAATTCTGATAAGGCTTGCATTGTGGTGATAGCTGAGTGACTGATGTGGAGTAATTCCAGTGATCGCAGCTTGAGTGTATGGTTGTAGTCCAGTCTTCGTCCGCAATCTGTGGAAATGCTATTCTTCAAAAGAAAACTCTACGGAAACGCTTTCAGTTATTGGTTTACCAGTGAGTGAAATGCCGTCCGTTCTTATCTGCGGGCATGACATGAATTCTACGTTAGTGTGATTAAGACAGAATTAGACTAAAGTGGTATCCCCAGTTTAAACAAACTGAAATCATGGTTCCTGTTTTTTCTCTAATTTAGAAGAGAAACAGTACATTATGCTCTTTGCAATATCTAAGAGCTCCTAGTTTAGAAATTTGATCTGAATGAAGTAGAATTTAAATGTAAGTTTGGCTGGACAGAACTGTCTTTTGTTTCTATAATTCAGTTATCGGCACCACTTAAAAATTAAAAGGCTAGCACACTTTAGGATTTGAGGAATGCCTTAGACACTTTGAGGAATGTGTGTATTTTTTTATATGAATAGTTGGTGTCTCAATTGGAGAACTAAGGTTTTGTTAACAAATTAGTAGAAGAATCATAGTAAATTAGTCAGAAGTACTGCGTGGTTTTGTGTTACTGACATTATAGATATCCATTGCTTGCACGTAGCGAGAAAGAGGTTGCGTGTCCTGGCATCATGGTTTTCAACAGAAGCATTTTGAATAAATTTTCATTTGTAATTTGAAATCCTCTAGCTTAGTAATTTGTAATTTTCAGCTGTAATTTTTAAGCAAGATTTCATATGTGTTCAGAATTATCCTTTATCTTCTAATCATTGATGCAACATCCAAGCATGATTTTCAACTGTTGTACGGTGAGTTATTAAAAAAAATCAATTTCTTTGGTCTATTTTTTTCACATTCATGCTTGGCTATTGTATTTGTGTTGGATAAGAAATGACCTCAACTGCTGAATGTGTACTTTGTTTGATATGTTTATGAGAATTTTAATGCTCAATGTACGATTTGGGTTATATTAGATGATATATATCACTCTTTTATGATCCGTTGCAACGAAAACTCAATTTACGATAAAAAATTTCTTTGTGCCCTAAGAATATTTAAATTCCCTTCACTTATGTCACAGGGAGCAAATTTGAAAAGACACAATACTATTACATTGTTAAAAGATAGTAAATTTAAATATTTGAAAATCAAGGAATTAGACATTAAACTAACTGGCATTTTTCTTATGAGAAAGTGAAAGAACCCCCTATTTCATCAAGAAAACCAGATAATAACTCAAACAGATAACATGCAGTGATCGATAAAACTATGAACACTTGCTTGTAGAGGTATGCAGCAATGCTAAGAATGATGCAAATCAATATGATATCAATTGTGAAGTTTCTGGTCGATCAAAACTGCACGGCACCTAAATTTGTCAATAAAACTAAGAACACTACAACGACAATTAAGTTGTAAATTAAGAGTTAAGGTTTCAACAAAACCAATAGCTCACCTGGTTGACAGTTTTTTTAGCCTGACATTAGTCTTTCTTAGCCTGGTTGAAATGAGTGCTATCACTGTTTAGACTGTTCTTGTCGGTTGACCCCGTGGAACGGATGCCCCCATTTTTCTGTAGCCCTGTTAGAATTCCAACAAGCTTGTACACGTCTAACCGCGTGAAGCTTGTATTTTTCTACTAAAGTCAAGTCTCGTGAAGTTGACATGGCAAAGCACCATATGCAGAGTTCTGAATTCTGGTAAGGCTTGCATTGTGGTGATAGCTTAGTGACTGATGTGGAGTAATTCCAGTGATCGCAGCTTGAGTGTATGGTTGTAGTCCAGTCTTCGTCCGCAATCTGTGGAAATGCTATTCTTCAAAAGAAAAATCTACAGAAACGCTTTCAGTTATTGGTTTACCGGTGAGTGAATTGCTGTCCGTTTTAATTTGCGGGCATGACATGAATTGTACATTACTGTGATTAAGACAGAATTAGACTAAAGTGGTATCCCCAGTTTGTAAGAACCTGTTGTTCTGCTTTCAATCAAGGCGGGGCCTTTCGGTCTCTGGTCTAAAAAAAGGACAGAATTGGACTGGAACTGAGTCAAGTCATGCAATCGTCACAACCATGTAGAGCCATTGGTTAAGTTCAAAAAAAGAGCGTTTTACAGTTGATTAAAATTAATATAAACCAACCATTTTTTGAATCTAATAGTTGAAATCAATTTAGATCTTGTTATAGTACCATCTGTAGTATTGATAGTAAAATTCAGAGAGGGGTAAAAGGATAACAAATTCCATCACAATATTTATCCTTTACAGTAAAATACGTCATGTGATCCCGATAAATTGCGGATGAATTGATAAGAAGCCACTGATGATCACCAGGTATTCGGTGAATCCAAAACTGTAAACGAATTAAGAAAAATCTAAAATACTCTTAATGAATGGATAGAAAAAGTCTAAAATACCATTGAGAAATGGATGGTTAAATTTAATTTCTACTACCACTACTTACTACCTATGTTATCCACCGTAAACTTTGTCCAAAAAAATGTATAGCCAGCACTTGGTATGTAAATTACCCCACTTTGGCGGCAACTAACTAGTCTTTTTAACTCTTCATCCGCCTGGTTTTGCGAACAGGGCAATCTGCCATGGCGACGCCTGGTGCATTTCATCGTTCTACTGCCCTGCAAACCTTAACTATCTTGTCTATGCTTGCAGTTCTTGTCCCAGATCACGTTGAAGGGAGACATCATCGGCATGACTGCCCTTCTTTCTCGTGCGGCCCTCTTAGAAACGTATCGTCCCCATTTCGTCGGCCAGGCGATCCACCTCGGTGCGGTTCTCAATCTCACGAGCTGGTTTGCAGTTACAGCAAGGCTACAATACGCATCGACGACGCGAAATACTATGTGGAAAGCATCGACCAGAGTACTACGTGGAAAGCATCAACCTTCTGGGTCGTCGACGGCGACCAGGATTTATACAACAACAGTTGCCCTCTTCCTCGGTGGAGTCAGCCTCCTTATGACTACTACTTCGACCAAGGCTCAAAGCACAGCATCGAAGTCGAGTTTGAGCCTGCTGCATATTTGTGGGCTAGCTTTGTGAATTGTTCGCAGCAAGTAAAGAACAATGGTATGTACAGGCCTGTCGCTTGCTTGAGCACCAACAATTCTTTCGTCTATGTGTTGACTGGCCAATACTCTTATCGTATGGAGTACCTCGAGCCATCTTGCGGATACCTGGCCATGACTCCTTTGGTTGACCATGGCACGATGATGTTGGTGCGGAATGCAAGCTTAAGCTACGCATATTTTGCAAACTTAAGCTATGCAGATGTTGCAAAGTCCATGAGGAACGGATTCTCCGTTCGATTTCCTTTCAAAATACGTTATACGGACACAATAAAAGAATGCCTGGCGGAGTCGATTCGGTGAGTTCGGTTATCGCCTATCATGCTTTACTGTCTCATCTCAAAAGCGTTGGTTCTCCTCTCTAATCCCTTTTTCTGTACCACGGCATGGTCTTGCAGCGACTTCCGTCAAAAACCAACGTCTAGTTCAGGCATCAAGGATCGGATTGCGCACATTCTTTGGATTGACCTTGATTTCTGGTATTGCGTAACCCATGGACTTAGAAAACCTAGTATGCCTATGGCATACCGATACTTCTACGAGGGCATGATCATAACAATATCATATGGCATGTGGATTATGACGTGGATAGGAGGTACTTTAGAACTGTACATTCTACATCATCACAGTTGCATCATC
Organism: Otatea glauca; assembly: GCA_036346275.1. Taxonomy (NCBI): domain Eukaryota; kingdom Viridiplantae; phylum Streptophyta; class Magnoliopsida; order Poales; family Poaceae; genus Otatea; species Otatea glauca. The sequence continues at coordinate 896,334 of CM070711.1, read as the reverse complement.
GTATTGTATGTACACATTCTTACTTGCCATTCCATATATGTAACCTTGTTTGTACGCAGTACTACGGCGGTTCGTGTTGGCGCCGCTGGCGGTACTGACCTTCCTTGCCTACAAGTACTGGAAAACAAGGATAACAATCGATGCGGTGGAGAAGTTCCTCCGGATGCAGCAAATGCACGGCCCGACGAGGTACGCCTACACGGACCTCATTGCAATCACAGGCCATTTCAGAGAGAAGCTGGGTCAGGGAGGATACGGCTCCGTCTACAAGGGTGTGCTACTCCCTGGTGATGTCCATGTCGCCGTCAAGATGCTGGGCTACTCCAAATGCAACGGGGAAGAATTCATCAGCGAGGTCGCCACCGTCGGCAGGATCCACCACGTCAATGTGGTTCGTCTTATGGGGTTCTGCTCCGAGGAGACGAGGAGGGCGCTGGTATACGAGTACATGCCCCGTGGTTCTCTCGACAAGTACATCTTCTCATCCGAGAGAAGTTTCTCCTGGGACAAGCTCAATGAGATTGCTCTGGGCATTGCCAGAGGGATCAACTACCTGCATCGGGGTTGTGATATGCAGATACTACACTTTGACATCAAGCCGCACAATATCCTTCTCGATAGCAATTTTGTCCCAAAAGTTGCTGACTTTGGCCTCGCCAAGCTGTACCCAAGGGACAAGAGCTTTGTGCCAGAGAGCGCCCTACGGGGAACTGTTGGGTACATAGCTCCTGAGATGATATCTCGGAGCTTTGGCGTCATATCAAGCAAATCCGATGTTTACAGCTTTGGAATGCTGCTGCTGGAGATGGCTGGAGGACGAAGGAACGCAGATCAAAACGCAACGAACTCAAGCCAGGCATACTACCCGTCGTGGGTGTATGACCGGCTAACTGAGCAGCAAGAAGTGGGTGAGATATCAGTTGCTGCTGCTGATATGCACGAGTTGGAGAGGAAGCTGTGCATTGTTGGGCTTTGTTGCATTCAGATGAAGTCACACGATCGGCCAACGATGAGCGAGGTCATAGAGATGCTTGAAGCTGGCGTCGATGGCCTACAGGTGCCTTCCAGGCCATTCTTTTGTGATGACGAGCACATGCTTGCAGTGGAGTCTTGCCATTTCTCCTCCGAGTTGGCTGTGATCTCGGAGGAAGATGACTGACGCATATTCTAGTATGTGTGGGATAAGCTCAAGTAATGGTTGTATCGAGTGTGAAATAACCTACTTCATTTTCATACGGAAAAATGTACGGCTAGCAGCTTGGAAGATTGACAACTGCAACTGCTATTTTCATGCTAAGATGTAATCTTTTTTCCTGTCGGACGTATATTATTTACAGCAATGGTTGTATCTCTTATATCCTACACGATGTAATGTTTGCAATAAAAGCAGTAGTTCTTCTTCTTTATGCAATGCTTATGACGATTAGTAATAATGAAATCGGAAATGCACTCCTAGGTCTCAAGGGTGGAGTGGTCTCTCAGATGGGGTGTGCGACTACTTGGGCTCACTAGTCACTAATGACGAGCAGGAGAACTCTAGTACAGTTCGATCGCTATTAGGCATAGTAGAAGTTACGTCTTTTCGAGCAAACTTTTGGCTATATTTAGACTTATCCAAATCTCTACTATTTCTAATTAGGAGTTGGTGGCGGTCTTCCATTCTTCTTCAGAGTATCTGATCCGTTAGATCTAACATTCACTGCTGAGATGGAAGAGGATTTAACCCGTTCCACTCTTTTCGCCACCACTCTCTCTCTAGTCTCTACGCATCGAGTTGTTGAAATCCTAAATCCTCTCTCATCTCCTCTCTCCTAGGTTTTAAGGATTCGCGACGGCAACCACCTATCCGGGGACGAGACACGATGCAGTCACCGAGAAACGGGTAGCACGCCCCAACGCTGCAGGTCCCCAGGACGCCGCCTCAGCAGCAGCAGGTCCTCTAGCCGCAGAACTACCAAGTGCCACCGAGTACTGCCAGGGGCTACCATAGTACTACCACCCAGGTCCCCCGCACGCTCCTCCGTCAGCGATGTGGGGCCAACCACAACAGCAACTTTCTTCGCAATATGGGCCCCCGCCGCCGTAGCATACGCTCCTCTACCTCCTCACCTGTAAGTGCCTCCGCCACAGCAATACGCGTCGCCGCTGTAGCAGCACGGGGAGCAAGTGTTGGGCAGGCCTGCGCCTGTAGGCAAGGAGATCATGTCCATATGGATCGGAGATCTCTAGTATTGGATGGATGATGCCTACCTCTTCAACGCCTTTGCGCCCATGGGGCAGCAGGTGATGTTACTATTTAAGATTGTGAAACTAAAGATAATTTTAAGCTCGAGTTTGTAAATAGGTGTTTGGAATTTGTATGCTTTGATAAATTGATTTAAACTTTTAACCATTGCACATTCAGAGTGAATACTATTATTGCCCATGGGGCAGCAGGTCATCTTTTATTGCAGCCACCCCCGTGTGGCCACCGGCCGAATTCACTAAGCCCGATGCCAAGATGCGCTGGTGGCTATGGAGTGTCGCTTCTTTCCTAACGCCAACACCGCATCCCACATGTAGAACCGGAACGCTTCTCCTCGCCGGGCTGTGCTCCGACGAGGGCTTCCTGCGGCAGCTCGCTATCTTCGAGACCCGCCGCCACAATTGAGGGGATTGGGTGGTGGGGCGTTGGCATGCAATGTTATTGGAACCAAACGCCGAGACAGATTCGTTCTTCGTGCTCGACGAGTGTAGTGTCTGCGTGTGCATGATGCTTCACGAGTGAAGAATGGATATGGTTTTTCAGATTCGTCAAATTACTGAGTCCGAAAAACATATCTAGGTAACAATTTTCCATCCAAACAACATTTTCTCTGGTAATAAGGTCACATACATCTGCAGAATGTTACCTTGATTTCGTCGTGGTGCCTTTACTATTCAATTTATCGGCACTGACATGTTTTTCTTACTATGGAACACAAAAGTTGCCCCTCAACTAGCAAGATTGTAGATTACCTGGAATGCTGCTTAGACAGCAAAAAAATACCAATACATGTACCATGTTACAGTTTCCTTGATACGATAGTTATTAGGTTCTAGCCATCTATTTAAACCTAGGAATCCTATGTACATCACTACCTATGTCATAAAAATCCAGTGCAAATAGCACATAACTCAAAAGCAATTGTGGTTACTAATAAATCCGTGTTTACCTTCTTTTTTTAAAACGGCAAAGCCGCGATAGGATTAAGGAGTAGAAAAAGTACGGATACAAGGTACAGAGACTGCACCCGAAGGAAGGGAGGAGAAAAAGGAAAGAGAGGAAAGGAAAAAAGAAAAGGAAAGAAACAGCGAGGCCTCTAAGGCTGCCCATGTAAGAGTTTGCGTAGGTGCGTTGCTCCTGTTAAAATCCAGTTGGCATCTTCATCTTTGATCGATTGAAGGATCTGTTGGTGCGTTGCTCAAGTCCTCTGAAAAATTATGTTATTTCGCTCTTTCCACCACTGCCAGCATGTTATGATAAATCCGTGTTTATCAGTACCTCGAACTACCAATTTGCTTTCAATCCGTGCTTTTTTCTGTTTAAGTGGAACAAGGAGCATTTTGAGTTTCAATAAAAAAGGAGCGTTTTGATACATGCTATTAATTTCAACCTAAAACTAGAAACAGATTTGCGTCACAAGGAGAAACTGAACATACGAATAAAACTAAATCCATCATCTGTTGTACATGAAATAAGGTTGCAATATTGAGACATGCTGCAAGTAAAATCAACTAAAGATAAGGTTCTTCAGATTGTAATAATTTCAGAAAACACAAAAGACGACGGCTTTTTTAAGAAACACAAATCTCCTGCACATAATCTAATTGGCTATCTTCTTGGGATTATCTCATTTCACCTGGGGCCTGATACATGTGAGGCTAGAGGTGGAGCAGAGGAGCCCACATTTCCAGCAATACCAAAACTTGCTGGACATGTTGCAACAAAGTTATGATCTATGTTGGTCTCTGCATTCATGTTGCCTTCTAAGACTTTTACGACCTCGGACATTTGAGGCCTTCGTTTGCAATCAATCTGCAAACACCACATTGCGAGCTTCATCATCTGAACTACTTCTTGCTTGTCTACTTGCATGTCATTACTGTGCTTGTCAATCAAATCTTCCAACTGATCATTCCTCACCTTTTCTTCCAATAAGGTAATAAGATGGATGCTCTCTTCAGATCGGGAAGTGTCGAGGTTCTTTCTTCCACTGACGATTTCCATGACCACTACGCCAAAACTATAAACATCGGCCTTTTCGGTGATCTGCGATGTCAACCATTCAGGAGCTAAATATCCAGGTGTGCCTCTCATTCTAGTAATCACCTGGCTCTTATCCCTATCAATGAGCTTGCATAGTCCAAAATCGGAAAGTTTAGCGTTGAAGTTGTCATCTAATAGGATATTTTGTGGCTTGACATCCAGATGAGCAATTCTCTTGGTGCACTCCTCATGAAGATATGAGAGGCCCTTAGCTATGTGAGTAATAATCTTCTGTCGCGTTCGCCAGTCAAGCGGAGGAACATTGTTGTCATGTCTATAATAGATCCACCTGTCCAAGGATCCTTTGGCCATATACTCGTAAACCAAGAGCCTATGTGATTTCTCTGCGCAGAAACCAATCAGCCTCACCAGATTGATATGGTGAATGCTGCCGATTGTCTGAACCTCTGCTAAAAATTCCTTCTTTCCCTGACCAGTTCGATCCAAACGTTTTACCGCGATTCTTTCCTCACCAAATTGCCCCTCGAAAACAGACCCAAATCCTCCTTCCCCGAGCTTGTTTCTGAATTGCTCGGTTGCTACTTTTAGCCGTTGAAATGTGAACCTCATTGGCGTTCCTTGTAGCTCCCCAAAATCTTCCTTGTCTTCCTCCATCTCCTGACGTTGTTGTTTTATTCTCTTACTTACGAAGAAAATGATGATGAACAACATGACGAGTAAAATGAAACCGGCTACAGGGGCTAGAATCAGAACAACTCTGCTTTTTGCGGATGATCTCACGCTTGTTGGCTGCCCAATAGGCGAAGATGGCATCACCACCGTGGGTACAGTCCGAGATCCTGCAGGCGAAGGTGGCATCACGACCGTGGGTACAGCCTGAGATCCTGCAGGCGAACGTGCTATCACGACCGGGGTTGCAGTCTGAGATCTTGTAGCTATCTGGGGACAGAAGACGACCAGGTAGTTGATCCCCGACGGGCAAGTGAACGTTTTGTTATCATCCTTGGGGTAGGTGTACGCGTCAGGGCAAATCCGCGCAAAGAACGACGAGTAGTCGGTAGGTTCACAATTGTTTGCCGCCGTCCCGGTGCAGCAGTATTGGTCCTCCTTGAACACCGTGCACGCGTTGTTGCAACCCCCAGGCGCCTTGAGCTCGCGTGGGCACTGCAACGTTGTGCTGTTGACTGCGCAGCGCGGCCCCTTGCTGCACCCTTGCCCGTGCTCTGGCGCCGGCAGGAAGTCCATCGGCACGTTGAAGCCGTCGACGAGGGAGATATCGAAGAAATCTCTTTTGTCGAACTGGTTGAGGGCGAACTCGGCAAGTGTGTTGGGCGGCCGACCATAGCCATCGCAGGCGAGCAGGCCGCCACAGTCACCTGTCTGGCACGACCCGTTGCCTTTGCCATCGAACGAGCAGCCCGTTCTTGCCCATATGCGCCCGCTACTGGTGCCATCCGGCACGTTGAGGGTCCATGTCTGCCCTGGGTTGAGCTGCACGCCACCGCCCACCGGCACAGCGGCCGGCCACACGGTGTAGGAGCATCGGTTGGTGATGCTGAACATGACGGCCTCGTTGGTGGCAACGAGTAGTAGCAGCAGTAGGATTTGGAGAGTCGACGAGGTACTCACCAATTCCATTTGTGGTATGATTTGCTTACGCTTGCATTGTTTAGCTTGAACTGAGATTTTGAGTTTGCAGGAACTAATCGAGGGACAACAGTCAAGGGGCGGATCAGTGGAACTTTCCAAGATGCTGAATTGTTCAACGGTCAACATTCAACGATCTAGCATGCTAGAGTGCCTGTTTGAAAGGGCATTGACTAAGTTAAAAAGCAGTTATAGCTTTTGGGAGGTAACCAAGCTGGGAGGCAACAATCGAGCTAGAGGGAGTCGAGGAGGCGACCGGGCGGGGAGACGGCGGAGCGAGGAGGGAGGCGGAGCGAGCGAGGTGGGAGGTAGTTGAGCGAAGCCATAGCTCAAAATCTCCTCCCCAATGACTGCAGCTTTGGAGGGTGTTTTTAATGTGGTTTAGCTTCCCAACCACTTTGCAGTCATATCATTTGAAGGGTTTTTGACCCAAAACTGAATTATAACCCCCAAACAGTGCCTAATTCATTTTAAGAGGTGTTTTCATATTTTTCTTTTTAACAGTTGCATAAATATTAAAATATGAATGATTGGTAGATAGTGATTATTTACCCTTTCGTTTACTTTAAGATTTATACAACTTATATTTAGAGGAAAAACATCAAAACACTGTTCATTCTTACTTTACATGTGCGACCGTGAAATACCTGCAAATAGTTAGCTAATAATTTCACTGCTAAGAATATTTTAAACACGACTCGAATGTAGGTTCATGTAGGTGTCATCACATCATGAAGCTTACAATTAGCATATAATTTACTGCCAGATTATGCAACTTCGCCCGTTCCTAATTTGATCGATGCTTTGTTGTGATAATAAGATCACCTGCAGCTCTGGAGGTATCAAGGTATTATAGGTTGTGATCAAGAGCAGAAATTAAGCTTTCGTCCAACATGACATGCGTGAACTGAGGGGTAAGGTAGTCTCTCTCTCTCTCTGTGGGCAGCTGCGTGAAACCAACATGACATCCGTGAACTGAGGGGTAAGCTACTCTCTCTCTCTCTGGCTTGCACAGTAAATTCAGCTATAGACAGTACAACGTTTGCAATTTAGGAGTTGGCCTAATCAATATTTGTACTACATATGCTTCCGTAACCTAGAAACGGTTTTCCACCTTTTTGTTGACTACCCTCAAGTCCGACGTATATGGTCCTCCGTTGCACAATAGATTCACATACTGTTCCTCCAACTGGACCAATGGGAGCTATCTATGCACCTCGACTAATGGAACCTTCAACGCATAGCCTGCCACTCTGTAACATTCCAAATTTCAGCATTTCAAATTTTCCTTGAGTTTTTAAATTTTGGTGAATTTAAATTTGAGCTCTCAAATGCAAGTAAATAATTTGAGTCAAAATTTTAAGTTTACATGAGTTAAAAATAATTTATTTGGGTTCCAAATGTTTAAAACTATTTTTGAGATTTTTCTTGAATTTTTCCTAATTTATTTTGGCTTTTCCTAATTTTCTAAAATTTTATTAAAAGAAAATTCTTTTTCTTTCTCCCTCTCCGTGTGGGCCGTTTCCTTCCCCGCGGCCATCTCCCTCGCGTCGGCGTGCCGCCTCCTCTCTGCCCCGCTTGGCCCATCTCCCTCTCCCGGCCCAGCTTGCGAGACCCGGTCCGCCTCGCGCCGCGCGCTGCGACGACGACCCCCTTTGTCGGCCGGTCTTGCGCCGTCTCCGCGTCGTTCCGCCGAACTCCGCAACCGCCGTCGCGATTTCCGCAGCCGTTGCCGCCGTATCCGCGCAGGTTGCGTGGGAGTCCGCGCCTATTTAAAGCGCCGCACCCGCTCCTCTCCCTCGTTTCCCGAGATTCGTCGCCTGTGCGTCGCCCCGAGTTCTTTTGTGCCGGCGTGCCCGTGTGCTTCTTCGCCGTTTTTCTCCATCGCCAGTGAGTCTCCGCCGCCGTTTCTTGCGGCGTTGTGCTCCTCGCGTCGCCCACGTCAGTTTGCCCCTAGCCCGGTCTCGCCTCATCTCGTTTTTTAGCATGGCTGAAGCCTTCTTCTCCCACTCCAGTGGCCACGCAGTAGTTGCGCTGCCGTTGGGCTTGCCGCTGCCTCCCACCGCGTCTCAGCCGTTCGATCCGCCTCGGCCCGTCGGATACGCGCCGCGCGGACGGACCTAATCGAGCCGCGTCTCCCTGCCTCCCGCCATGTCAGCACCGCCTCGGTTTCGCGCCCGCACCGCATCACCAGCCGCGTGTCTGCCACGTCTGCCCTAACCCGCCATGTGGCGACCATGTCAGACGGTCTGCCGCGTCGCCCCTTGATCGCCTCGGTGAACCCGGTCCACCGTGAGCTGTGCCACTAACGCGTGGGCCCCACAATTCTATATGGGTACGACCTGGCTAATTAATTTGTGCATCTCGTTATTGGCTTCGCCATTCGGTGGAATGTGGGTGTCGGATGGAGATAGTTTTTCCCCACATGACGCAAGAGGGGGCTTCTGTACTGGGTGGCTAGAACCCTAACAACGGTGAAACCTTAGCAGGCGAGGTTAATAGCGGGGTTGTACATTGTAAAGGCTTTATCATGATCGCTCTACCGACACATCAAAGGAAATGTGTTAATTGCATGGCAACAGAAGTTGATCATGTCTTGTGGGTAAAGTTGTACACACTCTGCAGAGTTAAAACTACATAAGTAGCCGTGCCCATGGTCAAGAGCAGGTAAGATACACTTGCACATTGTAGATTATATGGTTTTATTTTAAATGAAAATGATGGTTTGGGAATCCGTGAGTGGATGGAACTCTCGGATTATGGTTTGACAGTTGGAGTCAGTCAGGCGGTTGGAACCTATTTAGTCGTTATATCAAATTCAGTTGCTATTCAATTATATTTTGGTCAAATGATGCTTTGTGAATTACTAATGGTATTTAAAGATAAATATTGTTTTATGCTAAAAGAGCCATATTATGTATTCAATTGTTCAGCCATGCATATAGTTATCATGCATTATGTTTCCAAAACTTGCGGAGTACATTTTTGTGCTCACCCTTGCAACACCCCCAACTTTTCATAGAGGAGTGCACAGAAGCTGAGGGTGACTACGAGTTCTATGCTTGTGGTTATGATGGAAGCGATCCGGATTACTAGGACGCGTACCCTAGTGAATTGCCTGTTGGGCAAATGGATGGGTTTACTTAATGCTGTTATTTCATTTCTGCTGTTTCTTATTGAACTCAAGCAAAGAGGCTATTTATTTGCAATAATTGGCCATAAGGTTAAATACCTTGTTGCTTAATTAATATTATTTGATTCGTTATATGATTGTGTTATCATCACTTTTTCCACTGTATGTGTTAGTTTTTTCTGGACTAGCACGGTTATACACAGAGGGTTCGGATTTGAAAATCCGGTCCCGACACACTCCATCTTCAAGAAAGGTGCTAAAACTCTCATTATCCTAACATGTTGGCAATGGTGGAAGGAGCGCAACAATAAAATTTTTCAAAGGAATTATGCAACTCACGAACAAATCTTTCAATCGGTCAAAGATGAGGCTGCGAGCTGGACTTCGACGGGAGCAACACATCTCGACAAATTGATACAAGGGCAGCTTTAAAGGACTTGTTTTTCTTCTCCAATCTTCCCAATCCCCTTATTTCTTTCGGGTGCAGTATTCACACCTTATAATTGTACTCTTTGTACCTTTTCCTTTTAATCTAACTAGCAAGATGGCCCGCGCATTTAGGCGTGCATCATTTTTAAAGTATGTTTAAATGACTTGATAATATATATGCGATTTTTTTCAGAAATAGATCAATACAAAACACAATTTGTGATATTTTGATATTGTATATTATAGGAGAGAATATATTTACTCTGTTTCTCGGTACTTATCACATGTGACCGAAACTTTTTTCTACGAATACTTGCATAGAAAAATAGTAAACATAGCATAACATAATATTTTCTATTTATATCATTATTTCTTAATTTCATTATTACAATGTTTGTCTCTTTCTTTCGGTACTTCTTTTATTGCATATCATATTGCTTATACCGTTATAACTGAGTGAACAACTGTCGATATGTCACCCTCTTAATCTCTTCGTTCCGTGGAGATCCACCAAATAATGAGTTAGAATTTTTTTTGAGAATTTTTAGTATATTCTATATTATTTTAGCGACTATAAAAAACATGTAATCGACTTTTATTACAAAATAGTTAATATATATATACAAATAAAATTACTTATCTTATTTTATTTCCCCCTTAAATTAGCATATTTCTAAAATTTGAATTCTGAATAAAATGAAAAATAATATTTTTCACTTAGCATGGAATTAAAAAATAATACCTAATTTCCTTTTATTTTTATTCTTATGTTATTTATATTTAATTTCGAATTTAAAGTTTTGATTTAGAATTTGTATGAAAATCAAATGACTAATTTCATTTTGTATTTTATTCCGAATTTATGTTAATTTTTATTTAATTTTGCATATCGGTTGTACTGTAGAAATCGTATACAAATCCAACTACTATTTTTTATATAATTTATATTCTATATTTTAGCAATGTACATGTTTAATTTGGACTTCATATTAAAGTTAAATGGTTGATTTTCATTTATTTATTATTCTGAATTTCTGTTATTTTTATTGTTCTTAGTATGGGCCTTTTCTTTTAATCTAAGCCATTGATTTTATTTTTATTTAGTTTTGAATCTTAGTTTTGGATTACAATTGATAATACAAATCCAATTGCTAATTTTTACCTAATTTTTATTCTAAATTTTAGTAATACACGTGTTTTAATTTAGAGTTCATATGAAACTCAAATGTCTAATTTATTTTTATTTTTTATTCCGAATTTTTGTTAACTTTTTTGTTGTACTTTACATAGACTCTTTCTTTTAATCTAAGCTGTTATAATTCGGATCCGCTAGATAGACGGTTAGACATTTTTTGAAATAGTAACATCAAATCTAATGGCTATTATAGTTCAACTTAGTTAAGGTTCACTAAATTAAGGGTTATATATTTTGTTTTTTTATGAGAATTTATAGCATTTTATTTTCTTAGCAACTCTACATGATATTCTATTGAAGCGCCGTAGGATCGGTCTTGACCCCGTGACCCAGTATAGGATGGGCGTAATGCCTTCTGATGAAGCCCAGAACACTATTACCACATCAATTTATTTTCTTTGATCAGGTCAGTACCATACTTGGTGTTGAATCTATCATAGACGAACCAAGAGATAAAAAAGAACAAATCTAAGGAATCCTGATTTTGTGGGAGTTAGATTGGGAGATTAGGAGGCACATTCTTCCACGTCAAGAAAGAAACAACGATTTCTGTTTTTTTTTTCTGGCTATGCAAGTAAAAGGATTCGAAGGGCGATCGAGCTCGTGCAATGTTATTATTTTCCCGTTCTTTTCTTTTCTCGGGAGCACTTGGACGGGGGCACCAGCAGACACCATGGTGTCCAAGGGATAAGTCTATATATAGTAAATGTCTTGATTTATTTGTTTCTCGACAAAATCGATCTACTTTTAGGGAGTTCTTAGAAAAACCAAATCAAATACAAATTAGTTTTGGGGCTGCGTGACTTTTATGTTATGGCTGAACCAACATGAGGTCATTTGTATTTTCTTTAATTGCATGTATTGAGTCACATCGGTGTGTATTGTCTGTATAAGGCTAAGGTGCGTCCAATGTAATGTCAGAGTTCATGTGCTGATTTATTGGTAATGATTTACTAATCAAAATTATAATTAGGCTTAATCACGCATAAGATCTAGATGTATCGATCCGCCCCTACCATGTAAGTTTTGTCTTTTATTTTGATTTTATACTACAAAGTAATATATATATATCTACTCAATAGCATCTAATGGTCAATATGATGCATTTTTAATTAGGGTCCACCAGATTAAAGGCTAGATATTTTATTTTATTGTGAGAATTTCTAGTCTATTTCTCAAAGATCCAGTGGCAGTTGTAAATAAAGCCCACCAGATTAAGTGCTAGATATTTTGCTTTTTTGTGGGAATTTCTAGTCTAACTCTCGTGGGCTTTATTTCTAGTTTATTTCTTAAAGATCCAATGACAATTATAAATAAGGCCTATGAGATTAAGGGCTAGATATTTTGCTTTTTTGTGAGAATTTCTAGTCTATTTCTTTTTTTTCTTAACGACTCTCATGAACTTTTAATATATAATAGATCACGAACTTCGCCGCTTTCAAAAGCTAGACCTACCCGGAGGATCTCCAGTCCAGGCTCCACTAGAGCTTGTGTGTTTGCAGCTGGATGCAAGTCATGCAACTTATAGTGTTGAGGGGATGATGCAGTCATCCGACATGCTTGTGCCTTGGAACACCTCGATTTGCAGGTAGTATCGATCTGTGTACAGCCTCTTATTGCTGTGCACTGGCCGGACTTTTTGTTGCCTATCAGTGAATCCGTACTCTTAAACCATGCACATGATGCCCCGTCGTTCGCTTCCTGATTCTCCGGCCAGCGGCGGCCGAAGCATGCACGGGCACTGCCGGACGCTCTGGATCTCCGTTGTTCGATTCGATCCAAGTTACGCGGCCCAGGTCGAGGGCTGCGCTAATTAATGGCCGAGTCATTTTGCAGAAATAAAATCTGCGGGCTGAAATAGCTCCCTTGGAAACCGTTAGATCAATCGTTCGTGGCCCAGATCGACCGGTGTGAAGAACAGCGGACGGAGCGTCCCCTTCCTCCCACCGCACTTGCACGGCGGCGGCCTCAGTCGAGCAGCTGCTTGCACCGTTGCACGCCGCCGGAGCTACGATGCCATGCCTCGCCGTCCCCTTGCGCCTCCATTTATGGATTTTCACATGTTCCTGCACCACCGCCTCCCAAATGTCAGACCGTCGCACCCGTTCTCGCCAGCCTCTGCACCGGTGAGGGCGTCCTGCGGCAGGTCGCTGCCTTCGGGATCCTCCTCAACGATCGGGGCGTTGAGGGGGTTGTTGGAAGCGAAGGGCTTGCCGCGTTGCACCACACGGACTTACGGAGACAATAACCGATATGGCATCAGCGTGTGCATACTGACAGAGTGAACAATGGATATGGTTCTGCATAGCCAGCAAACTGGAGTACGAAATTTTGCTTTCAGTCTTTGCATTTTTTTTGCTTTATTGTACCATATGAGCATTTTAAAACATGCTATTAATTTCGACGTAAAAACTAGAAACAGGTTTGTTGTAGATCGAAGAGGGTCTGGAATATCGCGATATTCTGCAAGTAAAATTGGCTTCAGAATGTACTCCAGTAATTTGAGAAAATACAACAGACCATGGCTTTCTTTAGACACATAAATCACCTGCACATAATCTAATTGGCTATCTTCTCGGGATCGTCACATTTCACCTGGGGCCTGATACATCTGACGCTAGAGGTGGAGCTGAGGAGGCAACATTTCCAGCAATACCAAACTTGGCTGGACTTGTTGCTACGAAGTCATGATCTATATTGGTCTCCACATTCATTGTACCTTCCAAGACTTTGACGACCTCAGACATTTGAGGCCTTCTTTTGCAATCAATCTGCAAACACCACATAGCGAGTTTCATCATATCAATTACGTCTTGCCTGTGTACTTGCATGTCATTACTGTGCTCGTCAATCAAATCTATCAACCGATCATTATTCACCTTTGCTTCCAATAAGGTAATAAGATGGATGCTCTCTTCAGATCGGGAAGTGTCGAGGTTCTTTCTTCCACTAACCATTTCCATGACCACTACGCCAAAGCTATAAACATCGGCCTTTTCCGTGATCTGCGATGTCAACCATTCAGGAGCTAAATATCCAGGTGTGCCTCTCATTCTAGTAATCACTTGACTCTTATCCCTATCGATGAGCTTGCATAGTCCAAAATCAGAAAGTTTAGCGTTGAAGCTGTCATCTAATAAGATATTTTGTGGCTTGACATCCAGATGAGCAATTCTCTTCATACACTCCTCATGAAGATAAGAGAGGCCCTTAGCTATGTGAGTAATAATCTTGTGTCGCGTTCGCCAATCCAGACGAGGAGCATTGCTGTCATGTTGACAATAGATCCACCTGTCCAAGGATCCTTTGGCCATATACTCGTAAACCAAGAGCCTATGTGATTTCTCTGCACAGAAGCCAATCAGCCTCACCAAATTGATATGGTGAATGCTGCCGATCGTCTGAACCTCTGCCAGAAATTCCTTCTTTCCCTGACCAGTTCGATCCAAACGCTTTACCGCGATTGTTTCATCACCGAATCGTCCCTCGAAAACAGACCCAAATCCTCCTTCACCGATCTTGTCTCTGAATTGCTCGGTTGCTACTTTTAACTGTTGGAATGTGAACCTCATCGGCGTTCCTTGTAGCTCCCCAAACACTTCGTCTTCCTCCATCTCCCGGTGTCTTGTCCTTCGTTTACAAACGAAAAAAATAATGATCGGCAACATGAGTAAAACGAAGCCGCCTACAGAAGCTAGAATCACAACACGCTTGCTTCCTGTGGTGGATCTTTTACTTGTTAGCCCAAAAGGTGCAGATAGAGGACTTGGTGATGAAGGTGTTATCTGTATCGAGGGTGCGGGTTGAGGACTTGCAGGCAAAGATGTTAGATTGATAGGGGGACAGAAGACGATCTGGTAGTTGGTACCTGAGGGGCAAGCAAATGTTTTGCTCTCATTAGGTTCTTTGTATGCGTCTTCGCACATCTGCTTGGCAGCACAGCGTGGCCCCTTGCTGCACCCTGGCCCTCCCCGGGCCGGGGCCGGCAGCGGCAGGAAGTCCAGCGGAAGGTTGAAACCGTCGATGATGGAGATGTCGAAGAAATCCGTGCTACCACCGATCGTGAACTCAGCACGCGTGACGGGTGCCTGACCGCTCTCCGAGCAGTCTAGGGTAGCACCGCAGTCACCCGTTTGGCATGCCCCAGTGCCGTTGTGGTCGAACGAGCAACCCGTGCGCCCCCATAGGCTCCCGCTATTGGTGCCAGCCGGCACGTTGAGGGTCCATGTCTGCCCTGGGTTGAGCTGCGTGCCACCGCCCACCGGCAGAGCGGCCGGCCACACGGTGTAGGAGCATTGGTTGGTGACGTTGAATATGGTAGCACCGCCGGTGGCTACAAGTAGTAGGAGGAGGAGAGGTAGGAGGTGAAGAGCCCGAGAGGTGGCCACCACCACTGTCATTTTTGTTCTGCTATGATTCGCTTCAAGTGGTTAACTGGAACTAAATTTTGAGTGATAGTAGGACTCCTGTGACAGGGCAGAATAATTAATCGAGGGAGATGGGGGGATAGTTGATACGGACGGATCAGCGGAGTTTTCTAATATTTGGATTTGCCTGCTGAATTTGCTCATGGGTCTACATTCGACAACCTAACATATATAATAAGATTTCAAAGGTCCAGAGAGTTGGATATATATAGCTGACTCTGTGGAATTCCAGTACAACGAAATGAGCTAAATCATTGCTAAAAAGTTGGAATTAGGGTAGACGCATTTTTTTTTGCCTAAATAGCAAATAGTATACGCGTTAGGACTTGATGTTAGATTGTTAGCTATTTGATTGAATATTATGATCTTCTTGTGTTGCTTTGGTGCTATACCGACATATCGCTACAGACCCAAGGTAACTGTAGCTGTATTTCTTTTTAGAATTCTGGGGCATCGCCCCAGTCTCATTTTCGTCGAAATGGACCATACACAGCATAAGTTCTACATACTATAATCTGTATTTCTGCCTTCAGTCAGTGTTACTTTCTTCATTCCTAATTTTCTCTGTTCTTTGTTTCGGTACTTAGTCAGGTACTCAGGTCATGTGACCTGCAACTCTGGTCTCGGGTAGGTATCAACTTGGGGGCAAGTTGGTCACAGGCAGCTGCGTGGAACCAGCTCAAGGCTTAGACGCTCTGACTGACAGGTCAATATGCCGTGAACTATGGGGAAGTCTTCCTCCATCATAACTTTGTGATTGGGATGTCGATATTTCGTAACCTTTTTTTTTTAAAAAAAAAGAGAGCACACAAGTACCTCTCAATTTTATTTTTGAAGAGTTGATAGCTATTTCTGTCACCTAGCTAGCTAGATTAGAAGTATGATAAAGTTTTCATGAGAGAGATACATAGGCCAAACTGTTTGTAGACTGAAGTTATAAAGGCAAAAAAGTGCAGGAAAAAAAAACTTGTACGGCATCAGCAGTTGTCAGTTGAGCACAACAGAAGGTGTGGCTATATATGTTTGTGCATTAGAAATAGAGAAGTATGTCTGCACTCGTGACGATACTAAATTCTTCGCGAGTTATGGAGATGGAGCTTGTGTTTTTTGTTAAGTGATATGATGGTGCAGGGCTGCATGCACACCTTGACTGAAATGGTTCTGCGGTTTTTGCAAAAGGAACCCATTTATGCTAGGAGTATCAACTTTGCCCCTGATTTCAACCGTTAGATCAACAGTTAGTGGCCTAGATTGATCAGTGAGAAAAATAACGGAGCCATTTTTCTTTTAGAAAAACCTTTTGTACGGTGAAGCCTTCGTTTTTGTACCCCATGACATATTTTCTTTGCAAATTTAACTCTAATGCTGATGAATTTGAGAAAATATTTCTGCTGAGTTCTTCTTCCTCGACAGGAAACGACCGACCAAAATGATTGATTAATCACTTAATTAACTACTTAATTAATCACTTGCTTAATTAAAATAGTGTTGGTCCGCGGAGGTGCCGTGGTTCTAGGTGTAGCAGGTGATATTGTTTTCGCGGTTGAAGACTAGACTACTTCGAAATTCCTTAGCTGGGTATATTTGAAATAAAAATGTGTCGAGGGTAAAAAAAGCGAAGGATTCTTGTACGGAGTATCTCCATTCTCCCGCCGCACGCACTTGCCGGCGGTGCCCCGTCCGCGGTGATGCCGGCGCCGATCTGGGCCGTCTGCCCAACGGCTTCGCCTTGCACTCTCCGCCGCCATGCGGTGCCGTCGGCGGATTGCTACAGGTACTTGCGCCCGGTTGACCATGGCACGCCGTCACTTCCCTCCCTGGTCGCACATTTTTTCCACCGCCTCCCACCTATCGGAGCGCTGCCTCTTTTCGCCGGCCTCCACGAGGGGCCCAAGGGGAAGTTCATCGCCGTCTTCGAGGTGCTCCTCCGCATCGGCAGAGGTGACGCTTCTTCTTTCCTTAACGAACTTGAGATTTTTGAATGAATATTTTTTTATTGAAAACAGCAAAGCTGTGAATAGATTAGATTAGATAGGGTAAGATACAAAGATTGGTAAGAAGTACACGGCCGCGAGGGCCGCACCCGAGAGTAGGCCGCGGAGGGCGCGAGCCCCGGACAAAAGGAAAAAAGGAGAAAAAAAGAGAAAAAGCGAAAGCAACTTTAAATTCGTGCTGAAGAAGCTTTCTTAGCTGCGAAGCTCCCGCCAGGGTCCAATTGACAGTCTTATCTTTAATGGACTGAAGGATTTGATCGTAGGACGCCCAACCTCTGCGAAAGACTCTGTTGTTTCGCTCTTTCCACCATTGCCAGCAAGACAGGATAATCAAGGTCTTGACGCCCTTCCGATGGCTGAATTGACCGCCTATGCGGTGCAAATACTATTGGTCAAGATGCGTGATCGCCTCCCATTGGTCCGGATGGAGAGCCAGTATGCGAACCCAGTGCGCGATGGACGACCACAGTGAGCGGACTTGAGGGCAATCAACAAAGAGGTGGAAAACCGTTTCTAGGCTTCGATTGCACATTTGGCAGAAATACTGGTTTGAATGAATATTACACTGACATAATTTTGCCTACACGATGTTCGATTCTACGTTGTTGGTTTGTCACACGTACATATAGGCTTCACATTCTAAAAGAAATTACAGGCTTATGCATCCTTCTTGTCAGCCTCCTACCAATTACCCTCTCATGCATGGGTTGAACAATGAGGTGACGACGAACTAGTTGCTGAGAACAAATTCAGTGAGGATGACTACACAATGTCAATTGTCAAAGTTGGAGTCAAGTCACACAGATGACATGGTAAGCATCAACTTCTTATACACCTTCCAACTACTAAATTGCAAATTGTTTTGAAATCTGATGGCATACCCTGGTAATAGCATTACGAGCTTACAGTAACAAAGCTAATTCAGTTGAAAATCAAATGCGAACACACACCAGGCATTATTGATCTGTTGACGAGTGACGTTTTCTGAATTACACCTTCCAATGACATTAGGAAGTAAGCAACGACTTCTCGTATTCCTTCCAGCTACCAGATTGCAAACTGTTGCAAGATCTGATATCACACTCATACCCTGGTAATTATATTACATGGTGACAATCAGAATGCTAATTGAGTTGAAATAAAATGTCACAAACAATAGGCATTACTGCAGATACTGAGTCCCAAACATCAGTGTCATAACAATTTTTTTTTTCTCTAGGTTCGCGGCATAGGGTGGCCCAGAGATGGAACAAATGGTTTAGGAGGCATCTGTAGACTCTGTAAGCTTCCTGTCAACATGTTCATCACTTTTGTCATAGATGGACGATTTGTCGGGTTCCACTGAATGCACCATAGCGCCACAATTGCCAGTTTTTTCAACTTTCCTTTCTCTTCTTGTGTCATTTCCCTGTTCGATTCCAGTACTTGCCCAGTGACTATTTTCTCATATATCCACTCTGGAATATAAGCCTCATTTTGGTTCTCAATTCTTGGATCCAAGTTCCTCCTCTGACTCACCATTTCCAACACCAGCATGCCAAAGCTATAAACATCGGACTTGTAAGATATCAACCCAAAGTTCCGAGAATATAGTTCTGGTGCAATGTAGCCCATCGTACCTCTTGCTGCTGTCAGCGTGACAATGCTTTGATCCCTTGCGCACAGCTTTGCAAGTCCAAAATCTGAAATCTTTGGATTGAAGATGTAGTCTAGCAAGATATTGTGAGGCTTAATGTCGAAATGGAGGATGCGCTGATTGCACCCTTGATGCAGGTACTCAATTCCTCGTGCAATGCCAGAAGCTAGTTCCAGCATTTTGTTAGGTGCTAGTAGTTCTTGACAAATATCAGATTCATGTGAGAATATATATCTATTATATATTAAAAGCTCATGAGAGTCGCTAAGAAAAAAGAGAAATACACTAGAAATTCCCACAAAAAAGCAAAATATCTAGCCCTTAATCTTATGGGCCTTATTTACAATTGCCATTGGATCTTTGAGAAATAAACTAGAAGTAAAGCCCATGAGAGTTAGACTAGAAATTCTCACAAAAAAACAAAATATCTAGCTCTTAATCTGGTGAGCTTTTTTTACAATTGCCATTGGATCTTTGAGAAATAGATTAGAAATTCTCACAAGAAAAGCAAAATATCTAGCCTTTAATCTGGTGGGCCCTAATTAAAAATGCATCATATTGACCATTAGATGCTATTGAGTAGATATATATATTACTTTGTAGTATAAAATCAAAATAAAAGACAAAACTTACATGGTAGGGGCAGATCGATACATCTGGATCTCATGCGTGATTAAGCCTAATTATAATTTTGATTAGTAAACCATAACCAACAAATCAGCACATGAACTCTGACATTATCCATGCAAGTTTGGGGTACACATAGTTGTCTAGTTTTTCGGGTTTTTCACAATTTCCTTTGAGCGATCTTGTCGAGGTTTTTGTTGGAGTATTTTGAGAGAATTTTTATTTGCGACCATTCACCCCCCTCTGTTCGCCATCTCGGTCCTTCACAAATATAACCAATTGAACAAGGTGATGGAATAGGAAACTCGTGTCTTTTTTCATCACAGAAATCTGGCAACGTGTTAGGATCATATCTCTGTAATGACTGACAACAAGTGCCCTTGTATGAATATGTGAACATAGATTACAAAAGTTGGCATGCATCAGGGAACACAGACTATAAAAGTGAGCATGCATCAGGTATACAAGAATTTTTTATCTAGCCATTTTGCCCACTTGTTCTTGATAGGGGTCTTCTTTGATGATGTCTTGCTTTGTGATGTTCTTTTGCTTGGTGTGCTCCTTGCAGCATCTTCAGATGCCCTCTTCCTTGATGATGTCATTTTCCTTGGTATGCTGCTTACTGGCTCCTGTGTTGCTTTCTTCCTTGAAGATGCCCTCTTCTTTGGTGTGTTGCTTGATGCATCCTCTGCTCCCTTAGCCTTCTTAATTGGCGCAGCCTTCTTTTTTGTGGGAGCCCTTTTCCTGCAAAAAACAACCATATGCGTGACATGTGTAGACAGTAAAGACATCTGTAATGCACCAAAGGACATACATAGCATTACCTCTTCATGGAGCTTTCAGGTTGTTCAGAAGTGCCATCATCAAACGGGGCTTCTAATTTGCATGTTTTTCCAGTGTCGGTGGCACCACACCTTTGCACCTAACCCTTCTTTTGGTTGGATCCAGGAAACTCCTCAGCCTCTGCTTCCTTGGCCTGCCTGCCACCCTCTTCTGCTTTGGTGGATGCACCTTATGCCCAACATCAACATGCTTCCACTGAGTCATGTCTGTCATGCTGGGGATAATACCTTGATAAGCTTCTTTGAACCTCTCAACTGAGTAGTAGCTGTCCACATGATCTTCTATGCTTGCTCCACGAATGGAACAGATGAATGCCATTGCATGTTTACAAGGCTTCCCTGACACTTGCCATTGCCTACATGTACAGGGCCTCTCATGTAACTTCACAGAGTGCTTTCTGTCCAACAATTCATTCTCAAATGTGACCTCTGCCTCAGTATCATCAAACCTGGTGATCTTTGGATGAGCAAGTCCAGCTTGCTTGCTTACCACAAACAACTCCTTCATCACATTAGGAAGGATCACTCCTTCCATTGACCTGCCAATACTCCTCCTAACAGCAAACTTGCTCATTATCAGTTCTCTTATTCTATCCAAAAGTTCATGAGGGTGCAGGCCCTTGAAGTCTTTTATTTGGTTATTGAAGCTCTCAGATATGTTATTTGTGAGGTAGTCTACTTTGCTAAGCTCTAAAAAACCACATCTATACCACAAACCATGGTGATGCTTCTGCAAATAATCTACAGCATCTGGGCAATGCTGAAAAATTTTGGACATGTGCCACTGAAATCTAGAATCTGTGTAGGACCTAGCAGCAGGATATAAGTGATCTGTGTACACCTTGCCATGGAATTATTTCATGAAATTACTATACAAATGTTTCATACACTCTCTGTGCTCAGCATTAGGGAACACATTTTTTACAGCTGACTCTAATCCTTTACATGCATCACTAGGTATCACTAAACCATCAGGACTTCCTACAGCTTTATTCAACTGGTTCATGAACCATGTCCAGTTGTCCTCAGTTTCAGAATAAAAAACACCATAAGCAACATAAAAAAGCCGATTATGACCATCTAGATGTTCTTGATGCTAGTTGTCCCTTATATGTACCATTTAGGCTAGTGGAATCCACACCAATGTATGGCCTGCAGCCTCTCAAGAATCCATCTATGCAAGGTTTAAATGCTACAAACATTCTGTGAAAACACATCTTATTGCCATACTTCTTCAGTTCTATTTCTACAATTGATCCTGGACTCCTATGTTCTATCTTAGCCTTCCAGTTGAAAAGCATTTGGAAGCTATCCTCATATGCACCATGTATTTGTCTAAGTGCTATTTGCATACCTGCCCATGTCTTACCATAGCCCAACTTGATCTTGTATTCATCCTGCAGCTTCATCTGAGCCTCTCTTGCCCCCTTATTTGGGTTCTTTCTCAACCAATCCCTAATCATCGCCACCCAATCTTGTGTAGCCATCTTCCCCTCCATCATCTTTGTACTAGGGCAAATGTGCTTTGAATTAAGAGTTTTAATCTACAAATACAAGAAACACAGATGTTAGCACATTACAACACATATAATACAGACACACACACAGGAAGGTGAATTACCATAATAGCACATCCATCCTGCATTTTAGAAGCATGAACTCTCCAAGAACAACCCACATGTTTGCATTCACCAATAAACATACTTTGGTCGACTTGATTGTATTTATTTCAAAGTCATTCAGATTGCATAATGCCTAATAGCCTTTTAAAGCAACTATATCAGGAACATAGCCCTTTTGACAATAGTTGGGTTGCTAAGATCATGTGTAATATCGACTCTTGAGATTGTCATCTCGCCATAAGCGCTTCACTGGGCTCAAAGCTACTAGGTTCACCCATGTAAGAGGCTCCTCATAAAGTTGTCGGTGCTGTAGCATCCTGCACAAGTCTTCATAATCTACACCAACATACTCCTCTGCATTATCAAATGGATCTGGTCCTCCATCATCAAGAACAAAACATATAAAAGTGATTTCCTTCTCAATGTTGTATATCTCAATCAAGCTCCTGACATCAGTATCCTTAGTGAATTCATCATCATCACCTTTTTGTCATAGTAGTACAAATGACACATTTGGTTGGGTCCCCATGTCACATGCCTATGCAAACCTTGTTTCAGTGACCGCAAGTTAATATCCTTCTCATCGGTTAACCATGTCAGCTTCCTTGACCTAGTGTACACCTTCATACCGCTTTCTTCTATTGTGGAGAAGGCCTCCACCTGAATAACTATCCTAAACTTTTCCAGCGAATCATCGCTCCTATAGAAATCCCGAAAGAGTCAAAACTACATCTAATTTACCAAGCTAAATTACTATGCAAACAAACAATCAAAACTGCCATGCCAACAATCTCAGCACTTACTTCTCTGAAGCACACGGCGTGGTGGCCATACTAGGTTCGACAGCCGCATCCATTGCCGTCACGTACATCCGATTAGCCGAAGCGGAGTGGGAATGACGCGCCTTTAGGCCACCGCCATGGAAGCAATCGCCGACGGCGCTGGATTGCTAGGGCTCGTCGCGGTCGCTGGGTGGGGAATCGTTCTAGGGTTCTTGGCTCTTGGGTGGCGCGGGAGAGAATGGGGGAGGGCACTGATCTTGCGTGGCTCTTGGTCCCAGCTAGGTCAGGTGCGGAGGGGCAAAATCGTCCGAATGGGCTGAGTCCTTCGCTCGGTTTGACCGGACGGGACACGTGTCGCGAGCGGTGGCATATTTCGAATAAGCACGGTTTCGTAATGGCATGGTTCGAACAAGCAAAGGATCGATGACAAATCTCGAATAACCGGTTCCTACAGTGGCATATATCCAATTAACCCTTGTTTCAATGGCTGCCTCCAGGTAATGCATGCATGCTTCGTTCCTCATGTTTAAGTGCTAATGCTGCTCATGAATGCTTATGCCTACTTAATGATTCCTAATGCATACTTATTATTAATGATGATACTAATGATATGATTATATTTAATGATGCATGGATGATGGAGGATTAAGGGGAGGGTCCTCACAACTAGGTGAGTCTGCACTCTGGGGACCAGAGACTTCTCACTTGCATTGTTTTTTATCTCAAATTTGATTATCTTACCTCAAATTTGTGTATTCCCTGTTTTACATACCATACTATAACTTGCAGTTACTTCCACTAGCAGATGTCTAGTTCAAACATCCAAAATCAGACTTCTGCAGTTTGTTGGCATCGACATGCGTTTCTTGATATGTGTAAATGATTACTCGTACCGAACTAAATTATTTTGGGCTGCAGTAGTCATAGTATCTGCTATAAGTATTTTGAAAATCATCATCGGTATGACAGAATTGCCTAGTCCTATTCATTATGGCTACATAATTGTATACATCTAACATAAGTCTGCAATCTTGTTACGCAGTTCTTGCAATATTAGCCAGGTTTGTGTTTGCACCATTGGCTGTATTGACCTTCCTTGCCTACAAATATTGGAAAGCAAAGATATCGATTGATGCTGTTGAGAAGTTCCTCCGGATGCAACTAGCCCTCGGCCCAAAAACCGTACAGTGATTAACTTAATTGGCAATGCATATATATATATATATATATATATATATATATATATATATATATATATATATATATATATATATATACATACATAAATACATACGGTGACGCTATTATACTCCTAAGCTATTTCTACTCTTCGACTGGAAAAGCGCATGTAAACAACACTATTCTGAGTTAATGCGTTACAAACAACCCCAGTAAATGCAGCTCGGTAGTAAATCACTAAACACTTTACTACAGAACAACTGATGTATTTCTTGGCGACGTGCATGCAAAGTGCACCGTAATGATTGAATCCAATTCAGTAGCATATCACAAATACATTTTACTATAGAACAAAAGATTGAATTACTACCAAATCAGTTAGTAGTTTATGTATTGGTCAACCCAGCTAGTTAATGCGTATTGTAATTTTTCTATTTTGCAAAACGCAGCCTGATCCACCAGCTAAGCCCAACTCAACTGAAATAGTTCCGCGATTTTTGCAGAAGGAACCCGTTTATGCTAGGAGTATCAACTTTGCCCCTGATTTCAGCCGTTAGATCAACGGTTAGTGGCCTAGATCAATCGGTGAGAAAAATACGGAGCCATTTTTCTTTTAGGAAAACCTTTTATACGGTGAAGCTTTCGTTTTTCAAGCCCATGACATATTTTCTTTGCAAATCTAGCTCTAGTGCAGATGAATTTGGAAAAAATGTTCCTGCTGAGTTGTCCTTTCTCGGTAGGAAATGGCCGACCAAAAGTGATTGATTAATCACTTAATTAACTGTTTAATTAGTAACTTAATTAAACACTTGTTTAATTAAAATAGTGTTGGTCCGCGGAGGTGCCATGGTAACGGTACTAGGTAGGGTTCACAAAACCGAATTTCGAAATTCGCGGTACGAAAACCGTAAAAACCGTTCGAAAACCATCAAAAACCGAAGGGTTAATAAATCAATTTTTTTTGAAAAATTCAAAAAAAATAGAAAAATCGCTGCCAACTGGATGTTCATCGCAAACCGCTGCCAACCGAGCGCATAATTTTTTTAAAAATTTTAAATTATTTTTTTGAATGGACCGATTTACCAAACGGTTTTTGATTTCAAACCGCAGCGGTACATACCAAAACCGCAGTTTTCTAGCGGTTTTCGGCGGTTTTGTGAACCTGACAGGTGACATTGTTCGGCGGTCGGAGATGAAACTACCTTTCGAAATTCGTCAGCGGGGTATATTTGAAAAAAAAATGTGTCGAGGGTAAAAAAAGCGAAGGATTCTTATACGGAGCATCTCCATTCTCCCACCGCACGCACTTGCCGGCGGTGCCCCGTCCGCGTTGGAGCCGGCGCCGGCGCCGCTCTGGGCCGTCTTCCCAACGGCTTCGCCTTGGACTCGCCGCCACCATGCGGTGCCGTCGGCGGATAGCTACAGGTACTTGCGCCCTGTTGACCAAGGCACTCCGTCACTTCCCTCCCTGGTTGCACATTTTTTCCACCGCCTCCCACCTATCGGAGCGCTGCCTCTATTCGAGGGGCCCAAGGGGAAGTTCATCGCCGTCTTCGAGGTGCTCCTCCGCATCGACAGAGGTGACGCTTCTTCTTTCCTTAACGGACTTGAGATTTTTGAATGAATATTACACTGACATAATTTTGCCTACACGATGTTCGATTCTACGTTGTTGGTTTCTCAGACGTACATATAGGCTTATAGCTACGTTACAGACTTATGCATCCTTCTTGTCAGCCTCCTACCAATTACCCTCTCATGCATGGGTTGAACAATGAGGTGACGACGAACTAGTTGCCGAGAACAAATTCAGTGAGGATGACTACACAATGTCAATTGTCAAGGTTGGAGTCAAGTCACACAGATGACATGGTAAGCATCAACTTCTTATACACCTTCCAACTACTAAATTGCAAATTGTTTTGAAATCTGATGGCATACCCTGGTAATAGCATCACGAGCTTACAGTAACAAAGCTAACACACACTAGGCATTATTGATCTGTTGACGAGTGACGTTTTCTGAATTACACCTTCCAATGACATTAGGAAGTAAGCAACGACTTCTCGTATTCCTTCCAGCTACTAGATTGCAAACTGTTGCAAGATCCGATATCACACTTATACCCTGGTAATTATATTACATGGTGACAATCAGAATGCTAATTGAGTTGAAATAAAATGTCACAAACAATATGCATTACTGCAGATACCGAGTCCCAAACATCAGTGTCATAACAATTTTTTTCCCTCTAGGTTCGCGGCATAGGGTGGCCCAGAGATGAAACAAATGGTTTAGGAGGCATCTGTAGACTCTGTAAGCTTCCTGTTAACATGTTCATCACTTTTGTCATAGATGGGCGATTTGTTGGGTTCCACTGAATGCACCATAGCGCCACAATTGCCAGTTTTTTCAACTTTCCTTTCTCTTCTTGTGTCATTTCCCTGTTCGATTCCAGTTCTTGCCCAGTGACTATTTTCTCATATATCCACTCTGGAATATAAGCCTCATTTTGGTTCTCAATTCTTGGATCCAAGTTCCTCCTCCGACTCACCATTTCCAACACCAGCATGCCAAAGCTATAAACATCGGACTTGTAAGATATCGACCCAAAGTTCCGAGAATATAGTTCTGGTGCAATGTAGCCCATTGTACCTCTTGCTTTTGTCAGCGTGACGATGCTTTGATCCCTTGCGCACAGCTTTGCAAGTCCAAAATCTGAAATCTTTGGATTGAAGATGTAGTCTAGCAAGACATTGTGAGGCTTAATATCGAAATGGAGTATGCGCTGATTGCACC
Source organism: Otatea glauca (assembly GCA_036346275.1). Classification (NCBI taxonomy): domain Eukaryota; kingdom Viridiplantae; phylum Streptophyta; class Magnoliopsida; order Poales; family Poaceae; genus Otatea; species Otatea glauca. The sequence continues at coordinate 869,773 of CM070711.1, read as the reverse complement.
CATGATGCAGGTACTCAATTCCTCGTGCAATGCCTGAAGCTAGTTCCAGCATTTTGTTAGGTGCTAGTAGTTCTTGACAAATATCAGATTCATGTGAGAATATATATTTCTCTAATGATTCATTAGGCATGAATTCATAAATAAGAGCACGCCTTGTTCCTTCAGAGCAAAATCCCAAGAGGCGGACCACATTGGCATGGTGGATTCTTCCGATGGTTGCAACTTCATTAATGAATTCTTCTCCGTTACCCTTTGAGCTCTCCAGCATCTTGACTGCAACAGGTACTCCATTTGCTAGCTGGCCTTTGTATACACTTCCAAATCCACCCTGGCCTAGTTTATCTTTGAATCGTCTCGTTATTTTTTTAACCTCCGAGAATGTGTACCTTGCTGGTTTTGATGTCCCATATGCCTTGAGATACATTTCAATCTTCAAATGTACCTCTTCATCATTCTTTGATTTTAGTGATAGATATAGTGCAGTGGCTGCCGTTGACAAGAGAACCACAAATGTGGCTACCGATGATGTTGCTAAATAAACAGAATGAAGGGAATTAGTGAGTTATACGCGGGTAAAAATTCTTTCATGTCTTATTGTCTCTTATATAAATTTAAGAATTTAGAAAAATATTTTTGCGTAATAGAGAACACCTAACACAGCCTCTGGATTGCAGCAGTACCTGCAATGACTTTGACACGTGAACCTGCATGCAGGAAATAAGCGATTTAGATTATAGGTGCAGAATAATAGAAGACAGACAAATTTCCTATGTATGTGTAAGTAAAAAAAGGTACCAACTCATAACATTTTTTTTTATTCTGGTTGGAATGGAAAAGAGAATCAACTCATGCAAGTTGGACATGGTACAGTTGTACAAAATGAAAGCATGCTAATTTGCAATAAACACAGATCGATCATCCATATTTCAAACTGACCTTAAATGGTGAACACACAATTAAACGTGCATCGCTACAATTCTTGAACAAGTGAAAAGAAAATAGGTTGATTGATTTGTTGAAATGACATCATAAGTCAAAAAGGTAAGCAAAGTAAAGCCGACTCAACTACTGAAGAACAAAATGATCCAGTTAATATATAGATCTTAACTTTGCTTTAACAGCACTTTTTTTATTAATTAACAACTTCAAAGGTACGGATATCACTAAGGTAAAGTTTAGACGGTGTGGGATTTGGTCCATTTTTGTCGGAAGGTAGCATAGTAATTATAAACTGAATCTATTTCATGGGAGTAAGATTGAGCAGTAAATCAGGAAGATTGAGCAGTAAATCAGGAACTAACCATGGGAAATGGAAAAAGTTGTGAGAAGGTTTTTCCTTCCTGAGTAGTTTGGTATGGTCCTTCGAACATGATTATGCCCTAAATATCCTAGTGGGTAGTTAAAAAAAAGGAGGTAATCTAGCGGGTAGTGACTTTAGTTATTTAGATAATATTTTTATTTAACAGGGCTTAAAAGATCTGAAAACAATCTTATAATTCAACCAAGCTGTTTATCAGAAACATTGGAGCAACACATATTAATATCAGAACCATTGTGATGCTATTCTAGTAAGTATTAAACTATAATACTTTTGCGATGTGTATGGGTATGGGGGAGAGTGTCAGAGTCATCTGAGTGTGAAATACGTATTGGACTCAGGTATGCTGCTGAATAGAAACATATTTGCAAACATAGCAAATGATGGGATAAAAAGAACCTTGATTTATTTGAGTCATTTATATACTCTGGTCAAGATCAACTAAGGCATGTAAGTGTGCAGGATAAGTTCTTTCATGCTTAATAAGTTAGAAATAGTACCTTGATGCTTGCAGAATGCTTGCTTGCGTTGTGAGCTGAATCCACAGGGATACCCTTTTCGCTCGCAATCTTGGCAAATTCCGGTAATGTTAGGAACTGACCAGGTCAAGGTTGTCTCAGCAAATGCAATGATTCTTTTGGCCTTTTCATTGTAGGGACTATCATTGCCATCATAATCAAACAGGTAGGGCATCGAAATGAAGTTTGAAAAAACTGTACAGTCTAAGGGAAGAAGAGACATGGATTCACCAGAGTCCATCAAATACATGAACTGGCTTGTGTTGCTAAGGCAAGAGATTGGGCCAACAATGCTGTCCTCCCTATGTTGTGCAATACTGCCCTTCTTATTAGATATGAACTCTCTTGAACAGCGTACCATGGTTGCCGCCATAGCCATAGGTTTGTATACATTAGTTGACAGATTAGTGGTAGAGATGATCTTCTGAAGCGGGCACTGAGACCATGATCCCTCAAGCGGGATGACATTCAGGAGGCCATAGAAGTAAGAGATGGCAGTCACCTTGCATAATCCAAGAATTGGGTGAAGTAGGATGGTATCTGCTTCCCTAGAGCACGATAACTCCATGCCAGGTGCTCCACAGGATGGGGGGCTGGATACAAGGCGGAATGGAAATCGGATCTCTGGCGTGCCTTCACCGCACCTGGATGGTGGGCAGTTATGAAAAAAGTCTCCATCGCCACTTGCTGTGGCCGTGTTGATTTCAGAGTTGAGAACTGAGAATAGCAGAGCTAAAGCGAGAACTACAAACATTTTCTGTGATAAAATGAAGATAGGAGGCAACGATATATAGTTATGCCTACAAAACTGAGCTGCTCGTACTGTTGGAACAAAAAAGGAAAAAAAATTTGAGTAACATGTCGGCTTCGATGACTGTTAATATGTCATGATGCATAGGCGGGCGAATTCCAACTTCGCTTCCATGGATGGAAACTTCTTGGATGTTGAGTATGACAAAGGGATGCACTACGAGTCAAAGTGTACACACTTCGGTTTGACTAACAACACCACTAGACTGGCAATACTAGACTGGCAATTGATAACCCAGCAGTCAGGACTCAGGACATCAGGCTTGACTTTTCTTCATCTTGTGTCCCATATACACGCAAACCTTTCTTTCTAAGTCATCCTAAGGCCACATTGGTCAAACCTCAGATAATTAACCTTCTCCTTAACTCTGGTGCCAACTTTCATTTCTGATCTTGCATTTGCAAAGCTGTCATGACGAACCCTGGCGCATTTCTTTTTTCTGTTACACTGCAAGTGTTAGCCATATCCTCCACATTTTCAGTTCTTCTAACAAACACTGAAGCAGCAGATATTCTAGGGCAAGCAGTCTGCCCCTCTTTTTCCTGTGGAAATCTCCAAGACATCCATTATCCTTTCCGTTTGCAAGGTGATCCACCTGGTTGTGGTGTTCAAGCATACGAGCTAGTTTGTAGTTACAGCAAGGCTATAATTCACATCAACACGGGAAGGTACTTCGTGATTAACATCTCCTACAGTGACTCTACTTTCTGGGTTGTCGATGCCAATTTGGATAATAGCAGCTGCCCTATTCCTGAGAGGAATCAACATCCTTATATATACGGTTTGCGAGCAGCAACCATCACTCTGTTGTATCCGGATGCAATTACGTGGGCTGCCTTTGTGAGTTGTTCAAGGATGATAAAAAATAATGATATTTACAGGCCTGTCGCTTGCCGGAGTACGAACAATTCTTTTGTTTATGTCTTGACTACTATTACTTCTTATTGGGTTGGAAACGTTGAGCCTTCATGTGGATACTTGGCCATGATTCCTTTGGGCAGTTGGCGTGTGAGAGTACCTAATAATGCAAGTTATGAAGATGTGATGAAACTTATGAGGCGTGGCTTTGCTGTTAGATTTCCTTTAGAAGGTCCGGCCGCTACATATTCTTGGATAATCAACAGATGCCTGAATGATTCAATGAGGTGAGTCTGCACTCTGGGGACCTGAGACTTCTCTCTTGCATTTTTTTTAACTCAATTTTGATTATCTTACCTCAAAGTTGTGTATTCCCTCTTTGTTCCCTGTTTTACATACCATACTATAACTTGCAGTTACTTCCACGAACAGATGTCTAGTTCAAGCATCCAAAATCAGACTTCTGCAGTTGTTGGCATCGACTTGCATTTCTTGAGATGTGTAAATCATTACTCCAACCGAACTGCGGTAGTCATAGTATATGCAATAATTATTTTGAAATTCATTATCGGTATGACAGAATCGCCTAGTCCTATTCATTATGGCTGCATAATTGTATACATCTAATTATAGTCTGCAATCTTGTTTACGCAGTTCTTGCAATATTAGCCAGGTTTGTGTTTGCACCATTGGCTGTATTCACCTTCCTTGCCTACAAATATTGGAAAGCAAAGATATCGATTGATGCTGTTGAGAAGTTCCTCCGGATGCAACTAGCCCTTGGCCCAACAAGGTACGCATACACAGACATCATTGCAATCACAAGCCACTTCAGAGAGAAGCTGGGCCAAGGAGGCTATGGTTCTGTGTACAAAGGTGTGCTTCCTGGTGATGTCCATGTTGCCATCAAAATGTTGGGCAATTTCATGTGCAACGGAGAAGAATTCATTAGTGAGGTATCGACCATCGGAAGTATTCACCATGTCAATGTAGTGCGTCTAGTGGGTTTCTGCTCAGAGGAAATGAAGAGGGCGCTTGTTTATGAGTACATGCCCGGTGGATCTCTTGATAAGCACATCTTCTCATCTGAGAAGAGTTTCTCCTGGGACAAGCTCAATGAGATTGCTTTGGGCATTGCCAGAGGGATTGACTACTTGCATCGAGGGTGCGATATGCAGATATTACACTTTGACATCAAGCCACACAACATCCTTTTAGACAGTGACTTCACTCCAAAAATTGCCGACTTTGGGCTTGCGAAACTGTACCCAAGGGGCGACAGCTTTGTGCCAGTCAGCGCTGCACGGGGGACAGTTGGCTACATTGCCCCTGAGATGATATCTCGTAGCTTTGGCACTATATCATGCAAGTCTGATGTTTATAGCTTCGGGATGTTATTGTTGGAGATGGCTGGGGGGCGGAGGAACAATGACCCACAAGCAGCAAGAAGCCAGATATATTACCCAGCCTGGGTGTATAATCAACTAACTCAGCAAGAGGTGATTTGTGAGTCTGTTGATATTCATGAGGTGGAGAGGAAGCTGTGCATTATTGGGTTGTGGTGCATTCAGATGAGGTCACATGATCGACCGACGATGAGCGAGGTGTTAGAGATGCTCGAAGCTGGTATTGATGGCCTGCAGATACCTCCCGAGCCGTTCTTCTGTGGGGATGAGAACACCTTTGTTGAAGATTCTTGTCAATTCTCAGAGTTAAGTACGATCTCAGAGTAAAGCCCGTCTGTCCTAGTTTCGTACCAAACTGTATCCTCCTGCCACCTTGGGCTTCTTACCCTGATAAGTTGACTTTCATTTTGAAATGTTGGGATAGGTCATGTTACGGTTAGACCTGTTAGGGAAGGTTCTAATTTATGTAAAGAAGATAGTATTTGTTAATATGAAGAGCTGAGGGGCGGTCGAAATGATGCGAATTATAGCTAATCTATATGGAACTCAAGCAAATGGCAGTTTTACCTTTTTTTCTTAACTGGTATTTTTCAGGATTACCTGCAGTCTATTTTATTCAAGCAATGTTTCATTCTGCACTGTTGTATATAAAATGCCAACCTGGAGAGAATTGCTTTTACTCTTGCAGCATTAACGAAGCATGAGAACCCACTGATGCTATTCTTGTTCTTACTGTACAATATTGAACTCGTCACTTATATTGCAGTACCTCCTGCAAACTTATGGTACTTCTGAACTGAACTCCATCCTCTATGGGTGATCTTGTACAAAACTAGCATGGATATGGTGTTCTTGGTGGGAAGAAGTGCCATGATGATGGTGCGGGGGGCTCATAGCCTTGCCCTCCTCCAAGAATTCTTCTACACCTCCCTACAATCAATCCACAAAATGTAGCAAAACAAAAATAGACAGGTTTTGGCGAAGGAGCAATTATCCTGCAATACATATATAAGTGAAAAATTACATCAATTCACAAGAAAAGCAAGATATTACCTCTAGTTATCCAAACTCCATGGATTGAACACAAGGAGAACACTGTCATCAGTAAGAACAAAAGCAAGATCAGAGATAGCCTTCCCATGAGCCGACTTGATTTGCTCAAACTCCAACCACACAGATGATAGATGCATGCGACACAGATGTACCGCAAGTTGTAAGTTATAAGCTAACATACTAGGAGTACTAGCTTTTAGTTCAGAGGATCAGGAGATCTTACCAAAATCGCATAGTTTAGTTCTGCTTTTAGCTTTTATCATTAGTACGTTTATTAGAGTTAGATCACAGACCTTTGTCTTGAGACAAACATTTCCTCTGGAAGATCTGGTCTAAATTTGGAGGCCACTGCATTTGCATGTATCATCACATCAGATTACTAAAAAGTCCTAGGTGGAGTCCATTGTCCAGTAAAGCAAGAAACATTTGCAAATAATTAACGACACTACCAAAATTTTGCATAAGAGTGAGAAACGTTCTCAAATCATGATGCTGAGATTGAAACATCTGTCTCTCCACTGTTCAACTAGAGCAAGTGGATGTACAAATCCGAAACTTGTGCGCTGCACCCATTCGAATACTCCACACAACTGAGTCTACTTGTAGCGAGATATATATCGAGATGCCACACTGATTGGGCTAGTCTTTGTCCGGCGACAGGGGTGACACTGGCAGCTCGCCGCCGCTTGGCATACTGGAAGTTTGATGAGGGCCCCCGCTGGAGGCTGGCGCCGGTGGCGGACGGCCGCCGTCTCGCCCGCCCATAGACTTCTCTACTGCAAAGTGGAAGAATGTAAGATTTGCTGTTGAACAATCCAAAGAGATTTGCTGTTGAACATTCCAGAGAGAGAGAGAGAGAGATGCTACTTTGCAAATTGCTATAGAACCTGTTCTAGTTGGAGTGGTGCTACTATTAAGTTCAGAAATGGAGAACAGAGCTCAATACTGCAATGCATGGCGAGTACGGAAACTCTCAATACTGCAATGCATGGCGAGTACGGAAACCATGAAAGTTTCAATCATGTGCTGTACGAGGTTGATTAGACGAAGCAAGAAAGATGTCGCCGTCGTCGTTACCTCCTGTGAGGAAGCCGGTATTCAGCACCGCAAGAACGATCGGGGACAGTAGCAGCAGCACGAGCAGTGCATGGATGAGGAACGAGCGGCAATGCCGTTGCTGCTGTTTCATCCCTCCGCGAAGTGAACCTACATTGAATCCCATTTTCAGCTTCATAATAGGCCTGGCCAGCTCATGCTTACACCCAGCATTTCTGTACGTATCTGCGTGCTGTTCTGAATTTTCTCGAAAGTTGGGAGACAAAAGGAGAGAGCTGCAAATGCTAAGGAGACATTCTTGGGCAGGGAGAAACTGAGGCCTGCCCGACACGGCTTGATTGATCCTGTAAGAGGACGGTGTGTAAGCTCGGTAGAGTGGTTTAGCTCTTGGATCAGCGAGCATCTTAGCATCTTCTTGGTTTGCATAAACATCGATCGCACGTGTGATACATTGATGACAGTATCGCACCAAATCCTTGTGGTCAAAGCTAGCTAACTAGCTCTCCAGAATTCTTTCTAGCTCTGTGCCTATGTGTTTCCATTCTCTAGTTTATGAGTGCTACCTCTTTTCTTTTTTATTTGTTTTACTTATCAACACGGTCTTCAATACACATCTTTAACCGTTATATTATTGTTAGTTACTACTCCTTCTTCATTTTTATAAGATTTATTTTTTGAATGGTCTTATTCACAAATATAAAGTTTGCATGAAGATTTAATGAGGCATTTCTTTCTATACTCCTATTTATTCTCTCTCAACCATATGCATTTATTCATTACCACTCACACAAAGTATATCTTTCATCTTCCAAGACAATTAATTGGGGGCATCTAAGTTATTTTCTCTCATACCTTTATCAATTTCAACGCAATCTTAATCCTTGTGCCAAGTCAAAATACGCCTTATAAAAACGAACAGAGGGAGTACCTTCATTTCTGAATAGATGACGTTTTAGGATTTTACACTTTAACCAATACATGTATAGAAATGACCAAATAGTACTCCTTTATTAGTTCACTTATTACTCTTAAATGGTGTGTTACTCTATTCCACAGTAATAAATAATATTGGGATAATAAATGGTAGGGATATGCAAAGGAAAAAACAGTTAAAAGTTGTCTCAAAATTAAAAAAATGTTACGTATTTAGGAACAAAATTTGAAAGCTACGATAGCATATACAGTATTTAGGAACAGGGGGAGTACATGCTAGGAGAAATTATTAAAAATATAATAATATAAAAGTATTTTTATGACAAATCTAGTAATATACTTTTCAAGTGATGTATCCAAATAATTAATATATATTAGCGATTAAAGTTTTAAAAGGCTGACTAGCATTCTGTAGAACGGCGTCGAAGGAAGAACGGAAGTAGTATTATCATTGTATTCTCAGGTCAACTAGAAAATATGAAATACGTTTTCCAATTGGGAAAACGCCTTTCGTCTTTTAAACATTTTCTGCCCAGTCCACTTCCGGCTGATAGGGCTGGCCCACATGTTGATCGGTTGAAACAAAGGTGAAGCTAGCGCTTGCCGCTGGCGAGGCTACGACCATGGAGAGGCTCAGGCGACGACTCGGATAGTATCAGCATGTCATTGCACATTTTCTGGTGGGCTCAAATGTGCCCAGTGATGGCCAGAGGTACCGTGCCACTGTGGGACTGGCGGTGGCACCATGGCCAGTAGGTCGTGAGCAAAAATGGCGCATGATTAAGCTTGAATGATGGGTGTATGAACATCATAGGGTTGTGAGTGTTCCATTTTTGGGTTTTACCTTAGCTGAGAGTGATCGAAAGGCAGTGGTGCGGAGGTGAAATGGCTAGTCTGGGATACAAATAAGTGTGCATCAGGCTTAGGGACACACAAAGGTACTACAAGCTCAATGGATTGGATAAACTCTTACCAAATCACTTGAATAGGTTTTTGCCCCTTTTCTTCTATTTTCCCGAAAATGGTAGCGAGGGAGGTGAAATTGGGGCCAGGCTTGAGCAGGGGAGGATAGGGAAGGATGCAGGAAGGTGTGTGAGGTGCTATGTGAGGTTCACCGGTATTTATATGCAAGGAAGACGGTTTAGCGAAGCTTGTTTGCCGTGGGAACTCGATGGAAAACTGCGGTGGGTTTTCTAACGCTAGAATATTGCAAGGCATGGGTTTGGCAGTGCAAATTGCGGGGAGGGCGAGCCGTGGTAGCAGTGTGGCAGGCAGGTGACACTGGTTGGTGCTGCAACTCGCTTGCCGTGGCCGCAATTTCGCTGGCGTTCGGTTGCCGTGGCAGAGAAACAGAGGGGGAGCGGCTGTGCTCGCTGTGGAAGAAGGCAAAGCCAGGGAGGCTGCCTAGTGGGGTCAAGCTACAGGAAGGTCCCACATTACAGTGAGGAAGAGAGAGCAACGAAGTTCATCCCCCTGACAGTTCATCAATTATTGCATTCAATAGCTATCAAAAACAGGTCTAAAATTTTTGATAATTTCTTTATTCTTAATTCCTAAGAAATTTTTTTCATGCTGAAAAATTTTCAGCTCAAAATATTATGTGTATAATTTATAAAAATTCTGACAATCCTACTATCCAGATTTTGCATTCTCTATTTTTTAGTTTTCTGAGGATACAAACTTTGTTAAACATTTTTGGAACATTTTATGGGAGTTATTAATGGTTTAAGGATATTAATGTAAAAAATTTAGATGTTGGATCCTTATATTTGTTTTATAAAAATTCTGACATTGATTTTATGAAATTTCTAGGGTTTTAATTTTTGAATTATTAAAAGCACTAAATTGGATTTATTATTTTTTATAATTTTTATGTAGATCACTGTATTTCTTTATATGATGTGGTAAAATTTTCAGATGAATATAATTCACATACATTTTTAATAAATTCTGATAAGGTTACTATTGCTAGTCCAAATTTACAGTTTTAAATCCCTTATCCACAATAAATGCATTCATACCGCCTTGGAGTTTTGTAAAGGGTTTCTAATTACATCCTTATATTTAAATATCATTTTTATATATTTTATCATTATGTAATTTCTTTTTCCATAGTTTATAACTCAAAAATCAAATACTAAAAACAATTTTCTTTAAGACCAATAATTCAAGAAATCAGAGAAAATGATGGAAACTCAAAACTAAAATCATAGTTTCACATGAATTCTTATTTTATCTATTTTGTAACTTTGGATTTCTTTAACAATTCTATTTAAAATCGTTTTATAAATTAACAATTCAATATTGAAAATGGTTTTCTTTAAGGTCAGAATTCAAGAAAAGCATAGAAAAATAGAAATTCAGATTAAAATCATAATTCAATTTAAATTTTATATCTTCTTTAGTTTTGCATTTTTCCGGGATGTTACAACAAGTCTTGCTGAGTACTCAACATTGCTTAAATTGTTGATTCAGTGGATGAAGGGAGCGAAGTCCTAGACGACACATACTTTGACGCAAGTTACGGGGATGTTAATAACAATCCTTTCTAGGGTTTATTCCTTGTCAAATGTCTATGGTATTTTGGGTAAAGGCATACTGCTGGACTTTGTATCTTCCGCTGCATTTTAATTCAACCTCTAGACCTTGTTGTATGGACTATATTTCGTTAATGTATTATGAATCTTGTGTATGGATGTGATGACAATGTTATAAATATACGTACTAGCCACTGATCATAGGACTAGTACATTATGCACAAGAGACCTTCTTCGTATTCCACGTCTAAAAGGAGGGTCTCCGGGCAGATGAAGAGCTATGTTAAAACACATACGAAAAAGCTATACTCCCTAATTGTTTCAACCCATATGAGCAACAGGAGAATGAGAATATAGAAATATAGAAAATACAAACAAATAAAAAATCTTGCAGATTTATTTACAAAGGCAATTCCAGGACCAAGTTTTGAGAAACGTGTCCATGGTATTGGTATAAGAACACACAAAGAGTTGTTGTCTTTAGGAGGAGATATATGAGCTTCATACATGTTCATCATTTGATGAATAGGTGTTGTACTCTTTTTCCCTTGTTTGAGTTTTGTCCTATTGGGTATTCTCATTATAAAGTTTTTAATGAGGCAACATGTGTAATGGTAAGAATGCGAGCCACATACTATTTTCTTCTTCAGCTTTTTCCACTAGGTTTTCTGAAGGAGTTTGAAATAAGGCATAAGCATGGCGTTAGCAAAGTGTCCAAAAGGAGTATTGTATGTCGGCCTATTCTGAGACCCAATTATGTGTGGATACTTTACCATAACAAAAGCTCATTAGGGGGCTACTGATCCACAAGGCACATTAGATAGTTTAGTCCCATATTTCTTATCCCTACTACTTAAATACTAATTAAAAGAGGGAGTTAGTGAGTGGTGCGTTAGTTTGCCTCCCCTCCTTCCCCGCATTACATCCACTAGGATAGGTTTCGCTGCGCCCGGCGAATTCTGGTTCAGCGCCCAAAGTCCCCCTAAATTTCCAGAATATTAACATATACGCCATTTAACTTGTTCAGAACACTGCCAATTCAGCATCATTTTTCAAACATCAAGAGAACATGTGCTCTTTCTCTAACTTGATACAGGTTTCCAAGGCTGCTTTCCAACATTTTAACCAGATAGTATCATCTAGCTTTTCTAATTTGACCTAAGAGCATAAATCGAAAACATGAAAGGACACTTTATTTTTATTTAGATTTAGAGATTTGAATCCATTTGGGTGCATCAAGTAGGTAAGATTCCAAGGAACGAGATTTGAATCCATTTGGGTGCATCAAGTAGGTAAGATTCCAAGGAACTATAGCAATAATTTCTTCTCCCTGTAATTGAAATTGAGTATAGTCAAGACAAATCAGAACGGCAAATGTTTGCATATGAGTAAAATAAAAAAATACATGGAACATCTATATGCAAGTTTTTTGGAAAGGATAATTTCTACCGGTTTGAATATTGCCTTGCATCAGATACCAAAGACTGCGATCAAGCGGGAGGTCAAAGCCTAGAAGGACATAAAAAAATATCCCTGAAACAAGAACAAAGTAGTATATTCACTATAAGACTAACCTAGCAAGTAAATTTGGGCTACCAAAAGCATAATTTCAAACACTAAGTTGGCCTAACACAATATTTAAACCAACAGGATGAGTTTACAGAGAAGTACAACACCTACGTTACAATTTACTTTCTATAGTATACTATACACAGAAAGCGAGAAGAATCATAAGCATCACTAATTATGTGATTGCTGAACATGATTAAGGCAAAAATATAAGAAAGGAAATGACAACAGGCATAGAATGCTATCAATAGATAGCATATATTACACAGAGGAAACGAAATGAAAACAACCAAGGTTGTACGTATGGTCTAGCAAGCTACCAATTACCTTTTCATTTTCAAAACCTGATTCTGAAACCCAGAGATTAACACTTCTCATCTTTCAAGCAAAGTGTAGTATGCTCAACAAATGCACCAGTCACCCATTTATGAAATGTTCAAAGCTCACCCCATCGTCTTCAATTTTTTGATAGAGCCAAAAAGTCCCCAGTCTATATATCCTCCTTTCTAATATTAGCAACCCAAGGTTGAAAGTGTTTCTCAAACGTATCTCCCATATGCTTGTTTAAAAAGGCAAAGTTGGAAATTTGACCTCAACCATTGTTTCAAAACAAAGTTAGGACATCAATCAAAGATAATAAGGCTCCAAGTATCCCAGATGGCATGAGAAAAATAGATATACATTGCTGCTTCACCTGATCACAAACATGGAAATTGAATCGCTGAGTTTAATTGGATGGCAAAAATTACGGTTAATGAAGTTCATTAATTACTGCTAAATATAGCTGGATGGTGGGAATTCCGCCTTGCTAATTAAGCCTGACATGGTTCGGTCGGACTGCGAACCCGGCTAGCATGTAGAATAACCTATTCCACACGCAGCTGAAGAATAGCGCCTACATGTATATATGTACATATATATGTATATATATACACACACGGTAGCGCTAATCTGCGCTTGCACGTAGCTTTGCCTATTCTACGTGTGAGTCGTAACCCATGTCGCAGAGCAAGCCAGCGTGAACGCAAGCACTTACTGTGAACGCATACGTGAATATGTTTTTTCTTTAAATTAGGCATAACTTTTTACTGACAGCTCCGATTAACAAACGGTTTTCACTAGTAACTTACTGACAATGAGAGCAACACATTGATATAAGTCTCGGCACATAAATCAGATGTTAATATCGGTATACATAGATTTTACTACCATACAGAGGTTCAGCAGCATGTGCGGTAGTAAAATATTACGATACATTCGGTATAATGATAGTAAAAACTCATTCATGCAACGTTTATTAGCGAGACATATATCATTATGTTGCTCTCGTCGTTAGTAAGGTATTGGTGAAAACCGTTCGTGCATCGGAGTTGTCAATAAAGAGTTATAGCTAAATCAAAGAATATACAAATTCATGTATAAACTAGAAAACACATCACAAAAGATATTTTTACTAGTCGGTCATGTATCACTAGTAATGTGTTTTATGTTTTATACATGAATCTGTTTTTTCTTTGGTTTAGCCATAACTTTTTATTGACAGCTCCGATTCACAAACCGTTTTCACTAGTAACTTACTGACGATGAGAGCAACACACTGATATAAGTCTCGGCGTATAAAACAGATTTTACTATCTGTATATATAGATGTTACTATTGGTATACATAGATTTTACTATCATACAATAGTAAATTGATGTAAATTTGATAATAAAATTTGATTTATGCGATGTTTATTAGTGAGACTTATATCATGTTGTTCCTCTCGCCATTATTAATCTAATGGTGAAATTCGTTCGTGAATCAGAGCTGCAAATAAAAAGTTATGACTAAAACAAATAAACATCAGATTCATGTATAACTAGAAAACGCATCTTTGCATCTCTCGGTCACACACGCATACAAAATTTCGTAGTTTGTACATAAGCATATTTTTTCTTTGATTTAGCGATAACTTTTTATTGACAGCTCTGATTTACAAACCGTTTTCACCAGTAGCTTACTGACGACGAGAGCAACACATTGATATAAGTCTCAGCGCATAAAACAGATTTTACTATTCATATACATAGATGTTATTATCAGTATACATAGATTTTACTATCATACAGTACTAAATTGATGTATATTTGGCAGTAAAATTTGATTTATGTGACATTTATTAGTGAGATTTTTATCATGTTGTTCCTCTCATCATTAGTAATCTAATGGTGAAATTCGTTTATGAATCAGAGCTGCGAATAAAAAGTTATAGCTAAAACAAATAAAAATCAGATTCACGTAATACTAGCAAACGCACCTTTGCATCTCTCGGACACACACATGCATGCAAATTAATTGCAGACAAGACACACATATGCAGGCAATTAATCTTTCAAGGCTCAGTCGTGAATTCCGTAGCGCTAATTAGTGAAACGCTCAGCTCAGACGCGTAGAATGTCCTATTCTACATGCACGTATAGAATAGGGGATATATATATATATATATATATATATATATTAGTAGTAAGTATATGTTTGTGTGTAAATTAAATTCAATTTAGAGATTGCCGAAAGAAAATGGGAACAATTAAATTTGATCGACTGTAAAAATTCTAGTCTGCCAAACTGAATGGCATGGTGAAATGAAATCCATAAACAACTAATCATCCATCGGGAGTCCTAAGTAATCAGCGATCTGGTTGGATCATTTCTAAGACAAATATATGCATGCATGATGAGGGGGTGAAAAACATCCATGCTCAAAGCGAGTTTATAGCTATGTTTAGCAGAAGAGAAGAGAGTAAAGGCGAGGGAAACATTTTTTTTGATAGTATACGTATAAGTATGTTTCAGTAGGAATTTTATAAGGTGATGGATCGATCTGTAGTCATGTGATGTTCGTGTCTGTGTGAGTGTTGGTAGTAAGCGGAAAAAAGAGAGCGAAGGCGATGGAATGGCATCCATCCATGTCAGGGTGAGGCGGTGCCACTGCCGATGGGTTGGTACGACGGCAACGGCATACTCCATGTGGGACGAGTGAGCACGCGCGCGAGCCGTGGATCGCACGTACCCGGACACGTGTCTGGCGATGGTGGGTCCATCAGATGTCTTACGTAAGCAAAGTAGACGACGGTTACGGCCTCCAGACGTAACCAGGAAACTAAAGCAACGCCCTGCTTTGCTTTGCTTTATTCTCTCTCGCTCTCTGTTTCTGTCTTGTTTATTTTCCTGTCCTTTTCCCTTCTCTTTTCTCTGCTTTTTATCTGTTTAATTAATGAGTACATGTTTCATGGTCATGGCTCAGTCACACCACACCAGCTTGATTAATTCTGCTCACTTGATCTACGTGTGGTGTCAAAACACATTCTCATCTTCCCCACTTTGTTTGTTGTTCATGTGTGCGCCGGACGACACTGCAGCTTGTTTTGTTTCCTACTCGTGATGCTCTCCTTTGTGAATTCAGTAAATCCGGACGTGAATTCCTCTTTCGAAAAAACTTATCTAATGGAAGGGTCAATTTGAATAGCAATGATCGGGCGGCCAGTTCTCTCTAGTCTTTACCCCACCGTCGACGTAAGGTTAGGTTGTGATTGGACACAACTCTGACCAGCTTGTTTCATCCTAAGTATGACTAATGATAGCTACTTACTCTGCCATCAAAATTCAAAGCGGCTGAATTTTTCTTTCGTGTGATACCTGGTATGGTCGTAGTCTTTTGTCCATCTCTGTTGAAGGATCAATATAGGTGGCTTAATTTACTCGATCGTGCATCATAAGAAGGTTTTGTGCTGCAACTGCCCTTGATCTTGCACATATGCAACCGTCAATCTATACGTTTAAGCATTGTATCGTTCCCCTCGCAAAAAAAGGAAAAAGAAGAAGAAGAGAGGGTATGTATTGAATTGTTACATAAAGGTATACTGGCTCTTTATCACTATGACATTTGAGGATACAATTCATTTAATTTTCAATACTACCTCCAGATATGCATGTAAATTAACCGTGCAAATATGCCTGCTAAAAGTTCACGCGGATGGAATTTAATTGCTGTGTTAGGCACAGGAAAGAAAGAAAGGAAGGAAGGAACCTTTGATTAACCAATCAAGACTTGGATAAGCAGCTAGCCACTGAGAATTGATCCGGCCGATTAATCTAATCCTGTTCTTGGAGGCTGATGGGATCGATGGATAACTCTAAAGCCAAGGGAAGGCAAGGCATATATTGTATGATATTATGATGATATGAGCTCTCTCCCTGTGGCTTAACGACCACGCGAGCCAACCAGCCTTGTAACGCCCGCGCGCCGTTCCGTTTGCTCGCCTACCGGTATCGGATCCCGGCCGTTAACGGACGGACGGGCGGCCGCCGACGGTTTCCGTTCACCGGCGCTCGCGGCGTTCTTCGTTTTACTGCGCGCAACGGCCAGATTAATCTTGTGGCGATACGTACGGCACGCGCCTAGTAATTAATTGTTAATTGGGTCAGTCAAATTAGTAGTACTAATTAAGCCTCCTTTGTACTAATTAAGCCTCCTTTACGACCGAGGGTGTGCTTAGTTAGTAACTACCAGGGAAGATTGAGACGTTTTACGTCCTGATGCGGTGATTATTTACATGTCAGCCCCAACTAGGCCGACCTAGCAAAAAAAGAAGGCACACTATGCGGCACTACCCATTCGCTCACAAATTGTTATCGTTTTAAATATCGATATAGTCTCTAAAATATAGTATTGATCAATAATTTCTATTATAATATACTTATACAACCCAATAAAGTTATAATATTTTTTGAGATAAATATATATATATATATATGATTTTTATGTATCTAATTTAAATATTTTAAAAGATATCGATAATCAAAATATTAAAAATTTAACTGCACCTATATGCAGAAGGAGAATTAGCTATGACCGGAGGGGAGCAGTAGCACTTTGTTCTAAAACAGTTGTTTGAGTACACATACGAGGTTCCAGATTCTTAGACACGGTCAAAGGACCGTACATACAGCTATGAACAACCAATCCACAGCCGCAAGGAATGCTAATTTCAAAGCCCTTTAAAAAATATCATTCTTAATTTGTTTGTTAGGCTGGCCGAGGCCGTCTAGCTAATATACTTTGCAAGTTCTAGTCACGATTCCCAGCTTACACATAGATCCCAGTCGAATATGTTAACTAGCCTAGTGTATGGATATCCTGATTCCTGAGCCATACTAATAAGAAATTAGCATCACTTAATCCCATCGAGATTAAAGTAATTAATCTGTGAGATTCTTAGACCTATTACCTATGTAAGCATATTAACTAATCTGAAACACTAGTGCTCGATTCTCAAACAAGAAATTAAAATACAAGCACGTACTCATCTCTTCTAGATTCTGTATGGACATTGGACGATCTATAGCTAGCTTAGCTTGATAGTTGATTCCCCTCGAATCACCGATCGGATGGCTGCTGGAGCTGTATTACAGCCTATACAGTGCATGTGCTCTCTAATCGTACGATTTGCAATGGGTCCGTACGTGCCACCCAAATCAACAATTACTACATACATATACACTTTACTTTATCTCGGTACTAGTATACTAGCATCACGCAGATATATAGTACTACGTGTTACAAGTTTAGGACGCGTCTTTTGGATCACAGAAACTTCAGCGGAACCTTGAAAGATGTTCAGGTTCCAGACAGACAGGGCCTTAATTAGAGAAGATGAGAGGAACAATTTATGAACGATCTCCAGTCTACGCTGATATGGATGGATCCACAACTGGTACTAGATAGTTCGATTAATTGGTGCTACTTGGAACAAATGCTACTAGCTAGTAGTTTGGAGAGAGTAGTTAGCCTTAATTTGCTGTCATCTAAGTTAAAACCGAGCACGTACGGCCCTGATTGATTGATTCGCGTGGGCCGGCCGGTACTTACAAATTAACATGACAAAATTTAGCATGCACTGTGCTGATTGCCTGCTTAAGGAACAATTAACAGGACTACGGCAAGGCAAGGGTGTACAGTTTGCAACTAAGTAGACATTCTCAGGTCTAATACTCGGTAGATATTAATTCCAATCCAGGTAATTAACAAGTGGAGTACTCCAGAACGACCATCGAGTTGAGCGAGCTGATGACAAGAGCATCTCCATCATCATTTGTACAGCGATCTGTAACCAACCGATACATCTGAAATGTTCCTGAGACTTGCGTTGCCATCATGGTCCAGAGAATTTCCAACCCACGCAGGGCAGTTGCGTGTCACCCGGTCTCGACTCCACTGTCACTAACTAGTCCACGTGCCACGAGTTTGTGATCGATCGGCATCTGTTGCTGGTTCATAATACTAATAATAATGATCAATCGAATCGGTCGGTAGCTGTATGAATCAGATGAGAGCTACTGCGAGTTGAATCTTGAGTCCATGCACGGCTGATATATAGCTTGACTGGTGAGCAACAAGTCCCTCGGGCCATGTACAATGATATACTATACTGTATCAACTATATCTGTTGTAGTCATGTACGTACAGTCTTGGGTGATGCAAAGGTGGAAGAAAAAGAAGAGAGAAATATGTTGTCTACTATTTAATAGACGATTTTATACTGACTATATTATTGTATAGATATTTTATTAATTGTATGAGATTATTACAGATGGTTATATAGATAATCTATCGTATAAATTATCTTTTGTTCTACCTATCGATAACATAGCGATATATCAATATATCTATAGAGATATATTAATGACAAATTTCTCTATACTAATGTAAGCTCCCTATCGTGTGGCCGTAGCATGCAGATGCCCACGTCCACGGCTGCTGAAACGCACTTGATAGTTGATACTTGATGAGAGAAGCAATGAAAAGAAAAAGAGAGAAGGAAAGGGAAACCAGCCAACGGAACGGAACGGAACGGGCGTCGCCGTTACTTGGCGCCATCAAGCCCGTCCTCTCCTCTGATAAGAAGACGATGGATTGGCCAACCCACCACCCCTCTCCTCCAGAACAAAGCGAGCCAGCGCGCCAGGGAGAAGGAGACGCAGCCGATCAAAGCCCAACCCACCCCATCTAGCCAGCCAGCCCATGGAGATGGAATCGCTGGAGGCGGGACCTGCCGGAGAGGCAACCGTGGCGGCGGAGCGGCCCTCGGAAGCGGCGGCGCTGCGGGCGCTCGTCGACCGGGTGCGCGCCGGAGAGGTCGACGCCGCGCGCGAGGTGCGCCGCCTCACCCGGGCCTCCTCCAGTCACCGCCGCAAGCTCGCCGCCGCTGTCGAGCCCCTCGTCGCCATGCTCCGCTCCGCCGCCCCGGACGCCGGGGAGGCCGCTCTCCTCGCCCTGCTCAACCTCGCCGTCAAGGACGAGAGGTCAGGAACCTGAACCATTCCTTCCCGCCGAGCTCTATGCTCCCAAGTCCCAAGTCTGAATATTTGTTTTTCGATAAATTCGGTAATTTTTGCCTCTTTCGGCCCAGCTGCTTTGGTGAATTTTCAAAAGTTTGCTCCTCCTCTCGCTAAATTCGTTAACCTCTTCGTTGTTTCGGTGCAAGCGCGCCGAATCCTAGGAAAAGTCGCAGTTTAGTTTTCATCGTTTAGTTCTAGTAGAGGCATATTTAATCGCCAGTTGTTGAACTGACAATTCGTCTCAATTGTTTAATCATCATGGCTGCTTGTCAGTCTGAATTTTTTTTCCTTCGATCAAGAAATAGAAGATAAATTAAATTAATGAGATCCCTCCTTCTGTGCTCCTCCGATGTACCTGAAAGATTGCAGGGTTGTGCCGTTGCATAAAGTCTATTCCGCTCTCATCGGTAGCAAAATCTGTATTACTAAGATGCGTGATTGTTTTTACCATGATGCAAAGTGAAGGTCGGTCCTGAATTATTGCAACTCATTAATCAAGCATATATTCTCAAGCATATTCTGAGAAACCGGCTAGGATAACTGCGCACCTCAAGGGTCATCACCGTCATCGTCTAACAGGTAAGGCGTCATCTTGCTTTTTTGGACGCGCAGCGAATCGCAGAGTATTTGCTGGTAGCAAAGAGATTTTGTTCCAGTGACCCTTCAACTAATCTGCGATCCTTAGAATGTGGTGCACATTTCTTGGAAATGACAGCAAGAGGAAAGCAAAGGAAACAATGTTTGGATGCTGGAAGAAACAGTTGGTCTGATTTGGAAGCTGACCTAAGGCTGCCGACCACCCTACCCTGGTTGGCTGCTTTCAAGAAAAATCTAACACCAGGAGCTTGAAAAAAAAAACTTCTTTGTGAAAGGTTTCTCGGGCTGCCTAATATTTCTCCCCTCTTTTCAACTGCTGTTGGTCAAGATACAGTTATCCCACACTTCCTTTTAGGAATTTTGTGCCCATGCCGTGACCTACTTTGTTTCGAGGTATATCCAGGCATGTTGGCTTCATGGTTCTTGGTAGGCGCCTGTGGATAAGAGTGAAGTCAGACAAGTATGGTGCCATGTACCAGAATTCAGAATTCTTTCCTCCTTGTGTCACTTTCTTTTCTCAAGTACTAGAAGCAAAACAAGGTAGACAAATGGTAAATCTGGCACCACTGTGGTGTTCAGACAATTCTTTGCCAAGAATCTGATGGCGTCTATTGACTGCCACTGGTTCTAGTGGGATCGACTGTTCTTAGAGAATCAAGTTCTTGTCTTGTTATGTCAAAAAAAAAAATTTATGTCAAAAAAAGTTCTTGTCTTGAGAGATCATATCTAGTACATCCCTTTTAGACGTTATGGTACTTTCTGGGCACTAGCAGAGAAAGGATAAGGATTTTTAAGACATTAATTTTATCTAAGATCTCTAATTCCTCACCTCTGGACATGTATCAGGTGTTAGATCGTGTAGCTACCCATATCCCACATTTATGGGTACTCTTGTCAGGACATGAATCAGACTTAAAGCAGTAGTATTGAAATGAGCGACATATGTAAAATCTCGTTATGGTGTCCATCTTCACATAAGATTCATTCTTAAAACTTTCGACGTCCACTGGGGAACCATCCTAGTAGTTGCAAAGCCTTCAATTTAGATCTCTGCAGTAGCTGACCTGACACTGTTTTGTCAGAGTCCAGTAGTATACTAGGGACACTCTTTGTGGACCTTGTACTTGCTCCCAGTTTATCTCTGCATAGTTCGTCCATGATGAAATGTCTTGCTTTTGCTAGTGATAATTCATGTAGTAAGACATTGAGGCGATAGTCTGCAGCCAATTCCTTCATCTGAGTATGGACTTTGTTAGCATTCACTTTGATGGCCAATTTATGCTATTTCAGCCTAAGTTAATGTATATATGATAATATGAGAGTAATATGGTCTTCCTCGGTAGAAATATGAGCATATCCTTTATTTGCTAAAATGTTCTCAGTGATTTGTTATCTGAAATGTGGTTAGTGGCTTAGCAACGTGTGTCAGAAATATTTAACTTGCTGAGGACTGTTTATGATCCGCACTGTTTCTAAACTTGGATCGTTTCATCTATGCAGGAATAAGATCAAGATAGTGGATGCTGGTGCACTTGAGCCACTGCTAGGTTATTTGCAATCAAGTGATCTAAACTTACAAGAGTATGCGGTTGCTGCTCTCCTTACGCTTTCAGCCTCATCCACAAATAAACCTATTATAAGTGCTTCTGGAGCAATTCCTCTCCTTGTAATGGTCCTAAAAGAAGGAAATCCACAGGCCAAGAATGATGCAGTGATGGCTCTTTACAACCTATCCACAATTACAGATAACCTTCAGACCATCCTGTCTGTTCAACCTATTCGCCCTTTAATAGAGTTACTGAAGGGTGGCAAGAGGTCCTCCAGAACAGCTGACAAATGCTGTGCCCTTTTGGAGTCATTGCTTGCCTTTGATCAAGGTCGAGTGGCTTTGACTTCTGAAGAAGGTGGAGTGCTCACCATTGTGGAGGTGCTTGAAGAAGGTTCCATTCAGGGTAGAGAGCATGCCGTGGGAGCGCTCCTAACAATGTGTGAGAGTGATCGCAGCAAATATAGAGATCTCATTCTAAATGAAGGGGCAATTCCCGGCCTTCTTGAGCTCACGGTCCATGGTACACCCAACTCTAGAGTGAAGGCTCATGTTCTTCTTGACTTGCTGCGGAACTCACCATATTCAAGGTCAAAGCTGCAGGCAGACACACTTGAGAACATTGTAAGCAACATTGCTTCACAAATAGATGGTGAGGACCGTGGCGGGAAAGCTAAGAAGATGCTTGCTGAGATGGTGAAGGTCAGCATGGAGCAGAGCTTGAGGCATTTGCAGCGCCGGGCTTCTTTCGTATGAAGTTGCTTCAGGTGACCGCCTTATTTTGCAATGGAAGTAGAAATAGTGGAAATAATGAGATTGCTTGTGATGCTGGTCCAGGCCTTGACAGGACCGAGTGACTAGTGTAAGCCCTTATATACTTAAGCTCTTCAGTAGTTCCTTTTCCATTCAATCTTGTGTGTTGTTCTGGAAAAAAAAAAGGACAAATTTTCCTCCCGTTCTCGTTTCTCCTTCCCATGTTTTGTGCATGTATCAAAAGCAAACCCAACACAAAAAGGAAAAGAGAGAAAAAGAAAGACATTTCTTTCGAGGAATGGATTGTACATGATATAAAGATCCCATTCTTCATGTCTGAAAAGCCAGACCCTTAGTTTCTTTGTTAGAGTACTTAATTTCTGACCACATTTTGGATGTTTACTGAATGTCTTCCTTTTGAACCTAAACACGTAATCAATCCCATTGTTTCTCGGTCTGATATGCTTCTGACTATGATTCCGTCATTTCTGACTAAACGTGCTATTAGCTTAATGTTTGATATTTTTTGACTCTGCTATGGTGTGTACTTCGCTTCAGACTAAACAACTCGAACGTTCAGTCATCAATCGTATCTGGTTCTCCATGTACGAAAGGTTATTGTGTCATCTCTGGATTTGATCATGTTGCAATCAATATTTCCTGGTTCCAAAGTTCAACAAAAAAAAAGGATTACCTTGTTTCAACTTCACTGAACATTCTGAGACTTCATTAGCTAAATCTCTCACTCCGTCTGGAAAAACTGCTTCAGATAGTACAGTTGGAAAAGCATGCTGATAATGATTGATCATCGGATCATTTTCTTTGTGTAAAAATCCTTCTGTCTCATTGGCCGGCCTGGTTAGGATGTGATGATGACTAATTTGACCGTAAGAAAGGCTGCCAATTATACCTGCTTTCTTTGCGTCTCAAAGGGAGATGTCTGATGTCTCTCATCATAGCTTGATCATGTAGCTTTTTTACGTTATCCATTGCTTGATCAAACGCTGGAAAAGATTTTTCGCGTGCTAGCCTTTGCGTGTGGAGTTTCTGCAGGGGCAGGGCTCCTTTCGCATCTGATCTCTTCTGGCTTTGTTCAGCAATTGCGTCGCAGTATAAAGATAAGTTGCACCGGAGCTTTATTTATTAATGGGAGAACATGCCAATGTCCGACAAAATCAGATGCGCACGGCTGAAGAAGCAAAATTTCTTTCCGACATGACAGTAGAATATTTGAGAGGTGACTCCATACTTTTTTTTTTAAGTTGCACAAATATTGAAATATGAATAATAGGTCTTTGCTTGCTTAAGATTTGTACAGTTTCTATTGGGAGGAAAAGCAGATAAGCACTAATCTAGAATATTTTTTTCGTGTTATATTACAACTATTTTGTGGTACAATTGCCAGACGTGGATCAAAAGATCAAAATGTTAAGGGTCTGCAGAAAGAGAATGTTCATTTTATCTTAAAAAAAGAAAGAAAATGTTCATTTTTTACAAGGAAATGTTCGTATTTGCGGTTGCTTTCTTGCCTCTGCTAGTTTGTGAACTCTTCTCTAAAAAAAACGCATAAATACTGCTATGCTTTAGTCTTACATCTAGGCTCTAGCTACTTCGTTTGTTTCTCAACTTCAAAGTATTTTTATTCGTATCCTTAAAAAAAGTATTTATTCGTAGATCAAATCAAAGGTGACGTCATTTGGAACATAGCGTTATCAGTTTCTAGAAAGTAATATATGAATAAGTTTTATATTTCACTTAGGCACCAAAAAAATTTGATGACATAATCAAATGTACCTTTTCATGTCTCATAATAATTTTTTCCACACGTGGGTACTCAGGTGTAGAACTAACTATAAAAAGTTCATATGAAATTTCAACGAGCAACCCGTATAAGGTGGCAGGCAAAATTTTCTCCCGTACCAATCTTCTAATAGAAAATTCCCAAAGGGTTTGCCCAGGAGCGAGGCCCTATTGCCATCCCTACCAGAGAGGCATCGGATAAAAGGAATGGCAAAGGAACTTTGGAGGATCTGTGTCGTGTCTTTGAAATTTCTGCATTTCAAATAGGTCCTTAATACAAATATATTATCACTTCAATGCATAGTATAATACTTTGTAGATGTTTTTAGTTGTTAGTTTTATGAGCAAACCCGAAAGTTATTTCATAAATGGTTTTACAATACAATGGATTGGTGCAACTATTTTTTTCTAAAGTACGGTTTTACTAACGCTTGCTGTTCTCTTACGTGGCTTTATAAGTGTCAGTTGTTCAGTGAATTTGTTTTGCAGTAAAATGAATGGCGCTATCTGTTTACTACTGTGTTTCTAGCTCTACAAGTGCCGGTTGTTTCTTGAAATGCTTTTGCAATACAATGAATGGGTGCCAACAGTTTTCTATTGTGGTTTTGCAGGTGCCAGTTGTCCTCTGAACTACTACTTTTGTAATACATGCGCCAATTGTTCTTTGAACTATTTTTGTAATACTACGAATACGCGCTAGCTGTTTTCTAATGTATGGTTTTATGTGAAAAATGGTTTTCCAAATTTGCTCAAGTAGGTTGTGCTATATATAAGTGTGGTAGGCTCTTAGTCCTTAGGTACAACAAAATACTCAAGATTTAGAAATATTTTCCTCTCAATGAGGTGATTCTTGCGGTGGTTTACGGAGAACGGAAGTTGTATTGCCGGAGATGGTTGGAATTGGTGTCTAGGAAAGTACTCCATTTCATCAATCTCACCATGTACTTTCCTAGACAACTAATTCCAATTATGTCCGTTAATTCCTTTCCTTCCCTTCCCTTAGTAAACCTGTTAATCTTTTGGTTTGGCTTCCATTGTTTTCTTGATTAGGGCAAGTTTGAGGATCAAAGAACAGCAACAGGAGATCATCGTAAGTAGTAAGTACCTTGAGAAAACAGGGACTTCTTGCCAGTGGCTCATCTCTTACACTATTCTTCACATGATTTTCTTTGGTTTCTTACCTGTGTATATATTGATGAATAACTTTTGGATTTTCAATTGATTCCTGAGGTGAGCAGATCTAAAGAGAGGGTAGAGATGGTGTGATCAAAATGCAAAATCACAAGGAAAATGGGGTCGAACCGGAGTTACCTAATGTGTGCTAAAAGCTCGCCACTAGATCGCAAATGAACAGTAGAGGTCACAGATGCGGCCAATTATTGGCTACTTTGACGATTAATCAATCACTACTCTCAAAAGACAAACCAAAACATGCCACACGGTTCACTCAAGAAACTTCGAACGTAAGGCTTTATACTTTGTTGTACATCTCAACAAATTGTGCATTTCAGCCAAAATATAATTCAGTTTAACAACCAACCTTTTACTCAATTAATTTCAACTACATCTCCTGAGAAGTATGACTAAATATGTCGGTAATTTAACACTCGTCCTCTTTGGTGGTGGTGACTGGTAAGTATGCAAAGGAAATCCAGGAATGACCTCCATGGTACAAGACTCATTTATGCCTAGCAAAAGAAAACAAGTAGGAAAGCAGGAGTCGAATGGGTGATTGTATCAGCGAAATCCATACAATCGAACATACAGGCAGAAAAGCAAATGCATAGAGAGAAGTATCTAGACCATAGTTACCGGATCTACTGTAAACCTACGCGAAACTGACAGAAACTGACACTGAACAGGGAGGTAACAACATCTCTTTGTTTGGACACTGAACAGGGAAGACAAAATACCAGTACCCCATGCTCCAGTTGCTTGCGTTGTTAATCTTCTACTATTTTATCTAAGACGAGATGTACTAAGTTTTTGCTGTCCTAAGCGCTCAACAGCTCCCTATCTGGTTCCTCTGTGTTCATTGTTGTCTCTAAATTGTTGTAAAAACGATTTGGTTATTTCTACCCCTCTTGAATGAAAGGCAGAGCTTCTGTCAATCTTTAAAAAAAAAATCTTCACGAATTGTGAACTGGAGTCGTCAAATCTGAACCGATTTAAAATACAGGATTCATATTGGCAATGAAAATTGAAAGAAACAGCGACAAACTACGAATACGAATACTGTGGGACAAACCTTGTTTCTGATGACTAACATCTACACAGTATAAGCATGCTCCTAAATCTGCAACAGTTTTCGTCCCACAATTGAAATCATCAGAATCAATTAGCTTCTGCTGATAAAAGTACCCATGTGGGCAGACAGCGATGGACGGCGCAGACGGCGGCCATAGTCCAGAAAGTCGCCGGCGGCCAGCACGCGCCACGCGGTCAAGCGAAGCAAATCTTCGCTCAGGGACGGCCAGGGTGAGGACGACTCCGCCGTGCCAGCATCGGGCGCGGCGGCGCTTGCGGCTGCATGATGCCATGGCCGGCGGCGCGCAAGCTGCGAATTTTCGGTGCCCCCAGAATTAATAGCTTGATTTTGTGTACCTTGGCCAAACGATCCGAAACAAAAATGAAAAGAAATCTGCTTCGGAAATCCCCAAATCTCGCTGATACCTGGAGAGAGTCCACCACCACCGGAGCCGGACCGAAGTCCAGGGCCAAGCAAAATATTACTACTCTGATGCTACCGAAGAAATATAAAAAAAATACTAGTTAATCTAATTGATAAAATAAAAGGAATAAACTGTACATATTAAATTTAGTTTGTCGTGAAAGAGCTCGTATTAAGATTCTTAGGAAGTAGTAATCTTTTACAAACTGGGCAGTAAACAACTAAAGCAGCCTGAACAAAGACTCGTCGCCTCCTCCTTGATTAGCCAAAAGAGCTCCTCGCCGGCCGTGCTCCTGCCCTGGAAGATCTTAACATTCCTCTCCTTCCAGAACCCGCCAACGAACCAGGACAGTGATTGTGTCAAAGTTCCTTTTGTTCTCCTTGATAGAGATGCACCTGGCCTGTAGCCACCATTCGTCTGTAGAAGCGAAGCTCTGGTTCGGCAGCGGGAAGTCAGTTCCCACCCAACTGGGGAGAAAGGCAGACGAACAGACGCTTGCACGACTCCGGGCTCCAACGGCAGTGGTACCGGGAAATAAGGGAGCAAGCCGAAGCAATTTCAAAAAAAAGGAAAAAAATTCTTCTCCTGGAACTCAAAAAATTCGTTGCATATAATTTAAGATTACTGATTAAGAATTTAGGGTTACCACTTGACACGCATGTGTAACTTCTCAGCAACGGAAGAAGAACGTGCCGGATCGTGATAGCACGTCGAGACAGAAACAACCTTGTTCCGTGAGTATTCACGTGAACGGAAAGAAAACTCCATATACCGATCTGCTAGAACCTCCGTAGAACGGTTTAGATAAGGTCGAAATGCATAAGTTTCGTAACTGAATAGGATTCGAGATAACATTTATCAATTCAAACCGACTAGTTATTTAATTCGTTAATCTTGCTGTTACAGATTTGATTAATCCGAATCGAACAAGGATTTATTATGTATGTAATAGTTCTAATATATTAATTATCTATATAACAATATACGGAATTTATTAACAAAACAGTAGATGTTCATTCTTGTGTGACCATTAGGCCTATAGTTATGTTGACATTGTATCGAATCACAGTTCGACACAAAAGTCATAAGCGGCTTCTAGCAAAACATTACGATTTCCTAGACCACATGAGTATTATTTATCCGACAAGCCATCAATAAATATAATATTCGATTCTTCTATCACTTTCAACTATCAATATTAAACCCAAGATAAGATATGTGTCATCCTTATATTGTTTAATTTGTTGTTTTTCGAATCTTTAAAGCTAGATTAAATAGATCAAGTGGTTGACACATTAACCGGCTCGAGCATGGCCATGCGCATTCTTTAGCCTATCTTATCTTTTTTGAGTGGCTTTGAGATATCTTTATCCTCATATAGTGAGGAGGCCAAAATTTCATGTCGACCATACTCATCTCTATATATGTCTCAATACATTCATGAGTGTAATTAATATAATTATCCTATTACAAACAATGATTTACATCAAATAATGTGATATTTATGTTGGGATCTATGTATGTCTCAAGCCAGAAGATCAATCATAAACATTGTATGAAAGCAATCGATGGTACAATGATACACATGTAATACTCAATACGGTGTTTCATAATAGGTCTATCCAATAATATATTCACTAACACGTTATCCATATAGTTGTGTTTATATCGCATATCCATGATTCGCAAAACACGATCATCGCACAGTCATATGCTGGAACATATTTCCAACGAGAGAGGCATTGGTCCTCACGAGTAGGGATGAAAACGGATCGGATAATTTCCGACCGATCAGGATAATTTTCATATACGGATTTTGTCGGATAGTATCGGATCAAAAACGGATACAGATTTTTCCTGTCGGATACGGATTCGGTAGCTCACTATCCGTCGGATACAAATACGGATACAGATAATCTGGATATTTATAGGCCGTATATCTGGATGTGCACGTGGGCTGAACCAAGGCTACTCTTTTGGCTCAAAAAGGTTTCTAAATTTCAAAATCGTTTTCTAACTTAATTAATCCATAAATCAAATTTCAATTATTAAAATTGGCAAACAAACTCCAAAAATTACAATATGTTTTAGGGAAGTTCCTGACACAATCTAACATTTTAAAAAATTATTTTCAAAATTTTATCAGCTTTTAAAGTTTCTTGAAAATTCAAACACTACTATCCTTAATAGGAAATATTTAAATAAGTAGCTAAAAATGCATAAAAACTCATAAATACATAATTTATTATTTTAAACGTAATTCAACAAAGAATGCAAATCTTGGGTCATTACATGTTCTTCATGAATATTTAGGTCACATAAACTAGTTATATTTTTTGTATTTTGTGTGTATAATTTAAAGGTTTTTTATGTTCCGATAAATATTTATGATCGTATTCGTTTCGATTCGTATTTACTATATATTTATATTTAATATTATTCGTACTCATGTCCGTATCTATTTTCATCCTACTCACGAGACCACCCTCGTCGCTGAAGCAACCGAGGGGTGGGCAGCTTCACCTCCGTGGTGACATTCCTCCGTCAGCGAGCTGTCATAGAGGGCTGCCGCTGGGAGCTGGTGCGAGCGCGATCGTGTGAGCTCACCGTCAACGGGGAGCGGCGAGCTCGCTGAATCGGACACCGCCATCGTCCGCAGCTGGAGATCGCGCTCGCCGCTGCCGCCGTACACCTGCCGCCTGTGCTGTGCGTCATTGGAATGCGAACGACGGAATCGGTGGACTGAATAATCGCGATGCATTTCAGTGCGAAATTTTACATGATTGCGCACAATTTATTTTTCTTTTGTTTTTAGATTTTTTTCAAAATAATTTAATACCCGATCAGTATGTCAAATTAGGCGTTAACACTGAATACAACCCCGCCCAAAATATACTCATGTAGCTAGGATATTGTAGGGTTGTAGCACTATGTTCAGCTGGCGTGGCTTGCCTACTCCCACTATGTTCTATAATCTATACACTTTAACAAGCTACAACTGTTTTATGACCTGGTTTTTACGATGCAATGAACATTGTATAGGTGTCTTTTAACATGATTTTACATGCATCATTTATTTTCCGAACTAGAATTACAATACAAATGAATAAAGGAGTTAATTAGCTGTTTTGTAACATGGTATTTAGGCAACAAAAATAGACACACTGGGTATTAGAAATATATACCTCCAATGATCTTGTAGGTGTTTCACGAGGTGGTTTACGAGTGATGAAAGTAGTACTGTTGGGAATCGTTGGAATTGGTGTCTAGGAAATTTTGTTAATGTTAACATTAGACAAATAACTTCAATTGTGCCCGTCAATTTATTTCTTTCCCCAGGTAAACCTATTGAATCTTTATGTTTGGGTTCACGGTTTCTCAGGACACTAGAATATTAGAAGAGCCGCTGGATATCATTGTCCGTATCATGATAAAACAGATGCTTGTTGGCACTTGTCAGTGGTTGGTCCCGTAGACTACTATTTCGATAATTTCCTTTGTTTTCTTACCCGTGTATCGAATAATTGATTTGTAGTAACTTTTTTTTGGTTTTCTCTTGAGATGCAGATCTGTAGAGAGCAAAGTGCAAATCACTAAAAGATGGGGTACAAACCGTACAACCAGTTACGATGGTAATTTCTGTACGGTTTCTTCCGATGGACGAGCCCAATTATTAAGCCGAAGAATTAACCAGCCATTAACCGCTTCTCGTTCGATCGATCAAGAATCCGGGGCACACAAAGCGAGTGCAACATGAACACATGGATGGTTATTTCAGTTGATTCGATCAGCGCGGACGTGCCGTAGCAGCAAATCACTAGCATCAGTTACCGATCTTTCAGTTTTGGCATGCCAAGAGTGTGTATGGTCGCACGGTTGCGCCAACCATTTACATATGGGTCCAGATTAATCTGAACTAGCTAGCTAGCTAGCTTATTCAAGAAGCAGATTATTGGAGGGTAATCACAAGACCAATAGTAGTGCTCCACTGAAATGACAATTGATCGTCATGTCGGGAAAGACATCGTCGTTGGCAGCGCGGACGATGGGCGGGTGGCGGGGAACGGACATGATCTGGAGCAGGCTTGCCATGAGCAGGAACTTAGGGCTGCAGATCGCCATGTCACCAAAGGTCTAGCCATTGGCCATTTCATACGGGAGGTAATGCATTTCACTGAATCTATGTTAGATACAGAAACGGCCTGAGAATTGAGATTGTTTACAACGGTTTTAGTCTAATCTAAGAGTCGGTACGTAGTGCTGGTTCTCATTCTCATTTTCTGTGTTTTTGCATGAAACTGGTTGAGTGAGTAGCTGATAGTGGAGGGCTTGGCTTCGTTCCTGGTGGTTTTCTGGTCTTGCGTGGCGGCGCTGATGCAGGAGATGTACCACACACTGACGTTTCCCATGGTATGCCTCATCGTGGCTCTTACCGTCGCATTTGTGCTTGGTTGGCTCGGCCCTGCGCATTTCAATCCTGCCGTGACCATCACCTTCACCGTCTTCCGGTACTTCTCCTGGACCAAGGTACGCCTACACTCTATACATACATCACCTGAAAAAAAATTCTTTTTTTTTTTGAAAAAAACGGCAGAAGCTCTGCCATGAATTAAAGAAAGGTGCCTGAAATGCAACAGAGCATTTCTACCCTAATCTTCTGGTATTGCAAATTTGCAATGCTACTGTACGTACTCAAGGGAAACACATGAGCTTTGATGTGTATGCACGCAGCTGCCTTTCTACCTGATGGCTCAGATTGGAGGCTCAGTACTTGCGTGCTTGTCAGTGAATGGGATCATGAAGCCGCACGAGGAGCAATTCTACGGGACCGTTCCAATGGTCGGGCATACCAAGCTACCGTTTCTGATGGAGTTTCTTGGCTCCGCTGTCCTGATGATCGTCATCTCCACCGTAGCCAGAGGCTCAGTCGTGCGTACTCAGTCTATTTACTACCTGCTGTCAAACAGCGATAGATTTCAGGCCATCTTGTTGTTTCAGCATGTGATAGGTGAGTTTTTGGTTGGTGATCATGTGGATGCAGAGCCAGACAGTAGGGGGGCTCGCCATTGGAGGTGCTGTTGGCACCCTGGGTCTCGTCATTGGGTACTCTACCTAACGAATAATGCAAGCTCTCAGTTTAATTCAATCATCCATGGATCGACTAGTAAATACTATGTTGAGCATTGGTCATGTACGTACTTAATTTTATGGTCTTATACTAGTCTGTTGCTCGATCGTAACATCAATCTTTGTATGTACCTTAATTGTTGCGCAGGCCGATATCGGGAGGGTCGATGAACCCTGCAAGAAGTTTGGGCCCTGCCATCGTGCTGGACAGGTATTCCTCCATCTGGATCTACATGGTCGCGCCCGTCTCCGGCATGCTGCTCGGTGCCCTCTGCAACAGAATCGTCAGGCAATCCGATCGGATCATGGCTTTCCTCACCGGCAACAGGGTTCTCACTCGCCCGGTTGGAATTGGATCGCACTAGTCATCGTCCTCCCGGTCGTTTCTACTTAACTGAAGAAATAGAGCTCGATTTTAGGGCACAACAAGTCATATAAATGGCATGCAAGAATTGATTACCAGATGCTGTTTCCCACTCGTACTATACCGTGGCAGAGCCAGGATTAGCTTTAAGCCTCGGGCCAAAAATAAGCGACTATTACTAATATCAAATACTACGGACATTAAGGTATAACAAAAGTACATCACAAATACACAATTAAAAATAAATTTGAATTCTACACTTAATATTTCAACAAAATAGATAAAATATATCAATACAATATAGCGTAGTGGAGTGGTACAAAAGTTAATACATAATTGACGAAATTTTGGTGCATTTGAGACTATCATATCTTCATGAACAATAGAACAAGAACCCGAACCTGTAAAAGATGAATTTACATATGCAAATTAGGCACACAAAACTACGAAGGTAACTATTAAAGCAAATTGCATAAGAAGAATGTAACATACCATTAGCACGAAGACCACGAGGCAGTTGTTGCTTACGAGACCTCGAACTTTGAAAAACCAGAATGAGACCAAACTGTACGAAAAATACTAATGAAGGTGAGAAGTAGAATCTTGTAAAACTTTTCAATAAGAGCGTTCCTTTTTTGTGATTTTGCGACATCCAAGAAGTGTGTCCTGGATAATGCCCATAACAGGACTATTTGATTGAGGGGAGACAATATATTTTGGCACCATCATCAACTCAAGAACTTTCTCAAATGAGAAATGGTACATGCATATTCATTTCATCCCCGTCAAAATCTTTATTGTATGGTGAAGTGACGGACAGGTTTAAGCAAAAAGTAGAGTAGAGCATAATTTTAATGCGATGGCACATGATCGACATTTTGTGAAGACTGGGTTGGCGATTGAAAAGAACAAAATCTCCATCATTGAGGTGCCTTTCCACCTGAGAAAATCAAACAAGAAACGAGTGAACCAAAACAAAAGACAATGGTGTGATGTGATCATTAAAACAACAGTTGCTACAACAAAGTTGGTACTGAACCTCGTAACCCAGCTCCATATGCGGATCACTACTTTTCTTCACATAACAAAGATCAAGCCTTTGACCATCTTCCCTGATAATGTACTTTGCACCTGTCTTACCAGCGGGAGGGTGAGGCCCATATTCTTCTAGTTCTTTCTACTTGAGATCATTCATCATTGGATTTAAACATAACCGATCAATAAAAGAACAGTGATTACATAACATGCAGTAATAACAACAAACTGTTTTACCTCTCAACGTTATATAGAGTGGCAGTTTCTGGGTATGTTAGATTCAAAGCAATACTCCTGGCACTCCCAATTCATCAATGTTAATATTGGGATCTGCTATGATGACAGTACGAGCTGAGAAATTGACACGCTTCCTCATCAAGTTTCCTCTAATCCAGCCTTCTCTTGCTTTCAGCCTGTTGCAAATTGATTTAATAGGCCTTCCAGAACGCTATGCGGTCCTCCAGAAATTGGGCTAGGCCTCGGGTCGTGTTTTTGTCTAAGTGCACTTCTCTGCTGGTTTTTGAGCTAGGCCTCGGGTCCGGGCCCTGGTAGCCCGAGGCCCAGCTCCGCCCCTGCTATACCGTATACGGTTTAATTTTGTGTATGTTGGATGGAACACATAGTTCTCTTGAAGTTGCTCCACCAACACTTTTTTTTAGACCGTATAATCAGCTGGCTAGTGCAACCATCTTAAAGATATACCACGGGTTCAAATTCTAGAAAATAGTAGCAGAAAATCCACACAAATAAACCACCCAAGCCGTGTTTGATGGAAATTGAACTCTAGTAATAAACCAGAAAGGCAAGGTGCCACACTACTAAACTTTTCTACTTTTGGCATATCGATACTTTCACATTGAAGATTCTAAATGAAACATGTCACCACTAGGGATGGCAATCTTATCCGATTACCCTGTACCTGCAGTAAAAACCCTAATAGTGGTGGTTATGTACCTCTTTTGTTGCTCGCGGACATATTTATGGGGGCTAAATTTTGCCAGATAGGCAAACAGGCACAGGTATGGGGAAGCTCCACCCATACCCATTCTATCTGATTGTTCGCCACCTTTTACTGACATGTGGGTCACAATAGACTGTGATGGGCGATTTGTGATGACTGATAAATTATTTCTATTTTAATTATTGAACTTAGCATGTGTGATGACTGATGAACTATTTTCATTTTAATTGTTAAACTTGAGCATGTGTGAGCGTCCTTTGTCTACATGTATTATTTTTAATTATTATTTCCATGTGCATTTGAAATTTTGAATCATTCTTCAATCCACAAAATGTAGCTGATCCCTACAGTTTCATCAAAATGATTGTATTAGTAAGAGTACCATCGCTCATTAGCTCCTAGTGCTCTTTGGTTGGAAGGATTGATGGTGGTGGGTAAATGGGTATGTCCGCGGGGGTATTGGGTACCCGTGGGCGACAGGTATGGGTAAAGGTTCTTTGCTAGCCATCCTTCGTGGGTATACTCGTAGAGGAGATTTTGGCTGGTAGGCATAAGTATGGGCGAGCACTACCCATACCCGCTTGTAGGATCAAGGATAACCGACTAGAGGGAGGGTGAATAGGAGGTTTCTAAATTTTTCGACACAATTTAGAAACTAACAACAACAACACAATATAAAGATACAAAGAGTAAATTTACACCAAACTTCTCTAGCATACACTTGAGATACTATGTCAAATTTAGTGTAGCAAATATACTAGAGATCACAAGGGCTATCAAGAATATGCTATTAATGAACTAGATTCTCAACAATGAGGAATGCCAATCAAAAATAAATAGGAGACAAGAAATTTGACCCGTGGTCTCGGAGACTTGCCGGTCTCCCCTACTCCACGTTGAGGTGACTTGAACCACGTCAAGCCAGCTCCGCTCGCTTGAGCCTTCCTCGATCACTAAGGTAGTTCTTTCCCGCTCCGGGTAGGCGAACTCCAGCCTTCACAACTTGCCGGGGCTTCTCACAATCTCCGTTAAGAAGCTCACCGAGCATAATCGCCACCAAACCGTCTAGGAGGCGGCAACCTCCAAGAGTAATAAACCTTGACGCTTGCTTGAAGTCGAATATTTGTGTCTAAAGGCTCAAATATGAAATGCAACACACAACCTAGCTTCTCACACTCACAAATGAAAATTGAATGCACACAAGAGTAGAGAATATTTGCTAGAGCTCAAATATCATCAATGAGGACCAATAGTTACTCTAGAATACAGGTGGGGAGGTATTTATAGCCTCCACCAAACTTTCTAGCCGTTGGAGCTAGAAATCTGCAAAAATCTGTTTTTCCGGTGTTACCGCCCATGTAGGACCGGTAGCACCGGGCTCCACTTCAACGGCTAGAACAGTGCATTTAATGCACTTGTCAGAGACCGTTACAGGGGGTCCGGTGCTACTGCCCAACTAGGGTCGGTAGCACCGGGCTCCACCTCATTTTCTTTCTTCAAAAAGAGACTTCTCTGGAAATATAGCATCGGGCTTAAGACCGGTGCTACCGTAGGTCCGGTAGCACCGGGATACTATAGGCGGTAGCACCGGACTACCAAATGTCCAGAAAAGTGCTTCTCTGGAATTTTCACACCGGGTTGATGTCCGGTGCTACCGATAGTCCGGTAGCACCGGCCCACCATGGGCGGTAGCATCGGGCTACCAAGACACCCCTCTGTATTTTCACACCGGGCTGAAATCCGGTGCTACCGCTATCCCGGTAGCACCGGGCTGCCATGGGCGGTAGCACCGGGCTGCAAAACGCCCAAGAAGCCCTTCTCTGGAATTTTCACACCGCCCTATTGAGCCGGTGCTACAAGACCTTGTAGCACCATGTACGCCATGGGCGAGTATGCGATTTCGAGATTTGTTTTGTTTCAAATGATTTTCTATTTAGGAACTCATATATTATCAAGCATTTATATGAACATGTAATTTGAGCCTTTAAACCCTAAATGACATCAAGATAACCATCAAGATCCCTCTTTATAGTACGGCTCTAAATCTAGTAAACCGATCTTTCTTCTAAACACCAAGATCGACAAAAGACTAGAAAAGAACCTTATATTTTTACCTTTTCATGATCTTGACATATTGATAATGATTTGTACCTTCCTTGATATTCCCATGGTCATCAATCTTGGAATTGACCTACTTTCAATATTCTCAAGAAAAGTATTAGATCATATAACACAGTTGTCATTAATTATCAAAACCAAAATATACTGGATGCCTAGATGCTTTCACCGCTGCACCCGATTGCTATCCCTAGTCACTACCAAGTCCCTGAGTCGATGAATGTGTTGATTATTTTTTTATCTTCATTGCCAAAGATTTTGGATCTTGCAACGACATCATGATTGTTGATGATCACGACAGCGGGAATATGGATTATCGATAATCTTATTGGATGTGTAGGACCTAGACCTCGCTACTAGCATTGTTCGTCGGAAGAAAATAAGAAGGGGTTTATTTATACCAAAGACAGACCAATGTCAATCTGTGTCATCGTTGAAGGTGAGTCAGTTCGATAAAACCCACCGTGTATATATAAAATTTATGGCTAAGAACTCACAAGAGAAGCAAACTTGAGGTAGGAATAAGGAAAATATTGTTTTTGAAATCAACGAGTGCCCACCTACTCAGCAGTAGCACCGGCGAGAACGCCGGAGAAGAGAGAGTCCGATGGCGGATCGACTCGACGGAGCTGCGGCTAGGCCTGAAATGACAAGTCTGACGGCCTATTTGCCAACGTTGTCTTGCTTCAGTTCAGGTTCAGCCCACTGCACGAATACGGGCCCGGCAACTTCCTCTCCTATTTCTATTTCTGTCTGATTTTTCCCGACCCAAAACCCTAACCTCGCGCGCCGGCACCATGGCTCTCCTCGCCGCCATCACCAATCCCACCCCCACTACCACAGCCGGCGCCGCCCACCCCATCGTCCTCACCCCCGGCGTCGCGCCGCCGCCTGCCACCTCCTCGGCGCTCCCCATCCCGATCCCGCCCTCCGACTGGTCCCTCTTCCCCGCCGACCCCGCCCTCGTCACCGCCGCCTCCTTCCTCTCCACCTCCCTCTCCTCCTCCGTTCCTCCCTCCCTCCCGCGCTTCCGCACCCTCCTCGCATCCTTCCTCACCACCCTCTCCCAATCCCTCTCCCTCCCCTCCCCCTCCCCCACCCTCCCCGAAGCCATCCGCTCCCTTGCCCCCTACCTCCCCGCCACCCTCGCCTCCCTCCTCGCCTCCCGGGCCGCGCGCCTCGCCGAGTACGACGTCCTCCTCGCCCTCGCCCACTCCCGACTCCTCCCTCACCCCCCGCCGGACCTCCTCTCCTCGCTCTCCG
Organism: Otatea glauca; assembly: GCA_036346275.1. Lineage (NCBI taxonomy): Eukaryota > Viridiplantae > Streptophyta > Magnoliopsida > Poales > Poaceae > Otatea > Otatea glauca. The sequence continues at coordinate 832,098 of CM070711.1, read as the reverse complement.
AAGCCGGCCGCCCCGACCTCCTCTGCGCCGTCCTCCGCCAGGCCGCCGACCTCCGCTCCTCGGAGCTCCTCGCCGCGCTCCGGTGCTTCCTCTCGCCGGCCTCCGATGAGGCTTACGACGCCATGGTGGATCTCAAGAACCGGTGGAAGGACGCCGCCGTGCTCGCCGTCACCAGGTGCGGGGAGAAGGGCGTGGGGAAGAAGGTCAATGCCGCTGCCAAGCGGGCGGCGCTGCTGCTCATGATGGGCCACGACCAGTTCACCTCCCCGGAGGTGTGCCTGCATTACCTGTTCGCGTCGGGGGACGTGGACTCTGTGGTTCTGGGTGCGGCCGTGGCCGAGCTGGATGGCGAGGAGGTCGCCAGGCTGATGCGATACCTCACCAAGTGGATAGGGAAGTACCGGAGGTTCCCAGAGGCGCAGGCGTGCCCAGAGGCAGCGGGGATGCTGGGGTTGGAGCAGTGTGACAGCGTGCCCTCTTTTGGGGTGGTGACCAGGGCGCTGGGGTTGGTGCTGGACCAGCACTTCTCCCACCTTGTGTTGAATGTGGAGGTGCGGGAGGACTTGAGGGCTGCTGAGGTGATGGTGAAGGAGCTGGCTGCAGAAGCTGAGTCTTCTGGGCCAATCCTGGACTTGGTGCGCCGTTTGCAGCAATATGTGTGAGAGATTCAAATGCACTCTGAAATTTGTTCTACTTTTGGTAGTTGAGATGCTTGTGTCCGAAAATTTTGATATTGCATTGCATTGATGAGTTATGCACTCCAGTATCGAATACTATAGTACAACGGTACATGCTTTGATCGCAACCTGACATGTGTTCAGAGTGATCTTGCTTGCAAATTGTTGCCATTGGCTAAACTGTAGTTGCTTTTGTTGGCATTTTATATGATGTACTACTATCAGTTGAATTAATGTGTAAAAGCAACATTTACTTATCCAAATCTGTCAGATTGGCAATCATGCTATCAAAGCTTGCCATATTGCTAAATTGTATTTGCTTTAATCACATGATGTATGATGTGCTACTGCTAGCTGAATTGATGTGTAAAAGCAACATTTACAAGTTCAAATCCAAATATGTTTGGTAGCTAGCAGTTAGCCTCCTGGGATTTGTAGAAAAACAAGCTTTGAAATCCTGCTTTTTTTCACATGAGAATAAATGAGAGGCTTCATTCATCGGCCAATCCAAGTGAAATCCTAAATTGAGGTGTTCAGGGAATGATTTAATCTCATTTCAAATAGTTCAAAACTTAATATCATTATCCAACAACAATAATGTGAAACACAGGTATTTCACCATTACTTTGCATACCTTTGTTTGCTGCTTCTTTGATTTAATTCATTTCCCTTTGCTGGATACAACTAAGGTGTTTGAGCTTAACTGATTGAGAAGCTTCATTGTTGTGCATCATATTGAATAATCCTTGGAATTAACTGTTTCTGAAAAATCTAGGGTTGAAAGAGAGTGACGATAGGTGCTTCTATGCATATCTTTTTAAAAGTTGCACAAATATTATAGCATGAAAGAAGATAGATAGTGATTACTTACCCCTTCGCTTGCTTCAAGATTTGTGCAACTTGTATTGAGTGGAAATGCTCTCAAATCACACTAATAGACAAAGATACTAAAATCTAAAAATTCATCAATCTGGAAACAAATTAGTGAAGACTATAACACATGATCCAAGTTGTCCATCAAAACAAAGATATGGCATGTTGCATACTAGCTAGAGCCAGGAACATCTCTACTACTTCTAATTACGATTTGGTGGCAGCGGTTCGTTCTCCATACCCTCTCTTTCCTTCTATTCGCTCAACTCGCCCCCACCCCCTTTCCTTCTGTTCGCTCAGCCCGCCCCCCATCCGATCCGAATTCCTTCTATTCCCTCTATTTTATGGAAATATTACTGATCACATCTCCTTAAAATGGAAAGATTTTATCCATATCTCTTATAAATGAAAGAGTTTCCTCGTTATATCCCGCTTGGATGGAATGACATACTCACCATATCCCATAACATGAAAATCCTATTTCATTGTATCTCATTCGGATAGAAATGCAGAGATTAAAAGGCAAGAATTGTATAATCAAATCACTTGCCAATCCCGGAGATCACAAGGCACCGTATCATAGAGGCCGAGCACTCACACGCCTGGCTGCCCTCTCCCCACCTATAAAAGGCCACCTTCATCTCCATCATAGAGGACATACGAAGAGACACAGGAAGAGACAGAGGAGAGGAAGGCTCATACACACATAGGAGAAAGAGAGAAAGAAGCAATACAAAAGATTTAGGGGGGGTGCAAGAAACGATATGAAAGGAGGCCATGGCCATGGCTCCTCTCTCTTTTTTAAGACAGCTAAAGCTGTGATTAAATTTTGAGGATAGAAAACAAAGTTTAAAGTTACAAGGTGCAGAAGACTGCACTCGAGACAAAAGGGGAGGAGAAAAAAAGAAGAAAAAAGACCAAATTCTTTAAAGTTGCCGTTGTACTATCATGTTGAGGCTTTTTTAAAATTATACTAGCATGAATGATTAACTGATAATTTGAAGCACTCTTAAGTAGCTAACAAGTTCGCTTCATACATGTCTTTCTCATCAACCAACTTGGCTGTTGCTTTGAAAAACTTTTCTTAATAAGGTTGTGTTTGAGAATTTTCGTAACAACGCACGGGCATTTAACTAGTTAAGCATACGGGGAAGGTCATGTACATGCTGAATCAAATACCTATCGGGGAAGATAATTTAGTTCCTTCCAGAAGTAAGGAAAAGACACGATGATAACTTCATCATGTAAGCAACGAACAAACCAATAAAGCATTTGAGATTATAAGATCAGATAAGGTACTTAAGAAGATACTGACCCAAATAGCTGGGCGTGGGGCTATTCAGGTTGAATAGTTGATACACAAGTGCAAAGCAATGTTCCCAAACACAGTCAATGCACATAAGCTGAATCTTCTATGAGATGGTGAAAGCAAAGTGGGAAAAAAAAATCTAACTCAAATTTTTACGGTAAATAGAGAATTATTTTATTTTTCAATCAGCTCCTTCTACTACTTGTATTGACTACTGAATACTGATAAAGATATGCTCAAGAGGTGCTTCTATGCATTATACTCTTGGGAGCTTTTGACAAAGTTAAAATTATAGTTTCTAAAGCTTAAAGTGCTGTTTTTGAGCTCAGAAATTACAAGCTTGTTGTGAATGCTCAAATGCTCTCACATACCCTTTCAATGATGTGAAATACTGAATTCACACTTTGTAGTAGAAAAGGCACTGCACTGGGACAGCCTCACGCCGATTCACATGGCAGTGAAGACAAAGGAATGCAACAGACGGCTAGTGCCATAGGCAGCAGAAAAGGAAAGACATGGAGCATAGCAGCCAAAGTTGAAGACCTTCTCAAAGTCTAAGGTCATGGCTGTATTGCGTTTTCTGGTACCCATGGTATGGTTGTCCAGCTATCCTGATTACCCCAACTTAGAAAATGGAAAAAGCCATCTTTTCGCAAATCGGAAGGTAGGGCACTCCTCCCAAGTCGAGCCAAACTTCCTAAAAAGTATCGTTTCTTAGAGGTAAACTTTCTTTTTGTTCCCACTGTTCATGTATGAGCCACTTCTCTATGCTTGGCCAATATACAGAGCAGATTTGTTTAGTAACAAAGCCCCATTACTGTGGTCATGGAGTATTGTTCATCACAGGTTTCTTGGTGGTTGCAAGTATTTCACCTTCCTCAGTTGAGGGGTTTAACAGAGTTTGTTCGGGTAGGGAGGGTGTTTTGTTGTGTCATGTGCTTAGCTAAATACCGGAGCACAAAGATGGCCTCGTTAACGAACTTTGATATGATGCTTGCATCCCAGGCAAAGTTACGTTCGACGAAACATGAGCATGCCATCAATAATTGTGCCGCGCTATTCATTACCCTATTGCCGCAATTCTACGATCATACAATGAGTGAAGGAAAGCACCTTGTGCGTGCTTGCTTTGTGTCAACTACTGTTGAAATTTGAGAGCAGGTTTCTTGTATGGCTGGAACTCTCGAAGCAAGGATTCAGTGCATCAGCATTAACAAAAGTTTTGAGCATCCAGTCCAGGGCAGAAAAGTTTGGCTGCCTGACATGCAAGAATACAAGATATATGGAATGCAGTATTTGTGGATGGCAAGTTTGGTTGCATTCTCCAAGGGCATCTTGAAGTGAGCAAAGTCTTGGCATGAATCGCACATGTCCCTTGGATCTGATGAGAATGCATCGGCACGTGTGTCCGTCCAGTGGTTCCATTACCCTGTGCAGGTTCATCATGGGTAGAATGTGGCTGACTAGTCAGGAATCGTACCAGTACTAGCAGCGTAGCATGCACATGACACCGTCTCATTGACAGAGGAGAAAATAATGGAAGCTAGATCAAGAGTCGCTAATGCGTCGAGAAAACTTTCTTCACTTCCATCATCTCGACGAGCATCTGCTCTGGGCTGTGCGCTACTGTGAAGTAGAAAAAGGAAACGCTGCTGTCTATATGCTTGATTGCTTTTTATCATGCTTCATTCTTGTGCCGGCCGGCCGGTGGAAAGCTCTTCTTCTTCTTCTTCTTCTTCAGTCCATTTGAAGATTTGTTATTCGTGAATAATAAGGGGACTTGCATGGCTCGTAAGTAATCCAAATTAGACGACTTTGATGCAGTGATTAGTTAAGGATTATATTAATTATGTAAAGCAAGTTAATACCTACAGATGATTGGAGGCTTAACGTACGTATGTGCCCCATGTGCATACTGAATTTACTGATCAACGCGGCGGCGGATGGCAACGCAGTTCACTGACTGACTGGAAGCAAGCCTAATTTGACCCGACGGATCGGGGGCACGCAGATCTCACCGACCTTGTTGCTAGCTAGCTAGCTACTCGTATTGCTTGAGTTGATGATGATGATGATGATGATGATGATGATGATGATGATGATGATGATGATGATGACGATCAAGGTTCAAAATTTCGGCGAATTTCGCCGAAATTTCGGATTTCGGACCCTCCCGAAATCTAAACTACCGGCCGGAAAAAAAAATTTAAAAAAAATTTGAAATTGCTACAGTAAAAATCCGAAATTTCGTTTTTTTTGGCGAAATTTCGCGTTTTTTGGCCGGTTTTGACCGTTTTAGGGCCGGATTTGACCGGATTTGGTCCAATAACCTTTAGGAAAGTTATCTCCTATGAAAATTTGTTGAAAAACCGAATTTTTTAAATATTTTAAAATTTTGGCAGAAATACTGTCAGATTTTTATAAAATTGTACAAGCTTGATAATAATCTGAAAATTTTATGGTACTATTCTTAGTAGTTTAGGATCATACATAAAAAATTTCAAAATAATTTAACTTCATTTGTTATCTTTAAAAAATCAAAAACAGAATGAAGATAATTGGGACAGTTATATTGTCAGAATTTTATAAATTTTCTTGGGTGTGATTATGATCTAAAACTTTTATGAGAGATTAATAATTGACTCAGTACCATGATATAAATTTTTTAAAAAAATTCAACTTGGTTTGTTTGGTCAATTAAATCTATGTAAGCATTGAACTTTGTTTGTTATATTATATTTCTAAAAACAAAAAGAAAAAAACATAAATGGTAGTGTCCCTTGTAAGAATTTTATAAATTCACTGGAGTGTGATCATGAATCAAAATTTTTATGGGATATTAAGAACTTCCTTATCACCATTCTGTAAATTTTAAAAAAAATTAAACTTTTTTTTACTGCTAAATCAAATCTATGTATTGATCATCAGACTTTTATCAGGACGTAGCACTGTCTGAATTTTCAAACATTATTTGAGAATGCTCATCATCTAAAATTTTAAGAAAACATTAATGTTATATCAGGACCATTCACAAAAAATTTCAAAAGTTTTTAACATGGTTTACATAATTTTTCATGTTTTTCAATTTTACGGTAAGCATTTTAACAGGCGAAGAGACCAGTAGTACTGTTAGAATTTTTAAAAATTCATACAGTATGATCATCATCTGAAAATTTTATGAGAGCATTATAGATACATCATAACCATGAAAAAAATTCAAATGTTTTTACCATGGTTTGAACCATTTGCATTCGGTTCAAAATTACCGGTCAGCGTTTTATCTGGACAGTTCTAATGTTTGAATTTTTAAAATTACACACACTTCATAATAATCTGAAATTTTTATGGAAACATAATAAATGTGTAATGACTCTTCAAAAAAATTTGAGCAGTTTATAACTTGATTTGTACCATTTTCGTTCGGATCAAATTTGTCGGTCAGTGTTTAATCAGGACAGTACCACTCTCTGAATTTTTAAAAATTCCTCAGATGTGATAATCAGCTGAAATTTTTATGAGAACATCATCAATGTGTCAGGAACCTCCAAAAAACATTTCAAAATTTTTCGTTAACGTTTGGACCACTTTTCTGCCAGTGCAAAAAACCCGAAATTTCGGCAATTTCGCCCAATTTCGCCGAATTTCGCTATTTCTCGGTTTCAAACAAGCCGGATTCAAATTTTAAATTTGAAATTCTGGACGAGATTTCTCCGAAATTACCGAATTTCGCCGAAATCTCGGTATCCGGCCCACGACGGTATTTTATCCGAAAACAAAATCCGAAACCCTGGCTACGATACATACATTCATTCACTGCCCACCGAACCGAACCAAACGAAACCAAACCAGTATGATAGCTAACGGATATATAGGACATGCATACTCGTAGGTCGTAGCAGCTAGCTACTCACTTGATTGGCTTGTAGCTTACTAACAATTTCTACGCTAGCTTGTCCTGAAGAAACTCAACCGACCTAGCTTTTGATGACCGAGAAATGAAGAATGCTAAACATGCAAGCAAGAGGAAGACGCTCCTCCCTTTCCCCCCTCCCCTCCACTTGCTATCCATTCCATCCTTTAATTGTGCCATCACCGGCAATCCTCATAAAACTTTTTTTCTTTTTGCAAATATATATTCACACACATAGTATAATGGCAAGAATTTCGAAGACCTATTGCACATCCATGTGTAATTTTGAAATATGTAGCTAAGCTTCTCTGACAAAAGAAAACGGTAGATAGTAGGAGTATGACATCACAATAAATGAAAACAAAAAACAAGCCCCATGAGGAATTAAGAATTGAGCACATTACCTGTGGTTGGATTACAAAGTGCATTTACGGCTGACTAGCTAGTGTAAATAATTAAGCTTGGAGTTTTTCCTCAAAGTTTGTAGGGCCTGAATGTATTAAGGCTAATCCCAGTGTATAGTATCATGTTCTAAAATTCAAGACTGTCACGTAGGATAGAGAGCGTGATACTGTTGAGAAGAAACACCATCTCCAATGCATAGTATCATACTACAATATCCAAGATAGTTTGCGTGCATTAATTGTTGCATGTGTTGTGATCAAATGTTTCATATGAATATGATATGGTTTGCTCCCAGTGCAGTATCATACGAAATCCAAGACGTTGGATATTAAGCCCAAGCAGTATCATCCTCATGATACTGCTATCTTCTCTTTCTTCATTAATCGATTGCCATGTCAGCAAGAAATCTTATGTGACGGATCATTTATATCGTATGATACTACCACTGGGACTAGCCTAAGTGCGTGCACTGCAACGTCTAATCAAATTTGCATTCAAGTTACTCTGCAGGGCAACTAATCGCGAATCTTCGATGCGGTACGTTGACCTAATCGAGTTAGAGCTAAAGTAAAGAGGTGTGTGTATATATGCTAAATCAAGATTCATATGGTATGGGTATCTAAAGGCACTCCCAGTACAATAATGTAAATAGTTTCTATAGAATGCTAAATAGATAAAATTTGATACGGAAGGTAAGTTTAGAAAGAGAGAGTAGAGTTGTTTCTCACGCAATTGAGAAAACCAAGGAAGTTAGAGAATAGAGATTGGTAGGAAGAGGAGAGAGGAGGTGAGGTAGGAGCTAAGAAATTAATTGAGTAGGATATTTGCTACATATTATGCATTCAAAATGTATATCTAGAGTTATTTTTATATGATGTGATATATTTAGATGCAATTTATAGAAACTATGTACTGGGAATGCGCAAATCAGTCGTAGGCAGACTTTACAAGGTTCATTTCTTCTCGGCGCATAAACCAAGAAGGTATTAAAAATGACTAGATTACCCATAATTATTATCACTAAGCACTATATTCAATACATGCATGTAGAAAATATAAAGTAAAGATTGATATTTATTATAGGTATATAGGGAACATCACACTAATTTTACATTGAAATATAAAATATGTCTTATATTTATAAACGAGACCATTCAAAAAATAAGTATTATAAATTTGGACGGAAGAAGTAGTATTTATTCACTCCAAGCTCACAATTCGCAAATACAATTTAATGTTCTTTTCTTCGATGACGCTGTAGAGAATAATTAAGTACATTTTGACGGAATTCCGGAGAATTAAATCCTTAAAAAAACCGTTACCAATGTGCGCGCAGAAGAGTAGAATTGTATAGGGAAGAAACTACTACTAGTATATGAAAAAGGAGAGGCACTAAGAAAAGTACAAGATTCTTCTCGTCACTAGCTAGCCGTGCATGTATATATTATGCTCTCAAGAAATAGCAATAGTTGCTCCACTATCCAAAAGTAATATAATTAGGCAAAAAAGAAGAGAGCTAGATCAATATATAGATCGTAGCTAGTACAATAATAACGATGATGCCTCATTACATATTTCTTCAAAATAAAACAAAAGAAAAAAAATACTAAGAACGAAAAAAAATAAATATTTGAGTGCTAAAACATAGTAACTAAACCAGCAGCAGCAGTTACCATGGCCACCTGGACAAGAACCGAACACCCCCGCGCCAGTGCCGACGTCGCCGATGACGGCGGCGACCTGTAGTACCAAGGGTACCACGGCATGATGGGGTTCGGTGGCGGCGGCGCAGGGTAGTTGAAGCCTTCGCCACCACCACCGGCAGGAGGCTGGTAGTAAGGAATGTAGCTCCCCGGCGGCGGCGGGTAGTTCCAGTAGGACGACGGCGTGTTGGACGAGGAGGACGGCGGCGGGTACGGGTAGGTGGAGGGCGGTGGCGGGCAGTTGGTGATCACGGCCGTGGGAGGCGGTAGGCAGGGGTAGGGGCAGTCGGGCGGGTAGGTGTCGGCGGCGGAACGGCGCACGGAGAGGAGCGTGGAGAAGACGAGGATAACGAGAAGCCTGTAGGATGCCATGGCATCGGCGAGAGAGCGCGCGAGCCTGGTCCGAGAGACGGTAGTCAAATGGACTGGTAGAAGGCGATGGGGGAGCATTCGGTTTAAGTACTCGACGACCATATATACTGTTAACCTCGCTATCGAATAGTCCGAGGTTTCCGAACAGATCTGAATTGGAGAACAGAAAGAAAGAGAGACACGTGTTTAGAGAGAGCAACAGCGAAAATTCTTTATTGCTAATGATTGCTTGTACATAAGGGGGGACCCCTCCTCCTTTTATAGCGCTCACCTAGGGTTTAGGCTAAGGGACCAGCATGGGCCATCTGGGTTTCTCAACACTCCCCCTTGGGCTCTTTGCCGCGAGATGCATATACCTTATTAAAACTCCAGAAAAACCCAGTGGGAAAAATACTTGGAGAAAGAGTACATAGCATACGCTTACTATGTTGCACGAATTGTCTCGCTAAAACCTTATGCAATAAAACTTCATGAAAAACTTGCTAAGGAAAAAGAGTACAATTCTCCCAACTTCAATTGCTAATCTTCGAGATTCATGTTGGGTATTCATAATTCATCTTCGAGATTCATGTGGGAGTATGTGAAATATCTCCACCTGAAATCTGCACTTCTCTAAGTCTCATCATCCCAATTCCTTTCACGCACCTTTCAAAGGTAGATCTTTGGGAGTGATTTAGTGAACAAATCTGCAAGATTTTCACATGACTTAGTATGCAATATCTTGATCTCGTTCATCTTATGCAATTCATGAGCATAGAAGAACTTGGGGTTGATATGCTTCGTGAGATTGCTCTTCACATAACCCATCGTGCTTGGGCAACACAAGTGCATTATCTTCATAAATTATCGTGGGAGTTTGCTCAATGTTCAAGCCACACGACTTCTGGATGTGGTGAATCATTCTTCTGAGCCATGCACATTCACGAGATGCTTCATACAAAGCAATGATTTCCGAGTGGTTTGTCGACGTCGAGACAAGAGTCTGCTTAGACGACTTCCAAGAAATTGCTGTTCCTCCACATAGGAAAACATAGCCGGTTTGGGACTTGCCAGTATGCGGGTCTGATAAGTACCCACCATCGGCGTAGCCAACCAAATTCAATTCATTATTTCTTCTGAAAAACAAACCAAAATCTTTGCTTCCTTGGAGGTAGCGGAAGATGTCCTTGATCCCTTTCCAATGCCTTTTGGTGGGTTCTGCACTGTACCGAGCTAGCAAATTCACAGCGAACGCAATGTCCGGCCTAGTTCTATTCGCAAGGTACATGAGTGCTCCAATTGCACTCAGATATGGGAATTTTGCTCCCAGGACTTCCTTCCCCTCTTCTCTAGGTCTGTATGGGTCTAGGTCTGCTTGGAGTGACCTTCCGAACATTGGAGTCTTCGCAGGATATGCCTTTTCAAATCCAAATCTTTCCAACACTTTCTGCGTGTAGGTTGATTGATGTACCAAGATTCCTCCTTGGACATGTTCAAGCTGCAAGCCTAAACAAAATTTGGTTTTACCCAAATCCTTCATTTCAAACTCAGGCTTCAAGTATGAGCATGCCTCTTCAATTTCTTCATCCGTCCCAATGATGTTCAAGTCATCTACATAGACGGAGATTATCTGAGAATCCATTCGGGATCATTGTATAAACACACATGGACAATCTTATTTGTTTGTATAGCCTTTCTTGCGAGAGAAAGTCACTCAGCGATTGTACCACATTCTTCGATCGCTTCCATGACCCATACAGTGATTTCTCCAATTTTACACTGTACAGATTTCTATTTGCTCCATCTTGGTTCGGGATAAGAATTCCTTCTGGTACTTTCATGTATATCTCCGAATACAAGTTTCCATACAAATATGCTGTGACAACATCCATTAGCTTCATTCTCAACTTCAAGTTGACTGCCATTGAGATCAAATATCTAAAGGTAATTCCTCTCATGACCGGAGAATAGGTTTCTTCATAATCAACTCCGGGACGTTGAGTGAAACCTTGAGCTACAAGCGTTGCTTTGTACCTTACAACCGTTGTTTTCATTTCTCTTAGAACAAAGACCCATTTGTGACCTCACGGGGTTTATATGGGGAGGTGTACGGCATCTGCCCAAACACCTCTCTCTTGTTGGAGAGACTAACTCTGCGATGATTGCTTTTTCCATTCTTCCCAATCTAGCCTTTTCTTGCACTCTGCGAGATGCGGACTCGGGATCATGATCAATGATCGAGGCAATCTTCTTTGCAAAGTATGCATCAATGTTGATTGTTGCTCTATTCGAGGATTCTCTGTTATTACAAAGTTTATGGCCATTTCTTCATGGGGTGCTTCATGCATACGCTTGCTCTTATTTGCTTTTCCTATCGCAGAGCTAGTTCCTTTAGCTTTTCATCGCCTATGTGTGCACACACATTATTTCCGGCGGCTTCCTGCAGTGGAAGGTTCAAGTCTGGAATTGTCTTTCCTGTTGGTTTCTTTCCAGTGCCAGGTCTCAACTGGCTCCCCTTCTTTCCTTGGGGCATTTTTGTGATTGGTTGTGGTAAGTCCTCTGCTTGATTTTCTCTAGGCGTCTCCGGGTACTTTGGGTTTGAGGGCAGATTTCTGTTCTTTTCTTTGAGGCCTCTGAGCAGGTTGAGGGATACCTTCTATTTTCTTTGGTATTTCCACTCTCTCTGGTGCATTCCTTGCGGGTACATGCGACTTAACCACGCCCTTCAGACCACAAAAATTGATTTGCTTCATTAGTGCGGGGGTCATGTGCGGGGATCCCAGTGGAATGCCATATGATTTCCCGACATTTTTCATCCAAAGGTTGATTTCCTCCCCTAATGACGGAAGCGATCCTCGTCAAAGATGCAATCGTGAATCGGTCAGTATGCAAGTCTCCGATCATGGGTTTCAAATACGATTATAGATGCACTCTCATAACCAACGTATATCCCGGACTTGCGGAGAGGGCCCATTGCGATCCACGAGGGGTGGTATAGGTACATATACCATACACCCAAATTTTCTAAGATGGGAGATCTTGGGATGATCCGCGCACAAAGTGCATAGGAGAATGGATGTTGTAGGCCGACGGTGCGAAATTGATAAGAGCTGCTGCGTGCGCAGATGCGTGTCCCCAACAAGTGTTGGGCAAGTTACAACTCTGCAAAAGCGGTGCGGCAATGAACTTAATCCTCTTTATTAGTGCTTACGCTAGTCCATTCTGCGTATGAACATGCGGTGCAGAGTGCTCAGCTGCTATCCTGTTCTTTGTGCAATAATCATCAAATGCCTTTGAAGTAAATTCTCGGCATTGTCCATTCTAATGGACTTCACGCGATGATCAGGGAAAGCATTCTTAATTCTTATGATCTGCGAGATCAGCTTTGCAAAAGCATGGTTTCTTGTTGACAACAAGCATACATGCGATCATTTCGAGGAAGCATCGATGAGCACCATAAAGTATCGAAGCGGCCCGACAGGGCTGAATCGGACCGCAAATATCCCCGGATGCGTTCGAGAATGCGAGGATTTCACTTTGCACTTTCATGACAGAGGGTCTAGTTATTAATTTCCCGGTGGCACATGCAAGGCACACAAAATCTTCACGATTCGGGAAATTTTTAACATTAATGCCATGACTTTGTGAGTTGTTCACTATATTTCTCATCATTCTAAGACCAGGATGACCTAATCTACCATGCCATAAAGAAAATAACTCAGAGCTTCTAAAAACAGTCTTCAAGGAAGTATACACTTCGGGTGCATGAATATTCGTGTAGTACAACCTAGATTCATACGAGGGACATTTTTCTAATACCATTTTCCACATACCGCGTGCTTCATAATGCACAAGTATTCTTTGCCATTTTCTTCATTGGTTTCTACGTGAAAACCATTGGCGCGGATGTCTTTAAAGCTTAAGAGAGTGCGCGTTGATTCGGGATACAAAGGGCTTCTTCAATTACCAAAGTTGTACCCATAGGCAATATAATTGTGGCTCTTCCGAGCCGATTACATATGAGTCGCTTCTGCGATCGTAGTAATCTTTCGGCGTTCTTCGTGATCATTGGAAATACTTAGACTCTCTTAAGATGGTATTTGTTGTGCCACTATCAACAATGCATATCTCTTCCATTTAGGCGCTACGATTTCTAGATAAAAGAAATATAATTCTAATCGAGATAGAGGCAAAAACAATCCAAATATTACTTGCAAAATTGAAGAATACTGGAATAAAGAATAAATTGCGTATTTATTCATGAAAGAATTATGCTCTTCTAGAGCTTACAATTCATTATTCAAAGAAAATTGCTAACAACCATAATCTAAAAAAAATAATGCGATTCATGCATTAGCGGGCTTTGGACTTTCCTTTGGCCTGAGACCTCTCTTTTTCACCCTGTTCGCCCTTCTTTCTATGAATGGGCTTTCTTACCTTATAGCTATTGGCATGAACTTCTGTGCCAGTGCCCCTTCCAGGTGGCTGTGAGACATAGTTCTTGCGTAGAACATCGTCTCGCGATTCCGCAACTTGCATTACATCAATCGATTCGCTATACTCCTTGTATGCGTCCGGCGATAATGCGTGCACTCGGATAGCATTTAGGTGGAAGGTAGAGAGTTTTCTCAATCTTCTCCTCATCGGTGATCTTCTTGCCACATAGGAGAGATTAGTACAAATTGCATGCAAGGTTTTGATCGTTACGCTTTCGGCGGTAGGTTTCGCGTCCTGCGAGGACCCTAGACCAATCGCAGCACAGAGCTTCTTGCTCCCAAGAACGATCTTCACGTCCGATGCCCAAGTGAGGTAGTTCTGACCATGCGAGGCCAGTTCTTCAAACTCACGATTCATGATTCATGATGCATGATTTCAAAATTCCGACATTAGATTACTGCGTGTAATCTAATAGAAAATGGTTGCAATAAGCATAAAGTGCAGAAAAAAAATTGCTATGCATTGCAATATCATAAATAAAGCAACGGATTCGAAATTCATAAAGAATATTCATAAAACAGAGAAATAAAGAAAGAAAAATTAAAAACAGAGCCAAATAAATCTTCTGGATTTTCTGGCAATTTTTTCTGCAATTTTTTGTTTTTCTTTCCCTTTTCTTTCTTTTCTTTTCCGGCCGAACGGCCTCATGGGCCTTGCACTTTCTTTTCGGCCCAAACGCACGCACGCGGCTAGGGTTTCCCCTAGCCGCCGCCACCTTTTTTTTTCTTGCGCCCTTTTCTTCCCGTGCGCTCCCCCTTTGCGCCCGCGCCGCCACTCCACTTCTTCCTCGCGCCCACGCCGTCTTCTCCTTCTGGCGCTTCCTCCGGCTTCCTCTTGCGCCGACCCAGTCCGAGGCACGTTTTCTTCGCGCGCGCCGCCGCTTCCTTGCGAAGCCGCTGCGCTGCGCCGCCCGCTGCGTCGCCTGCGCCGGGCGCATCTTTGGGAAAGCGGCGGATGCAAATAGGGGCGCACCGGAAGCCAAAGCGGCGGCGAGATTCATCGCGCGCGACGGTGGCGGTGACTTCGGCGTGGCCTTGGCAGATCTTGCGCCGCCGGGCGCGCGCGGCCGAGCCGAAGGAAGCGGTGAGGCCGAGGCGCGGAGGAGGCGCGCTTGCGTCTTGAGGGCGGGCCGAGGCAGGCGGGCGGAGGCGCCGCCGTCTGCCTGTGAGGACGGGCCGAGGCGGCGGCGAAGCGGCTCGAGCCGCGGCGCGAGAGGCTTGGCAGCGAGCGGCGCAGCTGCGTCACCGGAGGTCGGCGCGCCTCGAGCGGCGGTGCGGTGGTGATGATGCTTAGGCGACCGAGCCGACCGAGCCGCGGCGCTGGCCGTGCGGCAGCGTCTTTGGCGGGCGAGGGTGCCATGGCGGGCGGTGCAGTCGGGCGAGGTGAGGCACGCGCCGTCGGGCCTAGGCGCTCGGCAGCAGCGAGGCGGCCGTCTTTGGGGCCGAGTCAGCGTGGCTGCGGCGGCCGTGCTGCCGCGAACCGAGGAAGCAACGCGCGACGACGAGGCTTCTAGCCGCGGCTCCGTCGCCGGCCGAGCAGCCGGCGCTCGAGTGTCGCGGTCTTGCACGGAGTCGCGGCGACAATGGCGATGTTCGGGCATCGCGACGGCGCTCGAGCGGCGATGCCGAGGCGCCGTCGCGCGGCATCGGCCGGGCGGCGGCGGCGATGTCGGAGGCGGCGAGCGGTGCGTGCGGATGGTCGGGACGGCGGCGAACGCGGCTAGCGGGTTTCAAGCCGGCGGGCGCGGCAAAGCGTTTTTGTGTCTGATGGCTTTGTGTCTTGTAGCGATTCTTGTGTGTCTGATGGCCGTGTCATTGTGAGCGATTCTGTAACTTCATGCCAAGTCGCTTTGAGTGATCGCCGTGTGGCCGTGCCACGTGACGAAAAATGATACAAAATCGTAGGATAGATGCATGCATAGAAGCGACAAGCGTTTAGATTCAATCGTCAATTCCACCTTTCTCACCTTTCAAAACTGAACTCGGTAGAGCTTCGTGCTGATAACGTGTTAAGGAACCTCGCTATCGAATAGTCCGGGGTTCCCGAACAGATCTGAATTGGAGAACAGAAAGAAAGAGAGACATGTGTTTAGGGAGAGCAACAGCGAAAATTCTTTATTGCTAATGATTGCTTGTACATAGGGGGGACCCCCTCCTCCTTTTATAGCGCTCACCTAGGGTTTAGGCTAAGGGATCAGCATGGGCCTTCAATGGGCCATCTGGGTTTCCCAACATATACTACCATGACATGAGACTGTCGTTGAGATGAGGTACAAAAATTTAATGATAAAAAGTCTTTACAACCCGATTAACTTGAGTTTGTATCCCTAAGACATTATAGGAAAATACTGTGGTCCGTTTGGACCGTAAGAATTTCGCACAAGTTCCGCATGAATTTATAGGAAATTATATTATTTCTATAGAAACTGTTAGACACATATAAATGGCATGCAATCCCCTAATTCTAGCCTTTCATAACTTCATGCAATTCCCTAATTCTAGCCTTCCATAACTTTCTCCTGTAATCTATATATTCCCTGGATGATTAATTTAAGAGCAGCGCTTCAGTGCTTTCCCTTCTAATACAAGTTACACAAATTTTGAAGCAAGCGAAGGGGTAAGTAATCTCCATCTACCCTTCATTCATGCTTTAATATTTGTGCAACTATAAAAAAGAAAAGCATTGAAGCACCTCTCTTAATTTAATGGAAAGGCTCATTGCGTGATTATGCAAAAACATATACGCTTTCAGAAACCAGAGAGAATTTCCGCTTTTCGAACATATATATATACACTCTTGTATGTATGATTATCCAGCTACGTTTTGGCTCTCATCCGTTAGTAAGGATTGCCTTGCCCACTGACTGGTAAGACAAAAGGCACGGCTACATAAAGGAAGGAAATGCTAGTACTATTCTACCAAGGTTTTTTTTTTGTAATACTCCGATTCGCTTATTTGTTCATCCAGGATGTATTGATAATTGACTCGTCGTCGTTGCATATATGCATGGCTTTGCTCGCCGTTCCTGTTTGTTTCTGTCTTTTGGTATCACAAATAGGATGCATTTGCGGTACCTCCAGCTGTAGGCCGGCCGTCAGGTCCAAACAAGTGTATGTGACTTGATCGAGTTTATCTGAGAAGGAAAAAAAAAACAAACACGGGAAATTAAGATGCGTGCGTGAACATCCGTAATTGTTCTGACTTGTGCGGACGAATCGCTCTGCGTGCGTCTCTTTCAGAGTTTCAGTTCCATCAACAGCAGCAGATCGTCAGAAAAAACGAATCAACATCACTAGTTAGATCAGAAAAGAGCAGTGTCGATTTCGATTGAGCTGTTGATCACATCGTTACTCACCTGACCTATTTTGTGCCGCGCTTAATTTCAGGCAACAAAAATTCCGAACCCAACTGATACAGTAGTATGAATCATCAGTTTCATTTGAATCGATCTCTCAAATCTAGTCTTGTCTAAGTTTTCATGGAGCAATTAATCAGACTCGAAACTACTTCCTGTGCATCAAATCAAACAGGGGAGGCCTGTTTAGTTCAAGTTGAACGACCAACAAAAACTTGAAGCCGCCCTATTTTCTACTTTGGATGCTTAATTTGCTTGTGGAAACCATTACTTGGAGATTCAAGACCTCACCAGTTGATCCTTTCATCTTTTGGAAAAGAAATCCCTTTTCTCTTTTCTTTTTTTTTCTGATTGATGACTTTAAGGTAGCTCTCTCTCTCTCTCTCTCTCGAGCTAGGAATAGGAATAGGAATTGTGCTCTACAGCTCTCTCCTCGCTGTCCGCATGGTATCGTGAGATCTTCCAACGACTTGTATGTGGCACGTACAGCATGCGGTTTCCTTGCCGTGCCAGAAAAGATTCTTTCCTCTCTCTTTTTCAGCATTTGCGTCATCGTACGGACCTTCTCTTTCTCTTCTCTCTAACTTATACAATATACACGACGAACAAGCTGGTTACGAACCTCATATACTGAGGAGTGGTGAAAAATAACAGCCTAGTTAGCTCGATGCCATGTAACAAGTTCAATGGAGATATGCATGGGGGAAAGGAGGAGGAGGAGGAGGTGACGAGAAGAGATCTTCCCTGGCCTGAACGCGCGGCAAGGATTTGTTTGGTAGATGGGTAGGTGAATGAAATAAATTGCTAGAATGCGGGCGAATACACTATATACGCACATTACATGCATGCATTCTGCCGCTTGTTGAATGAATGTTGAAGAAGAAGAAAGATCCAAAGCTATGAATGATAATGGAATCCATCTAGAGGAGGATGGTTGATGCACATCATAATTTCTTATGCATATATAGTACGTGACAGACAGGAGCTAGCAAAATTCCCCACGCTGCTCGACTACCACCACCGCTTCCACTTGATATGTCTGACTGTTGATGAATGAATGAATGATAGAGAGGAAGGTGTGAAATTAAAGGAGCATGGCATACCCTGATTCTTGCCGTAGCCAGCCGTGCTGTCAGAAATATGAATGAGAAGCTTCTCTGAACCAGTCCTGCATGTCCTTGCCTGCCAATCTGACCAGCTACTGCTCTGCTCAGCCTTTGGACATGGACTGCTTCCCTACCGAAGAAAGTAGTAGTGGTTGTTCTACTTCTTCCTCGTACAGGGATACCGATGCTACACCGATTACGTATTACCATGGCAAATGAACTAGTGGCCGACTGTTCACTGTAAAAGTAATTAAGTCACTGCGATTGGTGACTGTGAGGTAGTATTCACAAGTAAGGAACTACAATATACTCCTACTCCAGAAATCCAATCCTAGCTCATAATTTGGAATGCGGAGGACGCATCGAAGAGGGATACCAGAATCTTTCTGCTCATCACATTCAGTCGTCTCTACCTCTTGGTCCTGCAGACCCCAGCATGAATGAATGCAAGCGTATGTCGAGGCTATGCAGTAAATTGGCCTAGAAATATGCTTGGCCCAGTAACATAATGAGCAAGGCCATTTTCTCTTGATAACAATCACTTTTGGTTTTGGAACTGCCCGGACGTGCAGCTCACTATATCCATGCATGGATGATGTATCACCATGAGATCGAGAGACTGAAGAAGCAGGAGTGGAACCTGAATGAGTTCCAGGTGGTGGACTGCTCGATATGCATTGTGTTCGATCCCCACTCAGTCAGGGACTACTCCTACTTTGCAAAAGAAATGTCCAGCTTAAAGACCGACCGTGTTCATGCCTTGATGCAGGCCGAACTCCCAAGTGCTTCATAACATCATTCGAGGAGGCGGCCCTACAGCAAACCATTTTACAGTACTCGTTCCGGTTCAGAAAAAAAAAACATGTGTTTTGAGATACGGTGCTTGTTCCGGTTGACGACGGAAAAAAAAACCTATCGTTTTAAGATTCGTGCAAGTCAAAAATTTGAAACACTGACTATTGGTATTTTTTTTAAGGTATGTTTAAATGACTTAATAATATATATGCAATTTTTTTTTCAAAAATAGATCAATACAAAACACAATTTGTGATATTTTGATATTGTATATTATAGGAGAGAATATATTTACTCCGTTTCTCAGTACTTATCACATGTGACAGAAACTTTCTTCTACGAATACTTGCATAGAAAAATAGTAAACATAGCATAACATAATATTTTCTATTTATATCATCATCTCTTAATTTCATTATTACAATATTTGTCTCTCTCTTTCGGTACTTCTTTTATTGCACATCATATTGCTTATACGGTATAACTGAGTGAACAGCTGTCGATGTATCACCTTCTTAATCTCTTCGTTCCGTGGAGATCCACCAAATAAAGAGTTAGAATTTTTTTTTGAGAATTTTTAGTATATTCTATATTATTTTAGCGACTATAAAAAATGTGTAATAATATATATATATATATATATATATATACAAATCAAATTACTTACCTTATTTTATTTCGCCCCTTAAATTAGCATATTTCTAAATTTTAATTTTGAATAAAATGAAAAAAAAAATATTTTTCACTTAGCATGGAATTAAAAAATAATCACTAATTTCCTTTTATTTTTATTCTTATTTTATTTATATTTAATTTTGAATTTCATTTTGTTTTTTATTCCGAATTTATGTTAATTTTTATTTAATTTTGCATATCGGTTGTACTGTAGAAATCGTATACAAATCCAACTACTATTTTTTATATAATTTATATTCTGTATTTTAGCAATATACATGTTTAATTTGGACTTCATATGAAAGTTAAATGGTTGATTTTCATTTATTTATTATTCTGAATTTATGTTATTTTTATTGTTTTTAGTATGGGCTCTTTCTTTTAATCTAAACCATTGATTTTATTTTTATTTAGTTTTGAATATTAGTTTTGGATTACAATTGATAATACAAATCCAATTGCTAATTTTACCTAATTTTTATTCTGAATTTTAGTAATGTAGGTGTTTTAATTTAGAGTTCATATGAAAATAAAATGTCTAATTTATTTTTATTTTTTATTCCGAATTTTTGTTAATTTTTTGTTGTATTTCATATAGACTCTTTCTTTTAATCTAAGCCGTTATAATTCGGATCTGCTAGATAGACGGTTAGACTTTTTTTGAAATAGTAACATCAAATCTAATGGCTATTATAGTTCAACTTAGTTAAGGTTCACTAAATTAAGGGTTATATGTTTTGCTTTTTTATGAGAATTTCTAGCATTTTATTTTCTTAACAACTCTACATAATATGCTATTGAAGCGTCGTAGGACCGATCTTGACCTCGTGACCCAATATAGGATGGGCGTAATGCCTTCTGATGAAGCCCAGACCACCATTACCACATCAATTTGTTTCCTTTGATCAGGTCGGTGCCATACTTGGTGTTGAATCTATCATAGACGAACCAAGAGATAAAAAAGAACAAATATAATGAATTCTGATTTTGTGGGAGTTAGATTGGGAGATCAGGAGGCGCACTCTTCCACGTCAAGAAAAAAAGCATCGATTTCTGTTTTTGTTTCTGGCTACGCAAGTAAAAGGATTCGAAGGGCAATCGAGCTCGTGCAATGTTATTATTTTCCCGTTCTTTTCTTTCCTCGAGAGCATTTGGACGGGGAGCACTAGCAGACACCATGGCGTCCAAGGGATAAGTCTATATACAGTAAATGCCTTGATTTATTTGTTTCTCAACAAAACCGATCTACTTTTAGGGAGTTCTTAGAAAAACCAAATCAAATACAAATTAGTTTTGGGGCTGTGTGACTTTTATGTTATGGCTGAACCAACATGAGGTCATTTGTATTTTCTTTAATTGCATGCATTGAGTCACATCGGTGTGTATTGTCTGTATAAGGCCAAGGTGCGTCCAATTTAATGTCAGAGTATGGTTAGTTTGCATAAAGCCAATTTGAAATGTAAATACGGAATAGTAGATTGCAAAACGGAATTTAAGTAAAAGCAATTTAATACTGAAAGTAACAGAATATAAGCATAAATAAGTCTCTTGTACCTGGGTATCATGACCATATTCACGAACCATTTCCACTGACATACAGTAGAAATCACCGATACACGATGGAAGCCAGATTTTATGAAAATAAAAACATCTAACTAGTGCTGGCGCACCAAGATTCTCATAACCGCGGGAACGGCTTTTCGAAAAGTTTTACACTCTACAGAGGTGTACATCTTTACCCACAAGTCATGACCTTTTCCTTTTACCGTATATTTCACGCACCTTTGGCGTAGTGGCCAGAATGTTCATGATGGAAACCTTTACATTACCTAGATTAACTTTGCACTAACCCGGTGTCGATAAACCTGTACTATGGTGTAAATGTTTGTACAGTCACTGCACAGTAATGAATAAGCATACCCATAGTATGGCGTACACCGTTGTATCAGCAAATATGACTCCCAAGACCTCGGTGTGGGCGCCCCTCCGAGCAACCAGTCACTGAAGAAGCTCGTACTACTCCGGCCTACCAATGTGCAAAGTTAAACTAGATAACTTAATTGGTTTAAGGCTGTCCCATACCAGCACTTGTGGTTGTACGGTAATTCTTGGGTTTAATGAACACGTAGTTCGGTCCTTAATCCGACACGGACAATAGTCTCCCCCCTACACTACGTACAAGTCCCTTGTACACCCGGCTATTGGCAATAATTGCCCGCATCAAAATCATAGTTTTATTTTCATTTTTGATCAAAATACCAACCAGAAAGAAGGTCATACTCATTAATGTCATATCCAACAGTTTTAATCAGGTCAAAGTTTTATGTTTATTTAAGCATGGCTAAGCATGACACTAGGTGTGAGTAACCCAAGTTGACATCAATCATTGTCTAAGTTATTCTAGGGTTATCAAGGTTCACAATTCCATACTTATCAAGGAAGTTCTATAATACTACAAGTATAACTACCAATACCCACAAAATAGCAGACTTTAATAAAAGTAACGTATGAAGTAAAACATTTAATGAAAACATTTGTAAAACTCGGATCAATATGATCAAAGGGGGTGCTTGCCTTACTTATTTATTGCTTACGATGAAGACGAAGCCATGGCTGACGGAGGCAACGACGGAAGTAGCGACGTCGGATTCTACACGTTATTCAATCGGAAATATAACAAATATCCAACTTTAATAAGGGCAAAAAGAAAACAGACAGAAAACCAAATGAAGATTCACTAAAGAAAACAGGAATATTTTAGGGTTAGAATTATGATTTCAAGACTTCACGATTTAATTAATTAAACACTCATATTGTTAATGACTTTTATGATGAACAAATATGGTTTCTTTGATAGATTATCTTTTCTTGAATTACGAATTCAAGAGGCTAAAATTATGAATTCCTGCATTTATAACTTCGAATTATAGATGCTAAAATTATTTTGATTAATAGAATTAACACATTAGATCATTAAACTGAAAGCTATGAATGCATATCACTTAATCCTTTTTAATTGATTTTGCATAATAAGTGGTTTCAAATATGATAGATCTGTTAAACTAGGTTGCTGGTTATATATTTGCAGTTTTTAAAAAGATTCTGGTGATACAAATATCTTAACTACAGATTTCATCATTGTTTTCGAGTTCGTTTATTCACAATATCAAGTTCAGAAATCATATTACCTAAGGTTATTTGGCTAATAGGATTTATATGCAAAACATGATGAAATAAGATTATTTCTTCAGAATATTATAGTCTATACTTTGAAGAATATTTCTAAGCTGATTTCATATATTTTAGTATTTAGGCGAGACATTATATTTATTGTTGAGAAAGCTTATATGATATTAAGGGTTACGACAACCATATCACTTAAGGGTATTCAACTAGCAGGATTTAGATGATAAACAAGTTGTAAGTAAAATATTTTTCCTGATTATGGTATTCCATATCCTAAATATCATTTCTGAACTGATCTTCATAACATTTGCATTAAGACGAGATATTCTACGGGCTGTTGAAAAGGCTTAAGTGTTCTAAATTCTACGCGACAAAGGTTCAGTCTCCGATTCTAGTTTGCGACTACACCTTACAGAATAATTTATCCATTTTTTTTAGTATTAACAGGGTATGACCCTAAAAGTGTTTTTGAGTTAATTTCGCAATATTTTGCTTTCCTCTGAGATGTTTTCTATATAAGTGATCATTAGAGTCTAATATGGACTTAGTTCAGATTTACACAAATATAATATATTTTTTACATAAACAGCAAGGACATTACTTTTCAGGATACTAGGATCTGGTTTTGCCAAATTTGAAGTTAGTTTGTGAAAAATATAAATATTTGGATTATACAAGTATTGATACTTCGACTACTAACCATTTATTGTTTTCTATAACAACCTTTAATATTTTTACACATCTGGGATCCTTGTAATGACAGGAGTATAACAAAATTAAGTTTGCCATGAATTGAGTTTACTTAATCTATATTCTAACTATTTGATTTTCTATGCACATATATATACTCTTTGCACTTGAGTTATTTTCTATTTTTAGGGATAGTTCAAATCAAGTTTATTTTTTAATTATTTTGGAAAATTCAGGTATTCTACTGTCACACTGGTATTTATAAATCAACTTTACTTATTTCATATTTCTTTCATACAAGTTATGCATATTTGAATTTTCTATTGTATTGAATGAATTCTTTAGTAGTTCAAACATAAATATAATTTAAATATTTCTATATATTTGAGTTTCTGGAAGCATAAGGTTTCCATTAAAATTGGTTTCATTCAATTCTAAGTTTGTTTGTAGAATTTTTATATGAAGCATATCTTTAGGCCTTTTATTCAAATTTGAATTTCAAATTCACCCAGAGATCATTTTCAAAATATTATTACATATTCTGAAGGTACTTGATTTTACATGAATATATAAATTTATTTCATTTAATTTGGAGCTGAAATGTAGAAGCTATAAGCAATTAAATGTTCTAGGGTTTGAAAATACTGAAAATAGAAAAATTACCATAATTGGAAAGTGCGTTTTCCACTTTAAAGTACGCTTTCCTCTTTTGGGTTCGCACGGGCTGAAACGCTGACGATTGGGTCCCAGATGGCAGAGGGATGCTCACGCACTGTAGCTGACGCGTGGGGCCCGCATGGCAGCGACCATGAGCAGAGGAAGTGACTAGGGCATGGCGGCGGCGACGTTCTGGCGGAGCTCCGGCAAAGGCGAGGGCACAGTGAGAATCAGTGTGCCACCCCGCACCCGATGGTGGGTCCCATTTCCTCCAGCGATGGTCGGAGCAGCCTGCCACCGTGGGCTTGCGGCGACGAAAATGGCGCCTTGTCGGAGAGGATGAAGAAAAGGAGCTTGAGCTCGAGTGATGCGAGATTAAGTTTTAGTGGCGCAGAGGAGTCCCATTTTGCCTGTCTCCTTGGATGGAGGTCGCCCGGGTTGCTCCGCCACCGAGTGCCGGCTTTGGGGAAGAACGGCGGCGGCGGAGGGGATGCTGCAGACAAGAGAAAGTGAAATTGAGGCTTGATGAGTAACCAAGGATGCACTACCAAGCTCTTGGACAACTGAATTCCAAAGGCTCCTACCAATTCAGCTTAATTCGCCAGTTTCCCCCTTTTTTGGGGTTTCCGACGAAAATGGCGGTGGAGGTCTTTGGTTCTGTGAAGGAGCATAGGTAGCAATGAGCTGAGGGTGAAGAGGTGATTACTGGGGAGAGGTTTGGCTGCTTTTATAGTCAAGAGAAGGAGATTCTAACAGGATTTGAACACGGCAAGAAACGGCGGCTTGGCCGTGCTGTCGCGCAAGGATTTTCGGCCGAGACAGCGCAACCTCAAATGAGAAGACAGCCGAGCTCTGGCAGGGTTACAAGTTGGGCTTTGGTCGACGCAAATTGCGGTGGAAAAACAACAAGGGAGAGAGAGGCAGCGCGGCTCTGGCGATTGAGCTGGGTGCGGCGTGGGGAGAGCAGAGAAGAAGGCTGGAGAAACGAAGTGAACTGAAAGGTGGCTGACAGGTGGGGACAAGAAAGTAGAAAGCAAGTCGGCAAGGGAGAGAAAATGCTGATCGGGCCCACAAGTCAGTGAGTAAAAGAGAACAACTCAAAAGAAATTTCTGGATAGCATGCGATCCTCCACTGGATTAGGCTATGAAACCGACTCATTATTTTATGATAATTTTTTCAGATGTCCGCAAGGAAGAGATAAGGGAATGGTAAAATTTTTAGATAAAAATTATTTATAAAAATATTAATAAAAACCCGACAATGCAAGATTTTTATTTTTTGCTGATTCTGATTTTTATTTAATTTAAGATAAAAATCAGTTTATTATTTTATGAAACTTTTTATGAAGATCTTTAATGGCATTATTGAAATTATATAAAATTTTCAGATTTTATACTTGATATTTTAATTTTAATAATTCTGACATTACTGTTTTTAGTTTTTCAATCTCTCTGTTTCTGAATTTTTAAAATTATTAAATGATGGTATAAACTCTTGATATTTTTTACAGACACAGATAAGACAAGCATGTCGGCATGGTAAAAATCTTTGCTTCAGATAAGCTCCAAAGATTTCTACAAAAATCTGACATGCTCTTTGACTGATATCCATTTCATGATTATCATGTATTTTCTTTTATTTTAATGATTCAGAATATCTCATCTGACATCATTAGGGTTCTGGAGTACTCCATTATTTTAATATTATTTTTGTTGATATTTTACCTTCACCTTTTTACTTTTACCATTTTACCATTTCAATTTATGAGACCTTTCTTTTAAAACAAAACTTCAGGAAAAATCAATAATTAAGAAAACTCAGAAAATTAAAATACAAATTAAATATTACATCTCAAACTTATTTTCATATTTTGTTTGTCTTGAAAGAAATAGTTTTAATGAAGGAAATATTTCTTTTCTTTAAGATTAGAATGCAAGAAGAGAGGGAAAGATATATATTGTTTAAAATCAAAATATTAATTCCAATTAAAAAATTTCATTCAATTCCATTTTTAAATTTCAAACTTTTTATTTTTCATATTTTTGAATTTTATAGGATGTTACAATGAATCACAAAGCAACATCCAATGGATAAAAAATTAAGTACTCGTAAAAACAAAAAACACTCGAGTACCATTTAGCAAATTCCTTTTTTTTAATATTTAGATTAGATACACGGAAATCATATATATGGATTTATTTAGAAAATTATTTTTATAACATTATAATTTTATTGGGTTTAATAAATATATTATAATTTAAATTAATGGTCAAAGTTGTATTTTATAGTCTGTGTTGATGTCAACACAAAATGTTCTTGTAAACCGGAGGGAACAGTATTAAGTGGGAGTACCAGTAGAATTGACGTCCAATTATTGGATTACCCAATGACCAAGCAATTCAAAAGTGAAATGCTTCTGAGCGGATGGTTGGGAAAGGGATATTCATTTCTTCAATCTAGGTGTCGCTTTTCATGGCCGGCCTTCATCCGATCTGGACAGGGAGGAGGTGTAGTTGGTACGGGGACTGTCAAGTTTGCAGCCTTCATCCAACCATCTGTTCGAAAAGTGACGCGCGAGATTTACCCAGGCACTGTAGCAAAAACACTGTAGTAAGCCGTCCGTTCACTCGATCCAACGGTTAGATTGAATGAGGACTACAAACTTAGCGGTCTCGATTCAAACTGCACCTTATCCCTCTTGTTCAAGCAATCATCAATGCACTCTTCTGACCATGCTATCTTACCTGTAGCTTCAGCTTGCTACTACTTCCTTGTCAAGGACCGCAGCAAATTAATCAGTTACAACCATGATGAATCAAATGTATATGCGAGAAGATACAGATCGATGCAACCAGCACAAGGCTACTAACTGGCTGGAGTACTTGATATTCTTTCTCGTCCTTCACTTGTTTGGTGGCACAAAGCATGCCTGCCTTTGCCTAGCTTCTGTAAGAAAGGCCGCAAATGGCACAACTTTGTCCATGGATGGTCAAAAAATAGTATATCAGAAGTGCTAATGCGCAAAAGAAAATTTACTACATTTACAAGGATTTTTTGCTAGCTTTTGTGAAAGGAAAATAATTGAAGAACCGGAAATGGCAATTAGGGGTGATGGGGTGAATGATCACACAATAATTTTTCCCCTAAAGAATCCAACCAAAACCTCCTAAGACCTCAGAAGAGCGAAATAAGAAAGCTTCCAAAAAATTAGCTCTAGAACGGCACTAGCACTACAAAGGCCGGTAGTACCGCGATAAAAAGTAATCCCAGGGTTCCTGTAGTGGTAGTACCGATGAACAGTAAAAACATGCAAATAAATAGTAAATCAGCACGACTTCAAAAACTAAAATCATGTATCTTTTGATCAGCTGATCGAAAACCTATGAATCTTTGTATGCATCTTCCTATGGGTGTCAGAAACCTATTCGAACCTTCAATCGTAAGGATTGACGTCAAAGTTCTGATTTTTTTCGAATCTACCGAAGGTTGCACCAAAACCGAGCGAAAAACGAAAACTTTGCTGAGCTTGCTAGTGAGGATTTGATGATCAATATAGAACTAGATGGTCTCCCACATGTCACAGCAAGTAATAAACTCAAAGAGATTGCTCTCAAAATACCAAGATCAAAATCTACTTCAAAATCTTCCTTTTCAACCCAAAAACCGGTTTCTTGAAGAAACTTGGATGATCAAGAAGAGGCTTGCCTAGATGATTGGGAGATGATCTATAGAGGATACATCTATCAATCGTTCATCCTTGACAGTACAAGATCAAGTAAGAAAGAGACCACAAGAAACGATCAAGAGCAAAGAAGAAGATCAAAACTTAAGGCAGAAACCTGAGTACGAATTTGATCTTTACTTCAGAGCAAGATAGATAATTACAAAGCCTCTCACCTAACGGTAAAGCTCACAAGAAAAACTCACACACCACACAAAAACACCAAGATCTTGTGAAAGCCCTAATCTAGAGTATAGAGACTTGAAGGCTTAGAGCCTAACCTCCCACTACACTCTTTATATAGTGGAGGCAACACCGACCCTAGACCTGGACACATAAGTGGATACCATTCACTCTTACATGGGCTAACCCGAAACCCAACGTTCTTAACGGGTTTTCCACTCACACAAGCACGCTTCTCAAAGCATCCAACACATAGATGCCAAATCCGCTCCGCAAGACCGAATTTGCGTCCAACTCCACTTTGGCGTGATCTAAACCACTTAGGCCACCGCCGCGGTTTTTCAAATTGCCTCGACCGTTGATATTGGATAAATTACCAATTTACCCTAATGATCGGTCTTCTTTCTCCTCAAAGCATCGCCATGCTTTGGGCTTTTCACGTGGCCCCAATGACTTCCTGTCAAGCCTCTCATGCGTCCGGACTACCCCGAACCATCCTCGCTTGCAAATGGACCCAAGTTACTTGACCGTCATGTGTCCTTTTCCGCTTCACCATGGTAGCATTGGGTTCTTTAACAGTTCTGGACCTCAACTCACCCTAAGTCTAGTTCCGGTCCACGCCGTTGCCCACTATGTCCATCTACAGTGCACCATGCTCCGGTTTCTTGTTTTCCCAGCTCGCAACCACTTCCTAGCCTCAACCATCTTTCGGCATCTCTTGACCGTTCTGATCCTTCTGGACCTTAGCTCTCCTAACCTAGTTCCGATCTCGCCTTCACCTCACCATGACCTAGCCTCCGAATCCTACAACCACACAGACAAGAAACACATCACATAACACTATTTACAAATATATACAATTAAATAAACAAAAATTAATTCACATCTCGCTGAAAAACCGGTACTACCGCTAATCTAAGATCGGTAGTATCAGTCCCTATAGCTGGTAGTGCCGATATCTTTGAAACCCAACAGAGGTCTACTTTGAAAAATATCTACAGCGTCTTTTAGCCGGTAGTCAACGACCGGGGGATCGGATGACATGAAACCTTATTAACTAGCAGAGTGGAAAGTATGGCTTAGGTATCATGCATCACCTACATCCACATGTTACTAGCAGGCGGCTTTATGCAAACAGTGAATTAAAACAGCATGATGCGGTGGTTCCTGGCCGATCGTTGACAGCAACCACCGACATATGAATATGATGGTGGATGGATCGAGAGTACGACTCCAATCATCATGGCGGACTGTACACATACATTTACGTTGTCTCTAAGAGCGAGTATAATAAGATCAAATTTATTATTAGCATTCATACGTTAGTTTTTTCCTAAACGAAAGAGCGAGAAAATATGTGAGAAAAGAGAGTCAGCTCTTATTTAGTAACAAACATCATACGGGAACATAGAAGCTATCATCAACTAAAAACTGGTGTTGGAGCCTACGTAAACAATTATTAGTGTTGAAGTTAGTGCTTTACCAATAGTCATAAAGATAAAGTTAGTGTTGAATGTTCAAATTAAATGCTTTAGTTTTCTCTAGAGGCAACCTTAAGATATGGTTATTGTACAAGCTGACTTTATTACTTATTCTAGAGATATAGATAAGAGATAGAGTAAGTAGTGAGCTTTGTTATTGTACTTGCTCTAACATGTTCATCGACATGGCTGGACACATATATTACTACTAACTAGATCCGCAACAGGTCAGTGCATTGCTGCGGGCGGAAGGAATCGCCGACATAGGCAAATTTTCTAACAAAGAAAGGAAATCTTTTTGGGGAACACCTCTAAAAAAAAGAAACCAAATTGTCTTAATTTTTAAAAATCGCAAAAGCTTGATCATGATCCGATTTTTTTATAGTGGCTCAAGCATGTTCTCAGGACCCTTCTCACAAATTTTAAAGAATTTACAAATTTAGTAGCTCAATTAAATCAGTGAGGTTGCTTTAAGTGCGTCAACAACATTGTCAGAATTTGTAAAAATTACGAAATCTGATCATAATTTGAAAATTTTACGGTAGTGTCGGCATGCTCTCAGGACCCTTTTCAAAAAATTTCATCAACTAAATCAGGGAAGTTGCTTTAAATGCATTAGTAGCATTGCCAGAATTTTTTAAAATCACACAAGTTTGTTCATAATCTGAATTTATTATGATAGATTAGGCATGCTTTGAGGACCCTTTTAAAAAAGTTTCAAAAACTTACAACATAATTTAATAGTTCAATCAATTCAGCGAAGTTGACGCAAAAGAACCTTAGAAAAAATCAATTTCTTTGGAATTTGAACCCAAGACCTTACATACGCAATCTAAGCCCTTTGTCAAGTGAGCTAGGTCCACTTGTGAAATATGATACGCAAATACATATATGAGGCTAGGTAGCACTCTATTGTAGAAACTATAGGAAAAATTTCCTGTGCACACAGACAGATAGGATACCGTACTTCTTCACGGTTAATAGTACATATAGATTTGGTCTCGCGCCGACCGATGCCTGCCACATGTACATATAGTATATGGAGATGCTACATCACTTCAGCTAAGATTTGAATATTGCATACATATGTACCAGCTGCTGCCCATTGCATGTGTATAAAAGGCACAACGTATTAATTGTTCGTTTGGTTCTGTCTTAAAAGATGCACCCGACCAATTAATATTCAGAAAATTGGCCGATTTTAAGGATTTCAGGCTAGGATTCCCCTCTCTCTTTCTCTCTGTACAGTAGGCAGTCCTCTATATATTTGCCGCTAATTCTTTCTAAGAGAGTTTGTCATGACCTTTTGCAAGCCCAAAAATTATACAAACTGCATATACCGTTTATCAATCATATTTTTCTTTAGAAGAATGCCCCAATCACAGCGGCACAGCGCAGTGGTGTATATTTACACTCGCATCAAGAAAGAAAGAAAGGCAATATAAGAGCCACATTGCACCATGATGAGATCAAAGGCAATTGAAGATTAAAACATGTAATATTCAAGTTCGATTAGACATATTAAAGAGATCAACGTACATACATGACAAGAACGATTAATTTACCCACAACATATCAACATGAACAACATGAATATACAAAAAAAATATTACCGAATTTTCTTCCAATCTTATTATTGACACAGAAGGGAGGAATTAATATGTCGATTGGTGCACTTCCCGGCCATACATGCATACGTGTACCACCCACCTTCGCACGATCACAAAGCCAAGACTCCGGCCACCACCGCCGCCGTGAAGATCGCCGCGCGCCACGCCACTCCGCAGCTCGGCGAGGCGTTCGGCCTGTACCCAAGGTCCTGCGGGTAGAGCGTCCCCGGCGGGGTGAGGTACGACGGCATGTTCGGCGGCGCGTACCACCCCGACGGAGTCGGGTTGTACCAAGGCGTCGACGGCGTTGGATTGTACCCCGGCGTCGGGGCGACGTACGGAGGAGGCGGGCAGTTTGTCGACGGCATCTCCGGCGGGCTAACCACCGGCGGCGGAGGGGAGTACACGGGCGGCGGCGGCGGGTAGTACACCGGAGGCGGCGGCGACGGTGGCAGCAACGGCGGCGGGGGGCTGGCGTACGTGCACGGGTTGCCGCAGGGGGCGCCGCACGACGTGCACTCGTTGGCGACGGCTGTGGCGACGAGCATGAAGAGTAGGAGCAGGAGGTTGCACGGCCGTAGCCATCGTGCCATGGCGGTGCTTCTTTAAACAAGCAAAAGAAGCACAAGCTGTGTGTGTAGGAACTAGCTAGGACTAGGATCGAGTATGTGTTACTCCTCTCCTTCCTTCTCCTTAATTTCTTTCTTCTCTCTTTTGTCGCTTGAGTTTTTTTGCTGGCTGTAATGGTCGGCCTCTGCTTTCGCTTTTGAAGCGGAGGTCGTCTTCTTTTCTCCTCTTCTCCTTTTAATTTTTGTGTACACGCGTGTGTGTTTTATAAGTAGCTAAGCGGCATAAATATTTTTATGGTGGCTAAGTGTGCTGCATTATAATAGCTAGCTACCCGTTCCGGTCACAGATATTTGTCGTTTTGAACATCGATATGGTCGGCAAAACATAACTTTGACTACTAATTTTTATTATATTATATTTATAAAATCCAATAAAATTATAATTTTATGAAAGTACTTTTCGAGACAAATTTGCACTTATGATTTTCATATATCCAATTTAAATATTTGAAAAGATATTAATAGTCATAGTTTTGAAAGTTGATAGGTGCTTCAATACTTCTTTTTTTATAGTTGACTAAATATTAAAGCATGAGTATATACGTAGTGTGTGTCCCCGTGGAACGGTGACGTGATTTAAACGTCTCCGTTGTTGCTGTGCGTTCTCTCCTCTTGGCTACTAAACATCTTTCTGTCGGTCTCTAGTGTATTGGTTTCTTTTCCTTTTTGTGTATCCATTAATTTTTCGACGGGTCCGCACAGGTCAAGGCTCAAGGGGGGGTGTCTATAATTTGCACGTAGCACTTGGAATTTTGTTTTTTAGAATCAGCATTCAGAATTGGAAGATACTACCACAACCAACTTTGTTGCATAAATTAAATTGAAATGTCTGTAATTAGTATTTCTAGTGATCGATGTCCTTTCTGGAAACGGTCCTACGACTAACTGTGGATGCCGTG
This sequence comes from Otatea glauca, assembly GCA_036346275.1. NCBI lineage: Eukaryota > Viridiplantae > Streptophyta > Magnoliopsida > Poales > Poaceae > Otatea > Otatea glauca. The sequence continues at coordinate 799,385 of CM070711.1, read as the reverse complement.
CAGATTGACAGATGGCAGCTGACCTACTAGTACTTTTGAAAAAAAAAACTCTAGTTGGTCATGAATTTTCTGTCCCTACAGATTCCCCTATATTACGTGTTAGTCTTGGTCCTTAATGAGCTCCTAATTAGCGCTGTTGATTTTCATTTCTAACTACAGATTTCTTCAGAATCTGAAGAACTGCAATCTGATTTGCAGGTAATAACAGTAGGATGAGTACTTAAGTTTGAGCTTGTACAGGAAACACTGCACATGTGGTAATCCTAGCAGTGTAATTGGTAGGGACTTCACAAAATTGTACTGTTTCAGGCAAAGTACACATTCCAAACAAACCCTAAGCGCTGCATCATCAAGAGGTAAAAAGCTGAAGATTTTGCTGAGAAACCAACTTACTGTCAGAGCTAGTGGCAATCACTATTTTTTTGTACCGAGGGATCAGACCAGAAACGGATAGGCCACTGGCTACACATAAGACATCACACCAGCCGTCTCGTGTGTGAAACCACCAATAAACCTCGCAGCTTCCTCTTGAAAATTTGAGTCTCTTCTTCACATATACTAATATATGGTAAGAGCATAACTGATAGATACACAGAACGATTGATAAACAGAAAAAAATATAAATAAAACAGAACTGTTGATAGCAACAAATTTACAAAAGAGAATACGAACCATACATTAGGCTACAGCAAACTACTGGGAAAATGATTTTCTTGCGTGTTTTCTTCATCCCAGTTTCGGTATTTTCACCTGAACATTGAAAGGAATTAAACTCTGCAAGACTGCAATGGTTTATCATACAAAAATCAGTCAAGCTCGAGGAACAATTCCAATATTTCCTGAAAGTTTACAATGCATGAGCTCCCATTCCTTCCTGCTTCCAGATTCCCTCGTTGGGAAACATCAGCTTTTACTATGCAGCCATCTTTGACTGAACTGGTCTATATGTGATAGTATGAGATGATAATGTCCAACAATGTTATTAAATCCCTGTACCAAGAAGATATGCATGTTTCAAACTATGTATCTGAATATCTGATGAAGCTATAGTCATACAAAGATCATCAAACCGATATGTATCTTTTCTCTATGAACAAAGGAACAGAGTCACTAGAACGAAAAAAAAAAGAAAAAGGAACTCATTTCGTAGATTGTTCACAGCTTTATATGAAATGAAGACCTAATTATACATAAGTTTAACACAGCAGCACACCAGCTGCAAGATTCAGATCAGTGTGGAATCTGAACTCAACTCGAACATACATCTACAGCAGTGAGTCAGAGTCACTGCAAAAGCACCAAGAAAGCAGAAAGCACAAAGGCCATCGGCAGCCATGCCACTGCCATCCTAGCATGGCATGCCACCGATGGAAAGTACCCCGGATCCTGAGGGTACACCGCTCTCGGCGGTGGTGGCGTCCAGGGGAACGGCACTATCGAACCACCGGGCGGTGGTGGAGTCCAGGGGAACGGCACTATGGAACCACCGGGCGGCAGCGGCGGGCAGAATGGAAACGGCATGACGGTTGCCGGCGGTGGCAGCGTGTCGTCGTCGGCTACCCCGCGGGCAGCTGAACACAGTGTCACGACTGCGACGAGCAAGATTGGCCGCAGAGATGACATCTTCGCTGTTTCTTCAGGAATTTGGCCAGTGAGGTGAGGCTGTAGTGCAAAACGTCCCTACTCCGGCATGTCAATGGTTAAATAGTCGGGAGATGGAGATGGTTGCCGGGAGACGCTGGTGATCATCAGAATATACGCACATTAATGGCGAGTTTTAGGTTCTGTAAGTTTCTAAGTAAGCTCTGGTTAGGTTGAGATGTTGTGATCAAACTGGGCGTCGGTGGCGCATCTCACTGCGCGACACTACAAAGTTTTGCTTGCAGGTGAAAGATTATACCTTTCGCCAGTGTTAAGCGACAAAAGAAAACAATGACATCCATGGAGCATGGAGAGGGTAAAAAGATATATTTCAGGTCTACAAATTTTGACACTAGATAGTCAAAGGATGAAGTGTTTAATCTAGAGAATTTTACAGTGCACTAACTAGTAAGTATACTGTGGGTAGTAGAACTCAGATCTATTCATTGATTTGTTGAGGTAAGTGCTTAAAAGTTAATGACAAGTACTGTCTACCAAACGTCAATTTAGCTCTAGTTAATGATCTGCAAGCAAAATCAGCTATCCTATCTAGTCTTCGTTTATTAGTTAAACGGCTGAGGTGTTCCATGAAGAACCCTTCTTGCGTAGATCGATCAATTGAGAAATAAGGAACTGACAAGTCAACATCGTTCAACAAACTCTTAATCATGCGTACTAGATACTAGTCAGTGGCATGGCAATTAAAGAAGTATTGCTGCTATTGCTTTTTGCATCCCTACTCATCTTCAGCCCTCCTTAAAGCGAAGTCCCTTTTCTAATCAGGGCATCCAGGAGCCTGAAACCAAGTTTACAGAAAATGACAGCTCAAGAGATCAGGTACTGTAAGGGTGTATTGTGCTGTCCTGTACAAATGGCATGAGACATCAGTACATAATCAGTTGGGATAATTGGTTGGTACGTTGTGATGTCAAGCAGACTGATTTGAACCTAATGAATTGTAAAAAGTTTGGAGCATTTGCAAGATGGTACAATGAAAAGCAGGCCTAGGATGGGGACTGCACACCAGCACTGATGATATGCATCACACAGACTGTTTTGCAGAACATATGGCTGAAAAAGAGTAGGTTGGAAGAGGAGGGAGGACTAATCCAATAGTCCAAGAGGAGGGCACTTGATAATGCAGGTTGGGAAAGGTAAGTGGGCAACAACCTCTTGTTCCACTGAAAGGAATATTTGGTGATTCTCCTACCCTACCCTTCCTCCCCAGGATAGACAGCAGCATGTATGGTGTGGGTGTCCCTTGCCTTTGCTTGCAGGCAGCAATATTTCTTTCTTTTCTTTTTGGCCTATTCAGTACTTTTCAATTAGTGTGGTACTACTGTAGTGGTAGATGCTATGTACCCTTCTGAATGCACAATTAGAATGTAGTGTTGCAGTGCTGCAGAAACGAGGGGATGCATGTCTGACTCTAACAAAGCGATTGATACAAACTTGAAACTGAAACTATAGCTGCCGATTTTGTTCCATTCTTTTGTTTTTGACTACCTGACCGACTTCATGGCAGTGACTGACGTGAAAGAAGTTAACAGTTAAACTTCGAGGTGAATGTACACAATTTTGTGACTAGTCATAGTCACTCCAAAGGAGTTTGAAGCCTCGAGTATCTTTCATTCACTGATCTGTTCTTTGTGAACTAGTTACTTTCTAATACGTCATTTTACTGAACATAGTACCCAGTTCTCCTCGCAAAACAACCTCTCTGCGCAATCCTAATTTACCAACTCTGACAAGAGTATCTATATTTCTTCAGATGAGCTTCTTTTCAGCAGATGTTTGTTCTTAGTGCGGTGGTTGTCGGTTGTGACGTCACAGCGCAGAGACGGATGGACCCGATACACCATGTGACGGCAAAAGAAGAACGGGGAAAAATTTTCCATAGCTGCTTTGTACTCAGAAATTGAGTGTGGTTCAGGCATGAAACTTCGCAGGAAAGCAAGGAAGAAACACCGAGTTACCCTGACATGGACTAATCCATAACTTTGACGATCCAAAGGCTTACTTGCTGAATTGAATTGATTACCTGATGAAAAGATCAACAGGTTATCGGCGATGTCATGTTTCTTAGATGAAAAGCAAGTGTGCTTTGGTGCATGCATGGCGATGAACTTGTCAAAGGAAACAAAACGCAGCTGAAGAAGCCGGCCGGGTAAAATGGACAGGAAGGCACGCGGAAGTCACACTGATATTAGACATTTATTTTTGAAGAGCCCACTGGACAACCTGATGGAGCCCTGTGTATCCAAGACAGTTTGCAAGCCCAATTTTAATTTGTCCCTGTGTTCTTTTTCCCTGAGAATCCATCCCGAAATTAAACAAGACCGGCACAGTGTATACAAGGCTCATTTGTCTAAAATTGCATGTGTTAAAACCCAAGATGTGATTTGGAATAACTCCCTGTCTTTGCATGCCCCACTAGTTGTTAGTTAATTATTACGAGCTTATCCTGGCTGCTTGGCTTAGAAGCATGCAGCTTCTTGTCCAGGAATCGCAGCATCTCTCTCTTTTATCTTTCTTTACCTAACGAGCTAAATTATTAAGACGCTAAAATCGATCAATCCTTCATCAGGCAGAACATCGTGAGAGAGAGAGAGAGATTGCATCGGAGCCTTTGAAAGGACTATGAATCTGCTTTTTACGATCTTGTATATAGTGAAATTACCTGGGTAGAGTCATCGGGTCAAGTAAACCAGCCACGTGGCGTGTTGCTGCCCGCTGAGGCTGGTCCCACATGAGCGCGCAAACTGACTGACTTACCGCTGCTGGTCTCCGGCTGGCGGGCATGCAGGCGACGACCATGCCTGCCTGCATGTCATCCCGGCGCCGGTCGAAGTGAAGTACTGTCCACCACCGAAAAGATGATGTGAATTTGGAGTGAGGCAAGCTAAGCCAAGGTTTGAAAATTCGGTTTCGGAATAAATTTCGTCCCCGGCCGGATCGCGAAATTTCGAAAATATTTCAGATGAAATTTGAATTTAAAAATTCAAATCCGGTCCATTCCGGAAAGAAAATTCCGAAATTCGGCGAAAAAACCTAAAATTTCGGGCGAAATACTCGAAATTTTGGGTTTTTTGCACCGGCTGAAAAGTGGTCTAAACGTTAACAAAAAAATGTTGAATTTTTTTTTGAAGGTTCCTGACACATTGATGATGTTCTCACAAAAAATTCAGCTGATTATCATATCTGAGGAATTTTTAAAAATTCAGAGAGTGGTACGGTCCTGATAAAACACTGACCGACAAGTTTGATCCGAACGAAAAATGGTACAGATGAAGTTATAAACTGTTAAAAAAAATTGCAGAGTCCTGACACATTTATGATATTGACATAAAAATTTCAGATTATTTTGAAGTCTGTGGAATTTTTACAAATTCAAACGTTGGTATTTTCCTGATAAAACGTTGACCGGCAATTTTGAACCGAATGAAAAATGGTTCAAACCACGTTATAAACATTTGAATTTTTTTGCATGGTTATTATGTATCTCTAATGCTCTAAAAAAAATTTTAGATTATGATCAAACTGTATGAATTTTTAAAAATTCGAACAGTACTACTGCCCTATTAAAAGGCTTACCGGCAAACTTGAACAAAATGAAAAATTATTTAAACCATGTTAAAAACTTTTGAAATTTTTGTGGATTGTCCTGATGTAATATTAATGTTTCTTTAAAAAATTTAGATGATGATAATTCTCAAATAATATTTAAAAATTCAGACAGTGCTACGTCCTGATAAAAGTCTGATGATCAATACATAGATTTGCTTTAGCAATAAAAAAAAGTTCAAAATTTTTGAAAATTTTACAGAATGGTTATAAGGAAGTTATTAATATCCCATAAAAATTGTGATTCATGATCACACTCCAGTGAATTTATAAAATTCATACAAGGCACAGTACCATTTATGTTCTTTTCTTTTTTATTTTTGAAATATAATATAACAAACGAAGTTCAATGCTTACATAGATTTGATTGACAAAAAAACAAAGTTGAATTTTTTTAAAAAATCTATACAATGGTACTGAGTAAATTATTAATCTCTCACAGAAATTTTAGATCATAATCACACTCAAGAAAATTTATAAAATTCTGACAATATAACTGTTCTAATTATGTTCATTCTGTTTTTGATTTTTTAAAGATAACAAATAAATTTAAATTATTTTCAATTTTTTTATGTACGATTATAAACTACTAAGGATAGTACCATAAAATTTTCATCTTATTATCCAGCATGTAAAATTTTATCAAAATTTGACAGTATTTCTGCAAAAATTTAAAATGTTTAAAAAATTCGGTTTTTCAACGAATTTTCATAGTAAATGACTTTCCTAAGGGTTATTGGACCAAATCCGGCCCTAAAAGTTTCAAAACCGGCCAAAAACACGAAATTTCGCTGAAAAACTGAAATTTCGGGTACTGTAGCAATTTTAAAAAATTTATTTATTTTCCTGGCCGGTACTTTAGATCTTAAGGTGGTCCGAAATCCGAAATTTCGACGAAATTTGGAACCCTGAGCAAAGCTCCTATAGCGTGGAACTGAAACAGAAATAGTTTCACTGTACTGCAGTGCACGTCCTTGAGAAATACCAAAAATTACTTTGAGCTTACGGTAAAGGATAGGGTAACCCTTGATACTAGGTCATTGTAAATGTTTATTGGTATCTCTTAAGAATCGTAAAAAATATCTACCTATACCTATGCGTCGTCTCAACCTGATCGCTGGGATGGTTCGATTATTTTTCGTGCTTCCTTGCTATATATGCACCATGAGCCGATTTAGGTGGGGTGTCGGGTTTGCACTAGCACCTCAAACATTAAAAAAAATATTAGAAGATCATTTTTTTAATAGACCAAATTTGTTGATTGATGAATTGATTTCGATTTTAGTGATTTGAGGTTTGTAAGATTTTAAAACTATTCGTATTGTACTTTTAAAAAATTTCGAATATATGCACTGGATTTACAATGTTACGAAATCTGTATGTAACTATAGAGTGGTGTGTGTGGGCATGAACCAATTTAAAGTTTTCTAGTTCTGCCGCTGCTGTGCACGCGCGTTGCTCTCGCCTTTGGCTTTCCGGGCGGCCAGTTTCCCTTCCCCGGCTTGTAAGCTAAGCTAATACTCCACTTGCTACGATTGCACTCGCTAAATTAATTAAGCGTAGCAGCTAGGTAGCTAGAAGCTGACAGTTTCACACGCTGTTACGTTATACGCGCATGCACAAGCACACGACTACAAGCTAGGCCAACCGCCATGGCGAGGCCACTACTACCCGTCCAAGCCGAGGAGCACCAGACCACCACGTGCCACACCGTCGTCCTCCTCGCCGCGGTGGCCGCCGTCGCCACGGTCGTCGTGTCGCTCTGCACCAGCAGCAAACACGCCAAGCTGTGGAGGCAGCGCGGGTCGTCGTCCTCGCCGCCGCAGCTGCGGGGCGGCGGCAGCGCCAGCCGGAAGCAGCTGCTCGCCAGCCTCAGCGGCATCGGGGGCAAGGCGGCGGCCGTGGCCAAGATGGTCTCGTGGAACAGGCGGTCGCCGCCGGGCGGCGCCAGCAGTAGCGACGACGACGATACCGCCGTGGCGGGGGAGGAGTTGCTGTGGAAGAAGACCATCATGATGGGCGACAAGTGCCGGCCGCTCGAGTTTTCGGGCCACATCGCCTACGACTCCGAGGGAAACCGGCTGCCCCCACCTCCTCCGGCGACCAAGAAAGCCGCCAAGAATTAACATCCATGATACTCCATATATGATGCACGTTGGCGTCAATTAAAACAAGGTTAACTTCTTGCGTGCAGAGATCGACTTACTGTTTCTCAGATTGATTAATAATTCATCTTCGTTTTTGGCGTGCTAGCTGTTCTTTGTGTACGCGTGCGTGCGTGCGGTTGACGCGCCTGATCGATCCATGCACGTGAGGCGATGGACTCGATCATATACATGTGCGGTGCGGTGCGTCTTGGGTTGGTTCGACCATGTAACTTTGGCTTATTTTTTTTGCATGTTTGGCTGACCAGCTCGTACGTACGATGCGAGCTGAGCATGCATGATGAGGCGTACGTGTGGTTGATGCGCGCATATCATGCATGTCTCGATTTTCGACAGCTAACAGTGTGAGGTTGTCCAAATATTAAAACTTAATTTCTTCGAGATGGCCATGCACATCGATTGGAAGCGTGCGAGTTATATCCTGAATAATCTTTAATTTCTATTAAACCGCTTGTCTAGCTAGTGCAAGATCAATCGATACGGACTTGCTATTTTACGGGCGCCCACATGGGCTCGATCTTGCGACCATGACCGTGAGGTCGACACGTTGCCCACGCCACTGCATATCCGAACGACACGTGGGGAAAGCAGGGATGTTTACACGGGGAATGGATTTGTTGTGTGCTACGGTAGTTCGAATCAATCCATTAATTCACTCGTCTCTCTTGATCTCTCCACTCGATCGTGCCCTTCTCTCTCCTTTTCCACTATCGTTCTCTCTCTTCACTCGCCTCTCTCTCCCCCTCTCTTCTTCGCCTCTTCAGCATCGCTATCACGCTCACCTAGCTTGGTGCCCCGATTTATCCAAAAGTTGCCGTCCACGAGCGCGTGTCGTGTCATCATCCTTCTACTCGATCGTTCATTTTATGCAGCAGCTCGCCTATCGAGAAACCGAGTTGAAATTTATTCTGGTTTGAGTTGAGATTTCCTCTTTTGGAAGTTTTTGAACTGAATTTTTCCTATTCAAAAGTTTTTAAATTATGAAAGTTTCCATTTGAAAATTTCTGATTATTGAAAGGTTCTGACTTTTTAAGAGTTGGGGGGCGATTTTTGAATTTTCTGACTTTTAAGATTCCTTGATTTGATTTTTTTTTCAAGTTCAAACTTCCGTATTTGAAATTTTCGGAGTTAAAACTTCTCGATTTGAAATTTTCTAGTTAAAACTTCTCGATTAAAAATTTTCTGGGCTAAAACTTTTTGATTTGAAAGCTTCCTAGTTGAAACTCCGCGATTTAAAAATTTTCTGAGTTGAAACCGGCTGAATTGAAAATTTCCTGAGTTGAAATTTTCGTTTTTTGTATTTTTGCAACGAGATAAAAGGGGAACATAGAGGCATCGGGAAGTTGGGCTTCCGTACGATTGATCCCCTTTAATAATTTATTTCTCGTGGACTCTCGAAACCTACGACGCGACATGCACCACATCGATGTTCGATCATCATAGGAAGATCAGAATTTTAGCACGCATGTGTGCATATATACCTCAGTGTACGTGCTCCTTACGGTGTACGTACTACTAGATGGTAAGAATCTTTGTCTTTTTATTTATCTATATTAATTGGGGTCTTCTTTAGAAGCCCATAGTTAATTCCAGTGGTAAAATATTAGAAATTATCATATTAATCGAGAAAAAAACCATATTAATCGGATAAAAATAAAAAATCTTGAGCATCAAATGTTTCTGGATTGAGGCCCTGTTTGGATCTATTTTTAAACCGTTTCTGCTTAAAATAAAAGTGAATTGTGTGACGAACGGAAGGATTGTGGACAACTTCTCCTAAAATCAGAAGTTGCCTTTTTAATGTAAAATCAGAAGCTGTGAGAGGACAGCTTCTCCCACAATCTCCACCGATTCTCCACGAGCCAAGCGAGGAGGCCGGGTGAGCCCCTCCCCGTGCCGCCCCTCTAGCTGCCAGCCTGCCGCCCCTCCGGTCGTCGGCGCACAGCCGAAGCCACCATCCTCCACCCGCCTCCTCCTCCGTCTGCGCCCCTCCGCCCAAAGCCGCTGTTCGAGTCAACGCTCCTCCTCCTGCGTCGTCGCCCTCCTCCTCTGCCCCGCCGTCATCTGCTCGAAGCCGCCGTCCTCTGCCCGCCTCCTCCTCCATCCACGCTGGCGCCCTCCTCCTCCACCCTGTCATCCTCGTCCCGCCTCCTCCTCTATCCGCGCCGGCACCCTCCTCCTAAGTCGGTGCCCACCTCCACCTCCACCCCACTGTCCTCCGACCGCTGCATCGCCGCCCAAGCCTCCTGCGCTGCTGGCCCGAGGCCGTTCGCCGCTAGTCCGAAGCCTCACTGAAGCTAGCTATAATCTGGATTACCGAACGGAAAGATTCTCCAGTCAGCAGATTCTACAGACAGCCGGCTATAATCCAGAATCTCCACAATCTAAAGCTATCCCGAACTGGGCCTGAGTAAGCTACAGCTAGATTAACTTTTCTCAAATTTTCCATGGCCCTATTTGAAAGCTGGTGGTCCTGTTCTGTACTACAGCCTCTACTATAAGCTGAGAACTCTTCCTGACTAAAGGAAAAAAAAGGAAGCAAAACTGGTTATGGTTTCTAATGGTCAGAACATAATCAGTAAAGCATCTGTAGAAGTCGTATCTTCCTACTGTTGCTATACCATGTATATATACGGATCCTAATTAAGATGTCCCGGGGTAGGACTCTAGCAAGAAGAAGAAGAAAATCTACTGCGACGTGAGATGAATTGTTGCCATGCATGGATATATACAAGATAATTTTCCATGTTGTTATTTAGTTTCACGAGAACTCTAAACAGAAAAAGGCCACCTTTTCGTTTCCCATATCTCTACAGACGTCAGTGTCCATATACAATTATCCTCTCTGTTTCGTAACACAAACATGCTCAGTACTGCTGGTGGATCAGAAGAATATAACCGGCTGTAAAAACATAAGACCCTGTTTGCACGAGTGATAATTCTTTTAGAGGTTTTAGGATTCAGTTCAAATTTAAATTAGATCTTAAAATATTTTAATAAAATATTCTTAATCCAAACACCCCCTAAGTAGGAAAAGCATCGTTACATCATCGGCAACCTGATTTGTCCATTTACAGCAAGGATCACATGCTTCGTATGGTTAGTAAAAGGTTGCAGAATTTCTTAATCCAATGAAATATTGAACAAAAAAAGAGGCAGCATATATAAATTACAATGTCCTGTTCGGACTAGACCCAAGAAGGCTCATAAGGAATAGTTAACTTCAATGTTTCATGCTATCAAATCACTAATGCATCGTATTAATTGGTTGAGAGGATATGAGTCTTGATATTTTGTTTTTTCAAGCCCGGTTTAATTAGTCCACGGAGAGAAAAATAATATGAGAAAATTTGATGCTGGTTTGGTTCTTGCGGTTGTGGTTTTCGAGGATTGGAACTTTTGGTATGACGAGGAGTGATAAATTAAAATTGTGTGTTCTATATTAATTTGTTCCACTTATGTACATGCTATGTAAACTAAATTTCAATAATGTGCGTGTTTTTACGTTATAAGAGGCCAGGAATATGGTGGTTTGATATGGGAGACATATAAATTTACTGGATTTTATAAATATATTATAATAGAAATTATAGTCAAATTTGTATTTTGGAGATCGTTTCGATGTTAAAAACGATAATTATTTATGAACAAATACGTACCATAATAATAAAAGGCCAGGCGAAATGGGCATGCACTGTATCAACAGAGGAATATTCAGATATCAGTTGCTGCCATGCTATTGCTGGCTATATATGTATGCATGCAGTGCCAAATGAAAACTAACTCAAATTAAGCGAGCGCCAACTGCATGCTGTTATTACCAAGACCGCCGGAATATATATGTATGTCGTTAAGACGTTTGCAAACCTCAAAACAGTGCATGCATGCAGACGCACGATCGTACGTATCGTATACATGCGAACACAGTACACCTATATAAGGGCAACATGCATGCAGCAACCACACACGGAATTGAAACAGAAGGATACTAGTGTTGTTGAGCTATATATAATTAATAGATCTGGCTAGGTTTATTCACCGGATCGATCGAGGTGAGCCCAGCGGCGGGCCCGCCGGAGCTCTGATCCGTCCGTCCGGTGCATGCAGCAGCTGGCGTAGAAGCTAGCTAGTCTTCATATACAGATGAGCTAGCTAGCGGCGGCGGTTGGCCGGCTCCTTCTGTGAGTTGAAGTAGACGACGGCGGTGGGGAGGCCGAGCTGGTGCAGCGCCGCGAACGCGCGCGTGTTGAAGTTGGCGCGGTCCTCCGGCGCCGCCGCGTGCACGATGCGCGTCTTCTGCTCGAACAGCACCAGCACGTACCGGTGGATGCCCACCGGCGGCCGCGGCCCCATGTACGCCACCACGTCCTCACCTACAACAATAATGTTATAACATGCATGCAGTAATTAACTACGTCGTTGGTCATATCGCTCGCATCACTCGCACGCATGCGCAGCGCAAGCACGGATTCACACGCGTCGATACATGCATTCAACCGCGCGCGCACGTGTCGCGCCTCCTGCTTGGGCTGGACCGGTAGTGAAACGTTGACAGCTGCATCACATGTGTGCTGCCAACTTGGCCTTCGGCGTGCATTCATCTTGCGTGAGAGTTTGCGCCATGCGATGCCATGCTGGCACTAAGAGAGCTAGCTAGCTAGGTAGATGCATGCAAGTTCAGTAACTAAACGGTATACTAAAGAATTCTGAGAGCTTTTGTTGTCATCTTTTGATATATGTGCCACGGTTTTAAATGTTGTTTTCGTTTCACGTCTCTCGAAGATGGGTGAAATCTAAAATTTTGGCGAAATCTCGTAATTCTGGACGAAAGCCGGTCAAAATTCAAAAAGAAAATTTGAAATCCGGAATTTTTGAACCGAAATTTCGCCGAGAAATGCCGAAATCTCGGTGAAATTCAACCGAGCGAAAAATAGTAGAAATCATGTTAATTTTTTTAAAAAAAATTGTGGATAGTCCTGACATATCATTAATGTTCCCATAAAAATTTCAGGTGATGATCAAGAATGAGGAATTTTTAAAAATCCTGACAGTGCTACTGTCCTGATAAAGGGTTTATCGACAAAATGTCAACCGAATGAAAAATGGTGCAAATCACATTATAATTTTTTTTTAAAAAAAAATGGATCTTCCTGACTCATCAATAATGTTCCCATAAAATTTTTAGATGACGATCAAGCTTGGGGAATTTAAAAAAATTAGGAGAGTGCTACTAAAGTCTGACCAGCAAATTTCAACCGAATGAAAAATGATTCAAACCACATTATAATTTTTTGATATTATTTTGGATGGTCCTGAAGCATCACTAATGTTCCCATAAAATTTTCTTATGATGATCGAGCCTAAAACATTTTAAAAAAATTATGACAGTACTACTCTCCTGATAAAAGCCTGATGATCTATAGATAGATTTGATTGAGCAAACAAGAAAGGGTTAGAATTTTTTAAACTTTTATATAATGGTTCTGAGGCAATGATTAAGCTCTCATAAAATTTTTGGATTATGACCACATTCCAGTGAATTTATAAAATTCTTACAATGGTATTGTACCATTTGTGTTTCTTGTGTTTTTTATTTTTGAAAGATAACAAATGAAGTTAAATGCATCCACATATTTGATTGAGCAAACAATTTTTTTTTTAATTTTTTTACAAATTTTAGAGAAGGGTTCTGAGGTAATTCTTAAGCTCTAATAAAATTTTTGAATCACGATCACGCTCGAGCAAATTTATGAAATTCTGACAAGGTTACTATCTCAATCATGTTTATTCTGTTTTTGATTTTTCAAAGATAACAAATGAAGTTCAATTCTTTTTTTAAAAAATCGAATTAAAGTTATTTTATGACATATTTACATAACTGAATAACTCACCTTTACTTGCGTCTGTTCCGCCTGGTATGTTAACCACTGTCCTGCGACAAATAATATCGCAACGATTAGCTTGTAAGTAGTCGATCTGAAGACACCACGCGGAAAGGGTAATTAGCAATCTCCAATATGGATTAAAGTAGTCGATCTCAATAGGGAAAAGAAAATTAGTATATAAATATATTGGTAAAAAAAATGAGAATTGATAGGCCATAACAAATAAATAAATAAATATATATATATATATATATATATATATATATACACACGTACGTACCATCAAAACCAAGAGAGAGAGAGAGAGAAAAGATGGAATGGCATCAGCAAAAAGCTATATAGCGAGCTATAGTAGAACTAAATAAATTACAAATATTGATCGGAGGACGCATGCGTGCGCGCGGATATACATGGAGATGGATCATATATAGAATAATTGACACTTGTTGGCGTGCTAAATCATATATACATAGAAACACACCAGTGGAGGTACTCTCTCATGGTTGGGTCGCTAGGGCTAGGCGCGTCCGGATCCGTCATGATCTGCAAATATGGACGCCAAGCATGCTGTGATCGATCAGCATGTGTAAAAGGCAAGACGCATGCATGTAGAACATATATATACCAGGGTGTAGAGGTCGTTGCGGCGGCCGGAGATGCGGACGAGCGGGGGGTCGACAGCCATAGATGGCTTGAGAAGGCAGCCGTTGCTGATGCCCTTGGGCCCGTAGGCGACGGTCATGGAGATGGAGGGCACGAACAGATCCACCACCTCCCCGATGACCCTCCCGACCACCAGAGGATCCACGAACCTCGCCATGATCGATCGATCGATCGGTATGATCTCAATCTGTGCGCGTCTTTCTTTCTGCAGCTAGCTCGCCTGCATGCCTGCTTGTAACTTAAGTTCGGTGTACTGGTAGCTGTAGTGACATATACTGGACATAAATGACGCGCGCATATGTATGCCAGGGCATGTACAATAAGGTCACGTCAGTTGGCTTTTAGTCTGTTCACATCAGATTTGGTCTATGTGGAGGAGTGAGAAAAGAGAAGAGAGCTGGCTCTTATTTAGTAACCAGCTTTGCACGGGAGCATAGGTAGATCATTTATATACAAGAGAGAAAAGATAGTTATTGCACAATATCTAGAGACAATATTTAGAGGCAGTTAGTGTACAAACTAGTTTTTAGCTTACTATTAGCCGGTAGTTGACTTTGCTATTGTACTTGCTCAGTAGCTAGTCGTAGACAGAGGCGCAGCTAGCACAGATAGATTATTAAAGATTTTGTCATGTGACTTGGATTATTGGCAGCATCCAGCTAAAGTAGGGATCGAGGCCGGCCGGACAGACACGTGCGGGCTCTCAGCAAGCGGCGTGCCACGTGTGCCGTGATGATCTGGTGTGTTTACATTGGATGAGATGAAATTAAACCTATCTTATCTATCTGCTTCTGTACGTATACCAGCTAGCTAGCTAGCTAGCCTCCTCTCAAGAAAAATTTACTCGATCGATCCTCCTGTCAAGAGCTAGCTAGCTGCAATGCAAGTAGGCACACCAGAATGGGCCTAAACTCTCGGCACGGCCCATGTTCCGGAGAATCATACTACATTTGATGTACAGTAATTATACAAGAGCTAGCGGACGGGCGGTTGAAGCTGCTTGGTTTCAATCCATGGCCTTGCCGCCGCTGCTGCTGTTATTTTACATGCATGGGAGGAGGAAAGAGGGGGAGTTTAGAGTGGCGATGCAGCAGGGTGCAGTACGTGAGGCCAGCAGAGGATCGAGTAGTATGATATGCTGGATCGGGGGGAGGGGAGCGGCTGGGATATATGTGCCTCATCCTGACGATCGAGGAGCTCAACAGACAGATGGCCTCACTAGGTGGGGATCCGTAATGGCAATCTAGAACAAGGTACTGTTCAAGACTATAGTAGGTGAACAACTTGGAAGTACGTGATGGCTGTTGGTGAATTTTTCATCTGTCACATACTACCAGCTATCAGCTTTCTTCAGATTGTTACGCAATTAATCTCATGTTAATTACCGCGCTCTTGTTTCTTTTTCAGGATCTTCTATGGTGCTAGCTTGTTAGTATGGGAATGGGAGTACCTCTTATCGCTTCATATAGCAGTAGTTGTAACATCCAAGATAGGAGCACATGTGGTTTAGTGTGGCCTGATTTAGTGCTTAAATTTGCAGGAACATGTATGCGCAGTTAAATTTTGTTGCTCATGGCTGAATTTGCAATTAGTCGATCTCTTAAAAATAAACAGACCCTTCCATCATCTATGGTGTTTCTCCAGTGCCCGCTTGTCCCTTCCTACGTATCTACTCCCTGTTTGTGTGGGCGCTTTGATTGAGGGCTGAGGCTGCGTGACGCACTAATCCTACAGATGCCCATAGTAGGTTGGCTGCCCTAGCGTATATTGTCACTGTGCACCACAGGTGTCTATGTTTAAGTGCGCCTAGTATATTTATCTGTAGTTATGAAGGGGCTTCAACAAAAGAAGATATATAGTTTAATCCACCATTATACATTGTGATGTATAATAGGAAATGGTTTCTGGAATATGTGCCTGCAAACATTGATATGAGCAAGATTTAAGGGTACGATTCTTGTTCAACTTTGTTGTGTTGTCTTGTTTAAATTCTAGAGTTGATGTAAATCAAATATCATCCTATTTTTTAGCACAGTTATTTTTAGATCAGGGAGCTCAAATTTGAATTTGGTAGGAGTTACATATTTCTGAGGTCGTGAACGACGAAACATAGCACAATGAATAGCCTGCTTTCTTCTCAACAATATAGACATCTTCTAGGTGTTTGGCTGGTTCGAGCCTTCTCGCCGGCAAATCCAGTCTCTGCTTTCTAGTGGACGGGAATGGTTTACCTCATTCCTAGTGTTGAACTCAACAAACTTCGTCGAAGCAAGTGAGCTTAATATTCAGTTAAACTGTTAAAGTTTCAGTAATTTAGTTTCTTGTAGGCTTCTATTTGCATCAAGAAGTTTTTGTGGCTGTTTGAGCCCAACCCCTGCACACTTGAGGCCCATTTACATGCTTTGACTCTATCATAGAAGGGGCGTTATAGTTCAATGCATGTTAAGCCCGAACAAGGTAGATATTTGGTCCTAATTTAACTGCTTACGTTTGTTGTACGCAAGTCTAAAGCTCAATCCAGGCCAAGCAAGCCATGGTAATCTAGTGGCAATAGGCTTGTCCTATAGGCAAGACGAATCTTGGAATTTGTATGATCTAGTTTTCAAATTTATGTTGACGCCATGTATTATGAATTATGATGTGCATTTCGGTATAAACACCGCAGAGGGTGAAATGTACTTGTGTGTGCCAGTCAACTGAAGGGGTGAAAGAAGAGTTGCTGGAAAGGCTAATCTGGAGTTGTAGACTCACGTATTGTGAACCCTTTTTTTAAGTATCAACAATTTAAACACTTGGAAGCAGAATGGTTATCGTGGATATGATATGAACACGCATATTTCTGTTTAATGATAATGATACTTACAGCGTACGGTAGTCCAGTACATGGATCAGCACTCAAAATGGCTAACCTCGTTGCTCTTTTTACCTGGTGGTAGGTGAATGAAAGCACCAGAAAACCTTGGATAAGCATTGTGACCAGAGTAGAGTTCAGTCTGTCTTATGATTACAGAATCTGAGTCTTGACTGCGGTGATTTTTGCCTTTTTGTATGGCAGGCAGGCTTGAGCCACAGGGGGGCAGATATTACCTGTCATGAGTAGTGCCGTTGTTCCTCTTGTGCATATTGCGTGGTTCGTCACGAGAACGATGGTATTGGTGACTTCGTACATGGTGGCCTCTGCTAGTGTTGGCCTACTGTCCTGAGTCCTGACTCCTGAGTCGCAGTCATCACCTGCCTTGGGTTAATTCCCTGCAATATCTGAATACTGCCCCAGCCAGCCAGCCAGCCAGCTCTCTGATTGTACTGCCATCCGAAGTCAGAGGTCGATGGATGGTGGGTGGATGCGCGTGCTGAGTCAGCAAAAAGCGCTGGTGTCGTACTGCATAGTTGTACAGCCATTAGAGAATTCAGAGAAGGAAGCCACACTATAGTGATAATTTAAAAAAAAAACTGCGATGTGCAGATGCCTAGTTAGCTAACTAATTGGAACGCTTATCGCAATTCCCCATCCATCCATGTGACATGACATGAGTGCTGATGAGAAGGAAGGAATAGTACAGGCATGCACCAGTTGTTTACTCGAAGCGATAGCATATGACGTAGGGTCCGTCTTAGAGAGAAGAAATGTCTTGATATAGTACTTGTACGTTGTTTCCGATATGTATTTCTATAGCGAGATGCACGGAGGCGATCGTTGATGGGAGTATCCGACGAGTAGGTAGGTGCTGCACGACTGCGTCGCACGACCGTGTGACCTCTGGCCTCTCCAATTAACTAGCTTTCAGGTTTATCACGTACGGCCATGGCTGACTTAGGCACGAATAATTTTAAGTGTTTGCGACATGTGTGATGTGACAGACACTTTATAGTTAATTTCTGTCCGTCACTGTTGAGATCTGCTATGCTAGCTAGGCCACGTGAAGCTTAATTTCAGAGGTTTCTTCTTCTTCTTCTTCTTCTTCTTCTTCTTCTTCTTCTTCTTCTTCTTCTCGTAGAGGTTAATTGCCGTTAATTACTACCCATCGTAGGGGCGAGTGCAAGGCTAGCACACCGTAGTGTAAATCAAACCGCCCTGCTCTGCTTATCGATCCATCTTGTAGTACAATTATTTAAGCATCTGGCACGTGCGATTAACGAACTACTCCTTGCGTGCGCGTAAGATGTACTTTTCAAAATATACGAACAAGTCCGTATAGTATTTGGAACCTTGGTTGAAAGTCCATCCATATGGCACACAACTCTCCTCTGTCTTCTTCTCAAGATATTTACACTGGACACTATGGTTATTTTTCTCTGTCACTGTCTTGGTTTTATGTGCTGCTTAATTTCTGTGACTAACCAAAATACGTTTTACAAAAAGAAATGGAGGAAGTGTGTGTATATATATAAGTAATTGTATATATATATATATATATATATATATATATATATATATATATATATATATGTATGTATGTATGTATGTATGTATGTATGCTTATTTTTTACTCCCGAGAGTAGTTACTTTCTATATCGTATCTCACAATGTAGAGAGTATCTCACGCAACGGAGGGTATGTATATGTAGTATACGACTATATAAGACTAGCTAGGTGGTATTATAGACATACTCCTTTTTTATCTTCCACTTCATCATCATCCCCAAATAAGAATGCCAGACAGCTTATTTTCACTTTGGTCTTGTGCAGGAACAGGGTTAGAGTGATCATGTTCCTGCACAAGACCAGAGTGAATATAGGTTGCCTATGGTATTCTCATTCAGGAATGAGGATGAAGTGAAAGCGATAAATCAGAGCATGACAACTTTCAGGATGAACTGTAGATGAAATTAGATTTTGCCTTGAAATCCATCAGCATTAGAATAAGAAAGGTGATGAAAGTGCTACAAATATTCATATTTTAAAACCATCATCGTCAGACAAGTTGTTGCCTCGATGTATCTAGGATGTTTTGATATTCAATTGCAAAATCTATAACTGGTTCTGCCTTGTAAATATCGTTGTAGAAATATCTAAAGAGAAGAAAGTTTCGAACAACAGATACTAATTATAGAAGTTCTGCTAAGAGAGTTAGGAAAAAACATATCACGATGCGAACGAATCAATCGGGCATGTTCTTTACTTATTGCTGGTCATAGTTTTTTGCGTTTCATGGCATTTCAATCTATAGCTAACGTTGTGCTCTTGAGGTATGAAGGCAACATGGTATAAGAAATCAAAGTGATAGTTGAACTCTATGTTACCTTCATATATACCTTAAGAGCACAATGTCACCTTAAAAAATGCAATGAAACAGTAAAAACTGTGACCAGCCACCAGTAAAGAACATGTGTCCCTTTGATTTGTCTCGAGGTCCTTAATATGCCCAGAGAGGTAGGGAAAAAATATATCATATACCTTCCTAAATTATGCACCATCAAAATCAGATTATGAATGGTATCTAAGTGTTCTTCTAGTTTAGGGGTATCCAGCAATCATAATCATAGCAAACTAGCCATTCATGTATTAAGGATAATGTCAGCTGACAATACATTAACAAGCTATCATACTATAAATATCAACAAGCATACATTGAGAATCAACATTATTTAATATATCAACACAGATAGGTGTTTGTAAACACCTTTCTTAACGAAATTGAATGCGCAGTAGTCACACCATGGCCCTAACGAGGCTGTCCATCTACTCAAGCCTAAAACTGTGTTAAAGCTATACCCAGCAAACTACGCGCATAATTTACCGTAGTCCTGCGCTCTGTCAAGTCGGGCGTGTTTTTTGACCATGCAGCGGACGTGCAGTGCGGCTTTGCCAAAGCAGCAGATCGGCTGCGAGACTTGGTGGGGCCCACGGCATATGCAGTGCGTGAAATGGCGGGAAGTGACGGGGCCGGTCGCACGCAACGCCCTGGGGGCGCGATTTGTGAGCATGCAGCTGCTCCGCGGCGTGAAATGGCGGGTCCGGCTAGAAGCAGCGCTCCGAAGCCGCGGTATTGGTTGATCGGAGGGCTATTTCTTTAAATCCAACTCAATGGAGGTTATTGTCGTAATTAAAATTTTAAAGAGAGCTAGTACAGTAAAAAAATTCTTTTCAAAACCGTTTGTGATGAGACGTCTAATATAAGCCTTTTTGTAGTAGTGTACTCACTTCGTTCCTGAATACATATCATTCTAGGTTTCAAATTTTGTTCTAAATAATATATATCATTCTAAAATTTTGAAATGAATTTCTACCTTTTTTCCTCCTATACCTCTTCCTTTTAGCTAGTTTTGGTGTCATTTACTATCATGGACTATAGTAAGTCATACCATCTAATTAAAGATATAATGAAAATGTGTAAAATGATTATTTAGATATATATATAACTCGGTGAAAATATATATAAAACGCTATAATAATATCTATTTAGAATAGAGAGATTGATTCCACTCTGAAATGGCTAAATTTCAGTGATGTGAATATTATGAATCAGGTATAATATGTATTATCTCTGGTCAGTCAGTTTAGCTGCATGCGTGTACTTCTGGGATTTTACGAGTTATCAATGCACAACGATATTGTCGAGAATTAATGTGTCACCGCTCGCGGAGTATTTATTTGGTTTGGTGAGCATCTATGGCTAGCTAGGCATGCATGCACCGGTTCATGGTTAATTTTGTCAAGCTACTAGTAATTATGACAAGCACGGAATGCCTCTATCCTTAGCTAATATATAATAATTTTTAAAATAGTTTTATCCATAAATATAAAACGTATTTTATATTTATGTAAAACTAGTATGATATTTTCTTTATACTCCTAGTAAATATTCAGATTTATTTTTTTATTTTCTACACGTATATATTGAATATAGTGTTTAGAGATAACAATTAGAAATAGGGTAGTCATATTTAATATCTCCTTAGTCTATATACTAAGAGAAAATACACTATAAATTTGAACGAATATAGTAGTATACAACCATGCATTTATGTGAAATTAAGCTACTAACATGTACTTACTCCGGTTACAAATAGCCATCGTTTTAGACAAAGGTGCAATCAAACTTTCAAAACTTTGGTAGTCAATATTTTTTAAAAGATATTTAAATTGGATACATAAAAATCATATGTATAGATTTGTCTTGAAAAGTACTTTCATAATATTATAATTTTATTGGGTTTTATAAATATATTATAATAGAAATCTGTGATCAATATTGTATTTTAGAGATTATATCGATGTCAAAAACGACAACTATTTGTGACCACAGGGACTACAGGTACAACCTAGCAATATTAGTTCTGGTACATACCCGGTCGATCGAATGATTAATTGAAGTTTCACAATTGCACATATATACTCCATATTGCTCCTCAACTGCATACAAGGCATTGAGGTAGAGCTCGTGGTAGCGGTGTACAAGGCATTCGACGTGGACACAACCTCGACCACATCGTCGATGCCTCCACCTCCGCTGGAAGGAGCGAGAAGGAAAGTGAAGAGAGAGAGAGGGAGCCGCGGGAAGAGGATGTTGAGTAGAAGAATGGGGCAAGAGAACGGAATATGAGCCTAGTATTTTTTATTTCATTTGATAATTAGTGTTAACTAGTTTGGTCATGTCATCAACTACATACATCTATGGACACTACATCAACAAAATTCAGGCCACGTCAATGATAATGTAACACGTGGTTGCCACATTATCCAAAACCATTGTGGTTTTAGACGAGGGGATAGATTTGCATCAGTTTTGAGAGTCTAGAAGTGTAAAGTGAACTGTATGTATAGTTGATAGTGTTTTTTGGACTCGGGCTATAAGTTGAGAGAGTTAAAGTGGATTTCTTTTAAAATAATATGTGTTTACGACGAGAGAGAGAGTAGTATATAATAGTACAGCCTCTCCAGCACTTCCTTCTTTTATTAGTACAGCCTTCACGCACCAGCGTCAAACTCGTCACATCATGCCTAAAAAAAGAGATTAATTAGCTTGTCGCCTCCTCTTGGATCATTTAACTTACTCCTAGCTAGCTTGTGTAATGTAAAGAAACATCAACTTGGCTATGAATGCCACGTGAAGAGGATGTGAAGGAGTGTAAATTAGCTAGCTCTCGCTTGCATTGGAACATGGGGGGCAAGCGTAGGGTGCGGCCGCTGTCTAGCCAGCTTGTTACTCCTACGTACTCCACTACTCGCCTTAATCAGCTGATCACAGGACAGAACTATACATGCAGCATATATATATTGCTATCGTCCTCCTAATAGCTAGGGTATATATCTATATATAAACTCTGTGAGAATCATATGTAAAAATTACCATACGTATGGAAAGTGAGCCTCTATTATCATGTGAAATTAGAAGATCAAACTCAATTGGATTGGAAATTGATGAGCGGCGAGATGAATAATTAATCCTTCAAATGTGATTGACTTTGGTCTTCAAATTTTACAGTGTTGTAGAATATCACTTTTCCTACCCACAATAATTGTTTGAGAATTTTGAAAACGTACTTTTACATGTGGTTTCTGAAGAAGTTTACATGTAGAAAGTCACGTGATATTTACTTCACCGATATATTAATTCTTTCATTGCCAGCTCAAAACCTGGCTGGAATATTGCCATCTCGCTGGCTATAGCTGAGCAGAGCTCCCCATACTAGCTAACACCACCCACTCCTTAAGAACACCGATCTCTCTATATATAAGCAGCTACATACACGTTTCATGCCTCAGAGAGTTTAGTTAGCTTCCATATATCCAAGAGCAGAAACCCTAGCTAGCTTGCTAGTTACTCATTTCCGAATTAAACAGACCATCACCACTGGCTAGCTATCTTTCACGTACACATATATAGTGTGACACAGTGCTAGCTCGCTAAACAATAAATTAGATTGTGCTCAGGCAAAAGCAAGCGCGCGACGCCACGGGAGCCAGTGTACGACGACGAGCCCTCCATGTCCCTCGAGCTCTTCGGCTACCACGGCGTCGTCGTCGACGGTGACGATGACATCGACGACTCCACCGTCCTGCCCCAGCTCGCCTTCGACGACAATTTCGAAGGCAGGTGCGGATCAGCCGACTACTACAGTTGGGCGTACAGCGCCTCCGGAGGTTCGGGCTCCAGCTCCAGCTCGTCGGTGCTCAGCTTTGAGCAGGCCGGCAATGGCTGTCGGCAGCTGCCTTATAACGCCACCGGCGACGACGAGTGCGCTCTCTGGATGTACGACGCCGCCGGCATGGTCGACAACCAGCACGGCGCGGCCAAGTTCGGGTTCGTGAATCAAACCTCGGCTGCCGACGTCGGCCTGGAAATCCAGGAGACCAACGTCAAGCCGCCGCCGGCCAAGGCGGCGCAGAAGCGCGCGTGCCCGGTAACCAGCTAGCTAGCTAATTTCCCCCAAGATGCATGCATGATAATTCGTACAAAAGTTAGCTTGCATTGCATCAAGTGATGAACTAATCGAGCATGGAATTATGTGAAGGGTGGTGAGGTGCGGGCAGCGAGGAAGAAGCAGTGTGGTGGCGGAGGCAGGAAGAGCAAGGCCAAGGCTGCTCCCACCAAGGACCCTCAAAGCGCCGCTGCAAAGGTACGTGCAATACTGATACTTAGGTTCTCTCTGTTTTTCTTGAAGATTCTTTACGCAGTAACAGCTAGAATTGTTTCCATCAAACTGACTTAATTCAATTTAATGGTACTCTATCGATCATGCATGTCTAGGTCCGAAGAGAGCGGATCAGTGAGAGGCTTAAAGTTCTACAGGATCTCGTGCCCAACGGCACAAAGGTGCGTGTCATATTCCCATGGATTCTAGTATACTGTGCTTGCTTCAATGTAATTCCTATGTTAAATTGCTTGGTTGTTTACTTGGATGAAAACAACTCGTGTAGGTGGACTTGGTTACCATGCTTGAGAAAGCAATCAACTATGTCAAGTTCCTCCAGGTGCAAGTTAAGGTACATGATGATCGATTGACTACTCTTTCAATTCAATTCATTCATAATTATTTGGCCTGTGTATTTTAGACCCTGCAGTGCATGCATACGTGTGTAATTTGGTTGCTCAATTCGTGCATATTTGGTGTATGCAGGTGTTAGCTACTGATGAGTTCTGGCCTGCACAAGGAGGGCAATCACCGGATCTCTCTCAAGCGAAGGACGCGTTGGACGCCATCCTGTCTTCTCAGCATCATAACAAATGAGGACATGCATCCATGTTAAATTTTAGAAGGATAAAATTGTTAAAATGTTAGATGATCCACGCATTGTGACAGCTCGAGGCAAAGCAAGAGAGCACAAGCTCTGAATAAATGACAGTTATAATTTGGAGTTTAGAGTTGGAATTCAGTCATAATGGATTTTCTTCGCTCCTTTTCATCTAGATCATTTCTTCTTGTTTTGTTTCTCAAGAAATGTATTTGATAGTGTCACAGTCATCTGAATCTTTTTCCGTTAGCAAGCATGTAGGTATTTGTCAGCTTATTTGCCAAATTAAAAAGCCTTATAAATTCCTTCTTTCATGTTCTGATCACTGCAATTTCTACGTGTTACTATAAATCATAATCCAATACATTGTAGACGAAGATGATGTTAAATAGACGTAGTGACATCGACACAATAATATGGCCATGTCACCCATCGAATCGACGTCTTCTTCCATTTCTTACTTGACGAGATATATCTGCACCCTATTGATGCAACCACAATATAAGAGGTTAAGAAAGAAAAAGGAAAACTCTAGACACTGCAGACGAGATCCAACAATAACAAGCAATATTTTACTTGCACATGATCTCGTGCAAGTACATAAGTTTTTTCTATGAAGCATAATATCACCATAAATCCTGAATTGATAATGGGAACCTTCCTGAGATAGATCAAAGTGCTCGATAAATTATCATTTCGGCGGTGGGAGAAGCATGCATGCATGATCGTGGAAATCCACAATCATTTGTGAGGGTTTTGATGAGAGACCATATGGTGGTCTACCTATGTTTGTTATGATTATTTGATTGTGTCTGAGTTTTTGGTGCTCAGGTTTGAGTTTGAATTGAGTTTGTTTTGGTTTTGAAGCAAGTTGAGTTGATATCAGTTTAGGACGGTAGTACCAGGCTTTGAGAGGCAGTAGCTATTTTTTAGAGAGGCGTTTTTCTGGTGTGAGTGAAGGCGATACTACCGACATCCGTGAAGTGGTAGTACCGGGTTTGCGGTACTACCGGTTTTTGTGAAGCGGTAGTTATTTTTCAGAGCGGTGATATTTTTCTATGTTAAGCAAGAGTGGCACTACCAGCATTGAAAATACGATAGTACCGGGAATGGCGGTACAACCGGTCTTGGGTTGGCAGTACTATCGGTTCTTCCAGGGTGTTATGTTTATCATTATGGTTAAGTGATGTTTATTGTATATTTTGTTGAGCAATACTATGTGACGTTTTTCTCGTCCGTAATGGTTGCAGGACTTCGAAGCTAGGTTATGGTGAGACAGAGGAGACCAAAACTAGGCTAGGAGAGCTAGGGTTCAAACGGTCAAGGTAACGCTGGAAGATGACAAGGCTAGGGAGTTGCTGAAAGCCTGAAAGACAAGGAGCTAAAGCGTGAGCTATTGGTGATGGACATAGCGAGCAATGGCAAGGTAGGCCAGGACTATGCTCAGGGAGGAGCCGAGGTCCAGAACTGTCAAGAAAGCCAGGGCCGTCATGATCAAGTGGAAAAGAACATGTGGTGTACCAAATGACTTGGCCCGTTTGCAAGCGAGAATAGTTCAGGGGATCCAGACGCGTGAGAGGCTTAGCAACAAGTAATTGAGATCACATGAAAGGTGATAGAGCATGGACGATGTTTTGGGACGAATGAAATGCGAAAAAACCAGTTACCGGAGATGGAGGTGGTTTGAAAAATCGCGACGTTGGCCTAAGTGGTTTAGGTCAAACCAAAGTAGAGATGGATACGATTCGGACTCGTGGAGCTAATTGGAGCATCAAGAAGAAGGCCGCTTTTGAGAAGCGTGAATGTGACAATGTAAAACATGTTATGGTGTTGGGTTAGCGGGTTAGCCCATGTTAAGTGTGGATGGAATTAACTTTGTGTTCAGGTTAGGATTTGTGATGTACCTCTATGTAAGTGGTTGAGATGTAGAGGGAGGTAACAAATCAGGGTTTTTGGAGAAAAGGGACCTCCTAGAGAAAGATAGGAGAGTCTTTATGTGTGTGCTCTAAAAAAGAGCTTTGCCTTCCTATAGAAAGGCTTTGTAATCAGTCCTCTGGAAATGAAAAAGAAATCAAGTTCGTGCTCAAGTTTTGCACTTCCTCCTTTCTCGAGTTTTTGATCTCTCATTGGTTTCTTTCTTTCTTGATCTCGTGTTGCCAAGGATGAATGATTGATGGATGAATCCTCTGTAGATCATATCCCAATCATCTAGACAAGGTTTAACACGATCTTCAAGTTTTTCTCAAGAAACCAGTTTTTGGCTTGAAAGGAGAAGGATTCGTGGTAGATTTTGTTCTTGCACATTTGAGGGGTGGTTCTTTGTTGTTCTTGCTTGCTATGACATGTGGAAGATCATCTTAGTCATCAAATCTTCACGAGCAAGCTCAGATTGAAGTTTGTGGTTTTGACCCGGTTTTGGTGCAACATTCTCTAAATTTGAAGAAGACCGGAACTTTGACGTCATTCTATGTGGTTGATGATTGGAGTAGATTTCTGACATCAATAGGAAGGTGTATACAAAATTTCACGGGATTTGAATCAGCCGATCAAAAGTTACATCTATTTTTGGTTTTCAAATCGTGCTGATTTTACTGTTCATCCGGTACTACCGGACCCCGGGCAGCGGTAGTACCGTCCCATGGATAATTTTCTCTGAAAATGCATTTTCTGCTATTATTTGATGAAGTAAGGTTTTGGTTTGAATATTTTGAGAGAAATTTTATTTAGCCCCTATTCACCACTTCTCGGTTGCCGTTTTTGTCCTACAGTTAATTGGAAAGCAAGAATATTAACACATATACAGAGCATGTATTCTGTCCACTACCAATTTTCTGCTACAACATTGATATTGTGGCATCATCGATCAGTGGTCATGCAGCTACTTATGTTCTTCTCCAAGCCAAACAATTTTGTAATGCAACTGGAATGTCCATTAGTCCGTGATTAGAGGAGGAGGAAGACAAGTCTGACCGAATTTGCTAGTTATAGCTTTCTAGGATGTTGATGATATCATGATGGTTCAATAAAGTGAGCATAATATATGATTCAGGTGGCTATGGTTAGCTAAGCCAAGGAAAGATACAACTAAAATTTGATTTATCCCAGTTGTTGATCTAATCTCTCCATTATTAATTTGAAACAAAATGTAAACTAAAAGTGCAAGTGGTCAATTGTCATTTTGTAAAGCTCGTGCAAAAATTTGCAGGGAGAAAATATAGGTAGCGAAGATAAAAGTTTGCTCAATCTTTTTTTCGTGTAGATCACATAGAAGCTGGTCCAAAATAATAAAAATGTTGGATGAAGAACATTTTTTTTCTGCATAACTGAATGAAGGAACATATCATCAACAACTGAAGAGAATCTCCCCTACGGAAACGGGACCATCAATGAGATGTACTCTAGTGATATAATTCTGAAAAAATTGTAGCCGGCCATCACAGCGCATGATGATGCATCATCAGATGCTTGACATGTGAAACCGACTGTCATTTAGTTCTTCACTGAATCATTGTCACAAGATAATCGATCGGAATACAATAAACAATGCTGTTGAAATGCTACTAATCCCTAATTAATGAAATGAGAGAGATGATGTGTCATGCAAATAATCGGTGGCTAGAGCACACAAACAGTTTTGTTTTCCATAGAAGGCAGAGAGAAAAATAGCGTGTGGTCCTAAGATCTACAAGCTTCTAGGTATCAGTCGTGCAAAGCCAGAGTCCCATCAGAAGTTTGCATCATGTGAGAACTCCATTACTTCAGTTGTTTTGACAATGAGGTGCAATGCAATACATTGTAGAAGTCAAACAAATCACAGTATTGAGTATGTGTATGACTGTTTGCACATCAGTATTCAGTAAATCAATCGAAGCCAACATTATTGCCCTTTCAACTAGCAATGTTTTTCTTTAGCTTCCTCGGTGTTTTCCTAGGAAAATATGGAGTCATTGATGTTTCAAGCATGATTCATGGCCACGAAGCTAAAAATATCTGAAAAGGAATAACGATAAGTTTGTTCTTGATACACATACCCCATCTAAAATCAATAGTTAAGAACTATCTTGGACATGTTCAAATAACCCTTTCAGGAGGACTCAATAGATTAACTTTGGAAGTTTCGTGCTTCTGAGGTTGTGTTACTTGTGTACGTGATGTGATATTGGTGAGTTCAAAAGAAATCAGTAAACATGGGGTGTCATGCGCGTCTGTGAGAATGGTACTGTGTCCATTGAGATCACATTCCAGCAGAATAAAATCTACGGATTCTTCCATACCATCCAGTAATGTATTGTATTCTCATTTCTCGGTTTCAATCCATGTGACTTTTGAGCACAAATCTTAAATAAAAATCATAAGCGGAGAAGCCTACCAGTTCATGGCATCCCATGTCACTAAAAATTGGATTGAACTAAACCAAGAACGTGAGGAGCATTACTTACCTCGCATGCATACTTCAAATTGCCTTCTCTTTTGTTTGCTACAGAAAATAATGAAGAAAATCGTGTAAAGATGCCCATCTATTCTTTTCTTCTCTTTTTACTTACACTCAGATACCCATCTTTTTCTTTGACAGAAGCACGTACCGCAGCATCGGAGTAGCAAAAGATCACTAAAACGACTTGAGAAAAATTTACAATGTACCGTTATGGCTTTGGACTGAACTCTAGTCTTGAGTAATTCACCAAATTAGAGATCGAACTACAAGTACTTTGTTCACCCACGGTAGTACAGACACAGTAACACTACATTAACTACAACACTATAAACTGAAATGATCTGCCAAAAGCACCTCAATGTACTACAGGCAAGAGTCCCCTGATCACACAAAGGAAAATGGAACTTCCTTTCGGTACCAAGACATCATCGCGAGAAACAAACCTGAACTGCATTGTTTGCACCCGATTACCTTGAGTTCTAAGATTCTTAAATGTCATAGATTCTAAAAGCACAAGCTGCTCGCCATAGTTCGAACTCTTGTGAGATTTTGTGGGAGATATTAAGAGATAATCTTGACATGCATTAGTTAAAGAGATAAGATTGAGTTTCAGTTTTAGAAGGTTAAAACTTTGCAAGTTTCGTTTGAGTTTGTTAAGATTAGGAGTTTGGATTGCTATTCAAGTTAGCATGAAATCTCTAGTATAAATAGCAATAAAAAACC
Source organism: Otatea glauca (assembly GCA_036346275.1). Taxonomy (NCBI): domain Eukaryota; kingdom Viridiplantae; phylum Streptophyta; class Magnoliopsida; order Poales; family Poaceae; genus Otatea; species Otatea glauca. The sequence continues at coordinate 770,072 of CM070711.1, read as the reverse complement.
AGAAAAAGTTGAGCAGTTGCATAGACCAATAAAAAAAATTCTGACTATTCCAATAATTGATACCAGAGCTTTGGATTTAAAACCCTAACCGTTGCCCCGGGAAGAGGAGACTCCCGAGACGGCACCGAGGAAGCCAGAGACCTCCGCGCGGCGGCGGCTCGGAAGAAATAGCAGCCGGCGCAAGAACAAGAGAGGAGGACGCGAACAAGAGCGTGTGCAGCGCCTGGCACAGGGGTGGCGCAAGAAATTGGATCGCGTGCAGCAGGCGAGGCGAAGGTGAGACGTGCGGCGCAGAAGCAGAAGCCTCCAGGCAGCTGTACGGCAAGCTTCGGGCGGCGGAGGTAGCAGACGTGCTGTTCCAGCAGGTGATGACAGCAGGAGGACAAGACCCAAGCGTGTGGCTGTGAAAAAGAAAAGCAAGTAAACAGGGGAGAACAGAGAGAAGAAAAGAGCAAGTAATCAGTCGTATGCAGTGTATGCAACAGAAAAGGAAATAGGAGAGAGAGCAGGAATAGAACAACGGAGAAAAAAAAGTGAGTTTTTGTGCTAGTTGTGTTCGTAAGGTAAGTGTGTGCGAATTTCTTTAGAAATATCGTACGCATCAGAAGAGATTATGCTGCACGAGAAGATCAAAAGAAAGCCGCTGCGTGTGCTAAGTCGAGTCCGTCGAAGTTGACTCTGGGGCGTTGAAGAGATGTGTTCGCCGTCCAAAATTAAGTCCGTCGAAGATGAGTCCAAGTTTGAGGAGTTGTGGTCGTCGTTCAAGATGTGTGTGCACACGAGCGTTCTTACAGGTGTGTCCAAGTTCTCTCGTGGATAAGCTCTAATGCGAGTCTATGTTGCCGTCAAATTGCGTTACCAGTGAAAAGACAATTGGAGATGAAGCAAAAGGTCGTAATCGTCGGCGAGGTGTATCACCGGTGATATGACCAGCAAGAAGGCAAAACTCCTTGGAGATGCGTTTATCATCCTATGTTGAGTATGTGTTTGAGCAAATCGTAGTTGAGACCGATTGCCTCAATGAGTAAAAGTCAGTATGTCAAGATTAGGGAGAAAATGTTAGAGATAATCTTGACATGCATTAGTTAATCGAGTTTCAGTTTTAGAAGGTTAAAACTCTACAAGTTTTGTTTGAGTTTGTTAAGATTAGGAGTTTGGATTGCTATCCAAGTTAGCATGTAATCTCTAATATAAATAGCAATGAAAAATGAAAAAAAAAATTGAACAGTTGCATAGGTCAACAAAAAAATTTCCAAACTATTCCGACAGGAGACCACTACAAACAGCCATTCGCAGCTTCGATGAACTATTTACATGAGCACGTATCTAAGACAAATGAAACAGCATCCACAGAACTAATCTAGGATTATGGATTTTTGTCCATTTATTCATGAAGAATACTTGGACCATCTACAGCGTCAGGACAGGAGACTCGATCAATCTCTCGAACTCAATAATGATAAACTGAAAATTGAACCGATACCCACTTTGCATCCACAATTTTATGCACATTGTAGCCTGGATGCTACTTACAGGAAGGCAGTACTGCTGCTTGTGGATACTGTCCCCTTTGCTTGTGAACAGTTCTTCAGGATCCAACGAGGCCCCTTCGATCCCCAAAAAATCACGGGCCATCAAGGAGAGCCGTGGGTAACGGGACGAATGCCCCTTCCACCATTCAAGAGCATCAGTGGAAATTGGCGCAGGGGTCTCCGCAAGATACTGAGAGAGCTCATCAGCTGCAGTGCTCGTGCACACACGACGGCGTTTACGAATAATCTCTTCAGCAAAGGAGAATGCGCCACCATCCTCGGTGCTGTCTTGGGTGCTGTAGACATTTCCAACAGCTTGGAAGGTGCTGCTGTAGTCCCTGACAAAATGGTTTCTTGCATCCTCCAAGTTGCTAGTGAAGTTGAGGATTTCAGGGATGACATCTCCTTTGATCCTTGGATCAAGAATTGCAGCTGTGAAGGTGTAGATGTTGTAAGCATCACATGTGAAGTTATGAGCTGTCATTGACATGTCGCTGGCAATGTTCTTGAACCATTCCTGGTGGCTGCTGTTATGGCAGACATTGATCAACTCACAGACATGGTCTATGAAGAAGAAGACCAGACCAACCGTTGGTAATTTGCTAGTACAAAGGTTGGTCGTAGTTTTGTAGAATGACTCAGGGTACGAGTGCAATGAGTTCACCACTGACTTCTCCACGGCACTCAGAACCCAGTCCCCCGGTCCAAAGATCTCCCTTCAACCTTCTTGACGGTGTTATGTTAACTAGTCCGGGTCATGTCTACGCTGCGTTGTACGAAATTTCGTCGTGTGACGTAGTGCCGTGCGAAATTTTCGGAAATTTGGTCACGCAAAATTTGGTCCGACGGATATCTATGTAAAAAAAATTGCGTAATTTCGGTTTACTTGTTTTTTAAAAAAAAATAGGCTGCTAGGAGCCATCGGCGAATCTGTGGATTGCTAGGAGCCGTCGGCAAATATGTGGTTTTTTTAGAAAAACACGGAGGGACCTAGACCTAATTTCCTTTTTTTTTTGTGCAAATTCGGTTTTCTTTTTTTTTAAAAAAAATGGGTCGTTAGGACCCGTCGGCGAATCTGTGGACTGCTATAAACCATTGGCGAATCTGTTTTTTTTTAGAAAACCGCAGAGAGACCTAAACATTTTTTCGAGTCCATGGACTGCTATAAACCATCGGCGAATCTGTGGGTTTTTTTGGAGAAAACCGCTGAGGGACCTAAACGTAATTTCATTTTTCTTCAAATCCAATATACTAAAAACTGATTTCGTGGGATCTAAACGTATTTTTGTTTTTTTGGTCTATTCTGTTAAAAACCGTTGGAAGGACCTGAACGAAAACCGTGGAGGGACTTAAATGTAATTTTGGTTTTCCGGGTCCTTTCTGTTAAAAACCGACCGAAGGACCTAAACGTAATTTTGAATTCTTCGGAGGGCATAACCTTTAATTCTGGATACTCCCAGCTTGGGCTGTTCTGTATCGACTCTTTTCTTATTAATGCATTGGCAGAGCTCCTGCCCCTATTTCAAAAAAAATTCTTCGGAGGGCTTTTTTGCGAGAATGCTGACGCGGCGTGGCTGGTTGGTCGGCATTCCTCTCCCCTTTAATATAAGGTATACGTTACAGTGACTCATATCTGGTTTTTTAGGATTTGAAAAAGTATACTAGATGAATTCTAATAGAGTAGGATTTATACTTACTTTGGAGGACTAAAGGAATCTATATATATATATAAGAAATTAGTGGTATTCAAGGCACCTCCTTCATTTTAAAGGCAAAAAAATCCCACAATAATCCTAAATTCTAGAAATTCTCATATTAATCAGAGGAAAAATAGAAGAATCTCCACCACTTATTTTGGTTGGATCAGATTATAACAGTGCAGATTAATCATATATAACAAATACAACTGTTTTTCAATCATTGGAAGTAGAGTTATATATCATATATAAATAGAGTTATATAACAAATACAATTGTATTTCAATCATTGGAAGTAGAGTTGTACATCAAAGACAATTGTATCATAATATCTAGACGCGTAGTTGCGCGGGTAAGTATGCTAGTTATGTAAACATATGAGGTAGTCATGGAGAAACTAAGTAACTAAGAAATCACAAACCAACTCATCCAAAATAAGATGTGCACAAAAGGATTAGAGACTAGGTTATTCTTTAGTACTAGATTGTTGTATATGACAAGGATCCGATGGTTCTAAAAGGTTTGAGAGGTTGTGAGAGAGCAACAATCCTATGTACTTTTTTAGATTTTGCTTAAAGAATTCGTAGTCAGCTTCACCAAATCTTTCTCTTTCATCGTGGATGCTTCAACATCGTTATTTTGGTTCTCTTTACGAAATTTATCTTATTTGTTCTTGAGATCGTGCACGTTTATCAAAGCATGAATTGCATGTTGGCTGTTATTACGTGTGCAAGCAAGGGCTACTTTTGAACCAATGTTAAATGCCCGCAAGATATCCAATAGAACTTGCAAAATCTCGGAGCCCGTGCATGGGTATCGGATACGGCACACATCGAGCAGAACTTTCTGCGAGACCCAATTTTCATCAATCTAGTGGCACTTTACAGACATGTATACTGTCTGCTCGTAAAAAGTCCAGAAGTCCGGGGTGATGGAAAGCCGGGAACTGATACGTTGCCGAGATGCCTTGACATCCTCCTTCATGCTTCTGAACACGTGAATGCTAATTTCTTTTCTTTTGGCCAAAGCTTGACAGACGGGTTGAGGTACTTGCAACACTGTCGATAAGCATACTGTCTTCGAGGGTGGAAGGAAGGTGGAAGGGAGGAGCTGATGAGCCACCTAAGAGGTAACCAGTTGACATGGTCGATATCAATTGCCGGTTTCGCTTAGGTTGAGGATGAACTTTAGTTTGAGCTTAGAGCCTGAACTTGGGATCGAGGTTGAGTGTGAAATTGAGGTTGAGCCTGGTCTCGAGCTCGCACTGGAGCATGAGCTTTTTTTGTCTGTTGAAAACATGCTGGCATGTATGGTACCCTTGGGCCTTGGCATGGTCACCATCAGGAAGTTGGTTATAACCAGGTTGGCGGTCATTAAGATGCTTTCCCAGATTCGACTCCATGTACACACCAACGTAGCATATTACTGGATGTGGTGTTTACAGTTCACAGGGTAATTAGTGTTGGAGATAATCTTAACATGTATTAGTTAAAGAGATAAGATTGAATTTTAGTTTTAGAAGGTTCAAACTCTGCAAGTTTTATTTGAATCTGTTAAGATTAGGAATTCGGATTGCTATCCAGTTAGCATGTAATCTCTAGTATAAATAGCAATGAAAAACCAAAAAAGGCTGAGCAGTTACGTAAGCTAACAAAATTTCCTAGTGGTTTTAACAATTGGTATCAAAGCCTAAGATTTTGAATCAACCCGCTGCCCTCGGAAGGAGGAAACTCCTGAGGGTGGCACCCAAGGAAGTGGCACCAGAAGATCCGATCGAGGAAAAGTCGAGGCAGCGCTCCGGGCGCTAAGCGCAGCAACTTCTGGCGGCGCGCGCGTGAACCGAGCTCCCAGTCACTTCGGGCGCGGCAAGCTGATCTGTCGTCGGTGGAGGCGCGTGGCCGATTTCGAGCGACGTGGCGCGCGGCCTAGCTCTCGGTGGCGAGGCGCGTCAGGCAACGGGCGCGCGGGCCGAGTCCTCCAGCGACGGGGCGGCCAACCGCGCACGCGTGCTCTTGTGTCCATGAACTAACGAGTACTAGTTTTGATTGCTCCTTGGTTTGTTGCATGTATGTGAGAGTGAGGAGATTTCCTTCCTGGTGTGCAGCGACAGCAAGTACAGCAAGAAGCACAATAAGCGACGGCAACACGGTGCTGGTCTCATGCATGCATGCGAGCACAAGGTGCAGCAGTAGCAGCTGATTGCTCCTTGGTGGCAGTCGTGAAGGGAAAATAAAGAGTTACGTATTTTTGTGCAAGTTGTGTCCACAAAATAAATGTGTACGTGTGCGAGTTCCTTCAAAGATGACGCGCGCATCAGAAGAGTTCATGCTGCACTAGAAGATCAAAAGGAAGTCGTTGCGTGTGATATGTCCAGTCCGTCAAAGTTGACTCCGGGACGTTGAAGAGATATGTTCGCTGTCCAAAGTCAAATTCTTTGAAGATGGGTCCGGGATGTTGATGAGTTGTGATCGTCGTTCTAAGTTCTCTCTTGAATAAGCTCTAATGCGAGTCTTCGTCACCGTCTAGTAGCATTACCAGTGAAAAGACAATTGGAGCTGAGGTACAGGTCATAATCACCAACGATGTGTGTCACTTGTGTTATGGTCAGCAAGAAGAAGGCAGGACTTCTTAGAGATGCATTCACCATCCTGTATCGAGTTTTGTGTTGGACAAATCATAGTTGAGACCGATTGCCTCAGTAAGTAAGAGTCGGTGTGTCGAGATTAGGGGGGAAATGTTGGAGATAATCTTGACATGTATTAGTTAAAGAGATAAGATTGAGTTTTAGTTTTAGAAGGTTCAAACTCTGCAAGTTTTGTTTGAGTCTGTTAAGATTAGGAGTTCGGATTGCTATCCAGTTAGCATATAATCTCTAGTATAAATAGCAATGAAAAATCAGAAAAAAGCTGAGCAGTTACGTAAACCAACAAAATTTCTAGTTTCAACAATTAGTTAACAAGTAGTGACTTTGTCCAGTGAAGAAAAATTGAATCTTTGGAAAGGATAGGTGCATACATGTGCGAATTACACATTGATTTAATGGCAACCACAACCAGTAACTATAAACATTGACCTTCCTTTGTTCATTGTCATCGTGTAAGGTAAAAATGTTTGGATTGGATGGCGGGCCACTAAGTGAGGTATTGATGGTTAGCAGTGGCAGTAGTGAGGCAGTAGGTCTTCCTGCAGAGCTTGCAGACGCGAGTCTTGCCATGGGGAGCAGTCTCGAAGAACCTGAGGTAGAGGGACTTCATGGCGTTCTTCTTGGGTTTGGTCCCTTGGCCCCTGTCCGACGAGGAGGAGGCCGCCATTCCGGGCACGGGGGCAATTGGGTCTATGCTGGGCAGAGAGTCATATCAGTGAGAGTTGTGTTCCCCACAGCGATTTGTTGCAAGAAAATGTCAGTATGAAAGATTACAAGATGAAAATTTTGATGATAAGGGCCGATGCTGCACCCTGCACATGATGTAATCTTTCCAAACTGATTTGGCAGATTGTTGCACATGTAATTCGTTCGCATATTTCTTCTAGCTTCTCTCAATCTCTGTGCATTTGAAGCGAAAGCTGAACCGAACGGATCGGGCAGAGGCGCGACGAAAAAGAAAGGAGGAGTCGTAGTAGATAAGCAGCGGGAAGGGAGGGAGCGACTGTGAGAGTGAGAGTGAGAGTACCTTGGAATCTTGGATGGAGCGAGCCGATGAATCCTTTCGATGTGCTTTCCACTGAATCCTCGGATCGGATCCGTACTGGACTAGTGTAGCGCTGTAGCCAAAGCTTTGCTTACTTGGACCAAATTCCTCGCAAATTTCTCTTCTCTTCTCTTCTCTTCTCTTTCTCTTCACCAAAGTGAATGACACGCCAAAACTTTCAGAAAGAAATAAACAAGCTAGTGCTGGAGTACTAGTACACAAAAATCCGTTACATGTGTTTCTGGACTTGATGCGTCCAATCGATTCTCCTTTAACTATACAAGATTGGAGTATATATATGTATAATCTTTCTTTCTGCAAGCTACGTAGGGGCTGCCAAGTGTCAACGCAAAGCAAAGCAATCAATCACACTTGATTCGTGCTGTATGTCCTCGCTACAGGTCAGGGAGATGAACCGATGATCTCGAGCGAAACAGCGTCCCCAACAGTTCACTGATTCACTCCCTTCATCTGTCTGTCTGTCCTTATGTATGTATGTACCCGGCTGACTCTATCGGCTGCTCCCTTGACAAATTTCATCCGGATTCATTAGTGAAGTTAGCTGCCTGCACATCACTTTCTCCTCTTCGACGATGATCTTCTCCATATCACGCCCAACGGGAGAGTGAACATCGGAAACGGGATCTTAGGCGGCGGTATGCTGCAAAATTCACCCATTGCATTGTACATCATCAAAAAAACCAATACATAAGCGAGTCAACAAGAGTTACAGAGTGAAGATGCACATATGCAGCCAACACAAAATCTCAACTGTATCATCAGCTAGCACAATTTTTTTTCCCTGAAAGATTCGGGACAGCTGTACTTGCATTTGTGTTAATATGGAAGGTATCATCATTATAATCACACACACACACGGTTCATCCTTCTTTCCCCTCCCTGCGAATTGTTCGTTGAGAAACTGAAGCAGGTAAGGTTTTCTGAAAAGTGTTGCCTGTGTTGCAAATCGTCGTGACACGGTCGGCACCTCAACTCTACTCCACTCCGTTTGCAAGCTTTTAAGCGTACCTTTGGCTTCATATATATATATATATATATATATATATATATATATATATATATATATATATATATATATATATATATATATATATATATATATATATATATATATATATATATATACAACCGGTGATATTCAAAGCATCTCATTCGTTTTAAGGGCAAAAAAATCCCACAATAATCATAAATTCTAGGAATTCTCATATTAATCAGAAGCAAAAGAGAAGGATCTCTACGGTTATTTTAGTGGGGCCAGATTATAACGGTGCAGATTAATTATATATAACAAATACAATTGTATTTCAATCATTGGAAGTAGAGTTGTATATCAAAGAAAGAACCTCCACCACTTATTTTTGTGGGCCTAGATTAACAATTGTATCATAATATCTAGACGCGCAGTTGCGTAGGTAAATCTGCTAGTTATATATTAAAAGCTCGTGACATATATTTTAAAGTGCTAAGAAAAAAAAAAGAAATATACTAGAAATTCTCATAAAAATATAAACTTCTTAACCTTAATCTAATGGACCCTAAATAAATTGAACTATAGCAGCCATTGGATGTTATTATTTAAAGAAAAATATCTAACCGTCCGTATAGCTGATCCGAGTTAATGACAGCTTAGATTAAAAGAAATAGTTCATGCCCAGTATAATAAAAACTAACATAAAATCAAAAGAAAAAAAGAAAATTAGCTATTTGATTTCCATACGAACTCTAAATTAGAACCTCTGCATAGCTCAAATCTCACAAAAAAACAAAATATTTTGCCCTTAACCTTGTGGACCCTAACTAAGTTAAACTATATCAACCATTGGAAGTTCTTATTTAAAGAAAAACAACTAATCATCCATTGATGGGTCTGAGTTATAATGGCTTGCATCAAAAGAATGGGTCTATACCCAGTACAATAAAAAATAACAAAAAATTGGAATGGAAAATAAAAGGAAATTAGCAATGTGCTTTTTCATATGAACTTCAAGTTAGAACCCTTGCATAGCTAAAATTTGAAATAAAAAATTAGATCAAAATTAGTGGTTGGATTTGTATCCGATTTCTAACCTAAAACTGTAACTCACTCAAAATTAAGGAAACAAATAACAACAAAAGATAACATAGATTCGGAATGAAATAAAAGGAAATTAGCAATTTGATTTTCATACGAACTCCAAACTAAAACCCCTACAATAGCTGAGATTATGAATAAAAATTAGCTGTTGTATTTATATACAAATTCTAACTTAAAACTGAAATTTAATATTAAATAAAAATAAAAATTAGATTAAAATAAATAGTCTATATCGAGAACAATGAAAAACAACATAAATACAAAATAAAAATTAGCAACTAGATTTATGTAGGAATTCCAATCTAAAATTGGAAAAGAAAGTTCATAGGAAGGACAATCCAAAAATATGCCAATTCAGAATAAAAATAAAAGGAAATTAACAATTGTTTTTTAATTCCAAATGAAGTGAAGCGATAAAATTTTGTTTTATTCATAATTAAAATTCTAGAAATATGCAAATTGGAGGCAAAATAAAGTAAGGTGAAGAATTTGATTTGTATATACTAAAAATTCTCACAAAAAAGAAAATATTGTAACCCTTTATTTGGTGGACCTCCACGTGACAGAGGGATTGAGAGGTATGTGATAGATGTTCACTTGCTATACTGATATAAGCTATATGATGTGTATTAGAGTAGTGCTTTCATATATCACCTCCTAATACAAGTTGCATAAGTCTTGAAGCAAGCGAAGGGGTAAGTAATCACTATATACCCTTCATTCATACTTTAATATCTTTGACTTTAAAAAAAAGATACGTAGAAACACATCTACGTGCATTATGAGTATGCAGTATAGACAAGCATTATAGTAATAAAAAAATAATGATGGTACACATGAGAAATGTTATGTTGTGCTATGTTTACTGTTTTGCTATGGAAATATTTGAGAAAAAGTTTTAGTCACATGTGACAAGTATTAGGAAACAGAGTGAGTATTTTCTCTCTTATAATATATAATATTTAAATATCACAAATAGATTTATGCAATGATCTATTTTTCAAAAAATAAAATCATATATATATTACCAAATTATTTAAACATAATACCTACACAAATATGCGGGCCACCTAGCTAGTTTGTACTAACAAGTCGAGGCTGTCCTTACCGTGCATACACGTATATATCCTTATGCCCATTCATATAATACATCCAAGAGACTTTTCAACATGCAATAAATCTAAGAGACTTTTTATTATACAATACATCTTTAAAGGGTGAAGGTGCCATCTTTTAGTACTTCTTGTTACTAGCTTAATGTAAATTTTAGTACCTCAAGTACGGTAAAAAAAAATCTGTCAGTCTAAACACATGCTCAAGTACGGTAAAAAAAAATCTGTCAGTCTAAACACATGCGAGTGACTCTCTGTTAGTACAAGATTTCTTTCTCTGCACATTTTTCTATAAAAAAAGTGAAACTTGTGAGGCTCGTTGTACATTTGAATTAACAGCACACCTTCCAAGTTACCTAATCTTGATCAGAGCAGACAAATCCGGTATCCTAGGATAGCCATTGGCTACCTGCCGATGGTTTTCTTAAGCACTAGATGCTAGTAATATAATTCAGCAAACCAGGCAGGCAATATATATTGCTACACCATTACTAAGTGCATTACTAAGTGTGATACAAATAAAGCCAAGTTAGATCCAAAGGAAGTACTAGTCCACATACTGCAAGCTTATAGTCTCGATTTGGGTGAGCTCGGCGTTGAGGAAGCCGTCTCGTGCTGTGGCATGCTGCCTGATGGCAAGAACTCTGCACCCAAGGCCCCTCACTCGCGCATACGGGCTCGGCGCCCTGGAACAAAACAAAAATTCAGAACCACTTGCGTGTTCAGAATTCACCAGACGAGAGATTGTTTTGATCGAATTACGTACCTGTAGAGGAAGCTCTTGTCGTGGAGGCCGACGACGAGCGTGGTCGCGCCGAGCCGGTTCACCGTCGCCACCACCGTCTCCCCGAGCTCCCCCTCCGTCACAACAATCTCCACCTTGGCCTGCATTATTTCCGATGAACTCACCGACATTAACAAGCAATTGTATGAATGCAACAGCAACATCCTGATCACAAAGTAAGAAGAAACATGCTATTAAATGCAGGACAGCGACTGGTTCTCCCACACCTACCAATTAAACTAGCAAGAAGAAGAAGGCGCGAATCATGTTATGTTTATTGATTCTCGAAAGAGTTGAGTTCTAGTAAGGAAGGATCTCAACCCTCAAGTCTCAACTAGCTAGTTACACACAAAAGTCTCGAACAACATACATGCATATATTTGCAGAAAAATTGAAGGAACATATTATATGGACCGACTAAGTGAGAGCTTAATTACCTCTGCGATGCCGTTGCAGAGGTCCTTGAAGGCAAGGGCGAGCTGGAAGCCGCCGAGCCGGAGTCTGCGCCGCTTCCGCCGCGACCTCGCCGGCGGGCAGACGTGCAGCAGCGTGATGGAGTCGCCGCCGCGGATGAAGTTGCGGATGGCCCATTGCAGCGCGGCGCGGGCGGCGGCCGCATCCTCCACAACCACCACCACCCTCTGGCTCTCCATACCACCGCTTGCCTCTCTTAAGGATCAAAAGAAGCTAGCTGCCTGGGGGCTGGACTGGGTAATTATCCTCCATGTAAGTATTGTTGTACCATGAAAGCTCAACAAGCTAGTCTTTCTTGGCCTATCCTACTTGCACTTGTGAGGTGAGGAAGTAGCTAGACTGGCTAGATTAGTAGTCGCTAATAACAACTATGTACAGCTTGGCTGTGCATATACAAGCCGATGGCTAACGGTGACTGATGAAGGATTAATAGAGCATAGTAGAGGTGTAGCTAGCTAGAGTAGATTAAGAAATGATGAAGTGGTCATGGCTTGCGTGGAGGAGGAGGAGGAGGAGTAGGAGGAGGAGGAGAGAGAGAGCAAGGGAAGGAAAGGGACCTCTTAGGCCATAGCTGTGTGTGTTAACATACCGATGTTAACAAGCATAATTGAATTGAATGGACTGGTGGCCTCTGTGTGTGTGTGTGTGTCATGACTTGATGGCATGCATATATGGCTTGGCTTGCCTGTGGAATCTCGTTTTAATTATTGCTAGCTTCTTGTATCTCCGACCTAACCCCGTGGCTCATTCAGTTTGTGTAGGCGTATGCATGCATTGCATATTTGCATTGACAGGTCTTTTCCTTGCCATTACCTTAACCACCACCGGTACATATGCATTGCATTGGAAGGTCTTTGTCACGCGTTAGAGGTTAGCAGTGGATTAGGCCATTACTTTAGGGGTTCTTGTTATCCCATCTTAACAATTTCCTATTACAATTCAATCGACTCTGATGTATGCATACTTTTCCCCTCTCTCTAGAGATGTATGCATACTTTTCCCCTTTCTCTCTAGAGAATGAAGCTAGCTGAAGAAAGAGTCGAAACACATTGCTTGTATGAAATGAGATGAGACCGGCCGGGTAGAGCTCTCTTTAATATCCTTGTATTCTTTTTAAATTTGTTTGACGATGGACTTACTTGAGGAAGTATATAATCAAAGTAGACATACGGTGAAAGGATGAAAGTAAGTAAACAGGGACGTTAGATCAAACTTGGATGGTTCAGATCTAGGTGGAATCCCACCTCCTCCACTTAAACACGTTTTACACATAACCCTCTAGAAAAATTATAAATTTTCACACCTTAAGTGGAGGAGGTGGAATTTCACCTAGAGATCATTCAAGACTGATCCGATGCCCATATTTACTTACTTTCAGCGTATACTTTCTCGACTTACTAATGGACTTGTGTCGTCGTCTTAATTAGCTAGTGTAGCAGTTGATTAATTACGTGGAACCGCTTAAAAAATGATACTTTCTCGACATATTTTTTAGGTTGGCTGCCCTTGTTGAACAACTAAGAATACTGTGCGCCAATTAGTCGGAGATGCAACATCTGTCATCAACACGTATGTACCATACTGAAAATTGCAAGTACATATGAGGTATATATTGCATCAGTGATGATGCCATGGCCTGCAAAAGGGAACCTGAATATGCGTAGTGTTAGTATTCGATTTCCAGGATAAGGCTTGCTCGTATATACCTGACGTACGTAGGTACGTATCGATCTATGTATCGTCCAGTAAATGGTCGCTGCTGAGAAGCTGTTTCAGGATCAGTTCCTGCCGGTTCGGCAGTACAGTAGAGGGACTCATGTTTCAGATTGTTACCTAGTCTGACGCCTGAGTACGTTATGGATCATGATGAAATGGTCGAAAATTAAAATGCATTGCAGCCGGCTGTCTACTAATTAACGACGGCTCCATTTTGCTTCAGATGAAGAGCACTGTATTAGATCTGAAAGCACTTTTAAGTCGACTGGTTTTGAATTGTAGTAGCTAGGTTGATTTGATTCCGCTTAATCAGCGTGATGACTGATGACAAAGAAAGAAAATGCATCATGCGTGCAATATGCATGCAGGGCAGAGGCAGCAACAAAAGGCCCTGTTATACAGCTTTTGCCCTGTTGGCAGTTTTGGTTGTCCTCTCTCTCCCCCCTTGGCAGGCAGGCACGTCTGTGCAGTGTATTTAATTTGGGACATCGTCATCTAGCTGCATCCATTAATCAATTACCTGTGACCGACCAACTCCATGCCATGCCCTTCGTGTACACTTGTGTTTTCTGGGAGTGGGATCACTCTCTGTAGATATATATATTCTTGTTTCAAAACAGTCTCTTGAGAAGTAAATAGCGGTTTTAGAGTATAATTCTTCTTCTTTTGCAAGCTCTAAAAGTTTGTTGTTCGGGCTTGTTTGGATAGGTGAAGATTAGGGACCCATCCCTTTGGTTCGCTGGCCAAAGTTTTCGTTTGGTTACACTAGGAGGCTGACGTGACGTGAGGTGACGTGACGAGTCTTGAGTGCGTATGTACTATGTGAAGCTTGTTGTTCTGAAAGCAAAGAGAAAAATACAACACCAACAACAAAACAAACATGGCGAGGAGGAGGAGGAGCAGAAGCACCCTTAATTTTCAGCTAGCTGTGCTGTGGTCGGATGGGTTTGCTTTCTCGTGTCTGGTGGTGTAGGTAGGTCCTTTCGGTGAACCTAGCTAAGCTTCCTCCACCACGACCACGTACGTCCGCTCCGAGACGATGATGATGGTGACATGTACACACCTACTCCTACCAGTATCTATCATGTATGTACTCTCCTCTCCTCCCCTCCCCTCCGTAAAAATAATAAAAATAAAAATGTTATGTTATTCTTGTGAAATGGCTGAAAAAGGATTTATTTAAAAAATTCTATTTGTGACCGGAGGAGCGATTAGTATATCACGTAATTTGCTCACATCAAAGAAAGAGAGAAATATCTCTCCAAACTCCAGCCCACTCATTTCCTTATTTCATGGATAGTGGATGATATATCACTGCTAATAAAACCACTAATCCAACTCATCATTAATTCATGCCAACCAACCAGTAGTCCTTCGTCCTACACGCTGATTGCAATCAAACAAATAAATACTCATGGCTATCCTGCACACTCGTTCCATTCGACTAATGCAGTAACAGGTGGTACATACCTCAATAGAGCACTCCAGGTGTGCTTTACTCCTTAAAAAGGAAAAGCAACGAACAGGAGAACCCCACAACATAGAAAACAAAAAACTTTAAAATAGTTGAACTCGAACCAGTACCAATACTTCTGTTAACGATGCACTCCATGACTTCTGATAAGTACTTTAAATCCACGTTATACTCACAGACAACATTGCTACACTAAAAAAGGGCAAAAGTTACTGAGTTAAGCCCAGCATTGTGTCCCATGAATGAGATCGGCCAATACAACCAAATCTCAAAACACAAGGTACACACTAAGGGCACAGCACAGCTTTTACCTATAAAAGCATAAGCTGCTCATCTACTGACAACTCTTACACATCACTTGGTATAATAACCACATGAATGACAAACCTGCCTACAGCCCCAGTGGAGACAAGGGGCATGTACGGGGCACGCTAAGTTCCATTTATTTGCAGAAAATAGTACGACAGATGCACTATGGTAAAGGCTACAACAACGGCGAGTATGACAGACAGTACAAGTCTGCTATCATCAACCTCTTCCATAAGAACCACGGTGCGGATAAGAGTTTCCCTGGCCATCCCTTCCCATGTTTCCATAGCCTCTGCCACCGTAGTACGACCCACGGGAACGACCACCACCACGGTAACCACGCGCACCACCACGGTAGGGCTGGCGATGCCTTGGAAAATCACCAAAAGTCTGCAAAAATAACCATCAGCAAAACATTGAAAATAGAATATCAAGAAAGAAGGTGGCCACTGTACCTCTGTGTCTAGTTTCCTCTGTTCTGAAAATTTTGTCCTTCCGTTTTGCCCTCCACGTCCAAATATTCCACCAGAAAGGGAATCAAAAAAATCATCCTTGACATAAACAGGCTGCATAATGGTTGAAAGTCAGGTTAGGTTCTTGCCACAACAACAACAACAACAAAAACCATCGATATGTCCAACACAATGCTAAAGATCATCTAACCTTAGCAGCCAACTCTAGAGAGTCTGTTTCCTCATCCTCCAGGTCTTCATCAAACACATCATCTCCCAGTTCACCATCTTTATCCCTTGACTGGGATTTCTTACCAAGATGACCCCAGACTTCATCCTTGTTAAACTTCTCATTCATGGCCATGAAATCAAATTCTTCGGTAAAATTTGTTACAGACTGCGAGAACTGCACGACAAGAAACTAGAAAGTCAGAATATTTCTATAAGTAGACGCCAACCAGTACCAAAAAAACATGTAGACATGGTGCAAGAGGCCCTCTCCAAAAGAGAAAACATGAAGTACGCCTCGCTAGGGCTATGAAGGTTATGCTCTAGAGTATCATGTGTTTATGGGCCTATTTGGCCTAGCTTCAGCTTCAGTTTATAGTGTTATAAACTGCAGTCAAGGACAAGCAGGTGCTTTAGTTTTTTTTTCTCAAATCGCTAAAAGCCAAAGCCCTTCTTCCACTATAAGCCCCTAAAAAGGCTTAAGCTAGTGGCACAGGGGCATAGGGCTATTGGGAATTACAAGGCAAAGCCCCAATAACAGAAAAACATCAGCTGGGTTAAATAGGCCCCACAGCAGTGTTATTAAGGTATCGCCTAGGCGATGCCTAGTCGTCGACTAGGCGTCCAGGCGGCCGGCGGGAGACACCATGGCCCAGCGCCTCGCCTGAAGTCAGCCTGGTGGCCACCTGGATGGCCTGGTTCGCGGTAGCAACGCCTATGCGTCCGGCTTGGCGTTCGGGCTGCCGCCTGGAGAGGAGGCTATGTATGTGAGGGAAGTCAGGGGTTCTGGAAAAGACAGGTGAAAAGAGTACAGAGATCTCACGAGTGCAGAGGAAACCCTAGGAACGGAACCGCTGCTAGCAACTGCGCCTCCGCCGCGACCGGCGACCACCGACCGGTAATCCCCTCTGCCTCTCCTTCCCCCTTCACATCCCCCTCTGCTTCCGATGTTGGCGACGCCATCGTCCGCCCCTCCGCGCTCCGCCAGCATCGCCACCCCCTCGGCATCGCCCGCCTCTGCAATCTGCATCGCCTGCACCTGCCGCTCTCCATCGCCTCCCCCTTTGCTTCTAGTACTAGCATCAGTCAGGACGTCAAGGAGCTAATCGAGTCGGTCTCTTTGTTATTCACCTCCACTTCTAGAGTTCTAGTACTAGCAGCAGCAGCAGTCGGTGTCTCGGTGACTCGGTGTTTTCTAGCTGGCCACCTTCATTGCTGAACATTTTCATGAGTTAAGCCTAGCTGGCCACCTCCGCTTCTAGTGCTAGCAGCAACAACAATCGGTGTTTTCTAGCTTGTTGCTTGGCTCAGTTGGCTTAGTGTTGAACTGCTTGTATTGTAGCCAAGAGTAATACATGCATGTATTGCTAATGGATTAGTCATCAGTGTTGATTGTTGAACTGCAATCTTCTTCATGTATTACTACTGCATGTATTGCTAATGGATTAGTCATTAGTGATGTACATAGGAAACTTGAACTATATTTCAACTTAAAATCTGAACTAATTGGTCGCCTAACTGTCGCCTAGGCGTCCAGGCGCCCTGGAGGTGACTCGCCTCGCCGGGGCGCCGTGATAACCCTGCCCCGCAGTGTCAAAAGTTAAGAGACAATGCATCTAAAACAATGTAGGGTACTTCGATTTCTTAAGGAGTTTGGTATCACTAGTAGGGAGACCCCACTTAGATCAGGAAAATAGTACAGATTTGTTGAAATCCACCCTAAAAACCTAGTTTCAGTGATATAAGATATTGTATTGTTAAGTGAGTTTGCTGAATGTCCTATGTAGAGGAGTTTGTTAGGGGAAGGCTTTCCTCTGGGTCTTTTAGCGGTTTTCTTCAGGTAGTAAGGGGGTAGGGACAGAGATACACAGAATAGCTCTTTAAGTGGTTTTTCTTAGCTGTTTGTGAGCGGGTGGGTGGAGCTTGGGAGGGGTAGATGGAGGAGTTATAGGACTCTTTACAATGAAGTAAAGCTAAAAAGCAATTGCAAATAGGTAAGTATAGGTGACAAATTAAGGCCCTATTTGGGGGGGGGGGGGGGCTTAAAACCAGCTTAAGCTTCTGAAAAGCCAGTAAACCCCCCCAAACAGCTCAGCTTTTAAGCGGCTTTTGATATAAGCTAAAACCATATATAACTAACAAAAGCTGAAAGCTAGGCTGGACCTACTTTTGCAGCTTATTACTAAGGGAAATTAGCTATTTATTAAATGGTCTCTTATAAAAAGCTACGGCCGTTTTTCAGCTCAGAAATCCAAAAAACAGCTTTTCATAAAAGCTATAGCTCCCCCAAACAAGCCCTAAGCTTATCGAGAAATAATAAACACCCAAGGATGTATGCTCAGCGGTCAACACAATCAAGTTTTGCATCTTAACAAAAGAAGTATTCTCTCTAGTCCCAATGTTAACAATAGAGTTATCTGTTACCTCTCAAAAAATCATGTTTGGCATTGATAAAATGAAGCTGCTTACGATAATTTGAATGACATATGTGTTATAAAAAAATACAGAGTGTTGTTCTTTCAAACAAGATGATATAGCAAAAGAAACCGCGAGCACCATAGCACCACAGAAAACAAAAATTGTACAATAGCATTTGGGATCTAAAATGCATTCAAAATATACAATGAGAACAAAAACAATCAAGAGATACTGGAATATATCAGGCATACCGCACTGCCTCTACCCCTTCCCCGGCCCCTAAAGTTGTGATGGCTGTGTGAACCAGCTCCATTGTACTGAAAACAAAATAATACAGGACATAATGAAGGACATATTTTCTAACAATACATATAGAAAAATGAAAGCGATAGGCAAGAAATTTATTATGAGGAAATATGCAAGGTTAATTTAACAAAATGGTATTTCATAAGCAATTTTTATGTAAGCAAAAGTTTAAGAACTCTTAATTATGCATTAAAAAACCAGATGGTTAGGGAGGTGTATGTCAGGTTGCCGACATCGTACTCCGCACTACCTTGAAAGTGCCTACTTTCAGGGGGGGAAATGTCACCTCATTTATCTCATAAAATCCTAATTTTCAAATTGTTTGTTAAGTTTTAAACTGGAAGTCAACACCTGTAAAATAAAACACATCACTATTTCTGCTTAAACATTTGCTGCCACAGGAATAATGATAGGTTTTCTGATTTTAGAATAGTAGCAAAAGAAAAGGAAAAGAGGAACTAGCAGATTAACTTTGTCAATTTACTCAGCCAAATTAAGAAAGCTTATGCTAATAAGTTCACCAAGTAGTTAATTTCTTAGTATAACTCTGAAGCAAATAATGTATCCAAATATGTACACATGATTATGCACATAAAATCATGATTACAATTAACAAAGCTATTTTGCCTCACTAAGCACAGGACAGGCATAGAAAGCTGGCATACCTTTTGAGTTGTTTGTTTTGGCAATGGTAGTATAGGTTCCTTATTTTCAGGTAGAGCACGTGATGGTGGATCAGGTAGCAACGGTTCTGCAACCCATGATTTAGGATTAACTGGCTTGACATCTTTGCTGCCCATCCGTAGAGGTGTCTGCATGGACTGAGACAATGAAAGTATGGATGGAACATTCTGCAATAGCTGACCTGATGATGCCAACAAAGGTGCTGGCATCTCCATTTGGGCTGGGCTAGATGAGGTAGCAGTCGAAGAAATTGCCTGAGATACTGTTTGGTATGCCAATGTTGAGCCTGGAATAGCGGCAATCTTACCGCTAACAAGAGAAGTTAAGTTCTGTGACGCTGTTGCACTGGTTTCAGCCATGGAAGTTGGCTGGCTGGCTAAAGGAAGAGTGGCGCCAAGAGATGCCACCGAAGGAGTAAACAAAGGCCCCATGTTTGGCAGCAGAGGCTTTGAAGTTTCTGGAGCTAACAAGCTAGCAGAAGCAGATGCTGCAGTAGCGGGCAGGATACCTGAGGAAGGACCTTGACTAGAAACAGGTGGTTGCAACAAGGGGGGCTGGAGTTCTGACAGTTTTTGTGGCCCAGATGGTAAAGAGGGATTCAGTCCTGGATATTGGAGAGTCTGGGGAACCGATAATCCTGGCGTGGGCTGAAGCAAAGGAGGTTGCTGCAAATGAGTTGGAAGCCCACCTGAAGGTGCGTAGTATCCCTGCCAATACATTGGGGGAACTGAAAGTGCTGAAGCACTTCCAGCAGGAGGTGGAGCAGAAGATCCCCACGGAGAGCTCCCTGGTTGATAAAGAGGAATATTACTCTGAAAACTTGGCCTCTGAAGACCATATTGAGCTGCCTGGGAGCTGAGGTCTGGTAAAACTGCACCCCCAGCAGATGGCAAACTTGAAGGAGTCGATGCTGGTTGAGAATAATGTGACTGCAGAACAGAATTGTGTGATCTGAGCAGCCCTAAAGGAATAATTTCTATGTTTTTGCTTCATAATGGTACCTGGATTATGGCAGGATCGTTGTGCAGGGGAGCTGGTTGTGGTGGCGGTGGTGATGATTTAACTTGCAAATCCTGTAGAAGCAAATCAATTGACCCAGGTAAGACACAAAGACAAACACAATAAATCAAATGGATACCAGATAATGTAAAGCGAATCAATTGTCGAAACGACAGAAATAATCCAAAAATAGTATCCTACCAGTCTGCACTTGAGCCCACTAAGTGGAAATCAGGCACCAGTAATGTAAAGGAATTATTTAGAACATGTATCCGTACAAGAACGCAAAAGTAATTTCAGCTACTTGATGTTACGCAAAGGGCCTTATTCATAGTGCCATATATATACACCTTGATATCACTTCCCCTAAAGAGGATGTACTCGTAAACTTTGTCGCTAGCAGGGATTAGCATTCCATCATTCTTCCGCCCTTCGGTTCCAAATGATCGCACTACAAAACAGGAAATGAACAGGTGTAAACCGCTACAGTGGCACGAACAAAGCGTGAAACAATGCGCCGGAATGTAAAGAGCTGAGCTAGCGAAGCAAACATCTCGGGCTGATACATTTTTGTTCAGTTATTAGAGGATGCAACGGGCGGCTTTAATAATTCGTAATAAAAAGGCGAAAACTAGCGAAGGCCGACATCTTTCTATCAGGTAAGGTTCCAATTTTTTTTTGGACATTTCCTCGATTCCCCGAGCATAACAAGGTTAGGGACTACGGTTTGCCTCATTGGACGCACCAGGGAACATGAAATCTAGGGCTAAAAGAAGCGCATCTGAGAAAATGAGAGGAGCAGAGAGGGGGCGCGCGGGGAATGAATTACCATTGCGCAAGCCGATGCTGGACTCCTCGGTGTTGATGTTGTAGAGGACGCCCTCGTACCTGATCTCGCTCTTGGAGGTGAGGCTGATGAGGCTCCCGATGTACGACTCCGGCGAGGCCGCCCCGCCGCCGGGGCCGGCCGCAGCCGGCGGCCGCGCAGCCGAGGACGACGACGGTGGCACTTCCGCCGCCATGGCCGCCGCGGGATTTGGGGGAGCGGGGCAAGGGCTAGGGTAGGGTTGGGGTTGGGGTTGGGGTTGGGGCTAGAGGTGGTGCTGGTGCGGACGAGAGGAAGAAACCCTAATCGGCTGATCCGTTTGTGTTGTGCGCTTCGCTTGGATGCAGTTTTTTTCGGCCTCTAGTCTTGTCTCACTCTCTTGTGTTTGGCTGATAAATTAAACGGGCTTGGTCGGTCGGACGATCATCCCGCCCGGCGATTTACGGCCCAGATTGGGTTTTTCTTTTCTTTTCTTTTCTTTTCTTTTCTTTTCTTTTCTTTTCTTTTCTTTTCTTTTCTTTATAGCAATGGTGCTGATCCTACTCTAAAAAAAACGATCCGACTCATGTGCGCCATTGCATTCATAACTGCCGTCTTCGTATTTGTATCGAATTCATAACAGTGAATATTTCAATTGTTCTCATTCGATGTTCTAGTTTAAACCACCTTGTATTTATATTGAATTCATCTCGACCCACCTTCTACGTCAAATTAAGTATCTGTATCTGTCATCATCTCCTGTGTTGCGGAGAGGGTTGTAGCGTACAAAAGCTTTCCTTGTCTTTTGTTTTCTTCATCAATAACAGGCTTTGCGCTTTAAACTCGATTTGTCACTCAAGTTTCTCTGCTTAGATACGGTGATGTGGGACTACTAGTGAAAAATCCCCAATCTTGGTTGTTCATCAATTTTAGGCGCTTTACTAAGTCAAATCTCCAATCTCTAATGCAATCCACCTTTTGTGAATGTAATCGACGGATCGCTTGTCAAACCAGTAGGTTGCATTTTTTTTCAGCTCGTTTCTACCACCACTTGAAGAAAAGAAGACCTATGTCACGATTTTATAGAACACAAAGACTCTTTTTGGACATCTTCTGATCGTGCAGATTCTGAATTATGGAAGAAGCTGATTTTGAATTATGGAAGAAGCTGATTCTGATTATTGTAGGAGAATCGGGTCGGGCTGGCTACGTGTGGAGATGGAAGACCGGACCAGTAAGAATCAGCTAGTATCCGGATTCTGATTTTATGTAGTGGCAAGCTTCTAATTATGAGAGAAATTGTCAAGAATCATCCAGGTAAATAATTTGATTTTTTTTAAGCAGAAACTAGACAGAAACTGTCCCGAAGGAGCGAAGTGTTTGTATGAAGGCACTATGTCAAGTTTGGCGTATATGCGTGTTGAGAAAGCACGGCAGTCTGGCTAGCTGGTTTTCATTCTTGTATTGAGCTCGACGATTGCAATGCTCCCTCTGTCTAATAAATAAAATCTCTCTTTTCCTCGGAAAAAGAAAAGAAAAGTTTGGTGTATGGCACAGACTCTGATCTAAATTCGTTCAATGTCTAGTTCATTCAATATTTAAAAGCTTGCTGAAATTGTTTTAAGATCATAGTAAAAGTAATATAAAAAAGGTAAGTTATGGTAATATCTTCTTCGAGTGCTGAGGTGTTAGCAGAGGAGACGATCCCAGTCAGCAAATGGATGAGCCTCCTTATCCTATCCTCCCACGCTTTGGAGTCGGACACCACACCAGCGCATCGCATGCATGCCGCCCCGGCCTCACCGCAACCGCAACAATGTCGCGCCGAATTCTCAACACCTCCAAACCTACACTGCCGTCACCTCAGCACCACCAGCCGCCGCAGCCACCAAAGCTCGGTCGACGCGCCGCTGCCACCGCGGTCGCCATTGCGGCCGCACCTGCGCTCCTCAGAATCTCACCCGTGGCACTGGTGCCACCATCCAGGGCGCAGGAAGCGGTTGCCACCGCGGCGCCCTGCATCGCCGGGCTGCCCGTCACGGCCAAGGCCTTCCTGGACGTGTCCATCGGCGGCGAGCCGGCCGGCCGCATCACCGTCGGTCTCTTCGGCGAATCGGCCCCAGCCGGCGCATCCCGGTTCCTGTCCCTCGTCAAGGGCATCGGGTACCGGCGCAAGGAGTTCGTCAAGATCGTGCCGGGCTACGTGCAGCACGGCGGCGTGGTGTCGTACGCGGCGAACCCGGCGGTGACCGACCGGCTCGTGGTCGAGATGGAAGCCGTGCGCGCGCAATGCGGGGGCACGGGCGCGCTGCACGCGGCGGGGGCGGTGTCGATCGTGGTGAGGGACCCGAGCCTGCCGCCGCCGAAGCCGAAGCTGGTGGCGAGGGGCGGGAAGCTGGAGATCGAGCAGGAGGAGGTGGGCGTGGCGCCCAACGCCACCGAGTTCGTGATCGCGACGAGGGACATACCGGAGCTGGACGCGTCGGCGTTGGTGGTGGGGAGGGTGGTGGACGGCATGGACGTCGTGGACAAGATCGCCAGCGTGCCCACCGTGAAGGACAACACCGGCTCGCCCTACTTCAGGTCAGTGCCACAGCCATATATATATACACGTTACTCTCTCTGTCAGAATCCTCCTGAGCTTACTAGCTAGTTACTTCTGTTAGCCACATATATACATTTGGACTCAACTCTGTAATTAACTCTGTTTCTTTCTCAGAAATCACAAGGCAATGTTGGATTCGCAAATTAAGGTTGGCATAACATAACTTAAACTGGATGTATGTGTGTTTGCATGCAGAGTGGCCAAGTTGATCGGTGACAAGAGAGCGGTTGTTGCAGAGCGAGGGTTCAACCGCCCATACACCAAGATTCTAGTCACCAATTGTGGTGTGGTGGATGAGCAGCAGTAGAGCAATCAAGCTAGACGTACCACTCATTCATCAATCTCTCTACTTAGCAATACATATGTGATTTTGATTTTTTAAAAAATAGATGGTTACATAACTCCATTTGTGATATTTTTAATATTATATATTATTGGAGAGAATATACGGTTGGAAATATTAGAAATTTTATCAATATTTTAATCCACAGAATTATGTAAATCATGATTAAACAAAGATGCATTTCTTGTTCAAAGCCAAAGGTACTAGATAACAGATTATCTATCTCATACGCAAAGACTAATGAACAAGAAATCAGCATGAATAAAACACGGTATAAGTTAATATACCCTTGAGCCGGTACCACCGTTGGCACAGGCGCAGGCAGAACATTCTCGTTCGCCATGACGGTCGAAGTAGACGATCACAGGTTGTCGCAGTGAAGCGTTGGTGCAGTGAAGAGGTTGATGCGGTCGCGAGCGCGTTGCGGTGCGCGAATACGCTTCAGAACACCTTTCGAGCGATCGCGTGGTCGCTCCCCAAAACCTTATCGACCTTCTATCTCGAGCAAGATCTCAAGAAGGGCGAGGTTCCGAGGCTCGCTCCTCTGCTACTTGTGCGCGCAAAACAGAGGCGGGAATGCAAAGGACAAGCAGCAGAACAATGGAGTATGCGGAAGAGTCAAGCGGATCAAGAAAAGCACGGTACCGTGGCTCTCCTTATATAGCCTCGCGATATGCAACGGCGGCGAGCAGGAGTTACGACCATCAACTCATGTAGCCGTTACGATGAATCGACGATCATTATGCGACCATCAACCACGCCGTTATGAGATAATCGGCGGAAGCATCGGTCACATTGATCACTACGGCATCTTGGTCAATATATCAAACGGCAAAACAAACCGCCCCGCCAAAGACATCACGTCCGGCTGGCTCGGCTCGGCTCGCTGCTGCTGCGACGCGCGTCTCGCCTCGCTCGCACTCGCACTCGCGACACGCGACACGCACACGCCACGCCACGCCACGCCACGCTCGGCTCGGCTCGGCTACGGCAGCAGCAGCGTGGCACGACCTTTACCCTTTTCTACCTTGCTAATTGAGAGACACACAACTCAACTATTTAAGTTGGTCAAACCTTCTCTCAATTACCCATATGGTACTAAACCAATTTCATGACTCCTAGTATTCTAATGGGCCTTTTGGAATTTCTATTAAATTAATTATGGGCCATCCCATAATAATCTAACAATCCCCACCAAATTTCAAAGGCACATTTGAAATACTCTGCTCCAATGTAGTTTGATATACCGCTTTTCGATGGAGACTGTTAAGTTGAACTTCCATCTAGAACAAAGGTTACGCTCTTCCACAACCAACAATGGACTATGCCTTGAATTGACAGCTTTGTGCGAACAAGTTTCACCAAAGTCCTTATCGATACTAGGTCGCTAAATGCATCCCTCGGTTTGGAGCTTATAAGTCATACTCCTTAGCCTTTCATGAGCCTCTAGAGATCACCCAATCTCATAAACTGTGACTAGCAATCGAACTCATATAGGTGTATTCCTCATAAGATGTTCTCAGAGGACAACATCTCGCTTATCAAAGCCACTCGGAATACATTAAAGTATAACCAACCCGCCATACGAATAGGAGAGTTATTGCATCTCAAACGGAGTGGGCCAAATGTATACTCTCCTCTCGGCCAGTCACTAGCTTGTCTCAACATCCTAATTCACGGGATCTCCGATCAAATAGGATGAGTTACCACTAAGACATGACTTTATGTGGGTCTCAAGCCCATCTCCCTCGATGCTTCATCTATCACATTCCGTGATAGTCCCTTTGTAAAAGGATCGCCAAGTTTTTAGCCGTCGGACATAGTCCAACGCTATAACTCCGAGTTTCTCATTTTCTGACGGACTTCAAACGCCTCTTAACGTGCCTTGATGACTTCATGTTATCCTTAGAAATTTACCTTGACAATCACCGTCGATTGTCACAGTTCAAAAGAATAGCGAGCACGGCTTCTCAACCACCGGTAAGTCCTTCACAAGTTCACGCACGATCGGCTTCCACGAGGCGGTATCTAATGCCGTGAGTTCGCTTCCATTGTAGACCTCGTTAAGATGGTGCGCTTGCAAGACTTCGAGAAACGACTCCACCACCCAATGTGAACACATATCCACTTGTGGCTTTTATTTCATCAAGATCGATATCCGGTTTGAATCACTATAACCCTCAAGTACCTAGGGTACCGGTGTAGTGAATTCCATAACTTGATGTCCCTTTTAGATAGCGCATTACTCTCTCAAGAGCATGCCAATGATTATCTCCGGGTTTGAAACAAACCGGCTTAGTTTGCTCACAAAGAAACGAGATATCGTGCCTTGTTGCACTAGCTAAATACATCAATGAACCAATGATTTGGGAATATCTCAATTGATCCTTTGCTATTCGTTGGTTCTTTCGTAATAGCACACTTGGATCATACGGCGTTGGAGCAGTTTGCAATCGCTATAGCCAAAGCGACTCAACACTTTTCCACATAATGGGATTGCTCAAGAGTAATCCCACCGTCACCTTCTCTTAACAATTTAATGTTTAAGATGACATCCGCTACTCCCAAATCTTTCATTTCAAAGTTTTGGACAAGAAGTCCTTGACTTCCTTAATCACATTAAGGTTTGTCCCAAAGATCGATATGTCATCAACATACGGACACATGATCACTCCTTCACCCCCACCATAGCGGTAATACACACATTTGTCGACTTCATTCACAACAAAGCGGCGAGATGTTAAAGTTCTGTCGAACTTCTCGTGCCCATCGCTTAGGTGCTTGCTTAAGGCCATACAAAGACTTCAACAACTCGCACACTTTTCCTTCATGACCCTTTACTACAAATCCATCAGTGATCCATATAGATTTCCTCTTCCAACTCTCTATTAAGGAAAGCCGTCTTTACATCCATCCGATGGATGATCGACCGTAGGAGGCGATCAAAACAGATGAGTACTCTAATAGTGGTCAATCGGCAACGGTGAGTAAGTATCAAAGAAGTCCTCGCCTTCTTTCTCGGTATAACCCTTGGCCACAAGCCTTGCCTTGTACTTTTCAATCGTACCATCAGCCTCGGCTTTTCTTGAACACCCACTTACATCCTACGTGTTTACACCCATATGGACGTTCAACAACTTCCCAAGTTCCATTGCTCAAGATGGAATTCATCTCACTGGACCGCTTCCTTCCAATAGTCGTTCCGAGATGAATAAGCCTCCTCAATGGTTCTTGGAGTATCATCCACTAGATATACAATGAAGTCATCACCAAAAGACTTTGTAGTCCTTAGTATCTTACTCTTACGAGTTACTTCATTGCCCTCATCTATTGGATTTTCCTCAAAAATGGGCTCAATTTGTATAGGAGTGGAAGGTTTAGGAGAGAAGATAGATTCTTGGCCGATGAGCTAAGTGTCTCTTTCATAGGAAATAAGTCCTCAAAGAATGTGGCATCATTGGACTCAAAAATTGTACCTTCATTCATATCGGTACTCAGATTTCACTATTAAGAATCTATATCTAACGCTGTGAAAAGCATAACCAATAAAGACACAATCAACGGTTTTGGTCCAAGTTTACGCTTCTTTGGGACAGCACATTCACTTTAGCCAAACAAACCCCAAAGTACGTAAATAGGAGAAATTTAATCTTTTCCTCTCCCATTCCTCGAATGGTGTGATTTCTTTATTCTTTGTAGGAACCTGTTTAGGACATGACATGCGATCAATATAGCCTCACCCCACCATCCCTTGGAAAGTCCCATTGTTTCTAACATGGCGTTAACCATCTCGTTAGAGTACGGTTCTTTCTTTCGGCAACCCCGTTTGATTGGGGCGAATAGGGAGGCGTTCTCTCATGGATTATTCCATGTTCCTCGCAGAATAAATTAAACTCATTAGAAAAGTATTCTCCACCACGATCTGACCTAACCCGTTTGATTTTTCTCTCAAGTTGGTTCTCAGCTTCAGCTTTATAGATCTTAAAATAGTGAAAAGCCTCATCTTTTGACTTTAATAAATACACATAGCAATATCTAGTAGAATCATCAATCAAAGTCATGAAATACCTCTTACCACCCTTTGTCAACTCCCCGTTCATCTCGCATAAATCGGTATGAACTAGTTCTAACGGTGCCAAATTTCTCGCCTCAGCTGCCTTGTGAGACTTGCGAGGTTGCTTAGATTGCACACACACTTGACACTTAGAACCTTTGACTTGGGTAAATTTTGGGATTAAATTCATACTGGCTAACCGCATCATGCAACCAAGATTAATATGACAAAGTCGTGAATGCCAAACATCAGTCTCATGATTACAAACATGATTCACAATTTTATTCATGTCCGTCAAAGACAAGCGGAACAAGCCTCCGCTCTCATAGCCTTTTCGAAATAAAAGTTCCAATTTTAGAAACAACACATTTATTGGATTCAAAAACTAGCTTAAAACCATCTCTACACAATAGAGACCACGACAAGGTTTTTATTTATCACGGCACGTGATGCACGTTCCTCGATCAGACGACTTTTCCGAAGTAAACTTCAAGTCAATCGTGCGACTCCACGCACAAATGCTGCGACCCATTCTCCATCAACACGGAGGTAGCCCTCGCGACTGGTAAGAAGAGAATAAGGATCTGTCAAGACAAACATGTATATTGGCCCCGTGTCAATCCACCAATCAGTGAACGACATACCGATAGAGCGGTAGGTATTGAAACATACCGGATGTTCCTCCTCGATATTGCCAATAACAACGTTAGCGGACTTTTTCGCTTATTGTCTTTGCGATCGTGGCAATCCTTTGCCCAATGATCGCACCATTCTGCACAAACCAGTTTTCCTTTCCTTTATTCTTCTTCTTCTTGAAGCTAGTAGTTTGAGCGGCCTTGTTCTTGTTCTCGGGCTTTTGGACTTATTTTTATTCTTCTTGTTTAATTGAAAGATTTTCTTTTGTACCACATTAGCACTAGAACTTTCTTTCCGCGTATATCTTTTGCCCTCGCTTTCTCCTCAACATTTAGAGACCCAATGAGACCAAAGAACGCGAACTCTTGTCTCTTGTGTTTTAGAGTAGTGGCAAAATCCCTCCAAGAAGGTGGCACTTCGCAATGATGCATCCCGCCACAAACTTATCGGGTAATGCACATGTAAAATTCTCAAGTTCTTTCGCAAAGCTTGAACCTCATGAGCTGTTCTACTACAGAGTGGTCATCAACCATCTTGTAGTCATGAAATCGCTCCATGACATAGAGTTCACCGCCGCGTCGGAGACTCGAATTTTGCCCCAAGTGCATCCCACATTTCTTTACCACTTGGCAAAATCATGTACACTTCAACAAGATTTTCTCCAAGAACACTAATCACGCGCGCTCTAAACAAGTTATCCGCGGTAGTGAAGGCACTCTCTGCTCGGGAGAGAGCCCACTCAGCCGTGGTTTGCCTTGCAACGTGATACACGTTCATGGCGATTAACCACAAAATCATCTTGCGCGCTAACGCTTGTAATTTGCGTCAAATATAGTTGGCTTAAGTGCGGCAAAGAAACCGATGAGTTGTAAAATTCCTAGGATAAGGTTTTTGGATTGTTGGAAATATTAGGAATTTTCTCAATATTTTAATCCACGAATTATGTAAATCATGATTAAACAAAGATGCATTTCTTGTTCAAAGCCAAAGGTACTAGATAACAGATTATCTATCTCATACGCAAAGACTAATGAACAAGAAATCAAGCATGAATAAAACACGGTATAAGTTAATATACCCTTGAGCCGGCATCACCGTTGGCACAGCGCAGCGAGAACATTCTCGTTCGCCATGACGGCCGAAGTAGACGATCACAGTTGTCGCGATGAAGCGTTAGTGCGATGAAGAGGTTGATGCGGTGCGCGACGCGTTGCGGCGCGAATACGCTTCAGAACACCTTCGGCGATCGCGTGGTCGCTCCCAAAACCTTATCGACCTTCTATCTCGAGCAAGATCTCAAGAAGGGCGAGGTTCCGAGGCTCGCTCCTCTCGCTACTTGTGCGCGCAAAAACAGAGGCGGGAATGCAAAGGACATGCAGCAGAACAATGGAGTATGCGGAAGAGTCAAGCGAGATCAAGAAAAGCACACCGTGGCTCTCCTTATATAGCCTCGCGATATGCAACGCGTAGGTGGAGTTACGACCATCAACTCATGTAGCCGTTACGAATCGGCGATCATTATGCGACCATCAACCACGCCGTTATACGGATAATCGGCGGCGATTCTTGGTCACATTGATCACTACGATTCTTGGTCAATATATCAAACGGCAAAACAAACCGCCCCGCCAATCACATCACGTCCGGCTGGCACGGCTCTCGGCTGCAAGCGCATGCGTGCGCGTCTCGTCTCGACTCGACTCGCGCTCGCACTGCGCCACGCCTCGGCTCGGCTCGGCTCACACATGCAGGTGGTACTGACCTTTACCCTTTTCTACCTTGCTAATTGAGAGACACACAACTCAACTATTTAAGTTGGTCAAACCTTCTCTCAATTACCCATATGGTACTGAACCAATTTCATGACTCCTAGTATTCTAATGGGCCTTTTGGAATTTGTATTAAATTAATTATAGGCCATCCCATAATAATCTAACATATACTCACTCCGTTTCCCAATATTTGTCACATGTGATCGAAACTTACTTTCCTAAATACTTGCATAACAAAACAGTAAACGTAGAATAATATAACATTTTTCATTTATATCATCATCTCATAATTTAATTATTGTAATGCTTGTCTCTTTCTTTTTGTACTTCTTTTAATACACATCACGTTGTTTATACCGACGTAGCCGAGTGAATACATACACCCTCTTAATCCCTACATTCTGTGTAGGTCACCCAAATAAAGAGTCATGACGTCTTCTTTTTTTCTTAGGATTTGTACTATATTCTATATTTTTTTAGTGGCCGTAAAAAACTTGTCATCGTCATCGTCATCGAGTTTTATTACATAATATTTCATAATTTATATCTATATAAAAATTAGATTCCTTAATTTATTTTTTCTCAAATTAGCATATATATATATATATATATATATATATATATATAATCAGTGGTGCTCGCTGATTGCAAGATAACTTGGGTGAAAGTTGATCGTGAATGACACATCGATACGAAGCAATGTCGAATAGAAACAACTCGCGGATAGACATAACTTATGAAAATCAGCACGTCGATGTGAAGTAATATTGATGAACAAAGAATAGATCGAAACTACTCTCTCTGTTCAAGTTTATAAGTCGTATCTTTTCAATGGTCTTGTCATAAATATAAGGCCTATTTCATATTCTAATGCAACATTAGTGTGATGTTAACTCTAATAAATATCTATCTTTATCTTATATTTTCTATATACACGTATTGAATACGGTGCTTAGTGGTAATAATTAAAGGTAATCTAGTCGTTTTAAAGATCTTCTTAGTCTATGTATCAAGAAAAAATACGCCGGAGGACTAAGATCAGAGCCTATACTGAAAAGTAAAAATACATTGATGCGTAAATTTCGAATGGTTGAAGATGATCTCGGAGGGTGCCTGTTGGTCCGTATTTATTGGTCTAGTACTCATTCAAGCCGGCAGCGTAAGTAGGTCGGCTGATTATTATCTTGTCGCTTACGTATTCTAGTTCCCTTTCCTGCAGATAAATTTCCTTGCATCGCCTATCTTTATCTTGCATTGCACTCTCTTGTGTTGATGTCGGCTTCTCCTTTCCATCGACCGCAGGAGTCAGGGCTTCGCATGCAAGAAAGAAAATCAACAATCCATGCAATACAAACTTAGCACTAATGTAGCTATCTCCTACCTTCCAGGCCTTGCATCTCTTTCATCCGAATCGGATATCATTTTGATTTGTGATGAGCTCATCAAGATCTTCAACATAATATATAGCATCGAAGATCAATTCACCCGAGACCCGAGTAAAGGTTTCTTGATAGAGTTTGAGCCTCGTGTTTCTTTGGCAGCAACCAACAGTAGCTAGCTAGGTAGTGCCTGAGCAGTTGTTTTCTTTCTGGAGTTCCTTTCATTAGCGGCAAAGAGTTGTAAAGTGGGGCGCTTGATGAGAAATCACTGCAGTAAACTCTATTAGTATATCAAGATGGGACATGCTCTCCACCTCTTCGTCGACTGCCCCATAGCTCGGCAACTGTGGTCGTTCATAGCATGCTGAGTTTGTATGCCATCTCTACAGACAGACCGATTGCGCTTACCTGCTGATCTTGAACATTGGAACCTTCGGCTTTTACACTGCACATCGAACCTTCAGAAAGGGGTCAAAACCCTCATTATCCTCACTTGTTGGTGCTGGTGGAAATAGCGCAACAACAGAGTTTTTCGAGTCGTTTGCGTAACGCATGAAGAAATCGTTCAATCAATCAAAGATGAGGCCTCCAATTGGATTTTCGCAGGAGCAAAATATCTTAAAAATCTGTTACATCGCCCGTCCTAGGGTTGTGCTTGCGTTTTGGTTCTTACTCTTTTCTTTCTAATGTTGTCTGTCTTTTCTATCTGTCTTTCTACCTCGGGTGCAGTCTCCTGCACCTTGTAAGTTCCTAAAACTTTATACCGCTTTCCCTCTTTCTCCTTTTTTTTAATCGCAGCCCGGCTGTGTTCAAAAAAAAAAAAAGATGGGACATGCGGCGGCTCCAACAACCAGCACTGGCCGTTCATCCTCTGATCGACGGAGCCCACGTCCCGGTCGGCGAAGGCCTTCTCGATCGCATGCGCCGCCGGCGTCCACCGCTCCCGACACGAGCAGGCTCTGCCACGGCGGCCGTGCATGTCATGGCCTTCTTCCTTCCCTTCCTCCTCCTTCTTGCGGGGCCTGAGGATGAGGAAGGCCCGCATGTAATATCTTCCGATCTAATTGATATTGGCGCCGGCCGGCCCAGACCACGCTGTTCAAAGTTTCTGCCTGACCTGGCTCCAAACACAGTGTCATAAATAGTTATGTTTTGATATAGATGTAATCAAACTTTTAAAATTCTGACTGTTAATATCTTTTTAAATATTTAAATTGAATACATGAAAATCATACCTAAATATTTGTCACGAAAATTACTTTCATAATATTATAATTTTATTATATTTTATAAATATATTATAATATAAATTAGTGTTCAATGCTGTGTTTTTAGACCGTCCAAAACACCTGATATTTGTGACATGAGAGAATATTACAGTTGAGGCTTTATAGGCTCTGTCTGTGTGGTCCTCATCTTTATCTGATACACAGCCATAGGTGATCCAGATCCTACTGCACACACCTACTCCGTCAGTCCTGCTTGGACACATTCATATCAATTCTCCTCTTTACTCCCGTTTCTTTTCTATTATATATATATAAATATAAAGTAACGGTGGTGGTGCATTTGCTATTTTACTATCACCTCCTCGATCTTACAATGCAATCAGTGTCGATATGTGGGTCTGATCTACGAGTCTAATAGGTATGAAACAATTGAGAAAAATATATAGCAAAACTTTTTAATGTCCTAACAAGCTGTGTATAGAATACGAAAAATTGCTGCCTTTCAATGGAGTCGCAAGTCGAGAGGGTGGAACAAGCGGCTAGAAGCATAACGGCGACCCTATTTTTGAAAGAAAGAAAGAATTTCTCATCCAAGTGAGTCTAATTTCGAGGAGCTGATTGCTCCTCATACAGGAGAGTACAGTCGTAGGTACGTAAGCAAGTCGTGGGACCCATGCCATGGCAACGTACGTTACGACCATTTCGCCCCCACCCATCATACACACAAATTCGCCATTCCATCCACCTGCTCGATCCCGTCAATTCTAGCAGTTAACTGTAACACCTTGTACGTACTTGAGTTTGGTCATCCATCTTAATTACGGCTATATTAATATACAGTTACAGTACTGTCTTAACAAGCCGTAGTGTCAAGCACACAAAATGACTGACCGCTGAGAGATCATGCAAATTAACTAGCTCCATCTGAGCGAGACAAACTCCACTAAGAGAATGTAAGCTAACCAAGCAGGCCTGCCTGGATAATGCGCATGGAGCAGAGAGAGAGAGAGAGCAGAGCAGACCAGCATGCAGTAAAGTAGCAAGCGAAGAATATATAGAAGAACATTCTGAAACTCGACGCACAAAATTATTATTCCTGCTGTAAACTTTGCAACTTACTGTACTCCATACCGGGAGGAGTAGCAAGTGGTAACATGTTGAAGGATGGCCCAAGCCAATTTGAGCGAGGTGATCGAGGTCCCCCAAAAATGATTGTAAATCCACATGGACATGGTAATGGCACTATGGCCCCAATCACATGCATGGCTCATGCCTAGCTACATCGAGTGCTGCCTATGTATGTACGCAGTGCCTAGAAACAAAAGCATCTCTCTCTCTCTCTCCCTCCCTCCCTCCCTCCCTCCCTCTATGGGGCCCCGTCTCATCTCATCTCATCTGATCTGGTGCACATTGCAGCAGTTGCAGGCTTGCAGCTAGCATTGCTTTGCATTTCCTCTCAGCATCTACCCGGCCTCCTTCCTACTAAGACCAACACCCCCCGTCCTTTTTGTTCCTCGAGCTCTCATTTGGCCACTCAGTTCGCCATATATTATGGATCTAATCCAAACCGACCATCAGCTAGCTCTTAATTGGTGGCTTGATGCACTTGTTGGTCCGTGCATCTCGATTGTTCAGACAACTCGAAAATACTACTTTGCTAAGTAGGACTAGGAGTGTGATCCTTCTCTAGGACAGAAAAATACTACTAGTATATCATAGATATCCTCTGTGTTGTTCCTTTGTCATTTAAATGAACTAGGATTGGTCGATTGGACCGATCGAACCGTACAACCAGGACTGAGTGGATTATTGACCGAAAATTCAGAACCATCCTCATCCACCACGTCCACACACACAAAGCTAGGGTCTCCTGGTTTAGTTCGTATTCCAGCATGTGTAACAGACTGATCAACTGCCTAATGGAGTGACAGGTGAAAAAAAAGGAGGAGCTGTATACAAATGCAATAATGCATGCAAGGCTCAAAAGTCAAGCTGCACCATTGCATGATCAAAGTGAGGGTACCCTCGTTCGGTTAGTTCATCTCTAAGGTCTTACCATGCAGCAAGGCCAAGGCCAAGGCCACACACAAAACATGCGGTTGGTTAGTTACCAAAAGTTAGCACTAGTACTACTACTAGGAAGCAGAACCAACTTTCATTAGCGCTGACGAAAAAGAAGTGCAGGCAAGAATATAGTATCATCTTTGATTTTGCTCTTTTCTCAGCTTTTTGGTGGTGTTGCAGTTGCAGGGAGTAGAGCAACAAAAGACCTGTGGCTACGTGGTGTGTGGCGCATGTAACCTCTCTCTGTCTCTGTGCTTTTGTTTTGATCTTGCTATCTTTCCCTGCATTGCACTGTGCAGCAAAATGCAAAGGATCCAGTTCCCAATCCCACTCGGACAGCTAAGGACGGGTGAAAATGGGCTGGATACAGACGAATATTGATCTTCTTTATCTTAACTCATATTTTTTTTTTCCGGATACGGGCTAGCCGGATCCGGATAATTCGATATACGGGCACGAGTTGGATATGTGACGGATTCAGATCGAAAACGAATAAAGATATACGGATAATGGACACATAAATAGATGCCATAGCAACAAAACTAATTGAGCATTATGCCTAATATCGCCAACTCTAATCTGGTTCCAAGCTTACAACCTTAATACAACAACAATACCATTATATCAACAACACTAAAACAATAACCCATAAAAGTTAGCACTTTCAACCAAAACAAAGACACACTGCAATATATCTCCTTCAGAGTTTAGCTCAAACAGAGTTAAGCAAATGTACTTGTACAAAACTTATTTCCGCATCTTTATTTTTGTAGTAATGAATTAACTACACTATAACTTAAAGAAGCATTGCTCTTCTTCAGAGATTTTGCTGAGCTAACTATAAACACAACGCCACCGGTGGTTGCAGGCTTGCAGCTATTTTGTTCTTCAGTATTCTTGGCAAAAATATTTTATTCTTCAGAACATCCATTAGCGACACCAAACGATGGAATGCTATTTTGTAGTACCCTGCCTCAGCCTGCCTCGGTCGAGTTTTCAGTTTGAATTGTGTTTTGCCATCAAAATCAAATCAAATCCCAATTGTACGGGATCTTCTCTTCTGCCTACATTTCCTGCTGTCGCATTGATGCTCATCACTGTTCACCAATCACTCGCAACATCTGCTGTGCTGCACACCGCCAAACAAGCAGCAAGCGAGTGTAAGACCTGAGATCTTGTTACCAGCTACTGTATTTTGTTTCAGGCAATCTCTCTGATCCATACATAACAGTACCATAACAACAATAGTGCTGGCACTGTTGCTCAAGGGAGCTCTGGTTAGGAGAATAGTGCTGGCACTGGATAGGAGAACAAGTAACTATTGAGCAGCATCCTCCTCAGATGTGATTTATGATGAGAGGTGACATCTTGATACTATTTCAATATAATTATTTGATACCTTCTAAGGGTAGGTCTAACAGGTTCCTCAACTCATTCCCTAACCTAAATTTTGAGAAAGCAACTGCACTGTAAAGCCTCCAACTGATTTTCTATCTGATTCCCCATTTTTGAGGATTGGAGAGAGATTCCTGAGATTACAGGCTTTCCCATCCGATTCCCCATCTGTCGAGAGCAACCGTCGCAGCACTCCCGCGCCCGCGAGGACCACGCCACGTCGCCATCGCCCACGACACGAAGCTTCTCGATCCTGAGCCTCCAGGGACGGGTCATTTTCCGCAGCCGAGGCCGCCCACCATCCATCACCATGGTCGCTGCCAAGGTGGACCCTGCTCCCACCCTTCCCAACGGATCCTCCGCTACTGACAAGAAGGTCTTGCGAGAGCGAGCGTCGCCGTCACCACCGAAAGCATAAGAAGAGCAAACCCTCGTCCAACGCCGCAAATGTGACCATGGACACCGACGAAGAGGACGCCAAGAAGAGCGTCGATCCCAAACCCTAGGTACGGGGACCACCTCTTGCTCATAGAGGTTTGGGTTAACTATGCTTTCTGTTTGCCTCACGTTCCAACCCGCATGTGGAGGTGGAGTACGTGTCGGAGCAGGCTGGACTGGACGACGGCCTCCTCGCCGACTTCAAGACCATCTTTGAAACATTCACCTTCAAGGAATCCCCCGCTACCGCCGAGGTACGCGAGTATCCACCACATACCCTTGTATCCAGCACATCTTCGATAGGCAAAACGCGATGGAATTTCTCGTGCTGCGATTTTAGCGCTTTTTGTTGAAACCAATGCTCTTCATTGGCTTGGCCTGCAATCCTGCAGTAATAATTTCATAATAGGTATTGGGCATGTGTTGGATTATGATATTTGCTTTGTTTTTTTAGCCCAGTTTGAGGTTTGCAATTGTGTTGAAATGGTACTCATCTATTTCATGCAGTGATGGATAATTTATGTATTTTTTGTTTGTAGATACGTCGAAGATGGTGAGGGAATCAGAAAGTACTTTGCTGCATTTCACTTGCTTGACAACTTTCCTGTTGTAGTCGTTGTTGATGATTCTGCAGAGTTCTTCTCCGAGAGGTGCTATTTTTTTCAATCTTGCTGATTTTTTCCATACTGCTTCCTTGATGGAGAAACATGAGGTGAGCATCTGGTTTCAGCTCTTTTCTCCCTACTTGCGGTACTGCATATGTGACCTTAAGACATGAAATAGTTGTTCAACAGGTTGAGGGATTATATTTGTAGTGCTATGGGCAATGCTGATTGCATCTCTGTTGGTATGTTGTTCTCCAATCAATCGGAATATTTTTCATGGTACAGGCATATTCCAGTTTGATTTATTTTCTAGGGTTTGCTCTTACAACACAAAGAAAGAAGTGAAAGACATGAATACTATTGTTTCTACCAGTAAGATTGATGGTGAAATTTTCTTGAAGCCTAATAGACCCGCATTTGTTGTGAGCAGCACAAGTTGGTCTGTTCTCTTGAATTGAGTTGTCCTATTTACATCATTCTCTGTGTTTAGTACACGTGATTGTTGAATGGATAGTTGAAATGCGAGGAAAATAAGAAACCTTTGTCACATGTATTCCAAGACACTAGATGAAGATTTTAGCATACTTCTGTAAGCAGCACTGATGTATTGTTGAATGGATAGTTGAAATGCGAGGAAAATAAGAAACCTTTGTCACATGTATTCCAGGACACTAGATGAAGATTTTAGCATACTTCTGGAAGCAGCACTGATGTACGATAGATGTGTTGATGCAAATTTAGGTGAACATGATTCAATGGATGAGGAGCAACTGTGGATCGACATCAAGAATGGGAAGTGATTTGCCTACCTGAGACTGCTATTTATAATCACTGGTATTATGCATTCTACTATATTAGCTTGAATAAGTGAATAACCAATCTTTAAGTATTGTTCTAATTATCAAAAATTTCAATTTTTGAAGGTAAAGGACCTGATAAGAAGAAATATGAGGAGCGGATAAAAAGGTTGAAATTGACACGTGTTGCCTTCCGAGCTATAATTATATCTGAACTTATGTTGTATGAATTAAGTTATTCTGAACTTATGTTGTATGGACTTACAAAACTACGTTGTATGAACTTATGAAATTATTTTCTATAGCTGTCATAAACTTCTTTATTTAAAGATTCTCATTACGATACATAGAACATATAACTTTCAAATTTCTGTATTTAAAAATAGTCGTTCAAATTTTAAATTCCCGTTAGAATAAATTTCAAATTTCAAATTTTCGTATTTAAAAATAGCCGTTCGAATTTTTCCCGCTAAAAAATAAACGTTGCTCATATGGTGGTTATGAAATATCATTATAATATAGGATGGAGAAAATAGAGAGTCGGATTTGGGGAATGCTGATAGAGAGGAAAGATATATAGAGAATGAATCTTTTTAAGGAATTCTGTACATGGGGATATAGGGATCCAGATTTAAAGAATGTTGTTAGAGATGGCCTAAGAATGGTTAAAGTGGCTTGCTTGTTATGAATAGCACTCTGCATGTGTTCAGAATTCACATGGTGGCATGGCTTTACAAAATTGCAGCAGGGTTTTGTTGCTTTTGGGGTTACTCGTCGGCAAGGATCCATGTCCTGGCTCACGAAAAGATCAACTCAGCCGTACTAGTTGGAAACAAAATCAATAAGATTATCACCAACGAAATACAAGTCATTTCAGTTATGTTAATACAAAGAGGAGTCGAGGAATCTCACTGTGCCATTAACTTTTCAACGAAGAGATGTGCATGCGTGGATCATGTTCGTCATGGACGCCGGCCCATGCCCATGCCCCTGGCACTGCACTGCAGGTACAACACAAACAACTGCCCTGCCCTGCCCTGCTTCATCGAGGGAACAACACCGCGTGCAGTTCGCCAGTGGCTCTAGCTCACATGCTCCATGCATGTCCTTGCCTCTTCTTATTTGCTCATGCCCCTCCCTTTGATTTGCCTGCCATATCTGGTTCTGAATCTCTCTGATCTCTATCACCAATAGGACCAGGACTAACCGACTAGGAGCAGCCGCCCGAGTAGAGTACTAGTAGGAGGAGTAGCAGCTGCCATGATCCATCAGTCTGTAGAGAGAGAGAGAGAGAGAGAGTAGAGAGGCTGCCATCTCTATCGGGCAATGTGATGCGAGCAGTAGCCTAAAAACTAACAACCTCTACTTACTTTCCGCAAAGTGGAGCGGAGTAGTAAAACCGCTCTGGTGACATGCTTCCCCTCCTCTTTACTGCTGGTCCTATCTGCCTTTTCTTCTTGGGTGGCTGAAAGAACATACAGGCCTAAAAGCCTAGGTGAAAGTGCCATGATCCTAACCTAATTCAACAGTTGGGTCCACTGTCAGACACCTTTTACAAATATACTATATTGCAAAGCAGAATAAAAGAATTATCCGTGTTTCTCAACAAGTGAGGGCGACACACATCACAAGCCGAGTGCCATATGTAGTATCCTTCGCATTGCACCAGTCACCAGATGAAGCAGCAGAGTAGACATCTATACCTATGTCCCTTGTGTCCAGCTACAGCCACCCTCGCATTTCCTTTCTATTCAGATCTCGTTTAAAGAAGGCTAAGCTACCCCCATCGCACGTACACACACTGAAGCTGAACTCCTCCTCTTGACCCATTGGCATCTTTTCTTTGTACGCTTGCATCTTTTCACCAGTGTTATCATCGTTGTGGCAATCTACTTTTACTGCTAATTCCTCCTCCCTTCCCTCTCTTTCCAACAAAACCAAAGGCCACTCACTCCTACCGCCCTCTCTCCTGCCTGCCTTGGGATCCCCAGTCCAGCGCCGCCCTTTGCATAGGAATGTCTCGGCTTCTTGCAGCCATTTCTACGCAGCGAAAGCCACATTTATTTGCCACCTAAAAGGGCACATCTTGGGGGGGAGAGAGCGCGCGATGGCTTATATAGCAAGCGAGCAGGTCTTGTAGTGTTAGGACTAGGCAGAGTGGAGGAGGCTTCTGCCGTTGTGGCAATGAGGCGTCGTCGTCTTTGCAGGCTCCTGGTTCCTGCTCTGGTGGTCTTGCTGCTGCACAACCTCCACGGCTGCTCCGGGGAAGGGGATGAGGGCTCGGTGGCGGCAGCTCCAATGGAGGAGAAGGAGAAGAGGGCTCTGTATGCGGCCATAGAGAGCTTCGTAGGCAAGGGCTGGAATGGCTCCGGGCTCTATCCTGACCCCTGTGGCTGGTCTCCTATTCAGGTGCGTGTCTACCACAGTGTGCAAACACAGTTTCGTGATGCTCTGCTTGTTTCTTGGATCTCTTGGGTGGAGGAATCTGGAGTAGATAGATTACTAGTATGTTCAGAGCTTCTCTTTGCTTTTCTGTTCTTCACAGAACTATTTAGTTTGCGCGGAAATTCCATGTTTTCGCTCCTTTCTGTCCAAGTAGTCACATCAAAATTTGTTTCGTTTTCCACTCCGAGTTTCTCTCCTTATCTGCGTTCCTTCGTAGCTCCCTTATCTTTTTTTTTTCAAATCTAACTTCTCCGTGAACAATTTACAAATCTAGACTTCTCTCTCGACAAATAACACATATCCCTTACAAATCTAGCTTCCCCTCCTGCGAAAGGCGCGACAAACAACACCTATCCCGTATCGTACCTGAAGAGCTCGGAAGCCGGTACTACCGCATTCAAAGAGCACAGGAGGCGGGCAAGCACGGTATGAGAGGGTGAGCACGAGAGTAGGCATTGCCGCGGCCGGGGAGCACTTCCCTCCCGCACGCTGCCACAGCCGGGGAGCGCCTCCCGCACGCTGCCGCGGCTTGGGAGCACAGGAGACGTTTCCATGGCCGATGGGCGTTTTCTGCGGTAGGGACGTGATTAATTTTACAATTGCATTTGAAAGGAAGCTAAATTTACAAAAAAAAAGAAAAGAAAAGAAAACAAAGAGCGAGCCAGAAAAGTGGTAGTTCTCAAATACAAACCGTGGCTCAAAGAATGCGAAGTGAGATGCTCTGAATAAGTGTTTCCTAAATTTGTCTGTAATTATTTTTGTTTCCAAGATCTCAAATTTGAATATTTCATCACCTCTAGTCTTTTGTAGCCTCTGTTTTGTCTTTTGTTTTGTCAGTTCCCTTTTTGCTCCGTTTCTCAACTGTTGCTTGAAGAATGTAAGATTTAGCGTGCACATTTACTTCACTGCTCGATGAGTGAGACCTTTGTTTGAGCCTTCGGTCTCCAATCTTCTTACCTTATATGGGGGGGTTCTCTTGTGGACAAGAACTTCCCCACACACAAAAAGAATCCTTGATTCGAAATGTCATTGTTTTCTTAAAACATCCCATATAGTGTTCTCCTTTTTATCTTCTTGCTCTTTTGCTTCGCAGGCATTCCAGTTTTACTGCATTACCTCCCGCATTCCAGTTTTACTGCATTCCTTTTTGTTTCTCATACGTCACTGGCTAGTCACAACAGTTAATACATATGCCCTATGTTACCACCCGCTAGCAATTATTTACGCTAGACATTTTATCATCTTTGAATATACTTAACTATACATTGAGCTGGTGGTACGAGGAGGTAAAAAAAAAGTACGTGGGTAGCGAGGATGATAAAAACACTATTATTTACGCTCCGTGTACTAGAATTGCAATTTGATGCTATAATGCGAGGGGAAAACAAGCCGAACTTGTTACCATTTCGTTCTACAGTAATCAAGTTCTGTGGAGCATGTGACTTCCATGCCTGTTAGTTGATATTCCCTCCATTCCTAATTTTGTTTCTAAATACATATCTATAATTTCGACGCAATTTTAACTGTTTTTTTCCTTTGCATACTTCTACTATTTATTATTGTGGAATAGAGTAACACATACCATCCAAGAGCAATAAGTAAGCTAACGAAGGAGAGTGATTTGATTATTTCTACATATACCTTGGTTAAAGTGCAAAATACTAAAACACCATCTATTTTGTACGAAGGTAGTACTTACTAGTAGTATTTACTTCAATTCTGTTTGCCTACATGTCCTACTTTTCATGTCTGCAAATGCTGAACAGCTCAATTATTCCCCACCAAAAAAAAAATCAAACGGTTCAGCTCATTTAGTTTCTACTGTTGCTGCCTGTAATTTTCAAATTCTGTGAAATAATTGGTTCTTGGATGCCAAAAATTTTGCAGGGGGTGTCATGTGACCTCTTCAATGGCCTGTGGTACCCAACAGTGATCAGCATTGGCCCAGTTCTTGACAACTCACTGCAGTGTGCTCCTGATGCCAAGTTCAGCTCCCAGCTGTTCGATCTGAAGCACCTCAAGAGCCTGTCCTTTTACAATTGCTTCATAGCGAGCATTCCCACAGCCATTCCAGTCACCAACTGGGAGAAGCTGTCCGGAAGCCTTGAGACGCTCGAGTTCCGCACGAACCCGGGCCTGACCGGTATCATACCGGTCTCCCTCGGCCGCCTTCTGAGCCTGCAATCTCTGGTTCTTGTCGAGAACAATCTGACCGGAGCTGTGCCCGTGGAGCTGGGTGCATTGCTGAATCTGAGGCGGCTTGTGCTGTCGGGGAACGGTCTGTCGGGGCAGATCCCTGCGTCGCTCGGTAACGACTGCCTCGACAAGCTATTGATCATGGACATGAGCAAGAACTATCTAACTGGGTCTCTGCCTTCATCACTAGGTGGTTTGAAAGGGCTCCTCAAGATGGATCTCAGCAACAACTTCCTGCAAGGGAGCGTCCCGCCGGAGCTCGGGGGCCTCAAGAACCTCACACTGCTTGACCTCAGGAACAACAGCTTCACCGGTGGATTGACTCAGTTCGTGCAAGGCATGGTGTCACTGCAGGACCTGCTCCTCTCAAACAACCCGTTGGGAGGGAGCCTGGTGCAGTTTGGCTGGGAGAAGCTGGTTAACCTTGCCACATTGGACTTGTCTAATCTTGGTCTGGTTGGCACCGTACCGGAGTCCATGGCAGCTCTAACAAGGCTGCGGTTCCTGGCGCTTGATCACAACCGTCTGTCCGGCAATGTGCCTGCCAAGCTCGCCGAGTTGCCGAACATCGGTGCATTGTACCTGAACGGCAACAATTTGACTGGGATGCTGGAGTTCTCGTCTGGGTTCTACCAGAGGATGGGCAGGAGGTTTGCCTCCTGGGACAACCCCGGCTTGTGTTACAACAATGTCGCGGTGGACGCGGCGCATGCACCATCCGGCGTGGCGGTGTGCAAAGATGTGCAAGAGCCTAGTGTTGGTGTGAGGGACAAGGTGGATGGGGGAAAGCCTGAGGTGAGCTCTAGCCTCCTCCTGGCCTCTTCCTTTGGCTTCTCGGCTTCTAGGATCACTGGCATCTGGTGCTTGGTGCTGGTTCAGGGGATGATGGCCACATTCCTTGTGTTGATGTTCTTATAGGCAAAAAGTTCAGATAGATGGAAGAACATGAAGAAACTTCTAGTTAGCTCAAATAGTTTCCATGTGTTCTCTCTTTTGCCTTATTTTGATGTTTCTATCAGATGATGGAAAAAAAAGGCAGGAATCTGGTGGCTTGTGCGCCACATTACACTAGTCTGAGCTCAGAAAATGTAGTGACAGGTAGCTTGTTCTTTTGGTGTAATTAGCCTGTTTCGCCTGTGATGTTATATATGGTTAAAAGCCCCCTTTATCTAATTATTTTTGTTGCATTTTGCTTTGACGCTTTCAGTTTGTCACTTGTGCTGTTGTGCATGTTTTACGTGTGATTGTGCTTGAAAGAGAAACATGATTATTACTTATTTGGTAGTTATCTCTCCTGGATAATGGCCTAAGGAAGTTATCAGAGTTGAAATGGCTTTTCCAGAGTATGTTCGTAAGGAACAAATCTACTTTACCCCTTGAACTATCACGTTTGATTGACTTTCAACCTCTAACTACGAAAACAGTTATCCAACACCCCCAGCTATCAAAACATTATATTTTACCTTAAAGACCAAAACCACCCCGATTTTGCTTTGGTGATGCCTACATGGACACAAGTTCAATAACATGGCATCCACATCAACCTCTATGTCGTAGTCCACATCCTCCTTCCTCCTTTCCTCTTCTCCCATCACTTCATCCCCTCTGCAGATCCGAGCAGCAGCCATGGCAAGCAGTGATGGTGAGGTCCCGAGATGCGCCCCACCGTCATCCCTATGGTCCACTGTCTGCCACAATCGTCCCATGAGGGAGGCAGCCGTCGTGGGCTTCTCAATTGGGAGCACGAATCGGATCCCCTTTCGACCGCTCCGACAAGCGGAAGCGGCATGGAAAACAGGTCCGCGAGCCCCAGGTGGTCGCCACTGTCGACCGCCCTGCCAAGCAGCGGGCGCGACCGACCGTCGCGCCGACCACTTCGAGAAATTGATGGACACTGCGTTCAACCACGGGTTCCCGTCAACATAAGTACCGGATCGCGGTCTCGAGGCACTTCCTTTCTGCGCCCCACGACGCCA
Organism: Otatea glauca; assembly: GCA_036346275.1. Classification (NCBI taxonomy): domain Eukaryota; kingdom Viridiplantae; phylum Streptophyta; class Magnoliopsida; order Poales; family Poaceae; genus Otatea; species Otatea glauca. The sequence continues at coordinate 725,364 of CM070711.1, read as the reverse complement.
CGGGCAAAGGAAAGAAGCACCACGCCCCACTGCCGCGGAGAAGAAGGCGACGACGAGTTCCCGAACCCGACGCACGCTTTCATGATCTTTGGCGGACGTGCTTACGCCGACAAACGCGGCTACCAAACTCGCCACCGTGAGGTCCACACCGCTTCACTAGCCGCCCTCAATACCTCCGGTGGTCGAATTCGGTCACCTTTGATCGGCCGATCACCCGACCACGCCCCCACCGAAGATACCCGCCGTGGTCGACCTTATCGTGGGAAGAAGCGCCACCAAGGCGCCATGGATGGCGGCGGCCTCAACATCCTCTACGGAAACGCCGACGCCATAGAGATTCCTCGCTCGAGTCTCCGACCGAGCAAGGCTCCTTTCCACGGCGTCATCCCCGCCAACAAAGCCCATCCGCCGGCGATCGACCGCCCGTCACCTTTGGGGAACCGTGGAATTTCCGCACCGAGACCCTCACTTTCGAGGTTGCGGATTTCCCGCCCTATCACGCCATCTTGGGCGCCATGCTACGCCAAGTTCATGGCGGTCCCTACCACGCCTACTCAAATCAAGATGCCCGGTCACGAGGAGTCATCACCGTGGCATCATCTTTCCGGCTTGCCTACAATCGCGAAGCGCAGCTAGCTTCGAGCTCGCCAGCCATCGCGTCTGCCGAGCTCGACAACCTCAGGAGGGAAGCCTCCGAGTCTGCCCCCGAGTCCAGCAAGTCGGGGGCGGGATCCTTCAAGTCCGCCGAGGACACGAAGAAGGTCGCGGTCGATCCCTGCGATCCGACCAAGACCGTTCGGGTTGGAGCCACGCTCCCCGCCAAATAGGAAAGCGCGCTCGTCGACTTCCTCCGCGCCAACAATGACGTCTTCGCATGGAGGTCCTCCGACATGCCAGGAATCCCAAGGGAAGTCGCCGAGCACTCCTTGAGCATCCGACCAGGCTCAAAGCCGGTCGCCCAACGCCTGCGCCGCTTCGACGAGGAGAGGCGCAGGATCATAGGGGAGGAGATCGCCAAGCTTTTGGCTGCAGGGTTTATAAAAGAGGTCCGCTACCCCGAGTGGCTGGCCAACCCTGTACTTGTAAAAAAGAAAAATGGGCAATAGAGAATGTGTGTTGACTACACAAGTCTCAACAAAGCATGTCCCAAGGACCCGCTCCTTGCCCCGCGATCGACCAAGTCGTCGACTCCACCGCGGGTGCGAGTCTCTTTCCTTTTTGATGCCTACCAGCTACCACCAGATAGCATCAAGGAGTCCGACCACCGCGACTTCCTTCATCACGCCGCTCGGCTCGTTACACGCTACAATGCCGTTCGCCTAAAGAACGCGGGCGCTACATACCGGCGATGTATGCAAACGTGCTTCAACAACCGATCGCCGCAACGCTGAGGCCTATGTTGACGACATCGTCGTGAAGACCGAGAATGCGCACGACCTTATTGCCGACCGAAGAAACTTTTGCAATTCCGACGGTTCCGTATAAAACTCAACCCCGAGAAATGAGTCTTCGGGGTCCCCAAGGGGAAGCTGCTCGGCTTCATCGTCTCTGAGCGAGGAATCGAGGCCAATCAGGAGAAGATCTCGGCGATCGCAAGAACGGGCCCGATTCCTAATCTCAAAGGGGTCCAGAGGCTAGCAGGGTGCCTTACCGCCTTGAGCCGTTTCGTGTCTCGCCTCGACGAGCGCGGAATGCCGCTCTACAGGCTGCTCAAGAAATCCGACCGCTTCAGCGGGACCCAGGAGGCTCAGGAAGCCCTCACCCGCCTAAAGGCCTTCCTATCCTCACCTCCAATCCTGGTCGCCCGCACAGCGAACCGCCGCTCCTCTACATCGCCGCCATCGCCAAGTCGCCGGGCGGCCCTTGTGGTGGAACGAAGGAGGAAGGCCGTGAACTCAAGGTACAACGGCCAATCTACTTCATCGAGGTTCTTTCCGAGTCCAAGGCTCGGTACCACAGTGCAGAGCCGCTCACGCGGTGCTCACCGCCAAGAGAAAGCTCGCCCATTACTTCACGAAAGACGCCATCGCTGTGGTGACCGATCTCGCTCGGCGAGATCGTCCGCGAATCGCGACGCCCGGAGGATAGCCAAGTGGGCGCCGAGCTCGTGATTACGGTGATAACGACGTCCTCGGACAATGATCAAGTCGCAGCCCTTGCGGACTTCATCGCCGAGTGGGACCAAGCCCAGCGCCACCGGTGATCGAGGACCCGAGCATCGGACAATGTACTTTGATGGACCCTACACCAAGAACGGCGCGCGCGCAGGAGTCGCCATCATTTCCCACTCGGAACAAACTTCAATACGCCATCGTTGTTGCTCGACGCGACCAACAACATAGCCGAGCACGAGGCTCGTCAACGGTCTTCGGATCGCCGCCGACCTCGGCGCCGCCGACTCTGCGTTCGCGGGGACTCCAAGCTTGTCGTCGACCAGTCATGAAGGCTTCGAGCCGCGAGACGCCCGTATGGTCGCGATACCGCCGGAATTGCGCAAGCTCGAGGAGCGGTTCAAGGGTTTCGAGCTCCACCACGCCACAGACGCCACAACGGTGAGGCCGATTGCCTAGCCAATCTTGCCTCCAAAGAAAGGGTCGACCCCACCGGATCTTCGCCAACGACCTCCGCAACCTTCCATCCGCTTGACTTGGTGGCCGAGCGGTCTCCGATCCACCTAGCACGGTCACCCCGACCCGCGGTCGGGCGCAGATTTGGTCGGATCAAACCGCGGCGGCCGGGCAATTGGACCGATCGAGGAAGCTCTTCATCAATCGCTTGACGGATGGGTCGCTCCCCGACCCGACCGAGGCCCGCCGCCTCGGCGGCAAAATCTTTCGCCCCGATATGCCTGCACCTTTACAAAAGGAGTCCTCCGGTCCTCCAGAGGTGCGCTCGCCGACCAAGGAAGCACCGCCGCCGATATCCATGGCGAGGTCTGCGCCACCATGTCGCACCCCGATCCTCGTTGGAAAGGCCTTTCGACAAGGTTTTTATTGGCCGACCACCGTGTCCGACGCCGAAAGCGATCGTGCGCACTGTGAAGGGTGCCAATTCTTTGCCCGCAGACACATCCGCCACCAAGCCTTGCGACGATCCCCATCACTTGGCCGCTTGCGCTTAGGGACTTGATCCGCCTGCCCTTCAAGAAAGCGCTGGGCTTTACTCATCTCCTAGTCGCGGTGGATAAATTCACCAAGTGGATAGAGGCCAAGCCGTCGTGAACGCCACGTCGGTACAAGCGACCATCTTCCTTCGCGACATCATTTTTCGGTTCGAGTCCCCAACTCTATCATCACCGACAACTAACGCAGCTTCACAGAAAGGAGTTCCTCGAGTTCGCGACGACTTCAACATCCGTGTCGATTGGGCGGCCGTGGCCCATCCGCGACTAACGGCCGTGTCGAACGCAAACGGCATGATCCTTCAAGGACTCAAGCCACGGATCTTGATCGGCTCAAGCACTTCGCGGGCGGTGGGTGGCCGAGCGCCTCCGCCCTCTCGAGCTCGCGACCACGCCCACCCGAGCGATCGGGTTTACACCGTTCTTCATGGTGTTCGCCCAAGCCGCTTTTGCCAACGGACACCGAGTATGGCGCCCCAAGACTAAAAGCCTTCGATGAGGCTCGAGGCTCGCCGCAACAAGACGCCATCGACCACCGACGAGGCACATGACGCTGCCATCCCGCGATCACCAAATATCAACAAGCTCGCGACGCTACCACGGTACCGTCCAGTTCGAGGGCGATCCTTTAACGCCGGGCGACGGTCCTCGCTACGGTCCAAACCAAGAAAGACAAGCACAAGCTATCGCCGCACAGGAAGGCCCTTCACCGTCAGAGGTTCTCCGACCGCACCTTTCGACTCAAGGACGCCGACGGTCGATCCTTCCGAACGCTTGGAACATAAAAAGTTAAGGCGATTCTATCCCTAAACTCTTTTTCCCCGGCTTAGTCTTTACCTTTATCTTTCGAGCACTGGTCGCCTCGCGACGCTCGGGCTGCCCTTGGCGCCTGCTCAGCCGCCTCTAGTCGACGTTTATGCGGGTCGGTGACCTGACTAACCATAAGGTCAATCCCGAGCGGTAACCCTCTCGACCCAAGCGATACGGCCTACGCCCCAGCGGCTATGGTTGCTAAGTAGCGCCGGCATGAAGAAGGAAGTGCCCGAGTGGAGTGACCTTTAGTCGGCCGGGAACACTCCTCCCAACAAACTCGGCTAGCTCAAGGCCAGCGGGTCGGTGACCGACTAACCATAAGGTCAATCCCAGCAGTAACCCTCTCGACCCAAGCGTTACGGCCTCGCCCCACGCTATGGTTGCTAAGTAGCGCCGCTGAAGAAGGAAGTGCCCGAGTGGAGTGACCTTTAGTCGGCAGAACACTCCTCCCCCGCGCGAACTCGGCTAGCTCACGCGCTTGTGCGGGTCGGTGACCCGACTGGTCACGAGGTCCTCCCCAAGCGGTAATCCTCTCGACCCAAGTACTATGGCCTACGCCCCAGCGGCTATGGTTCTGATACTTTGCGGAAGAAGGAAATGCCCAAGTGGAGCGATCTTTTGTCGGTCAGGAACACTCCTATCCCTCACAAGTGTGCATAACTGCTGAGTAACCAAGATTCCTATCCTCTTAGCCCCTCTCGAAGCAACCCGACCTACGCATAAGTGACCTTTGCTATCCTTAGAGCTATAGCCGGTCAAACGTTCGCCAAAAACACAAAAGGGGCAAGGGCGTACTGGAACTTTGTTAAACTTAAAAATTGCTTGCGAGCATGATAGTCTTTACAAATTAAAAAGGTTAAATCTAACTGTTTCGTCCTTCCTCGAGGGCGACCTGCGGCGAGACGTGGCTGGCGACCTCCCGAGCGTACGGCTCTACCAGGAGCTCGAACCTGTCGATCTCTCCGTCGGTCCGGTTCCCGGCGACGCCATCGCCACCACCACGAGGTTAATACCATCGAGTGCGAGATGGTGTTGACGGTGCGGAGGAAGCTCCGAAGCGCCACGGCGATCACCGCCTTCTCAACGCGCTCGGAACTCGGGCTAGCAGGGCGCCAGAGCGCGGGCTCTTGTGGCTCCAAGGACGTAGCGCGAGACGTCTGGCCGGCCCCGTGAAGGGCTCTCGATTCGCGCCACCGGCTTCGGCCAGCCGTTGCGGCAACCTCCGGCCGCCAGAGCCACGCCCCGCCAGTGACCGCTTCACACGGCTGCTGGCGTCCTTCCGCTCCTCAACCGCAAGGCCCAAGTTCTTTCGCTCTGCAGATGGCAACGGCGCAGATGATGACGACTTATGAAAAGTGCCCACGAATTAAATAAGAAGTTGAGACCCTACGGCCGCGGAGTTCGCCAGTTGCCGATCTCTTGCCTCGACCGCCTCGTAGGAGGTCTTCAAGGAGGACAGATCCTTCCGAGCGGCCTCCCGCCGGAGCGGACTTCGGTCGGCGCCCTTCCGAGCCTGGTCTCGCTTCGGTTCGCAGACGGTTTGCTCGCGCGCTGCGCTGCCCCCTGGCGGTGGTGGCGGCATCCCTAGCAACGGTGGCCTCGCCAAGGAGGACTCGAGCTCGCCACCTTCATCCTCAGGATCGGCCCTCAGCGCCATCGAAGAGAGCCTTAGCGGCCCTCAAGCTCTGGCGGACCTTCGCGCCCGACCGCCTCACGCAGCGTCTCTTGAGCTAGGCGCAACTCAAGGCGCAATGGCGTCGCGTTTTTCCTTGACAACCGCCCACGTGGTTGTTCGAGCAAGCCCGCAAATGCCGCAAGGTGATGACTAACCGTTAGTCTCACGGCGCGACGTCGAATTTTATAAGTTGGGTTCTTTCGCCAACTTACGGTGATCGACGGCTTGACTTCGACCATCGCGCCCAACGCCTACCGAAGATTCGCATAAAGAGTCGCCCTTTCGGACTAGCTCCATCTCCGCCGGCCCGTAACGCCTTGTCAAGAGCGACCCACTCGCTCTTCTTCTCGCCACCGACCCGACTCGGGGCCTCTCGGCAATGCCCTCGTCGTCACCGCTTCGGCGGGCGCTACCGTCTGAGCACCATCGGCAACGATGGTAGGATTGGTCCCCAGGGTCCCTCGAGATCTCCGCTGCGGGACCTCGGTCGGCACCTCCCCGTGGGCGAGGGTCGGGCGCCTCAGCACCATTGCCGTCTCTGGCCGCACGATCGCCGCGGTGCCGCCATCTCTTCCTCCACGTGGATGACCACATCGGACGGCGGTGTCCCTAATCGAGGCGTCCTAAGCTCCTCGCCACCGACTCACGGGCGGCGTGTCTCTGGCCGCCAAGACACGATCGGCGCCGACCCGATCGGCGCCTTTGGAACTTCCTGCGGCGTTGTCCCTTGCGGAACCGCCACGAGACGCGCCACGGTCACACCAGTATAGGCGCTGCACGTGGCAAAACTCTAAAAAGCGGTTCGAACGGCTTTTCTGCAAAGATGTTTGAACAAAAGAAAAGAAGTACTTACTGAGCCGAGCGGGTGCGCGGCAGGCGCGCTCTCTTCACCGGTCCCCCTCCGAGGGGCAGATCTGCCGGTCGCTTCCCTAAAGCTGCCTCCACTGAAGGCGCGACGATGGCGGCGACCGCACCCTCCGCCCGAGGCCCCTCAGCCGCGGTGCCTGTGGTGTTCCCCTCCGGCAGTCCACGACGGATCACCGCCACGGCGGGTCGGAAGGAAACCCACAAAGCGGCGTGGATCGGGTGCTTCCACTGCTGTCGGTGGAGGTTGCACCCACAGCAGTGGCCTCCGACACGTCCTCGCCGCGCGCTCCTTCTTCTTCTTCTTCTTCCTCTCCTCCTTCCGCTTCTTGCGGGAGGAGTCGAGCGCTGCGGCCTTCGCCCGGGCTGCCGCCCTCACCTCCTTGTCTCCCGGAGCAAAGGTGCAGAGGACATGCCCAAGAGTCCCTAGAAGATAAAAAGCACTGGTCGGACCAGCGTTAAACGCAAAGAAAAGAGGCGGAAGAAGTCCGGCCGACCTACCAGATTTGGAGGGTGGGCCACCGAGAATGGCTCGGTGGCCGCTGCCGCCTCTCGTGGCGCTTCCTCCCATGACGACGGCCACCAAGCCGACCTCTGTCGCGCGGCTCGGGCTCCGCCATCCTCATCCGGTCGGACGCTCCCTCGTCTGCGGAGCAGGCGGGGTCAGGCGCGAGGTTGCACGCGCATCCCCATGAAGGCACGCACGACCACGCCCCCGGTGAGCCCTTGCCTCCTTAGGGCCTCGACCGCTCCACGATCGTGGCCACCTTGTTCTTCTCTCGCTCTCGGCGCCCCCCGCCCACTCCTCCCGCCACGGGAAGATTGCCGGTGAAGGCGGGGCTGTCTTCGACGCTCGAGCATAGAACCACCTGAGCGCCACCCCTTGTTGGACGACGGCAGCTTGACCTTGAGGTACTCCGTGCTCGGCCGGACCGAAGGCCGAGGGCCAGCCACCAATGGGCGCCGGCCTCCGTCGGCTTGTCCTTCCGAGCCTCGCTGAAGAAATGCCTCCACAACGCCTAATGCGGCTCGATTCCCGGAAAGCCTCGCAAAGGGTGATGAATATGGCGATGTGGAGGACCCGTTGGGGTTAAGATGGTGCGCCTCCGCCTTGTAATGGAAGAGCAGCCCGGACGAACGAATGCAGCAGTAAGCGGCCGCTCGCCAAGAAAGAGGCAAGCACCACGACCTCGTCGTCCCTCGCGAGGGGGCCGCTCCGTCGGCACCCTCCAACCGAGAGATCTTGCGCAGGAGGAAGCCCTTCTTCACCAAGCCAAGCGCACGACCGGTGCAGGCGAGCACTCCGCCACGACATCCTTGCGCAAAGAGGCGACTGAAAGGCGAGGAGAAGAGAAGGTTGAGTTTTCTTTTCCTTGGCTCTTTGTTGATCTTTTTGTCTTAGGGACGGAGGCGAGGAAAGCAAGCAAGCGTAACTACTCAAAGCGCCCAAGAACGTATATATAGAAGACGAGCAAAGGCCGACCGAACAGCGCCTCGAGCGGCGTCGTGCCCACTCACGCCACCGTAACTCCGATTTCCAATCCCACTCGCATTTAATCGACAAAGCGGCAAAGCCATAAAGCCGCCGCCTCTCGGCGGTCGTCCTAACCTCTCGGTCTCGCCTTGAGGCGGGGCGGTTGCTCGGTACGCGCGAGAGGCCCATCGGCCGCTGCGCCCCAAACGGCAAAGCTCCGTGGCTTACGCCGGGGCCCAACTAAAGTCTGCGGGTTCAAAAGGCCTACCCACCGGATGGGCGTAAGGCGCCCAATAAACTTGAGCGAGGGGCAAGTATGAGGTGAGCCCCACGGTGGGCCCTCGGTTAGGTCTACCGACGACCCAATCACCTCTACTCGCGTCCGAGACCATAGTTCACACTCTCCGGGAGCTCATCGATGGAGCGACAGGTGTGTGTTCAGGTTGACGAACGACCCAGGGCCCATACAGGATCGAGTAGAGAAAGGTTTTTTATGGGTCGCCCCACAGCAGGGCCAGGACACCCTACTCTGGGACCGTTCGCTCGGAAGGGTCCCCTGGGCGGACCTCCCGGGACCCACTCGGACTACCTATTATAAGCTCCACGAGCACGGCGCTCAAACCAACGCGGTAAACGCGCGCCGCTCACCCTCCAGTCCCACACTGCGGATGGGGTATACGTGTGGGATAGACGGTGGCCACTCCTCTCGCAGCTCCTCGCCGACGAGGACTCGGGATGGATGCCCTACGTCCGGCCACGACGTAAACGAGCCTCACGCCCGCCTACGACGTAAACGAGCCTACGCCCGCTCACGACGTTAAGCGAGCACTCGGACACGAACCTCGCGCAGAGGCATCGCGGTCGTCCCTGCCGACCAAGGCACAAGGCAAACTCATTACGAAGACATCCATAAAGGAAAAAGAGATTTCATTATAGGCCAACAGGCTCAAACTTCACACAACTTTGCAATATAGTACTCGACAGATACAAGAATAGTTACGCTACACTACGGCAGGACCTCCTCCGCGCCAAAGCCTTTTAACATCCGTACGGCATCGGCGGCACCGACGGCATGTTGGTAGGCCCTTGCCTGGTCGACGGGACGGCCGCCGCAGCTGCGGAACGGTACGCCGATGCGCCTCCTGCCGTTCAGCGACATCGACGCAGCCGCACCAACTACAGTCGGCGTCCTCGCGCCATCACCTCTAGGAGGGCCCCCCTTGCTACCTCGAGTCTCGGGACGACCTCGAGCAACGCATCGACAGCAGCAGCATCACGGGCTGCAGCTTCTTCCTCCCGAAGTTCGGCCATCACCTGGTCGAACTCGACCCAAAGCTCAGCCAAAGGGTCTTCTTCTTCTACCCCGACATCATCACCAAAACCGAAGACTAAAGGGTGCCCCGAAGCCATATCAAGAAAACAAAAAGGATTCTCGTCTAAAGATTTATCCCTCAAACAAGCCATAGCGTCCTTATATACCCGGACGGAGGGAGGTTGAACGTCTCCAGAATGAATGCAAGCATCGGAAAACGAAGCGCCCTCCACCAGAACCCGAAGCAGTCCCGAAGACGAGCGGGCGAGGCGCGCCCAGTCGTACGCAGCATGCCCAACGAGGTAATTCAAAGCCCCCGGCGTTTCGAATGCCCCAGGCAGAATTCCAGGGCAGCCGTCGGATGCGTTGGGGCACACCTGGCACAAATCGTTTGACCTAATCGGACGGGCCAACCACTCGGGCCCAGTCACCATTCTCATCCAAGAATCAACCCCCGACCGAATCTACTGAAATCACTCGGGGGTTCGGGGGCTACTGACGAATACTTATAACGAGGTACCCTAACGGCCCAAGGTGACCGGTATGGCGGCCTCAAGCATAGCTCAAGCCCAACAGCCGCTTCTAGCCCACTACCGATCAAGCACTGCAAGGCCACACGGACTTCCTTCCGACCGACCGAGGGAATATCTCGACCGAGCTAAGCTCCCGACCTCCTCGTGAGACGGCCCCGGCTCCGACCAGCGGGGCTCCGACCGCAGCGGTCGGAATCCCCGACCGATCGTGCCAAGGCTACCGCCAAGGGCCGCGTGTCGAAGCCTCTACGGACAACCGCCGTGTACCCTACGAACGGGTCAATCAAAGTGACTATACAAGGCGGTGGTTCCTTCTCCGAGGGTTAAATGATCGATCAAGTCATGCTCCCGACCCCATCACCGGCCGCATACAAGACGAAGACACGCCCTCCCGAGGCAACACCCACGCCAGCGCAGCAACGCCAACACCGTAAGGTTCGCAGAGGCGTACGCGTTTTTCGGGAAATACCTAACCGCCTCGACCGACTAAGCTACCGACCAAAGATGGGCAAGGCGAGCGATGATCGGTCGGCCAGAACGAAGGACCAAGCTCCTAGTGTAGATCGCCTCGCCCTCTCCCATTCTCGATGTAACCCGCCTTCCTTTCGTATAAAAGGAGGCGGGAACTCCGTAAGCGAGAGAGAGAGCGCCATCAAACCCATCTCGCTAAGTCATTGGCACTCTCGCTTGTAAACTTTGTGCGCTCATCATGATCAAGAGAATACAACACCACCACACTAATCGGAGTAGGGATCTTCGGCCCGAACCAGTATACATCTTGGACTTCTGAGTCTAACCATTCAGGGAGTGGAACGCGCGACCCCTTAGACTTACAAATTTACTTGCCGGTGCTCGAAACGCCGACACCAGTTGTAAGCCAATGCGTTGTTGAAACTCTTGGTACAATAACTTGTATGAACGCATCCTTAGGACATATCGTTAGTTGCTGTTGACGATGCCGCCACACACAGCCTCCTCTTGTGAAGATGATTGTCGCTGCAGGTCCTTGCTCCCGGCGCCGCCGGATCCATTCTCGTGCCCCTGGATCTACCACCCAAAGCCACGGAATCAAAGAAGAGAGAGAGAGAGGAAGGGAGGGAATGGGGAACAAGATAGAGGCGTAGTTTTTCTGGGCCAAGAGATCATATGAGTCGTGTAAGAGATGAAGTTACAGATGAGGGAATTAAACAGTTATATGCTATTCTCTTGCAACGCTACCGTAATTGACAGTATAGATGCTTCTTTTTTTTGTTCCCACCAGCTAACATTGTAATTTTTAGCCCTTGTTTTAATAATGTAATAATAATAGATATATGGAAGGGTAGAGAAAAAATGGTGATGTGAAACCTTCTTGTGTTTTGTCGGCGTTTCGAGCACCGGCAAGTAAATTTGTAAGTCTAAGGGGTCGCGCGTTCCTCTCCCTGAATGGTTAGACTCAAAAGTCCAAGATGTATCTTGGTTCGAGCGTAAGATCCCTACTCCATTCGTGTGGTGGCGCCAGATTCTATTATGCATGATGATCGCACAAGGTTTACAAGCAAGAGTGCCAATGACTTAGTCGGATGGGTTCGATGGCGCTCTCTCTTTTTCCTCTCTTTTCACGGAGCTCCGCCTCCTTTTATACGAAAGGAAGGGCAGTTACATCGAATTGGGAGAGGACAAGACGACCTACACTAGGAGCTTCGGTCCTTCGCTCGTTGATCGATCAACGCTCGGTCTTGCCCATGCCGGGTCGGTAGCTTAGCCGGTCGGCGGTTAGGTATTTCTCGAAACGACGTACCGCCTCTCGCGAACCTTACGGTGTTGACGTTGTTGCGCTCGACGTGGCGCCTCGGGAGAGCGTGTCTTCGCATCAGATGTGACCGGCCGATGGGATGGAGCGTGACTTTGGTCGATCATTTGAACCTTCCGGGAAGGAGCCGCCGCCTTGCATAGTCACTTTGATTGACCCGTTAGGGGGTGCGTGGCGGTCGCTTGGTAGAGGTGCGACACGTGACCTCGGCAGAGTGATCTTGGCACGATCGGAGTCGGGATTCCGATCATCTGAGGGTCGGGAGCCTGCTTGGTCGGAGCCGGGGCCGCCTCACGAGGAGGTCGGGAGCTTGGCTCTTGGGAGACATTTCTCTTGGTTGGTCGGGAAGGGAAGTCCCGTGTGGCTTTGCAGGTACTTAGGTCGGTAGTAGGCTGGAAACGGCCTGTTGGGCTTGAGCTGTACTTGAGGCCGCTGGTTGGTCACCTTGGGCTGTTAGGGTACCCCTGTTATTAGTATTCGTCATGTTTCATTCTGCACTGAAATTTTACTACTTTAGTATATGTCCTTAAATGTCTAATAGAAGGTTTCAGAGTGCCTAGCTTATGTGCAGCTCAACAGAGACCTCCAGAGCGTACGTAGTGTCTAGCTTAATTATGCCCAATTGTGTCCATCAAATCTACGGAGAAGAAAAATGATGATGTGGATGGTGTTCTCGATCTCTTGTGTTTGATGTTGTGTCACCTATAAATATAGTAGAGACTGTGCTTTCCGAGCATAACACATGTATCGATTTGAAACAAGAAGATCCCCGTGACTGCATTGCAGCGCATGGTTATACAGCTAATTAAACATGCACCTTCCCATCGTCATCGTCATATATCATAGAACAGGTAGCTAGCTAGGTTTCTGCACATATTGGGGATCGGATGCCTAAGGATATCTGGGATCGATCGTACTTGCGCACAATACGAAAGATATATTGAAGTGCCCAGCCCAACCATGTAAGTTAGCTGATACGTACTAGCTAGACGCAGACAAATTATATATATATTATTCGCACGCAAAATCTGCTGTGCGTTTGGTTGGGTGAACGAGGATGAATGGAATGAGATGATACAGGATGGATGGAATGATCTTGGATAAGATGGTACGGGGAGAATGTTTGGTTGTCTGAATGAAATGATACATGATTTTGTTTGGTTGTTTGGATGGAATAGTATGAGATGGTACGAGATAATGTTTGGTTGGATGGATGAGGTTAGTATGGTAAACTTTATCACTAGTGGTACGGAATGGTACATGATGGTTCAACCAATTTGGAGGTACATGATGATACAACGTATTTAAAGAATATTCTAAGAATCTGTACCACTTCGTCCCGTACAAGATGGCTCCATACACTCAACCAAACGCATGTATCAAAATCTATTCTGTATCATTCCATCTCGTTCATCCTCGTTCACCCAATCAAATGCACCCTTAATTCCAGAAGACCAGCTGTACGTCTGTCGGTGTGCGGAACTGATCTGGATTATTGACTCCATCACCCCAGTATATAATACTCCGATCGAGTACCACTCATTTCTTTAATTAATTAGCATCTGGTTGCTTATGGTGCGTCGGAGGAAGTTGCTTTACGGTAGGCACCCACTCACCCTACAAGCAGGTAAAGCACTCTTACCACAATCTCTTCTTGAGTAAATTAATTTGTGTCTCCTGCCAGCCACCATGGACTGAAAAAAACAAGTTTTGTGTTTCCTATGAAACAAAGTTGTTTTTGGGCGATACGGTAATATATTAATTGATTCCATGCTTAAATTAAGAAGCCCTGGTAAGGTTATCTGACATACGCATGATATGACTGCAAGAGTTTTGGGACAATTGGTTGTTGATCAATGTGGACAATAGCTGTTAGATTGCATGCATGGTAGGCGAAAGATGCTGAAGTTAGGGTTCACTCACATCAGAGTCACGTACACGAGGACAGAAACAAGCACTTGATTAGTGAAGCCAAGGTCAACCGGAGGCGCACATGCATATCGACCTAGCGACGGTGTGAGAACTCAACCACCAAATACCGCGTTTGCCTTTTTTTTTTTTTCAAATCTAGTTTTCATACGATAAATATTGCAAAAATAACACTTCTATTGAGCGCGAAAAAACCGATAGAGGATAACTATCCTATGCTGTGCTATAGAACCGTGGACCGCAGCATTGCATGGCCAGCGCAGGAGGAGACGGCAGTGCGTGAAACCAAACTCCAGCGCTTGTCGGCACCGTTCCACGCTATCAGCCCACGGTAGGTGATACACCTCACGTGTCTTCCGTACTCAAATAGAGGATCATTTTTGCAAAAGACCGCCGCACGTGGACTAGTTTTGGGAGCAAAACATATATAGGAGGGGCTAACAGTAAAAATTTCACGGTGTGACATACTGAGCTGAGCTGGCATTGCTGTCTGTGTTGAACTTAATCTTTTTCGAAAGATCACTTACTGTTGAAACTAATCACTTGCATGCCCGGAATACTAGTACAGTATCATCAACCAATAATTGAGCTCTCGATTAATTTTGAGTTCCGGATTATCGATTGCTATTCTAGGTGTGCCAACAGTTTTGACTTGAGGACTACTAGTACAACTCTCTCTCTATATATATATACACACACTTTCATCTTAAATATATCGTTTAAATGATATTATTATACCTTTTTATCCTTATGTGCATATATATATATATATATATATATATTGTTTAACAAAATCGCATGCAAGTCACTCACATTCAGATTTTTCGTAATCCAGTCATGCGATGTGTGATCGATGGCCCTACAAATAATAGTGCCATTTTACTCAACCCAGGCCCGTTTGGAATGGAGAAATTTCAAAGGAATTTCATAGGATTTGTGCTACTTTCTATAAAAATGGTGCGTTCCAAACAAAGCATATAGGTCTTCTCCATGAGTCAAAATCGTTTAGATCGAAGGGTAATTAATTATGGCGACGAGCTAGTGTGTCAAAATCGATTATTTATTCGGTCTACGAGAGGGTTGACTTTTGAGTCAACTTCAAGAAACCTCCACATAAATTTATATAATTTTTATACTACTACAGTGCTTAGAGAAGTTCAACTTTGAACGTTTCAACCTAGCGTTCAAATCTAGTATCCCAAGTTTATTATACTCCTGTAACCAAATAGACAAAGATTTGTGCTATTTGTATTACGAGAGGAATTATAGAAGCACCGACCCATAAGAGAAGTGCAACCAATAACTTTGACCATAGCAGCAAGGACTTTCTTTAAACATCACATTTTTCAGAAAGTAAGAAGGGTCTACTAAGGCATGTACTTGAAACTAGTCGACAGTACAGAAATGTTTAAACAGAACTGTTAACAATTTTATTTTATGGATACTCACACTGTCAACAACTTTGGTTGCACTTGCACAGTCAGGCGGTCCTCCTCGAGCTGCCGAATCCGACTTGAAATTTGCCAGAACATTTCAGGTCAAATATTTCTAAGCAGGCAAGGCAAACGGAGAGCAATCCAGATCCATAGCGAAGCCCGCGCACACAGCTGTTCTACACAACTAAAATCCGATGGTATTTCTCTTCTTTATTGCTTACTCATTCTACCCCCTTCAGCCAAAAAGGCTAGTTACGTTATTAATTCACTTCATGCGCTTTCTAACTTCTGTTTTGGAACGGTTCCAAAAAATAAACAAACTTATGCTTTGGATAAGTGAAATGTACCGCACCATGGTAGGAGAAGCAGAGAGATCATGTTCATTTGACAGTTGTATAAATATTAAAGCGTGAATAAAAGATAGAGAGTGATTACTTACTTATTCGTTTATTTTAAAATTTGTATAATTTGTATTGAAAAGGAAAGCACTGGAACACCGTTCGTAATCCATATTTTAAATAGTTATGTTACTGTACAACATTCACCTCACTACTAGGGACACTTTTCCTTCTTTTTTTTGTCACCCCAGTACTCTGTAGAGCTTTATTTACATATCAGTACTCATCATTCAAGAACAATGCTTCCTCGTTCAGAGCCCTTGGTAGTAGGGATGAAAACGGAACGGAAATGATCGGTGAATGATCGTTCCGTTTCCGTTTCACATCTTTTACCGGTAACGGAAACGAAATCGAAAATCCCGAAAACAGATACGAAAACGGATAGTGATGAAAACGGATGCAGAATGGAACGAAAACAGATGCGGAACGGAATGGAGCGGATACGAAAATGAAAGTAAAAAAATCTACAAGAACATAGTACATGATCACAATATATATGACCGCAAAAACAATGTAACTCATTCCACCGTCAAGACGGATGCAAGAACAATGTTATGTTCACTGGTATCACTAGAGATTTTTTTCTCATGCTTGTCAGCTGAAGGCTCGCTATTTGTCTCCTAGATCAGATCATCATGTCCTCCATATCATTATCATCGACATCCTCTTGCTCCTCCAACTATAAAGGTGTAACGCCCTAAAATTTGCATATTATTGTTTAATATTCATTTATGATTTTTTTAGATTTATCCTGGATTTTTTGGAGTTTATCAATGCCATTTTGCTATATTTAGATTTATGGAATTAATTTATTTATGAAAAATGGAACCAAAATTCTGCTATAAATAATTTTTGTAGGTTCAAAATGTTCCAACGTATTTTTAAGATTTTTTTTGGAATTTTTGAACTCTAGTTGATATTTTCTATAAAGCCATTTGTATTCCTGAAATTATTTTAATTCAAAAATAAATATAAATTCTCTATTCTCTTTTTTGACCAAGTTTCTGACGGAATTTCCGGTTTCACTTATACGGAATTTCCGTTTCCGTTTTCGTTGAAAATGGCTCCTCCGTTTCTGTTTAGAAAAAGGACTTTCGTTTCTATTTTTCTTCGAAACAGTCGGAAATTTTGTTTCCGTTTTTATCCCTACTTGATAGTGATACTTGCTCGTTAAGAATTCCTTTCATTCAATTGAGATGAACACGAAACCTATAAGTGACGTATAACTGATCAGCAATATGAAGAAGGTAATGCACAAAAGTATAATAAACCATGTTGCGAGAGGTGCGCATGTATGATGATAGGATGTAGCCATATTAGTAATAGACAAGAGAGGTGTTAAATCACTAATAGTAAGGGGCCAAAGTAAAAAGTGGAGGGTTTCACGCGTCGCAATATTCTACATAACGCTAGTCTTTTTCCAACACGGCATGGCATGGCAGACAGACACTCCATAAGGGCAGACTAGCGGAATCCATTCTACAGTGAGAGACTCAGGTCATCAGGGTGGTGTGGGCCTGGTGGTGGTGGGAGAGGGAAATTTCCACAGGCAGGCAGGTTCACAAGGGAGAAGAAGGCAAGGACGGACTGGAGGCAACAGGCGACAGAGGGAAGAAGGAAGTTAGCATTGAAAGAATCGACTCTCTCTCCTTGTTTGCTTTGTTATTTTTGCAGTTACCTTTGTCTTGCCTTGAATGCTACCGCTTTACCGCTGGATCTGAGAGAGCCACCGCGTCCGCCTTCGAAAACCAAGCACCTGAGAGATAATTAAAACAAGCTCCCATCTTGGTTCCTGCTTCTTCAACAAATTTTTCCGCAGAATTCCATCTGCCCTTGCTTCTTTTTTCCCAAATCCGTGACAAAGGTGGGATCTTGGCTCAGTTTGTGCCAGAAAGGTTTGATTTTTCCCCAGTTGTTGTTGGCGTTCAAGAGAGTTGCTAGCTCTTGGGGAATGCAGTGCTGTTCTTGCTGATTTCAGCGCGACAAGCTTTTCCTCCGGTTCTCGAGGTGAGATTTCTTGGTATTCCACCTCCGCATTCTTGCACGGCCAAGATAAATAGGCAAGGAGAACGAAAAGGATAAGAGTTTTGCTTACTTTCTCTGCAAATCTGCGAAATTTGCTGCTAAAAAGCCGGGATTCTCTCTCAATTTTGGTATATGGAACGATTCCCTCCATTTCCAAGAAGAAGATAGCAGCTGCGGCGACTCTGTGGTGCCAGGTTCAAATGGCGTCCTCCCCTTCTCCCTCCCCGGGCACCGCCAAGGCCTCGGCCGCCGCTCCAACCACCTCGCCGCCTTCCACTACAACCCCATCACCTGACACGTCCACACCCACCTCCCCTGCTCCGATTACGCAGCCCAATGCCACCCCGGCCGACCCCTCCTCCGCTCCCCCGACTGCGTCCCCTCCCCTTCCGTCCACGTCCGTGCCACCCCCACAGCCCGCTTCCCCACCGCCCTCCTCTCCGACGCCACCTCCGGCCACCGTGCCGCCACCTCCACCAACCCCACCAGCCGCATTGCCGCCACCCTCACCACCTACTGCAGTGCCGTCACCACCTACACCTGCTGCCCCTCCAAAGCCGTCGCCTTTGCTTCCCCCTGCAGCCGCATCGCCCCCTCCATCCCAGAGCAATTTGGCGCCGCCTAACCCACCGGCTCGCTCAACCACGCCGCCAGTGGCGCAGTCACCTCCACCACCGCGTCGGAGGTCACCAAGGACGCCTACAACTAAGCCACCGTCTCCACCCCAGTCACCATCGCCTTCTGGAAATCCCATCAAACCTTCTCCCACTAGTCCCTCACCACTTTCTGGAGATCCTGTCATCCCTTCTCCCACTAGCCCTTCACCGCCTGTGGCAACGCCGTCTGCACCAGTCTCTGGCCCCCCATCGTCAGTGCCAGCCCCAGCTACGGCAGCTGATCCAACCAGTCAGGCAAGTGGAACTGCCAACCCAGGTTCCAACAAGTCGTCGAGCCCCAACGTGCAGGACAGGAGCCCCCCGCTAAGTGCTAGCGGAATGACTTCTGGTGCAAAGGCGGGCATTGGCGTAGTCATTGCTATTCTTGTGCTTAGCTTGGTAGGAGCTGCATTTTGGTACAAGAAGAAACGGAGAGTGACTGGTTACTATGCTGGGTTTGTGATGCCTTCACCTGCCTCTTCTCCACAAGTGTTAGGTAATTTCATAAACTACATGTGTGAAACAATATCACATCTTAACAGTTAAAACTAGTCTTTAAGTATGTTCCTGGGTGATGAACTGAGCAAGTACAACTCACTTTTGGCCAGGACATTCAGCTAAAACTAACTACAGTGCTGGGAGTCCTGACTTCAAAGAATCAATTCCAGAGTTCAGCATGGGCAACTGTCGGTTCTTCACTTACAAAGAATTGTACCAGATCACAAGTGGTTTTTCAGCCCAGAACCTGCTAGGGGAAGGTGGGTTTGGGTCTGTGTACAAGGGTTGCTTGCCTGATGGAAGAGAGGTTGCAGTTAAGAAACTGGAAGATGGTGGTGGGCAGGGGGAACGTGAGTTCCATGCTGAGGTGGAGATCATTAGTCGTGTGCATCATCGCCATCTAGTTTCTCTTGTAGGGTATTGCATTTCAGATGACCAGAGATTGCTTGTGTATGATTTTGTGCCTAATAACACACTGCACTATCATCTTCATGGTATGGTGTTGTCCTTTGGCGTATTGCAAATGAGCATTTCCATAGTTCTGAGATCTGACTGAACAATTGTTGTTTTGATCTGCGATCGTAGGACGTGGGATGCTCGTTTTGGATTGGTCAGCTAGGGTTAAAATTGCAGCTGGCTCGGCTCGAGGGATAGCTTATCTTCACGAAGATTGTAATGTTCTTTCGTATTCATTTACTTTTATTGGTGCGATTGTTTGCACTTTACACTTTTTTCATTCTCATTACTTGTTTCTTTTCCTTGGCAGGTCATCCCCGAATAATCCACCGAGATATAAAATCCTCTAATATTTTGTTGGATAATAACTTTGAAGCACAGGTAACAATGCTATTTACATAACTTGGGCAATACATTATAATGCAATTCCTGTTGCTAATTTCATGCTGTTCTTCATTTTATTTTTGAAAAAAAAAACTAATCGCATTCTGTTCATGTGTTAGGTTGCTGATTTTGGCCTTGCAAGGCTAGCTATGGATGCTGTCACCCATGTAACTACACGGGTGATGGGAACTTTTGGGTAAGTAAAATACCGACTAGTCCAAGAGAAAAGTTTACATTTGCATATAATCTGACACTTTTTTCTTGCTTAGATACCTGGCTCCAGAGTATGCATCAAGTGGCAAGTTGACTGAGAGATCTGATGTCTTCTCTTTTGGTGTTGTTCTCTTGGAGCTTGTAACTGGTAGAAAGCCTGTTGATGCATCGAAACCAATGGGTGATGAGAGCCTTGTGGAGTGGGTAAGTTCTGTCAGTTTTCTTGATGTATAAAGATGCTTAATGAGGTTGTCATCCATGCACTTGAATAGTCAAATAGTCACCACTGATAATTTTCAATCTGAACATGAAAGTTTACTACATTAACAATGTAGTCGGCCATAGTATGCTGTTGATCTCTTCAATTCCCCATGTAATCAGCCAGCAGTGGAAAAACAGCCTGAAACATTGTGGACCAGCCATTTGAGAATAGCTTCTGATAAAATGCTCTTGTAACTCATTAAAAAGGGATCTTTTGTAACTTAAGTAAAGATGAACATTTCTTGACAGCACAGTTATTGCAGGCTAGGCCATTGCTCACACAAGCACTTGAGACTGGTAATGTAGGGGAGCTGGTTGACCCCAGGCTCGATAAAAACTATAACGAAGTTGAAATGTTCCGTATGATTGAAGCTGCTGCAGCTTGCATTCGACACTCGGCATCCAGGAGGCCCCGAATGAGCCAGGTATAAGATTGAAAGAAATCACACTACATCTGATTGAACCAAAACGTGACATTTTATCACCTCTCTCCTCTCAGGTGGTGCGAGTTCTTGATAGCTTAGCCGATGTCGATTTAACCAATGGTGTTCAGCCAGGTAAGAGTGAGATGTTCAACGTTGCGAATACGGCAGAGATCAGGCTGTTTCAGCGGATGGCATTTGGCAGCCAAGATTTTACTACAGATTTCAGCCAGTCTAGCTGGAACAGTCGGAGTGGAGATGTTGATGCCTCTGGTTCAAGGCACTTGTAGCCATCGTCAAATTAGCTAGGGTATTATTGTATTGAATTTATTGCATGTAATTCTTTGAGTGGATCAATCTTCCCACTTTTTGGCCATCGTTTGCTAACATATAATGTGCTGTGCTTGATTCTGCAAATTAGACAACAAAAGGTTACTAACTTTTGAGTAGAACTTCTGCGTTGACTCTTTAGTCTCTAGCACTCCCAGGGTTCACAAAACCGAATTTCGAAAATCGCGGTATGAAAACCGTAAAAACCCCTCGGAAAACCACTCAAAAACCGTAAAAAACCGAAGGGTTAAGAAATTATTTTTTAAAAAAAAAATAGAAAAATCGCTCGGTTTTCGTGAAAAACAGCTGGCCAATTGAATGTTCATCGCAAAACGGTTTTGTGAGCGGTTTTTGACGAAAAATAGAGCACATAAATTTTTTCAAATTTTTAAATTTTTTAATTAGATCGGTTTACCGAGCGGTTTTTGATTTCGAACCGGAGCGGTACGCTCGAAAACCGCGGTTTTCACCGGTTTTGTGAACCTCGACACTTCCTTATTAAGTTTTGAATATCAACACGGTCTCTAAAAAACTATTTTGACCACTAATTTCTATTGTAATTTATTATAAAATCCAACAAAATTATAATATTATAAAAGTACTTTTGGAGATAAATTTAATGTATGATTTTCATGTATTCAATGTAAATATTTTTTAAAATATCAATAATTAAAATTTTAAAAATTTAACTGCACGTATCTAAAATAATATGTATCTATGATCGAAGAGAGTACATTGCTCCATGGGTTATGACTCCGGAATCTGAGCGTGTTAGCGTGTAACATCTGGCTGCCTTCTATGCGGGTTATGACTATTCCAGTCGAGTTTTCAGGTTTAACACAATTGTTATAAACTTATAATTAACTGTTCCTCAGAATTAACGGGAAGTATAACGAATTACTTTAGTAAATTGGTGCTTAGCTGACTTGCGGGCAATTTTTTTTGCTTCATGTCAAGATTTGGGCAAAGCCTCTTTAAATCAGTGCCTTTTGAAATAGTTCTTACCTAAACAGAAATCGGCATCGGCTTCTTGGCAAGAACAGGCTCGGCATCTGACCTCTTTGAAATCCTGGGCAAATGCAGAGCTGACAGGAACATGGAATTATGCGCCACATTATTGTCTGCATCAGCATTGAGCTCGAATGAGCTTGTGCGTGGCACATGAGAGAATATGGGAAACAGGTGGTGTTTCTGATGTCAACTCAATTTGGCTCCTAACCTGGTAATGACGCGGACAATCAATTCGGAACAACCTAAAACATTGCATTTGCGAATCTTATGCACCTTTTTATTCTTCAAGAATTTAATGAATGGGAAGGAACTGAAAGAGAAGGGAGGACAAGATCAGGGGACATCCACAACGGAGGAGGTCCCATTTGCTGTCCTCTACAGATCGCTTGCAGGTGCAAGGAGCCAAATTTGACCAGAAAGAACATGCTCCTCCTCATGGCCATGGGATATAACTGGACGCCACCAATATGACTGTAATACTCTGGTTCAAAATTCGCTTAAAGTCCAACCCATCATAGGGCAAACCCACACATACATAGCACCCCATCTATACTTTTGTCATCGCTTCGTGTAAAAGGGTTAATCCGGAAGTGCTACGTTTGAACATAACAGACATTATATACTACTACAACTCACTTTAAACAAGTAATATGAGACTAATTTCATCACTGTTTCATATGAACCACATGAGCCTTTACACTAATAGACCGGGTATCACAACCACCAACTAATCATGTGCACCATTCAAGAAAATCTTGAGAGCAACGTGTGAAAAGAAACACCAATTTCTGTGATGAATGCCATAAGTGACACGGTACGCTTAACTCTGGCTGATGCTGTCACTGTTAGCATAATGATGGTATGGTAATGAGTAGTGTTCAGTGTGCGTCCCACAAGGTAAACTAGTAATATATTTGGATGGGTTTGTAACTTCTCTCGAGTAAGATTTAGAGGTATATTTCTTAAACGAATTTTGGAGGAATCACGCTATTTCCTGCAAAATTTCCACGTTTGGAGTAAAGTAAATATTCTTAGTGGATGGCTCCTACTAACATGTAAAGTTGGCATTTAGTTTACTCCACGAAGCACAGGAGAAGCATGTGAAGGTCGCCTCCAACTCCAACTACCTGGCTGGCTGGCTCAGAACAATGCTGACTGTAGTACGATCTTTAGTTGCCGCCCCCCAAATTGCTAGATGAAGTAGCTTCTGAATGATGATCTAGTTATTCTGCTATGCTTCACTTGCACGTCTATACCATTTTGCAGTGTGGGTTTAATTATTGTAGGTGGTTAGTACGCATTTACACTGGGCTGGCTCGTGCCTCCCAAGCTTTTCTGAACTATTGAGGGCTCATAATTTGTCATCACAATCATCATTTGCACCTTTTTCCCCAATGGATAAGTAACATTATCTAATCGAAAAGTAGTTGATGAGGAGTACGATTTTGTTCCAGACTGGATCATTTCACTCGAGAGAATGGCACTTCTACAAGTTTTAGAAATCTAATTAGTTGTAACCTGTTAATCTTGTACTATGGAGAACTACTGATTTCCAAGGAATAACCTTCCTCCCGCCAAGGTATTTTAGCTCACACAATGGGAATCGGAAGTCGTCAAAGTCTGCAATAACAATAGTGCAATTCACTATCCATTGCAACTTTCAGTTCAATGATGATTATTTCTGAAGATTTATCAAGGATCAAAAGTCTCTGGATTATTCGTCTTCCCAACTGTTATCTTATTGCTGTCATATAACTTGGTATACAAGGTACAGGATCAGGCCTTGTGCGAGTAGCGCAAGGTCATCTTATTTTACATTGTTTCTTCTATCATATTTGACTTATATTGACTTGTACACCATGGATCAATCCCCCTACAGTCAACAACAGATACAGTAAATACAGCACACTATACAGTTCAGCTTTTGCTAATTTGCTCATGCCAACTTCATAATGAGGAGTGCATATACGATGAAGGTTGCCTGCACCATCAAGTCAGATTAGTTAAGAAAATACATCAGATAACTATAGGTAGTTATTATGTTCGCATTCGATGGACAGAAGTTACAATGGTTGCAGATTGAAAATCAAGCAGTTTTTTTACTATACAACGATGTATGTGAGCATTGAGAATGAAAAAAAGTGCGTCAAATATTCCACCTGTTAATGATTCTTTTGTCATGAGTTACTAGCAGGTAATTTCGCACGAATGTCCATACGGCTGAAGTTCTGTTTTCTGAAAGAATTCTGAAGAACATAGGAGGAACTTACATGAACTCCAAAACGAGGGCTGAAGCACCACCACCACCATTGCAAACTCCGGCAACCCCAAATTTTGCATGCTTCTGTCTAAGAATCTGTGGAGCAAAAAAAAAAAAAAACTGGAAGTTTAACAAAGTGACAAACCACTCCATTGCATATGTGAAAGTATTAAAGATAGTGCTTTAGAAAAATAATGACAGCGAAAGAAAAATAACTTAAAGTGAAGACTACTGTACATGCAATTGCATGCAACTGCATAGAAGAAAAAAGAGTAACCCTGGACAACAACAAGCTCAGAATATTCAACTGAAGCTATTTTGTCATAGTGAAACATGAATGTTCTACATCTACTCTTGAGCACGCAAGTGAAATGGATGGTTCACATTGATAAGAAAGAAATAGTCAATATCATACCCTTGCACGTTTTTTGAATAGTTTTGATGAAACGTACATGTGGTAATCCAACACTGTAACTGAGAAAGAGGAATATATTTATATATATATATAAGCCTCTTTTCTACTCCCAGGAGTAGTTACTCCCTATGCCGTATCTCACAACTTAGGGAGTATCTCGCGCAACGGAGGGTATGTATGTGTAGTATACGAGTATATAAGACTAGTTAGGTGGTATTTACTTTTTTTCAGATGTCGTATGTACATTTTTTACACATACTCTTTTTTATGTTCATATATAAAGGTATTTGTAAAATACGCTAAAAACTATGTATTATGCATTTTTTCATGTGGTTCATCTTGGAATATCTTATATTTAGTATATGAGTGTAGCCAAAGTGATAAAGGAGTATTTCAAATTCGTTTAGGTGGTATTTCAAAGATGAGAGTAACTACACCCGGGAGTACAAGGTATTTTTCTTTTATATATATATATATATATGCGCGTGCGTGAAGGCCGTTTTGTACTCCCATACCTCCTTTCCATTGTTTTACTTCGTGATGCTAACGGACTAAGTGTCTGGTTAAATGGATACATCCATTAATGGGCATCATACTCCCTAATCAAGTGGCACTAATTAATCTATTTGTTACTGCTGTATGCATGTGTAACAACTTTCTTTAATAAAGTCGCATGCACATTGTTCTCACGTATTGGTTGTGGGGATACATACTCCCGGTAGTATGCTTAGCCAAGACAAATCTTGCATTTTAATAAATAACATGCCAAATTTTATTTTTAACTTTGTATGGGATGGAAGCATACCCCGAGCAAAGTGACTATAATTCGTGCACCACTACAACCGATCGGATGACCCAGAGAAACAGCGCCACCACTTAAATTTAGCTTTCCCTGAAATAGTGAAATATACATAAATATTTATGAGATTATTTAGGAACACCTACTTGCTGAAGTATATAGTTTAAGTATATATTGACTCACAGGAGGGATACCAAGAAGCCTCTGATTCGCTAACGCAACAACCTGCCAATGTCCAAAAGAATATAGTAAGTCTAGCTTCATGCTTCAGGTCTACCTACTATTAAAACTGAAAAGCCAAGAACATACCGAGAAAGCCTCATTTATCTCATAATAATCTATCTGTGAAGTTTGGAGACCCGAATTTGATATAGCCTTTGGAATAGCAAGAGCTGGAGCAGTCGTAAATAGCTCAGGTGCCTGTATTGTAAGTAGTTAATACAACAGACTCACTGTAATGCATAATAGCAAGAAAAATTACAAGATAACCAAGAAGCCTACAGCGATAGATAATTGAATGAAAAACGATATGCTAGTTTGACAGCTTTGATACATGGAAAAGGTTAATGCTGGTACAAGTATTCACTAACATGAACAATGGGTCAAGATCTTCTCAACATGGCATTTGTTTCGACAGAGAACGATTCAAGGACATCGCATGTAAGAATTACCTGGGCAGCATCAGCATACCCTCTAATCCTTGCAATAATTTGAAGACCAAGATTCTTAGCTTTCTCTCCACTGACTAGCACAATTGCAGCAGCGCCATCACTGTACATATGAAGATAAGAATGGCGCTGAAGTTAACCATAGAGTAAGCATTACATACCATTACTTAGCTTAACAGTGGAGAAAGCTTAAGGTTCAAAGTCTGGAATAATCTAGCTTCAGTACAATCTAGGATGAACCAGAACAGATCGCTGATTTTTACTATTGAAGACATACCACATACTTTGGCTGCATAGTGCATACATAAGGTAGTTTGATATGCAGAAATACAGCTACAATGCTATGGCAAGCAGTAACATAAGAACCGAAAGAAACCCTTCAGGTGAGAAGTATTAAATAGCGATACTTCAATCACAAAACTCAATATCTATTAGCTTAAATGCAAATACTTTATTCCAGAATATGATACCATACTGGAATTGGTTGCATGTTATTACTCTGCAAGGTTTTCAATTATGAAACTATTTACAAAGACAGCATATAACTAGCCAGAGTAAGAAAAAAGCGAACCTTATACTAGAAGCATTGCCGGCAGTTACAGAACCATTCTTCTTAAATGTCGGCCCAAGTTTCCTAAGCTTTACTGGATCAAACTGTGCATATAGATCATTGTACAAAATATGTCAACTAGCCCTAAAAAACCATGTCAAATCCAAAGAGGGGAAAAACGTATGTTGATGGTTGCTATTGCGACAACCAAAAGTTTGTTGAATGTATTTAAGCTTGTGCTGTTGCGTTCTTTTTGACACTAGAGAAAATCCAAACCACGTCTACTACACATAAGCACCAAAGAAACTCCTTTCATTAGAAGTAATCCCTAGATCCACTAGGTTGTGGGATTACCTTTGCAAGACTCTCATCCTTGTCAACAACAACTGGTGGTTTCCCTCTACCAGAAGAAATTTCAACCTGGGCAACAAGAAATGTTTGAAATTGGTGCCATGTACTAAGTTGTCAATGTCTCGAACAGAAAAAGAGATTTTTTGGTGCATCAAAATCATGTACACACAGGAGTAATTTCCCAAGCGAATGTGTCACTGTCTCGAGCCGCTATTCCACGTACATTGCTCTGGATGGCATAAGAATCCTAGAATAAACAGCAATTTATTTCCGAACATATGAGTATAGATATGCAGTCGTGATTGTAAAAAACAGGCAGTAATTCATAAAACACTAGCAACCTGCTCCTCCCTTGTAATCGAGTGTTGTTCAGCACAGAGCTCAGCGCACATCCCCATTGGGAAATCATTATACACATCCCACAGGCCATCCTTAAGCATCCCGTCGATCAGGACATCGTGTCCAAACCGCGATCCTCGTCTGCATTTTATTTTCACAGCTTATCGTAAGAAAAGCAAGCTACAGGAGAGGATGCAGGCAGTTGAAATTAGTGATGGACCTAGCTTCCGCCACGTATTTGGGGGCATTGGACATGCTCTCCATGCCTCCGGCGACCACAACATCGTTGATCCCTAGCTGAATAGACTGCGCCGCGAGCATGACAGCTGCGGGAGGTGCGAATTAAGTCTCTGAGTCGATGTAACTATCGGGCCTTGTTTGGGAGGCCCATGCCCGGCCTGGATCCGGGTCGATGGGCCGGGAACGAGCCTCCCAAACAAGCTAGGCATCAGAGGAGTTAATCTCAGGTATGGAAAGGGTTTATATTTATTAGATTACCCTTCATCCCCGAGGAGCAAACTTTGTTGACGGTGGTGCAGGGAACGCTGTTGGGTAAGCCGGCGGCCAGGGCGGCCTGCCTGGCGGGGGCCTGGCCCAGGTTGGCGCTGAGAACGTTGCCCATGAAGACCTCCTGCACCAGCGCCGGATCGACATCTGCCCTCCTGAGAGCACCTGATCGGCGGCATGGTTGGGAAAGAAACCATGAGCGAGCAATTAATCGTTGGACTCGTGCAAGCAGTTAGCTAGGGCGAGGGCGATGTGGATGATTGGAGTGAGAAAAGAGGAGATATGGTGTCTGTTACCCTGGATGGCGACGGCGCCGAGCTTGGTGGCGGGGAGGGAGGAGAGCGAGCCGAGCAGGGCGCCGATGGGCGTGCGGGCGACGCCGACTACGCACACATCTCTGGGTTGGTAGCCATCAGGGGCAGTCGCGCTACTAGTACCCGGCGGCGCCATGGATCAATCTCCCTTCGGCTCGGAGATGGATTGCACCGACTTGATCTGGGTTGGAGACGGCAGGCAATGCCAATCCATACCATCGAGGCGAATGCCGTTTTGGGCTCGGACTCTGCCGCTGAGCCCCAGTAACATTCCAGCCCGGCCCATCAAACCTGCGTAGAGACGAGAGAGAGTAGCGCCCTCCCGTCCGTCATCTGAGTTGGTAGCGAACGCCGATCGATCATCAGAAGCCAGCGACAGCGGAGCTCGTGGTGGCCGGCCGCCGATTCCGCACGGCCCACGTCGAGGCTCCGGGTGCGGCACAACGACCTCCGTTGAGGATCGTGCCACTGATTGCGAGCAATGCGGAACGTCGACCGGCCGCCGTGTACGGCGTAGGCACTCGGGAACAATTAATGTCCGTCCTCCCGCGCCCGCCCATTCAATCATCCATGCATAGCATAGCATAGCATAGCATAGCATAGGGAGAGAAACCGCATTCTGAGCACATCGAGCTAGAGCGACGGCGACATGCCAATGGAACGGAACACTGGGAAGCCAAGCCCATAAAACGTGGCTAGCTAGCTACCTTGATGCCTACTTCACACGCATTCTCATCTCCATCGGTGGTTGCAATATTCCATTCCATCCAATCATGTACCAATCGATCCCCGCCGTGCTTCTCCTCCTAAGCCACACACGTGTAACATGAGCACAAGCTTCTCTTTATTCGGAAATCGCTTGAAATCTATGGAATGAATTTTTTTTTTTAAAAAAAATCAATCGAGTGTCTAACCTTTCGATATCCTTCACGGTTCGTGCTCTCGCCTACTTCCGTCTCCGGCGAGCTTTTTTACGGTCAAGAATGACCTGACCTAGTGTTTAGGGTTCACCAGAGCCCCGATTTAGACGGAGGCTGGGGCGGTAGGCGGCAACGGCGGTGGGGCGACGAGGCGGTAGGGGCATCGCCAACCGCGGGTTTAGGGAGGGCCGTGGGCGGTGGAGGTCGACGAGGACGACAAGATCAAAAGAATTGTAGGAAACGAAGGGAGGCGACTAAACTAGTGCTCAGGAGGCAAGAGGTGGGCGGCGCTATGAGATGGGATCGAGGAAGGGAAGTAATAGTAGTATTGGGAGGGGAACATGGACTGTGAGACCTAGATCCAGATCTGATCCAACGGTCCAAAAAACAAATGATTTTGTGGGATAAAATGAATATTTTTTGAAAGATGCATAGGCAGACCCTCTTTATTTGCGTTTTTTAGCTTTCTATATACTTGAGCTGGTGCTACCTTGCTAGATCGATTTGAAATCCATCCTAAAAGCTTGCATACTTGTGTAGGTATCGCAAGAATTAATGCATTAACTCTTCACAAAAACTACATCAAACCTTAATAAAGGGATCAGATCATCAGAGAGGCCTGCACAACAGTGTTATCTCTAAGTTTGCTATATCACCTCCGCATTATCAAGAGAGTCAGAGACAACATCTCTAAGGAGTTATCTGTAACACCTTTCACAACATCAAAATTTTTAAAATTATCTTCTCAATGGGACCCACTTGTCAGTTATTTTTAATATTCACCCCTTCCTCTGTCACCACGGACATGATCACCACACCCACCGTTCTTCTTCCTCCAACCGAGCTCCCTCCATGAGAACATTTCCAGTGCTACCAGTGTTTCCGTTGTTCAAAAATCAATTCAAATAGTTATAAACAATATAAAAAAAAATAGCATAGATAGGGTATGATATATTCTAGCGGCCCACAAAAATTCAAATCCAAATTCAATCTACACATTGAGAAACAAAAAAGCACAAATTTCAGTGGATAGTACCTTTATGTTTCCCTTTTTTATTTCAGATTTTTTTCATTAGATTTTGTCTTTTTTATCAATGTATAGATCGAATTTGGATTTGAAATTTTATAGAATGCTAGACTATATCATACCCTATCTGTATAATTGTTTTTAGAATTTTTCATAACTATTTGGATCGATTTTTGAACAACAGGAGCACCGATTATAGTGGGAGCATCGGAAGTGTTCTCCTCCCTTTGTCTCTCTCTGTTGCTGCACTCCCTTATCTTGCTTGGCATTGCCCTTCTCCTACCTCTGCACCCGTCTCTTCTCACTCGCCGAGAGCCTCCCCACATCACCTCCTCCCACTCGCCACTGATCTCTTCCCACTCGTCACCAGCCTCCTCTCCCACGCCTCCGCCACCACAGCGCCTGTCACCAATATTGTTCCTCTCCTCTCGTGCCTCTCCCACCTCCGCCCACTCCTCACGTGTCTCTCCACCTCTGCTGCCCTCCTCCAACACCGCCCACCACACTATGCTCGTCACTGGCAAACTTGCCAAATCTGGCGTGTTGGTGTCTGAATTTGGCTAGAGTTAGGGGGTGTTTGGGACAGCTCCAGCTCCACCAAAATCCGTGGAGTTGGTGGAGCAGGGTATTCCTAGCTCCAGAAATTTATGGAGCTGGAGCTGTGAGTACATTAAGAGTGTTTATGTGGATCATCTTATTTACATTTTAGACTAAAAATATAAACTTAATTCACTTTATTTTAGCCTACAAACTCCAGCTCTGAGGTGGAGCTGGGATCTGGAGCTCTGCCAAATAGGGCCTAGACGTCGGTGGGATGGATCTCGCGTCCTCCATCCTACGGTTGTACTCATTCATGTCCTCCGGTTGTCTCCACCGAGTTTGGATCTTCAAGCTACCGCGTGGGCCCCACAAACCTCGTGGATATCATAACAGACGGCTCCGCTCCAACAAGGCACGACGACGTACTGTTTCTCTTCTTTCTCCTCCAGGTTAGTTTTGCGATGATGTGGCAACCTAACTGAGGTGTGATTACAGGAGATGCCTTAATTAGCTAGAGAGGAAACTAAATAAATAAACCTGAGGAGCAAGCTAGCTAGATGGGCAGTCAGATGTGATGGAAAGCAATAGTTGGATACGAGTCCATAAATAGATTTGCTAATACTACTTACTATGTGTTTCTCTCTCCGTGTGTAGGCTGACATATGCTTCCGTGCGGATGAAGCGTAAGTGTATATAGTAGTATGGTGTAGGGTGACATGTCACCTTACCTTCACCAAACCATAAGAGACCTAACAGCGGCTGGATTTGGTAAACATTTATAGAGAGTATGAGCTGGAAATGCTTTCGTGCCACAAGTTTATTCAACTAATGCGTACGATAAAAGTTTTTGTTTCTGTTAATTTTGGCCTGCCTAATCGTAAAATGCAAGTAATAAGCAGCAGCCAGAGACCAGCGAGCTAAGCTGTTGGCTGCCCTCTTGTCACTGTCCCTTTCAGCTGGGAGATCTGCTACAGTGCAACCATCTAATGATCACATCTCAAGTAAAAAAAATGCAATTAATCGACAAATTAAATTTCTGCAAAAAATAAAAATTGAGTTCGGTGAATGATTTGAAGGCCACGTACGCTCCAACTCTTCACTGACTAGATTGTACATGCACCGACGCCAGGTGCACCAAACGCATTGCACATAGATCGTCATCAAATTAAGGTAACTGACGTCCACACTTGTAGGTATAAAAACGGAATAGAAACGGTCGGTAAATGACCGTTTTGTTTCCATTTTCGCATTTTTAACAGTAACAGAAACGAAATCGGAAACCTCATAAACGAACAGTGACAGAAACAGATGTGGAATGGAATGGAGCGGATACGGAAACGAAAGTGAAAATTCCATAAGAACATAGTACATGATCACAATATACATGACCCTAAAAACAATGTAACTCATTCTACCTCCAAGACGGATACAAGAACAATGTTATGTTCATCGGTATCACTAAATTTTTTTTTAAGTTTGTCAGCTGAAGGCTCGCTATTTGTCCCCCAGATCAGACCATCATATCCTCCTCCATATCATTATCATCGACATCCTCTTGCTCCTCCAACTATAAAAGTGTAACGCCCTAAAATTTGTATATTATTGCTCAATGTTCATTTAAGATTTTCTAAGATTTATCTTGGATTTTCTGGAGTTTATAAATGCTATTTTGCTATTTTAAGATTTATATAATTAATTTATTCATAAAATGAAACCAAAATTATGCTAGAAATAATTTTCCTAGGTTCAAAATGTTCTAAAGTATTTTTGAGATTTTTTTCGGAATTTTTGAACTCTATTTGATTTTTTATATAAAACTATTTGCATTTTTTAAATAATTTTAATTCGAAAATAAATATAAATTCTCAATTCTCCTTTTTGGATCAAGTGGTCTAAGTTTCCAACGAAATTTCTAGTTTCATTTTTACAGAATTTCTGTTTCTGTTTTTGACAATAAAAAAAACTATTTTCGTTTCCGTACCGATATTTTATGTTTCTGAAAAAAGCCTTTCGCTTTCATTTTTTTTCCGAAACTGTCGGAAATTCCGTTTCCTCCCTACTTGCTGGATGCTGCTTGTACGCACAAATGTAATCGAGGCAGCTAGCTAGCTTGCTTGCTCGCTTCCTTTTAGCATCGCAAAGAGGGGGGAATTAGAAAAGAGATGGAGAGGATAGCAGGTTTGAGCAGAAGCAGCTCTGCTTTCTTATTCGGTTTGGTTAAACAGGAAAGAAGCCTTGAGAAATCAGAAATGAGAGAGAAGGAAGGAAGGAATGGAAAACACAGGGCAGCAAGCACTGACTGCGGGGGGTGGGGTGGGGGCGTCGTTGTGTTGTCACCTTTCGCGCATTGCACCCAACTCCCTTCACTCCCAAGCTAGCTACGATCGAGAGTCGACGAGCCAACCACACCACCCACTATCATATATACTTGCCCTCCATCTTCAGATGTATCAGAGATCGTCGAGGCAACGCTAGAGAGAGACACAGTCGGAGAGACCAATCGCATAGCATCTGCACGCCCAACAACACCAGCAGCATGGCGCTGCTTCGGCAATGGCGCCGCCTCGCCGTGCTCGCCGCTCTCCTCGCACTCCAGCTCGGCGCCACCGTGGCGCAGTCTCCAGCCGCTGCTCCGGCCACGCCGACGCCGGTACCGACGGCGCCGGCCAAGTCTCCGCCCGCGCCCACGACTCCGGCTCCCACCACACCCCCCGTTGCACCGGCGAAGCCGCCGCCGGTCGCACCCGCAGTCGCGCCAGCCAAGCCGCCGCCGAAAACGCCACCACCAGTGACGCCCCCGCCGGTGACGCCTCCGCCCGCAACGCCCCCGCCGGCGACGCCTCCGCCTGCAACCCCGCCGCCGGCGCTCCCGCCCGCGACGCCTCCGCCAGCGGCTGCCCCTGCTGAAGCGCCCGCGGTGCTGCCTCCAGCGACGCCTCCGCCGGTGGCTGAAGCGCCCGCGGTGATGCCTCCCGCAGAGGCTCCGGCTAAGGGCAAGAACAGGCACAAGAAGAAGAAGCAGCACGGCAAGAAGCAGGCGTCCGCGCCGGCGCCGGAACCGTTGAGCCCACCGGCGCCGGCCGCACCGTCGCCAGCCGATCGGGAGGAGGACGTGTCCGGCCCAGCACCGTCAGCATTGGATCTGGTAATGCAACTTGCAACACACTAGTGGAGTACTAAACAAGACTCTTCCCCTTACAAGCTCGGTTATGTAGTTGGGCATATCAACAAGTGAGCCAAAAAGGCAAATCAGTCGGGCTTTTTTTAGCAATCAATCAGGCTAATATTCAGGGTTGCAATTTGGAGCAAACTTTATTTTTTCTTATACTACAAAACAAAAATCAGCTCTCGATGAAAAATCAAATCTTTATACTACAAAAGGATAATCAAATATATATTTTCAGAGAACGAATCGAAATCAATACTGACAGATGCATTTGGTTCTTGATGCAGAATGGTAGCAGCCGGCAGTACGGGCGATGGGGGATCGTCCTACAGACCGTCATGGTTGGACTTTTGCTATCGCTAGCGTGGTAAAAGTAAAGCCCAGAGAGATCCATCCATCCATTCATGTATCAGCTCATGATTTAGCTATTTCTTCTGTTGTTCTTGTGTATTTCTATATGATCACTAGACTGGTGAGATTATCTGCGGCATTAATTTGTTATAGGAATCATTTGTCCTGGTTTGTAATAATTTTTTGACATGTGTTGCATGCATCTTTTTTTAATCTTGAAATAAAGACTGGTACTGTTTGGTCACACAAAAGTAATTCAAGTGGCGGCACACAAAAGTAAACAATGGCATTCAGATTTACTACTAACCTCATGCTGTGAAACAAGAAAAAGGAAGAACAAACAAAGTAGACTACAGTGATAACGCGATGCCTCTTATTTACACCTTAATGCATCTAGGAACGAATCGCTGTGTACATCATCTTCAGTTGTACAGGGATGCCATTCCCTGAAGGAACGGCTATACCCAAGCTTAATTAGAACAGAATATTTCAGTTGCTGAACTTAATTCTCCACCTCTTGAGTTCTTCACTTCAATTTTTTTTTATCAGAATGGTGAAGAAATAAGTGTTCTAGTCATGGTCAGATGATTCAGTAACACATCAGTCCTCGTCCACTTCGTGAAAAGGCAATGGAACCGTCTTTACCGCCCTAAATTTGCCTGCGTTGTTCAGATGCTCGTTCTCCAACCTGAACAATTCGTGACCTGATCTTAGACTCTCAATGCCTTGCCTGAATCCTAATGCATTTTTGTACTGTCCAGAAAAGTAGTTGTGTAGAACTAGGAAACTATTTTACCTATAGAAATTCCAATGCCCACGCCGGATCACCTCGAGGGCCGCTAGAAAGAATGAAGTGACCCTAGAGTCCAAACTCCCCAAGTTTGGATGAATTACTGTTTGAAGCCATGCAAGCCTTAGGACAAGGTTCAGCCCCTGCAAAAGTTCAGGTAAGAATAATAAAACACTTCAGTCTTTGGTTCACTTCTTTGGAAAGCGGATGCTTTGCTAGTGCAGAACAAATTGCATGTCAATCCATCTAGGCTGTCCGATCAATAAACTAATGTTTGAGTTTCAAGTCGGATATCGCTTGCGCACGATCGAAGTTGTATTACGAGCGTCGGATTTGCCGATTGGACGGCTTGTGTGAGCATGCAGTTTGTTCTGCACTGCAAATGACCCCATCTGGGATCTCTTTATACAGTTCTCTGAATGGGGGTAAAGTGATGAACATACCATTGACAAGTAGTATATAAATTTCCTCTTAAGAATGAGCTCATTCCTTAGCCATGGATTCTTGGAATTGACCTGGAGCAAGCCCCAGTCCTTGACAAAGTCCCAGTACAACTGGTACACTGTCGCGGTGCTCGATATGACGATGAGGAGCGAGAGTGGCCCCAGGCTCTTGTCCTTCTCGTAAGCCACTTTGGCACCGGCGGCGAGCATGGCAGAGACGTACTTGCCCAGGTTGACAAGGTGGCTCGTGTCCCCCTCTTCAAACCACCTTCTTGCACACTGAAAATGCACAAAAAATTTCAGACACTTCAGAAATTAAGGAGTTCAGGAAGGAACTCTGCAGTTCAGAACAGACTGAACTTGTGTGCAATTCGTTTGATCGAACGGGCTGATCGTCTATGCATGCAGTTTGTGTGGTTGAAAAGTGTTGTGAATGCTATTGAGTGGTAATACATGACCTGCATGGCTCTCCAGTAGTATGGCAAGAAGGAGACAGCATAGGCCAATTCTCTGATATGCTTGGTGTTGATGCAGTAGCCGTACTCCTGAGTCCTGTAGCTTCCACTAATGTAGTAGCAAGCCACATACTCTAGGCTTCTTAGCATAGGAACCTGTGCATTTTGTCAGAAATTTTTTCCTTTTGAGACTACAGTTGAATGGATGTTAATTATGACTGATAGAAAATGGTCAGGTTTAGTACCTGGCTGCAAAGCTGATCAGCCATGAAAAAGTCCACCATTACAACCTGCAGAACATTCAGAAACCATTACAACCTGCCAACATCCCCACACAATGTCCAATTTGGTTCCAATAAGAGTGAGCAATAACTGATCCTTCTTTCTAGGATGATTGCAGGAGCTGGTGTACCTTGTAGATCGGTGACAAAACAATGTTCCTCAACATCCTGAGGAACTGAAACCGACTTGACCTGTACACGATGTTGAACGGACAGAAAAGCAGCAGCAGAAACACCTACATGCAGCGGCACATTCCAAAGTGAGTTGCAGGGGAATAACTGAAAATTAACTTGTCCACTGATGAAGCATGTTCTTTGATTCTTGAGTCACGACGAGAGGACTGATCAGAACAACTGAGAACTGGATGCATATGACTCACCAGGAGCAGGATTCCGGGGATGACCTGGACGTGAGGTGAGGCGTGGTAGCCCCTGACGACGAGGGAGAGGTGCGCGAACATGACGCCGACGACGACGGCCATGGAGGCGGTGCAGATAAGGAAGACGTCCCGGTACTTGAGCTCCTTGGTGGGGGCGAACTCGAATATGAAGCTGTAGTTGATGCGCGTCTTCCTCCACGCCACGATGTTGCACCCGTACAGGAACAGGTGCAGGAACATCAGGCTGAACATGCTGCGTACGCATTTCGATCGTTTCATGTTCAAACGTCACAGTATTGCCCAGAGCATGGAATGAAACTGGGCTTGCACCTGCAGGGTATAAAATCGTGTGAGTATACGAGTGCCTACCTGAGAACAGGGTAGACGGTCTCCATGTAGATGGAGTCGCGCCGCTGCGTGTACATCCCGGCGATGTGCGCCATGATGCAGTAACCCATGAACAACGCCACGAAGCATCCGGTCAGGAGCCCTACATGTATCACAGTGAAACGCTGTCAGGCAAAAGCAACTTCACACGACAAATCCTACAAATTTTCAGCACAAGCTTCCACTAGTATTCCGATTTATTTACCGATGAAGAATGTGACGGTGTGCGACTCCTTTCGCTGCGTGGGCTTGAGGTACTTCATGGCCTTCCGTTTGTTGTCGTCGGCGAAGTGCCTGACGAAGATGTCCTCAACCTCGTCCATGAGCTTCAGAGCCTGTGAAATTGTAAATGCATGAGTTCCTTTCAGTACGGTTTTGCAAAGTAGCACTATTCTGTAAGATGGCGAGAACGAATTAACTGATGTATGTGTGTATGTATGCATGCCTCGTCGGAGCTGTTGAAGTAGGAGCTCTCCACCACCTTGAGGTATGTGGAGAGGACTTGTTTGCCGCTAACCTTCTCAAACTTTTTCAAGATCTTTACAAATGCCATCATGTTCAGGTTCCTGTTGCATTGCCAAACACATGTTACGAACACTTTCAGATAGGGCAAGTTTAGATATTTCTCCATTATTTTTGAACGAAATACTTTCAAAAACATCCTGCATTTCTCTGTTTTTTCCACATTACCACCGATTAGCAATGCATCTACTACATTTTTGCTGTCTTTTTGCCTTTTTCAGATATACCCTTCAATAGCACTCTTTCATTTATTGTGCTTAAGATAAAGTTTGAAATCCTAGTTATGTTCTCAAATGAACTTATTCTGAAGAACAAAAAATAAAGGAAGCAATTTTCCATTTCTAAATGCAAACGTGTGCTCCACTTACCGGTAGGTTGCGAGGTAGCCCAAAGCTTTGTAGAGCTCAACGAAGGCCCCCTTGATCATCTTCTCTGCATGTCGCAGCTTCGTCTTGTTGATGCTCTGATTATTTATGCTGCCGTTAGAGTTGCATTTCATGGACTGGTTGACAAGGTCGTCCCACACCAGGTCTGTCAGTGCTGAGATCGTCCTCGAGGGGGTTGTCAGAGGGATGTTGATCTTCAGGTTCTTCCTCTGGCAGCTGCTCACTGACCTTCCTAGGCTCTTGAGCTCCGAGACAGGCCTCGCAAAGCTCCCGGAACTTTCTGGACCTTGTGAACTTGCAGGCTGGTCTTCTTGAGCCGTGTCAGGGTCTCTGATCAGTATAGTTTCTTGTTGGTTCAGATCCATGTCTGGTGCTGTTGCTACATACTTTGTGGACTCGTCCTCTGTTTTGAGTAAAAGGATACATTCTACTCAGTCGTCATGACTTAACATATATAAATGTATGAAAACCAGCATGCTGCTTAATTTTTTGGTATCAAGGGTAGCATTGGCATGGCATATAGTACGTCTTTCACATGCATGTATACTTGTCAATAATGCAGAATTTATAGTTACACCCATGCAAAAGTAAAGAAAAGAATTACGTGGTATTAGCCTGTGCGTCACTAGAGTAAGATCTAAGAAGGTAATGAGATGGTGGTGCCAAATGCAGACAAAAGTAAAGGCATCCACACAATGAAAGAAGAGAGGGATATTCCCCGGGCAGGCCTTAGTTGCTCAGACACCTCAAAGCATTCGACATGGACATCACTACCCACATTCGATCGCCGTGTTAGTTGCGAGCCCCTACGCGACGGCTCATCTCTCGAGTCATCACCGGCCACAACATGCATTTGCACTAGTTAGCTTTATAGCTAGAGCCCAGTAGCATCCTATCTAGAATTAACTGGCACCAACTGCCATGCTCTAAACCAAGCAGACACCATTATCAGCGGAGAGAGATCGAGATTCACAAGGACTCACCGGACGTGGTGGAGCAAGATACGGAGGGGTCCTCGCCGCCGGCACCGCCCTGCGAGTGCTGCCGGGAGAAAGCCGCCGCCGCCTTCAGGTCGACAAGTATCTCCATCTGCTTCTTCAGAGACTCCCCTCTCTCCAGGAACTCCTCTTCCTTGGCCTTGTAGAACTGGTTCACCTTGTTGAGCTGTGCGTCCAGCCTTGCAAAGAACTCCCTCGCCGCGTCGGTGTCGATGAACTGCTCGAGCAGCTCGGTCTCGTACAAGTCCCGCCTGCCCACCGAGCTGGTGAGCTTCCGGTGCACCTAGAAAAAGATTCACGTGTCTGAGCTAGAAAATACAGGAATGGTTGGAGCTAGAAATAATTAATACAAAAATTGCATGCGTGTAGGTGTACATATATATATAGTAGTGTAAGTGTTTGTACTTGTATGACTCCATGATCCTTTGATGCATTGGGGACAAAGAAGGGGAGCTTGTGTAAGAGCCAATGCGATAAAGATGATGGTTGTTGCTGCTGTTGAATTGATTGTTGTGTGTCGGTTAGACCTTGGCAATGGTCATGGACAAGGGCATGTTGCATCCTCTTAAGATCCTTTTTGAGCAAGCAATAGTCCACAAAAGCATGCTTCCACTCAGGGACAAGCTGCCCTTCAAACTGCTTGGAGAACTTCACCATGGTTAGGTTATGTTAATATACAGCGAGCGACGATCGAGCTCGATCGATCGATCTAGCTAGCTAGTTCCGGTGGGTGTTGGCAGGGGAGCCATGGAGATGGTTATATAGCAGCTAGCTGGTGAGAGGGAATAATCGCTTTGCAGGTTTTGGGAGACAGCACATTCCGAGATATACTGTGTTCTAGGCTTCTTGGTGATGTAGGTTGGGAACCTCTCACCAGGCCACCACTTGATGGTAGAGGTAGAGAAGTTAAAGAGATGGAGATGAAGAGGATGGAAGAGAGAGGAGATCGTGCAAGGAATAAGATCGAAGCTAGCTAGGTGTATGTTGTTCTGGAGACGATGCATGTAGCCAGGAGGGACAGGAGAGAAATCAGGTGCATATATGGTGGCATGTGATCAATATGAGTGGAGAGGTGGTAGCAAAGGAGGAGATTAGCTAGTGGGTGAGTCCCCTCCATGTTTAATTGCATGTTGCTCAATGACCCTATCAGTTGCTGCAGATACCACTATTTGGGTGGGGTATGTATTGGTGTAGTGTAGAGCACAAGTACTCAATCAAGAAACTTGCATGCATGCTGACAGAAAGTACTACATGGGCCAATAATCCAATTTCCACTCCTTTTCTCCTTTTGTCATTAGTATTCTCAACATATACATATACATATACATATACATATACATATACATATACATATACATATACATATACATATACATATACATATACATATACATATACATATACATATACATATACATATACACACACTACCTTTGATTTCAAATATAAGTCGTTTCAGATATGTGCCGGTCAAATATTTTTAGATTTGTCTATCAGTATGTAAAGAATTACTAAGGTTGACAACATGAAATTGATATTACTAGCTAGCTAGATCCATCATGAAATATAATTCCATAATATATAATTGTTTTCATTTTAAACAACATATTTTAATAAAAGATGATGGTTAAAGTGTCACCTTAGAGACAGTGTCATGTCCAAAATAACTTATATTTAGAATCGGAGGTACCAGTTGATGTGCATAATATTTGATGGATGAAAGAACTATAAATGCCACTTATTTTTCTATATTTACAATTTGTTAATGGTGAGTACCGAGTCGTTGAAGGCAGATACCTAGCGAGAAGCCGTCGCTTTTCTAGCCCCTTGAAGTTTGTTTTTGATAAAGTTAGTTCTCTTTCATTCAAATTTACTAAACTAGCTCCTTTGATAAGCTTTGAAGGCACACTAGGTGATATGAATTGCCTACCGTGCTAGGGGAGCTCGGCAGGAATCTCGGTAGCAAGTTACCGAGCTCCTGGAGCTTGGTAGGAATTGATAGGAAGCTGCTGAGATCCTAGAGCTCGGTAGGAAAAGATAGGAAGCTGCCAAACCCTGTTGGCTCAGAAGGAGAGAGATTAAGTAGTGATTTAATTAAGTAGTATGATTAAATTAGTGATTAATTAGTGGATTTGATTCCTGCCGAGAAGAAGAGCTCAACAGGAATCTTGACGTGGCAGACGACCTACCGATCTCTCTGAGCGCGGGAGGTGACTCGTGGAGAGCCAAAGCTACAAATGATTTTGAAGGGAGGCTATATTTGAAAAAAAACGTTCACAAGAGGGCTAAAAAACAAAAAAATCACCCAGCAATATATGACGTACATCTGCTATCTAATTCTCGCCACCATTAATTCTGAAATGGGATGTGAGCAGTGTATATTCTGTTACTAATTCAGTTATCTTGGTTCTGTCAATAAGTTCAGTAATTTCAATTTGCTCCGTGTTTATTAATTTAGTATACATCCTAGTACTAATGCAAACATAAAAGAAAGGAAACAAGATCATGTAAAGAAAAGTACTGATTTGTCATGCATATATATCTTCACTAGCTCGTGCAGCATAAGCATATATTCCAGGAGTAACAAGCAAGACTGCAGAAACGAAAGAAGTCTATGGAAGACCGATGTAATAGTACCCGTAACATATAGTTAATTATTTTTTGATGTGCATGGTTCGTCCTCGATTGACAAGACCATTTTGAAATTGTAAGTTCCATTAATTTACCCGACAAGGGATAAAGAACATGGTCTTGATTCCTTGTGGACTTGGTATTCATGCATCACCGTTGGAGGAGCACATATGGATTGGTCAGCTAGTAGTGCAAGTCTCCAATCACAACACATAGACATCAGATCTCGATCAAGATAGAAAGAAGCTGAAACCGTACTCCATTATTGTCTCTAAGAAAGAAGAGAGACAGAGCGAGAAAAAGAAAAGAAACTCCCACTACTAGAACATACTGTATAAAAGAAAAGAAAAGACAATTAAAGGCTCCTCACCTTTAATCGAGCTTTTTAGATGAAAGATTATCTTGGGAAGCTAGAGGAAGGCACACATATGCACTTGCATATTTGCATGCATGCGTCAAGAGACAGTGAAGCACACCAATAAGATCAGTGTGAGAGCAAATAATATATGCTACTACTCCAGCTAGCACATCGATCGTTAGCATGCATGCATGTATGTCGTCTTCCAGTAGAGGCTCGAACAATTGGCACACATAGCTTGTCATTGTTCATGTGCATGCCACTTGCTAAGATATTATTAGATATAAACTAGATATATTTTTATATACAATTAACTCTACTTCTATAATTGAAATACAATTGTATTTCTTATATAACTCTATATATATATATATATATATATATATATATATATATATATATATATATATATGATTAATCTGTAATGTTATAATCTAGTTCTAACAAAATAAATGATGAAGATCCTTCTGTTTTTCATTCGATTAATGTGATAATTTATATGATTTTTTTTTCTTTTTTAGATTATTGTGGGATTTTTTTGCTCTTAAAACGAAGGAGTTACTTTTAATATTATCGGTTGTTTATATTTATATTGATCAATTTTATGGTACCTTCTACCAGTAGCATAGCAGCTGGGTGATAGTAAAAATCAAATATGCCATTTTTCCTCCAATGTAATTTTTTTATAAAGGTATTATGGGCCTTTCCTTGATCATAGTCTTTCACTCATCCCTTCTCGTGCGAGTGCCGGCGCCTCACCTCGTACGCGAACCGCTGCCATCTTGTCTTGTACGCCGACCGTCCGACTTGTCCTACGCATCACCGCCGAGGA
Source organism: Otatea glauca (assembly GCA_036346275.1). Lineage (NCBI taxonomy): Eukaryota > Viridiplantae > Streptophyta > Magnoliopsida > Poales > Poaceae > Otatea > Otatea glauca. Next base: position 683,091 of record CM070711.1, on the reverse strand, counting down.
AGGAGAGGTGATCAATGGCCGGCCACGTAGTAAAAGCCGCCGGCGGTGCCCTCCATGATTGCCAAAATTACTCTTATGACATGCGTTCTCTTTACAATTTTACATCCGGAGATTCTACTGCTCGTACTATATTAAAGTTAGTATAATTAAATCTAAGCTAATCTGAAGTATTAGATAAAAAAGAATGGACAGCTCGTAACTTAAACATGGTTGTTCCGAAAGAAATAGTAGGATAGTGAGCCGGCTCCTTTTTATTTGAAGAAAGTAGCATGATGACTCGCGCAATTGCGTGGTTAGATATTGCAACATATTATTTTGTTATATTACTCTATTGTCTTTATAAAATACAATTGTAATAGGTATAATATATAAAAATAATTAATCTGTCCCATAAAAAAAGTGGTGCAGATCTCCGTTTTTTCAATTAACGAGAGAATTTTTAGGAATTTTTCTTTTTTTAATGATTCAAGGATTATCGTGGGATTTCTAGATACCTCTAAAGTGAAGTAGATATCTTAAATATCACCCGTTGTTTATAGATATATTGATAGATTAAAAAAAATCCCTAGCTAGTACTGTCAATTGGGTGTTATTCTGGGAGACAAGATCGAAACGAATACTAGTCGGTCCGTTTGTGCCCCAAGCCAGTGCCAATATTAATTAGCACACTTGCATTGTCAGATGATCTCCAAGTATATATGATTGCAATAACGTCGACCCATTTGCATGATCAACAGCTAGGCTAGAGATATGTCGATCGATCGATATATAGACAACAGCATGCAAGGTAGCTCGATTTTGAATCCATGCAGCATGCATGCCTAGCTAACAAGTGGAAGGTCACTGCATGCAGTACCAAAATTTGTCATGCATTGCCCTTTGAAAAGAAAACTTTGGCAATTCGTCGTCATGCACTGACTGCTCGCCACTTCGCATGCATGTACGGTTCTTCTGTAGCTTAGATCATGCTAGCATGGCATATGTATCCTCTCGGTGTTTGAATGCACATCGACTTTAGGCACGCAGTTTCATCTCAGGGGAAATATATTTGGATTATATTGTTACCCAGCTTTGAGCAATCTTCTTCCTCTAGAGTGGTGGAACAACTGTTTGTCACTCTATATATCCTAAACTGTATTTTCAGACGTGTGCTTAGAGTCGTACTTATACATGCGTACGTATGCGCGTCTACCTTGTAATAATTTTTTTTTGTTGTGCATATTGTAACAAATGATTTGCCTCGAGGCCATTCTGGGAAAAAAAGTTGTAAGTTGGGGAACGACTTCCAGCTAATAAATCATTGAGATCTTGATCTAAGTGAATTCAGTTCAGAGTACCATGCATGCATGGTATATATGTCTGTGTCGTGTGCTTGCTCTCTCACTCTACACGTTTGATTGCTTTTTTGCTTTCCTTTCTCTCTTCCTTGTCAGTGACATGTTCCCAACTTCTTCTTTTTTTCCATCTCACTTATCGAATTGCGATTCGATCTCCGCTTAACTGACATGTATAAAAGAGAGTAGTCAGTAGCTAGTGTGAATCTGTGATATTGCTCATATTTCCACTTCATCTCCAGAGATGTACTTTTTTTTGCTTTTCATTATGTATTGGGTCTTTTCTTTTGCTTTTACTGTTCTAGCGAAATAGGTGTATATATTAACAATTCCCTTTTCTTGTTCTTGTGTTCATCATATCGATATAATTTGAACTTACTGTGATCCGCAGGCCCAACAAATTAAGAACTAAATATAGTTTTTCTACTAGACCAGCTAGCCCAACTTCTCTAGTCTGACTGTTTGGAGTTAAAGCCACTAAGTTAATTTCCCAAACGGATCAATTTTTTAACGGCTTTTTTTAAGCATAATTCAACAGCAACTAACCAACAACATACACACGCCATGTAAATTAAGTTCAAAAAACAACAAGGACACAAGCCGTGCATGCTCCGGCGCGTACGTTACGTGGCTCAATCAAAGCTGTCGACACTCGACAGCATTGACACAAATATATACGCTCTCTCTCAGCATCGAATTAATCATAAAGTTAGCTCAATAAAATGCATGCTAGCTACGTGCGTATCTATACCCCTTTATAATGCACCTAAACAAATTTTTCTACGCCCACCCTAAATAATGCACCGCATTAGAGATGGCCCAATGTTCGTGCACCCAGCAAAACGTCCCCAGAAACTTGCATTCATCAAAATGAACGTCTCAGATCTTTCCTCAGTTTTACTCACCCACATCCGATGGTCATTATTTAGTGTGTCTAATCATCCCAGAGCCCACAAATGCACCTCCCCACCTACATATATGGAAGGAGAGCGAATCAAATAAGGAAATAAATAAGGAGGATCCGCATGCAAGGAAACCAGATTTGAATTTTTTATTGGCCAAAATTGTACGTACTACATATTTGGAAGGAGGGTGAATCAAACAAGGAAATAAACAGGGAGGATCCGCATGCAAGAAAATAAGACTTGAATTTTTTATTGTCCTGGCATTGTAATCGTATTTTTTTTTCCGAATATGACCCTTCTCGAGACATTTTATGGATCTAGCTCCATAGAGTTTAATTTCACAAGCATGAGAGCTGAATTTTTGTTTTCATTTTTATCTAAGGAACCAACTATGTGTGAGTCTTTGCTTAATTTTTTCAATTTTTTCGCGGAACCGTGGCCATGAAAGCATCATTTAATTTTTATCTTTTTTTCCTTGCGGATCCAACGGTCGGCGAGCGCAGTTTATTTTTCCATATTTTTTCGAAATCATCCCTGTGGTCCACAACAGACCTTCCCTCATCTCCAACATCAACAAGAAAAAGGAAACAAACGTCCCGGAATCAAGGAAAAGGAAACAAACGTCCGAAAAGGAAAGGACCATACATTACGTCTTTGGGAAAAGAAAACCGGGAGATGGGGCAACGCGGTCGGGAGAACGTAGCTCTGCAATAGCTCCACGGTCGCCATCGGTGGCTTTGCCAACGCGGCGAGGTTCTTTGGTCAGCGACCTCGCAGCCGCCGTGCCTCGGCAAATTTATAATTTATTTTTTTTGAAAATAATTTTATTAAGTACAAAATAATCGAAAGTTTTTTTGAGAATTTTTTTAGAATTTTTTAACCTAATGTGTTGTCTTTTCAAAAATCCTTCTATATTTAAAAAAAATGAAGGCAACTCACTGTAGCTTCTTTTAGTCTGCAGCCTGCACTGCAGAAGTTTCTTCTCTTCCCTCCCTCCATTAAAACAAGAAAGAAGCTCCAAAGCTCCATCAATCCCGCACCAAATCTCCTCTTTCCATCTATGGTGTTAATTCTCCAAATTTCGTGCTCTATTGCCAAAATTTCCTCCCAATCTGATTTGATCCCAAATTATGGCTTCCATAAATATGCTTGTTTCGGTGCTATAAAAGCCGACGAGCTCTTCTCCACCCCATCGCATTGCGTAAATCCCCAAGTGCTCCCTCTTGTAAAGATCGCCGGATTTTGGAGGTAACCCAAGCCATCACCGTCATCTTTCCCGGCGAAATTCACCGCAACCGTGACTCCTCCTGCAGGCGTCGGTCTTGGCGATCTCACCGCACTGATGCTTGCCCACTCGCGACCGCCGCCACCCTAGCCTTCCCCCCCTTGCCCTGGCCAAGCCCAGAGAGCACGCTGTGCTCTCTGTGGAAGCTGCAAAAAAAATAATCTAAGATCAGAAAATTCTTTTTTCTTTCTCTTTCTTGATTTAAAATCTTTTAGGAGCCCGTTTTCGCCTATTCGACCTCTATTTAGTTCCGTTTTTCTTTCTAAATTCATTTAAAATTCTAAATTTCTCTTTTATTATTAAGTGTTGTATTCATACTTATCTTCTCATTTAATTGATAAACGGGTGTACTGTCGTCGTAGCGTTAGCATAGGCACTATACTAGTTACTTATTAATTCCTTGATCCCATGCAACCTGCTGCATGCATGCATGCCGATCGTGGGCCAATCTTTCTGCATTGCGCGCACCGTCATCTCATCTCGTTCAATTCAATTCATATTCGAGTATTGGATTCTTCCATGCTTCAAGACCAGGCTACCTCACCAATACACATAAATTTGGTTCCCTCATCACTAAATCCATTCATCCTACAATTAAAGGATAAAGCCAGGCATGCTGCATCGATCTCGCCTCAAAGGAAAAGAAGAAAAAATGACGCATCCCATTCTCATGTGTGTACAAATATAGTTTAGTGCATCAGATCGATCAGTCTGGAGAAAAACCTAGCCTGGATAGCTTGATTTGTTCAGTATATGTAGATGCCACCAACACAGGGCCGGTCCTGACTTTCGGGGACTGGGGGCAAGGTAGAAGCGAATTAAGGGTCCTTTATTTGAAATTTCAATCAAACACGTATTGGTTGTAACTAATAAGCCCCATAAAAAAACTATAACATGCTACTAAGGATAAAACACTCCTTGAGAAAGATTGCATCCGCAAAAACATAAGAGATCAGATATGGATTTTGATAGTTTGATTGATACCGAATTAGCAATAGCAGGAATAATCCATGCAAAACTTCAACCACGTATATATTCTGGCTATAAAATTAGTGCAAAGGAAGAACCAAGAGAATCGAATCTGCTGAAAGAAATCTTATCAAGAATCAACCAAAGAAAGTCGACCTATGTTTCGTTCTGCATAGTGTAGTGGGTGTGTCAAAGCATTATTAATTTATATCACTGGATTAGGGAAGGAAAATATATAAGAGAAACCGCGAGCCCGCAACTCGCCAGCTGTGGCCTGAAAAGTGCGAATGTTGCTGTTGCGACAAGGATGGAGGGATGGCAGGCTGATGGGGCCTTTTCTCCTACTCTCACTTCTAATATACTATTTAAATCGAATGTATTATACCTTTTTGTCACTTTCAACATATTTAAATACTAATTCTAAGATACTTCAATGCGTCATGTATGGTTGAAAAAAAATTCGTCGGAGTCCTTTATTTTTGCTATACACCCTTTTTTTATATGTTAAAGGATTATATACATAGATTATGCAATAAAAGTGGACTTTGATGAAAATTTTCATGTAACTCCTTTGCGGTATCTTATAATCATTATCAAAATATGCTCAAAAGGATATAGAAGTATAACTAGTTTGTTTAATTGGTATATGAGAAGTGGGGGTAGGATACTCTCAAAAGTGTATATGTGTGTGTATATATATAATCGCTATTAGAGTATACTTAAAAAGATAAAGAGAGATAATTTTTTTGTTTAAGAGATATACGAGAAGTGGGAGTATGTACTCTCAAGAGTATGGAACTATTTTCACATACACACACATATATATATAGAGAGAGAGAGAGAGGTGTTTTCATACTTTTCTTTTTAACAGTTGTACAAATATTAAAGCATGAATAATGGTAGATGGTGATTACTTACCCTTTTTCTTTTTTTCTTTTTAACAATTGCACAAATATTAAAGCATGAATAAATAGTAGATGGTAATTACTTATCCCTTTACTTGCTTCAAAATTTATACAACTTGTATTAAAATGAAAAGTATTAAAGCACTGCTCAGGCATATATCTCGCTTAGTCCTGTATTATTGTGAATCATTCTGATGCCCCTGAGCAAGTAGCTGCGTAATATATGTTCTCTCTGACATCTGATAAAGAAAAGATGAGAACTACACTACCATGTACGACTGCTGTATGTGTAATATCTGTGCAGCTGCTGGATTATTCCACCAACACAAAAAAGATTAGCGTGCTTCAGCGAGGGATCGGAGAGCGATCGACATGATGGCAACGAGATGATTGACAAGGCCTCTAGGGCCTCTAGGCTAACCTCAGCGCTCTACCTTGCCTTCTTAGGGCATCCCATGTACCTTGTACTGTTTAATTCCCAGAATAATTTTTCCCTTTCTTTCTCTCTCTTGAAGGAAGACAAAAAGGTTAGCACACGAATTTGTTTGTTTAGTATTATCCTGGACTAATCATGGCTGGCGCGCTCGTCCTGGCTAATCACTCTGTACCTTTGTTTTTAAAAAAAAGTTTAAGGGGAATACTACTAAATAGCAATATAACGACGGCGGAACTATAAAATTTTTAATAGAGGATGCACTTTGTACACATAGCTATATAGTGTTATATAATGGTTTTTGTAGCATCATAAATCAAACACATATATTCGAAATTTGCTAACAATACAATACAAATAGCTCTAAGCTTTTACAAATCCCAAACCAATAAAATCAGGATCAATTCAATCAACAAATTTGATTCATTAAAGGGGTGATCTCTGGACGTTTCTCAAATTTTTGGATGCCTATGCATACCCAAGCCCCAGCACCTCACCTAAATACGCCCATGCAATACAATACATGGCTAGTTAGATTTCTAGGTGCAAAAAGGAACTATGGTCATTTTTTTTCTTGGAGTCTAACTTATTTAAATTTCTGCATATCTGCATTCATCAGTCAGCTCAATGGAGCACTTACACTAGTGTTGCAATATATAGTCAGCTATAGCAATGTTCTTGTTGTTTTCTAAAAATAATTTCCAGAAATATGCTATCGATGCTATGGGCAACTGATCTCTGGCCTCTAAAAATATGCAATGGCTGTATGCCATGTATCATGTATGTTGGTATCTCGAACTCCCACCCGGCCAGCAGCAAGAGCGGATTCTTATCCATTAACTGCTCTGCTCGATCTATCTGTCCCTTAAAGTGGAGCTCTGTTTGTAATATGTCCGAATAAACTGATTCTTCAGGGAGCCTAGCCTAAGCTCTATATGAACCTTTGCTAGCTGAAGCTTCAGTTCAAGCATGCAATGCAAATGCCCTTCTTTGCATAGGTGTACTAGCACCAATTCATGGTGAAGGTGTGCAGATGCTGCAAGTTCTTTCTTTTGTTTTTCGAGAAAGTGAATTCCAAACAGGCTGTAGTTTGTTGTTTGTGCAAGAGTCCAGTAACACTTGTCGGCCGAGTCCCTTGTTTGAGATACTTTGGGGCCTTCACTCACTGCTAAGTGCTAACTAGTACCAGATCCATGCCTGCCCATGCGACGAAAACTTGACAAGTTTCAGTTAGTGCGATAGCGAAAGAGTAAAATCAGGTGCAGCCGTTACGGTCCTAGTAGCTAGGCTAGGTAGGCTTGCTTAATATATATATCGGTCAGCATGCAGAGCACTGACAGACTGATATAGATCAATCTGCAGCTAGTAATTAACAACTTGCGGCTATTCGATCGATCCCTTCATCAGTCGAGTTGATAAACCCACCCCTCATCGAAAATGCATCTCCTCTCATCGATCTCATTCTCAGCTCACCTCTATCTATAAATGAAGGGAACAGGGCAGAGACACTGATACAAAGATCTTACCAGCTTGGTGCATGGTATTACTGTCTGCCTACCGCGGTACGCCACTAGCTAGTATGATCCTTCCTAGCTATCTCAAGGACAGTACTGCTCGATCGATCAGCTTGATTACTACTACTAGTAGTTCTGGCCCGTCATCCGTCACGACTTGCTCGATGTTCATTCCCCAGCGACCGGTACGTAAGTGTTACTACTAGCCAGCCATATATATATATATACTATTCCTTGTTAAATATCTCGACAGCTGTCAAAACTAGTAGTATTATTATTGTACCATCGTTTGGTAAGAAAGAAAGAGAGCAAGAAAGATTCATACATCTAATTAATCTGTCTGTCCCTCAAATCAAATGCCACTCATGCTAAGTGTGCTTTGTCTGAATTAATTCAGGTCAAGTTGGGAAGAATCCAATCGAAGCAGCAGCAGGCGGGTGGAGGACGCAATGAGCTAAGCTGAGACGGTGAAGGACGACCAGGATGACCGCTGCTGATTCACATGTTTCAGTCAGCGTAGCCTAGCTTCTAGCTTCCTCATCCTATTTCTTTTATTGTCCTCGTCGATCCTATCTTTTGATTGATCGTAAAGTTGTTGGTTGCTGATGATGCCATGCCAGTCTTTTGATCATCAAGGATTTGTTCCTCGGGGAGAAAATGGAGATCAGATCATGGAAATGACAAATTCGGCATCTCATAAAGAATTAGCACGTACTTATTTCTTCTTGGAGCTTGTCATCAGATCAGATGAGATGGGACACACCAAAGAAGAAGGAAAAAAAGAGCCACGATAAACAGGCTACTGAAAAGCTTCTTGGGCTTGGGCCTTCAGGTCGCAATCCTGTTCTGGGCTGGTGCTGTCGTCGGCGGGTCAGGACCCGAACGAATGATCTGCGTGGAGTTGACCCCATGCGATAAGACGACGTCCGCAACACTCTCGGCTGTCACTGACATGTGGGTTACCGTATCTTTTGGTCCCACCTGTCACAAGCCTACGATCTCCTGAGGCACGTGCGTCGCGCGGATGGATGCCTCACCGCTTCGTCTTCCCTTTCCCCTCCTCAGCCTCAACACCACCGCTGGAATATTCCAAGCTTGCTGCGACCTGCCAGGGGGAGGAAGAAACCCTCAGCCCTGATTGCTTCCATCGATTGGCGAGAGGTGCCAGGCTTTCTTCTCTCGCTCTCTACACTTGCTTCTTCTTGTATGAGTACTGGGGTATTAACATTTTAGCTCTAGTTGTTGCGGGGTGGGGGTGCTGTGCCCGATTCAAGGTGCTTTTCTTGCCACTCCGCAGCGCGATTTCCTGGCCAGTTTTCTTTATATCCACTTGTTTCAATCGTCGTTACATGAATTGGGTATCGTGCTCGAGCTAAATGCCAGTCATTTGCATTTGATTTGTATCCGTATGAGGCGATCCATGTTGTTCCCTTGGCTATTTTGCCAAGCCTCTAGCTTTATCCGATTGTGCTCTTGTGTATCGGTTGGGACTGGCTGACTGTACAACATGAATCTTCCATTCCATTGCATATTATAACAAATGTTGTGCGGTGACCCCGCGGCCATTCTTTGCCAGTTACAGCAAAATGTTGTCGGCGCTGTTGTTTGTTTTTGCCGTCTCCACATTCGACGTTGCTTGATGCAATTCGTTCTCTCTATCTTCTTTCTTCCTTCCAATTTTGCTACAGCCGTAATTCTTCTTGACCCGTGAAAGGATTATAGTCCTCTTTTACGAGCTCTTGTCAGGTTTCTTAAGACATTCAACTTTGCTGCTGCTTCGTACAGTTTTCAGCCGATTGGTTCTTTCCCACATTTTGACTTTGTCGATAGACTCGATACCTTTTAACTAAGCTGTCCGTTTTCCATCTTAAGACTAATTCGTGATTTTAGTGATGAATAAAATGCCTTTACATCATTAATGGATTGCAAATGTGGTTGGTGCTTATCTTATTTTGTTTAGTCGTTTCTGTTGGCATGTACTGAGATTCTACTCTAATCTGGTGTGTTTGGATAATCATATGGACAATGTTGGTTGTAAGCTTGATGGCGTTCATAGTGGCTGATGTTGTTCTGGCTTTCTATTGGCTGCTGTTCAGGGCCAAATTGAACAGTAGTTGTTGGTTTTAGTTGAGAGACTGCTTGTTATCTAAGAATATCTGCTATAAAATTACTGCTATTATGGTAATTGGTGGTTGTTATGCAGCACAGAGACAAGAGAAGTACCATGTCTAGAGCAAATGAGATGTTTAGGGCAGACTCCAGAATGATGGTGGTCTTTGGTGCCTTCACATCTAAATCAGAGCCACTGACATTTGAGGAGTCCCTCAGATTTGTCAAGAAAGTAAAGGTAAGCTGAATGTTCTGAAATTTTTTTCATGCCGTTACATGATTTTCATTCCTTTTGTTATAATGTCATTCTTGCATCGATACTTGACCTGTCTAGTAAACCATAAATTGGTTTGTACTGTCCAGTGTCCACTACTTTATTACAATCTTAACACTGCATTTTCTCGTTTTATATCTAGATACACATTAGCTATCTAAATTTTTCTGCTTGCAAGAATTCCACCATGCTTTGAGATGTTGATTGAACAACAGGTAGAATTCTTCTAACTTGCTTACCACTCTGCAATATGCTGATGAGTGATGACCCATGCATAAAAGTAAAACTAAATTATATTAGGTGAATTCTTGCTGTATTTTCTAGATCTATTATCTATACAAATCACTTTGAAACGGTTCAGTGAAAAAATAGAGAGGGAGTTAAGAATGCCAGGCCATGAGGTAGCTCAACTAAAAACTTCTGGTACAATCATAAGAAACACTATTATAAACACTTTTGGTGATTTTAGACTTAAAAAACTAAATTTTATTAGCCAAGTTCCTGTCATTCCTTGATCTCGCTGAATCAGACCTTGTGTCTGCATCAGAATATGATACCTATCTGGCTGGAAATAAGATTGCTTAGTTCTCAACTCTGTCCTATTTCATCAGAAAGCGTAGCTTGCCTACCATTTTCAATATACCAGGTAAATGGCTAATTCAGCTATTTAGTTGGATATGGCATTATGAAGTCTGCTCATTAATGTCTCATACTCTCTTATACTTTGGATCATGATTTAAGTTTCTTGTTTCCCAGGCTCGTAACTACATGTTGTATTTGTCGTTGTTCGACATTCTTGGCAGAATGGAGTTGTCCCAGTCCGAGGCCTACCGAGAGGTATGAATGCCATTCTATCTCTCTGTCAACGGATTGATGAAATCATCAACATCGAATCCTCTCTCTGTTTGTTTTCCAGTTACAGCTGCTGTTTCAAACTCACCCTGATCTGTGTGAAGAGCTTGAAAAGTTTAGACCACCTGTGCCTACAAAACATGCAGCAAATAACATTTGGCCCTGGGTTTTTGTGTGCGCTGTTCCGTTGGTTGCAGTGAGCCTAATTCCAGCGCTTGGAAACCCGGTACTGTGGTTTGTCCAACAAACGCTTGGTGAAAAAATGACCGTGTGATGCAACTACCATTGAGCACATATATGTAGTTTGTCTCGTCTCATTTATTCCACCAACAATGTAATTAATATTTTCTTATATGTAAATATAATTAAAAGCAACATTCTGGAAGGAAGGAAATTGGTGTTATTGGGCATCGAGTAGTAGTAGAAAGTAACTTAGTCACAACTTGCAAGGGTGCAACAAACATTATGCACCTGAATTTGCCTTCAAGTACTGGATTAGACTTGCGTAGCATCTTAGTTGCCTGCTGTAACAATACTGAATATCAGAGTTCAACGGTCAGTAGATCTGTAGCTGTTGTTTATTGAAGGACACCCGACCAAGGTTCAAAATTTCGGTTTCGGAATAAATTTCGGCCCAGACCGGACGACGAAATTTCGGCGAAATTTTTAGATTTCGGAAATATTTCGGACAAAATTTGAATTTAAAAATTCAAATCCGGTCCATTCGAAATAAAATCCAAATTTCAAGAAATTTCAAATTTTGAGTTTTTGCACCGGTGAAAAGAGGTCGAAACGTTAACGAAAAATTTTGAAATTTTTTGTAGGTTCCTGACACATTTATTATGTTCTCACAAAAATTTCATTGATTATGACATCCGAGGAATTTTAAAAATTCAAAGAGTGGTACTTGTCCGATAAAACACCGACCGATAAGTTTGATCCGAATGAAAAATGGTACAAATCAAGTTATAAATTGTTAAAAAAAAATTTGGAGATTCATGACACATTCATGATATTTACATAAAAATTTCAGATTATTCTAAAGTTTGTGTAATTTTTCAAAATTTAAACATTGAACTGTCCGATAAAAAAATGACCGCAATTTTGAACCGAATGCAAAATGGTTCAAACCACGTTATAAAAATTTTATTTTTTTGCATGGTTATGAGGTATCTATAATGCTCTCATATAATTTTCAGATGGTGATCAAATTTTATGAATTTTTAAAAATTCTAACAAGACTATTGGTCTACTGCCCTGTTAAAATGTTTACCGGCAAAATTGAAAAACATGAAAAATTATGTAAACCATGTTAAAAACTTTTGAAAATTTTTGTGGATGGTCCTGATATAACATTAATGTTTTATTAAAATTTTTATATGATGATCATTCTCAAATAATGTTTAAAAATTCAGACGATGCTACGTCCGGATAAAAGTCGATGATCAATACATAGATTTGATTTAGCAAGAAAAGAAGTTTAATTTTTTTAAAAAAATTTACAGAATGGTGATAAGGAAGTTATTAATATCCCATACAAATTTTGATTCATGATCACACACCAGTGAATTTATAAAATTCTTACAAGGCACACTACCATTTATGTTTTTTTCTTTTTGTTTTTAGAAATATAATATAACAAACGAAGTTCAACGCTTACATAGATTTAATTGACCAAACAAACCAAGTTTAAATTTTTTGAAAAATTTACATCATGGTTCTGAGTCAATTATTAATCTCTCATAAAAGTTTTAGATCATAATCACACCCAAGAAAATTTATAAAATTCTGACAATATAACTGTCCCAATTATGTTCATTCTGTTTTTGATTTTTTAAAGATAACAAATAAAGTTAAATTATTTTGAAATTTTTTATGTATGATCCTAAACTACTAAGGATAGTACCATAAAAGTTGGAGATTATTATTAAGCTTGTACAATTTTATAAAAATCTAACAGTATTTCTGCCAAAATTGTAAAATATTTAAAAAATTCGGTTTTTCAACAAATTTTCATAGGAGATGACTTTCCTAATGGTTATTGGGTCAAATCCGGCCCTAAAACAGTCAAAACCGGTCAAAAAACACGAAATTTTGGCGAAATTTCGGTTGAAAAAACGAAATTTCGGATTTACGGTAGCAATTTCAAATTTTTTTAAAATTTTTTTCCCGGCCGGTAGTTTAGATTTCGGGGGGTCCGAAATCCGAAATTTCGGCGAAATTCGCCGAAATTTTGAACCTTGCACCCGACAGCCAGTGATACTACAACAGAGACTTGAACATGTCATTGACACTAGGATGTTTGCTTGGAGCTATTGGCTCTGTGGGTTGCATGAGCTGAGCTGAACAGATTTGTTTTTATTCCTAAGAGATCCTTTGCCCCGATCTTTAATTAGTCCCAAAATAAGTATTCAATGAGAAATCCAGGACGCGCGTATCAGAGCATTGCACAAGTGGAGTATAATCTTGTAGAGCATCATCCGATCCTCTCTGCAGTGCGTAGCCCGTCCTGTAGGAGGTTGTCAGGTTGAAAGACTAAATTCAATCGTATTTGAAATATATAAAATTGATAAAGCACTGAAATCATTAGTCAGTCAAATTTGACTTTTTCATATCTTTTAGTTGACATTGATTTTGGTTTTCAAATTTTTCAGAGTTGTATAATCTCAACTCCCCTATGTATGGTAATATTTTGAGATTTTTTTAAAATATGTACATATGGTTTTTATGAATAAGAATTTAGTTCTGTTTGTCGGACTTACAGTAAAATATTTGAAAAATTCTCGAAAAATTACCACACATAGGGGAGGTCAGCTTCTACAACCCTGTAAAATTCGAACACCAAACTCAATCGCATTTAAATGATATGAAGTTGATAAAATGCTAAATAATAGGATATGCTATCTTTTATTATAAAAAAATAACATTTTACTGTGAAAAATTCTTAAAAAATTACCACACATAGAGGAGGTGAGATTTTACAAACCTGTAAAATTTGAAGAACAAACTCAATAGTATTTGAAAGATATGAAAATGAAAAGTGCTAAACAGTATGATATACTGTCTTTTACTATCAAGAAAAAAACATTTTACTGCAGATTACTCAATGTGTTACTGTATCTGGTATAAAGTAGCTTTACTGTGTAAAATATATGAAAATCTTATGTACAAATTTCCAAAAAATCTTAAAAAATTATCATATGCAGGGGAGGTGAGTTTCTACAATCCTGTAAAATTTGAAGACCAAATTCAATCATATTTGAAAGATATGAAATTGAGAAATTAATAAATAGTGAAAAATCATTAGTCAGCCGAATTTGTCTTTTTCATATTTTCAGCTGATATTGATTTTGGTCTTCAAATTTTACAGGGTTATCTAATCTCACCTTCCCTATGTATGGTAATGTTTTTAGATTTTTTTTTAAAATATGTACATATGGTTTTCGCGAACAAGAATTTAGTTCTGTTTGTCGAACCACTAGTAAAATATTTGAAAAAACCTCAAACAATTACCACAAGTAGGGAAGGTGAGCTTCTACAACCCTGTAAAATTTGAACACCAAACTATATAGCATTTGAAAGATATGAAAATGATGAAATGCTAAACAACACGATATGTTGTTTTTTAATGTCAAGAAAATAACATTTTATTTTGAAAAATTCTTAAACAATTACTACACGTAGGGGAGGTGAGATTCTACAACCTTGTAAAATTGGAAGACCAAACTCAAAAGTATTTGAAAGATATAAAAATGACAAAGTGACAAACAGCAGGATATACTATCTTTTACTGTTAAGAAAACAACATTTGACTGTGTATTACTCAATGTGTTACTATATCGTGTATAAAGCAGCCTTTTAGTCTTTTATTGTAAAATATACGGAAATTATATGTACAAGTTTTCAAAAAATTACCATATGTAGGGGAGATGAGCTTCTACAACCTGCAAAATTTAAGATCAAATTCAATCGTATTTGAAAGATATGAAATTAACAAAGCACTAAATAGTGAAAAATTACTAGTCAACTGAATTTGTCTTTTTCATATCTTTCAGTTGATATTGATTTTGGTCTTGAAATTTTACAGAGTTATATAATCTCACCTCCCCTATGTATGCTAATTTTTTGAGAATTTTTCAAAACATGTACATATGGTTTTCATGAATAAGAATTTAGTTCTGTTCATCAGACATACAATAAAAATGTTTAAAAATTCTCAAAAAATTACCACATGTAGGGGAGGTTACCTTCTACAACCCTGCAAAATTTAAAACCGAATTCAATCGCATTTGAAATATATGAAATTGACAAAGCACTAAGCAATGAAAAATCACTAATCAGCTGAATTTGTCTTTTTCATATTTTTCAGCTAATATTGATTTTGGTCTTCAAATTTCACAAGGATACATTTTTGAGAATTTTTGAAAACATGTACATATAGTTTTTATGAATAATAATTTAGTTCTGTTCGTAGGACCTGCAGTAAAATATTTGAAAACATTTCAAAAAATTATCATATGTAGGGGAGGTGAGCTTCTACAACCCTGTAAAATTTGAAAACCAAACTTAATAGTATTTAAAGAATATAAAATTGACAAAGTGCTAAAGAGTAGAATATGCTATCTTTTACTATCAAGAAAATAATATTTTACTGTGAAAAATTCTCAAAAAATTACCACACATACGGGAGGTGATCTTCTACAATCTTGTAAAATTTTAAGATCAAACTCAATCACATTTAAAAGATATAAAAATTACAAAGTGCCAAACAGCAGGATATATTGTCTTTTACCGTCAAGAAAATAAAATTTTACTGCATATTACTCAATGTGTTACTATATCGTGTATAAATCAGCCTTACATTGTAAAATCTATGAAAATCATATGTACATGTCCTCAAAAAATCTCAAAAAATTAAAATATGTTGGGGAGGTGAGCTTCTACAACTCTGCAAAATTTGAATACCAAACTCAATCGTATTTAAAAGATATGAAATTGACAAAGCATTAAACAGTGAAAAATCACTAGTCAGCCAAATTTGTCTTTTTCATATCTTTCATCTGTTATTGATTTTGGTGTTTAAATTTTACATGGTTGTATAAATTCACCTCTCCTATGTATGGTAATTTTTGTAGAATTTTTGAAAACATGTGCATATGGTTTTTCATAAATAAGAATTTAGTTCTATTTGTAGGACCTGCAGTAAAATATTTGAAAAATTCTCAAAACATTACCACACGTAGGGAATGTGAGCTTCTAGAACTCTGTAAAATTTTAAGACCAAACTCAATCGCATTTGAAAGATATGAAATTGATAAAGTGCTAAACAGAAGGATATGCTGTTTTTTACTGTCAAGAAAATAACATTTTACTGTGAAAAATTCTCAAAAAATTATCACAAGTAGGGGAGGTGATCTTCTACGATCCTGTAAAATTTTAAGACCAAACTCAATCGAATTTGAAAGATATGAAAATGACAAAGTGCCAAATAGCAAGATATACTGTCTTTTACTGTTAAGGAAACAAAATTTTTCTGCCAATTACTCAATGTGTTACTATATCTTGTATAAAGCAGTCTTACAGTGTAAAATATATGAAAATCATATGTATAAATTTTCAAAAAATCTCAAAAAATTACTATACGTAGGGAGATAAGCTTCTACAATCCTGCAAAATTTGATAACCAAACTCAATTGTATTTAAAAAATATGAAATTGACAAAGCACTAAAGAGTGAAAAATCTCTAGTCAACTGAATTTGTCTTTTTTCATATCTTTTAGCTGTTATTGATTTTGGTCTTCAAATTTTACAGGGTTGTTTAATCTCACCTCCTCTCCTATGTACGATAATTTTTGAGAATTTTTGAAAACATGTACATATGGTTTTCATAAATAAGAATTTAATTCTTTTTATCGGACCTGCAGTAAAATGTTTGAAAAATTCTCAAAAAAATTACCACACAGGAGGTGAGCTTCTACAACCCTATAAAATTTGAAGACCAAACTCAACCGCATTTGAAAGGTACGAAATTGTCAAAGTGTTAAACAATAGGATATGCTGTCTTTTACTGTGAAGAAAATAACATTTTATTATCTATTACTCAATGTGTTACTATATCCTGTGTAAAGTTGTTGTGTAACACTTTGTTTCAATATGGTAACATCTGTTGTAATAACTCGTAACATGTTATTTGTTTGAATAGTAAAAGGGAATATATCCAGTGTTTTCTAAAGTACATAAAAAACACATGTAAATATTTGTCAAAAATTCTCAAAAAATTATCATACGTGGAGGATGTGAGATTCTACAATCCTAAAAAAAATCTGAAGACCAAAATCCTTCTCATTTGAAAGTTATGGCTAAATAAAAAAAAAGGTTCATGTACAAACGAGAAGTGGTATTTATTAGCTATTTACTAGTTGGGATAGTTTGTGTTTTGCCCCGTAGCAGATAGTCACTGGTACTATTCCTTGCGTTGAGTGCTGTGATAAGTAGTTCAGTCGGTACGCGTTAAATGGTTGAAGAGTAGAATAGGTTATTCTACACACAGGTGTAGAATAAGGTAACCCATTTCTAGCTATATATATATATATATATATATATATACACCTTAGATGTTCATTATTACTCGGACTAACTAGGACTTGTGGAACTTGGATCCATATATGTATATGTAATGGACAAGGAAGCACATACTGATCTTGCTGTATGAACGGCTGGGCTCTGACCACCTGGCGCCTCCGCGAGGGGTTGGTTGGCGAGTTCCAATCCATTCCGGTGCCTATCCACGATGAAATGTGCCATCGTCATCTTAGATGGATTATTACTAGACATCAGAGATTGCAGCAAACGATACCCCTAATAAATATCCAGATTTACTTTATATCCTCTACATGCGTGCATTAAATATAGTACTTATAGATAATAAATAGAGGTAATTTAGTCATTTTCATTATCACCTTGTTCCATGTGTCAAGAGAAAATACGTTCTATAAACTTAAACGAACTAAGCAACTAATATTTCTATTTTTTTATTTTATAGATTTACTTTCGAAGTTGTACAAATCAAATCTCTAATCGTCTTTTATTTTTATTCCGAATTTGCATATCTTTTTATTGTACTTGTGGTGGATTTTTTCAGTTTTATGCTGGAATTCATATAAAAATTTATATTTTTGTTTATTACTATTACAAATTTTATCTATAAGGTTTACTTGGAATTCACATGAAAATTAAATTGATAATTTTATTTTATTTTTATTCTAAATTTTAGTTAATTTGTCTTGTACTTGACATAGACTTTTTGTTTAAATTTGTTATTTTTATTTAATTATTATTCTAATTTTAGTTTTCTATGGATTTACTTTGGAAATCAATTGTTATTTTTTCTTAATTTTTTATTCTAAATTTCAGTTAATTTAGATTGTGCTTGATATGAACTCTTTCTTTTGAGAGTAAATTTCACAAAACTCTAGGTTTGTTGTATAAACTACCAAAAAAAAAAACTACAGATTATACCAATCGTTTCACAAAACTTCAAATTTAAGGGCAAGATGTATCATAAAAACTGCTATACCACCCTCACCTCCCGTATGAACATATGTTACCTGCCGACGCTTATACGATAGAGGAGGGAGCTAGATTTGAAAAAAAAAGCCGACAGTACACCTATGAGTCGACAGGATACCTCGAGTGAGTAGCGAAAGAACACATATGTATACCTTTATATATAAAGTAGATAGGATTGGAGCTTAACTAAGGCCGTCATGATCAGATTCCCTTGGGGAGAGGTCTTTCGGAAAATTTTAAATTACATTTAAATTACGTTTATGCCTCTCTACGGTTTACGTTTAAATCCTTCCGTCGGTTTTTAACAAAATGGACACAAAAAAACCGAAAATTATGTTTAGGTTCTAAGAAATCAGTTTTTAGCAGACTGGACCCGAAAAAATGAAATTACGTTTAGGTCCTTCCAGGTTTTCTTCTAAAAAATCCCGCAGATTCGTCGACGACTCCTAGCAATCCACAGATTCGCTGACGGCTCCTAGCAACTCTTTAAAAAAATACAAGAAAATCAAAATTACGTTTAGGTCCCTCGAGGGTTTTCTCCCAAAAAAATTTCACAGGTGCTCCTAGCAACCCATTTTTTTTAAAAAAACAAGAAAACTGAAATTACACAAAAAGAGCCCACGGTTTCGCAGATTCGACGACGACTCCTAGCGGCTCATTTTTTTTAGAAAAACAAGAAAATTGATATTGCGTAGTGACCCTCGCGCAAATTTGCCGATGACTTGTAACTAGTACATTTTTAAAAAATCACCCAAAAAACGAAAATATGTTCATGTCCTCGTACCTTTTTTTCATAGATAGCTGTTGGACCAAGTTTTGCATCGCACAAAGAGGACCTGTGGTGTCGTAAATTCGCCGATGACTCCTAGCTATCACATTTAAAAAAACCCCTGAAAAAACGAATTCTCGTTTACGTCCTCATACCTTTTTTTTCAGAAATATCCGTCGGACTAAATTTCGCACGACGCAGCGTCGCGCGATCAAATTTCGTACGGCGCAACGTAGTGTGTTACCTTGGCTACATTTTTTTTTGCAGAAATAACCGTCAGACCAAATTTCGCACGACGTAGCGTCGCGCGACTCTGGCTAGTTCCTTTTATTTCCGATGAGCCACTCACATCTTGTAACGTTGGTAATTACCTTTGGTATGTTTATAAAAAAATCACTTTGGTATATACTGTAGCAAAAATCCAAAACAGGCATCTCGTTATTAAGTTGTTTTCTAAAAGAAAAATCAGAAGGAAAACAAACAGATACAGTGCGTTCGTGCACCGAGTCTACGAAGCACGACGCCTCGTTAGGATAAGCCCAGTGACAGGTAGGTCCCGGGCGGGCGCAGTAATGCCTTCCTTAATCTCCACATAATCGCACTGACATGTGGCCCCCCTGCCCCGGATCCAAATTTCGCCTGCAATGGGTGGTGGTATTCGTACCCTCTCTCTGGCCGGTGAGATCGGCGCCACGTGCCGCTCATCTCAGATCGGACGGCTGACATAGGCCGCGGGCGCGCCGGTAGGTTTACTTAGCGGATGCGTTCGTAAAGCCGTTCCCCTCCTCGACTCCTCTTCCTCCGCCCGCCTCGCCTCCTCCCCTTCCCTTAAGGCCTTAATCGATTAGCTCTCGCTCTCTCCGCGCTCGCCTTCGCCTCGCGCTCTCTCGTGCTGCGTCTCGAGGCTCTCGCGGCGGGCAGATCCGGCGTCGGCGGCGAAGGCGAAGGCGAAGGCTCGGAGGGATCGGCGGCGCCGCCTGACGGAGGGAGGTGTCGAGGAGGGAATCGGCCTTGCTTTGGTTCGCGCACGGAGAAGAGGAGGAGGGCAGTTGGTGTATGGTGGGATGAAGCGCGCGAGGGACGAGGCGCTCATGGGGTCACAGCTCAAGCGCCCCAACCTTGCTCGATCCGATCCGTGAGTAGCTGCCTCCTCGCCTCGCATCGATTGCTCGGTGCTGTCGAGTTCGCGTTCGTCCTCGAGACATGCGTACGCTCGGTTTGTTTTTGTTTTTTTGAAAAAATTCCGTTCGTTTCCGTTTTGGGCTTTTCATGTTCGATAGGCTCGGTGAGAGAGTGAAAATATTTGTATGTACGGTACGAATTCGGGGTTTGTTTGGGATTTTCCTCGTTTTTTTACTGCCGAATTTGTGTTCGTTCGTTCCAATTTGATGTCTTCGTGGTAAAAATGACATTTTTTTCCCGTGCGAATTTTTCTACGGTTTTATCCTGTGATCTAACGCTTTGTTCTCTATCTCTCGAGGTGTAGGGCGGCGCAGCCGCAGCACATGCCTCTCGCCGGGTCAGCGTCTGCGGCAGCGCCGCCGCCTCAGGCTGCGGCTGCTCCACCGTCGCAGCCGCAGCAGCCGGCCGGCGGTGCAGCAGCTGCCGGCCAGAAGCTGACGACCAACGACGCGCTCGTCTACCTCAAGGCCGTCAAGGATAAGTTCCAGGACAAGCGAGAGAAGTACGAGGAGTTCCTTGAGGTCATGCGCGACTTCAAGAGCGAGAGGTTGGTCCTTGCCGGTCCTTTCCCCAATATGATCCATGCCATTCTCCACAACCCCCTGGAGCGTAATATTGATGTTTCTAGTTCTTACGATTATGTTTTGGATGCAGGATTGATACTAATGGAGTGATTATCCGTGTGAAGACACTGTTCAACGGGTACCCTGAGCTGATCCTTGGGTTCAACGCCTTCTTGCCCAAGGGCTATGCGATCAAGCTACAGGAGGAGAAGAAGCCTGTGGATTTCGTAGAAGCCATCAATTTCGTGAACAAGATAAAGGTATAAATACGCTTATATAGGTTGATCTGTCATGTGACCATGCTGCAATGTAGCGAATTACAACATTATTGCTTTCCTTCTGCAGAATCGGTTCCAGCATGATGAGCATGTCTACAAGGCATTCTTGGACATCCTCAACATGTACCGCAAGGATAATAAGTCCATCCAAGATGTTTATCATGAGGTGCCCGTTTTATTTCCTTTCTTTGGCCTTTTTATTGTATGTCTATTCTTCTGTTATAGTTTTCAGTTAGCATGTCCTTTTGGGCAGGTTGCCGTGCTGTTCAATGACCATAAAGATTTACTTGAAGAATTCCAGCACTTTTTGCCTGATACCTCTGTTCCTCCGCAAGCGGTGGCCTCCTCAAGATGTGGTCTAGTTAGGCGGGATGACAGGACCTCTCTAATGCCTCCTGCTAGTAGGAGCCTTCACAATGAAAAGGTATAAATGACCTGCTGTTTTGTAAGCTATATTTATTAGCGAATAGTATGAGGGAGGAAACCTGATTGTAGCTTAACCTTTGCTTGACTTTTGAGGAAACTGTTGGCTAAATTATGCTATATGAATCAAAGGGTGTAAATGTGAGAAGTAAAAAGGAAAGTTAAAACATGGACTTTTTTTTGCTTCTAAACTTGTGTCAGAGAACTTGTGAAGTACTGGCTGACGATTATTGTGATTGGGATATGACAATATATGTGGGAATGCTTCGATAATGTTGCTGTCCATTTAGAGGTTCGTTAATTAGAGCATCAACCATGGCTTTCATGTACGTGGGAATGCTTCGATAATGTTGCTTGTTAAATTTTGCATGCTACTAATTGAATAATCTCCCTTACTTCTATTATCTAAATATTGGAACCCAAGGTATTTAATGTTTTTGTTCTATGTCGGGCTGAGTAAACATGAGATTAGTCCATTTTATCTAGTCGATACGCTTTTCTGCCTCTAGACATCGATTACTGTGATATAAAGTTAGCTGATGTGTCGTCCTTTATCTCTTTCTTCAGAAAGATAGGGCTTATCCATCGCATGATGATCGTGACTTTAGTGGCGACCATCCTGATGTGGAGCATGATCGCCAGAGAAGACGTCTTGAGAAGGAAAAGGAACGGAGGGTGGAAAGGGATAGAAGAGATTGTGAGAGAGATGAGAAGGATGGTGAACATGACAACAAAGAGCTGGATGTTGGACAGCGTAAGCGCAAACCATTTCTAAGGAAGACGGAGGACCCTACAGGTGCTGAGACACACCAAGGAGGGGCCTCTGAGAATCATGGAATACATAGCATATCTGCTTCATCATATGACAATAAGGATGTGCTGAAGAGTAAGTCTCTTAGAACATTGATTAATAATTAGATTTAATTTCTGCTCAGTATGGCATATTTGCTTCTTTACACCCCTTCTTGATGCTGTCCTTAAAAATGAAATTTGGATGCTGCATGACCTTAGAACACATGCCCCACCACAGATACGCCATATTTTAAATGCACCTGCTGCATAACTCCATTTCAGTGTAGTCTACTAGTCTTGTCATGGCATGTTAATTGTTAAATATCAATGCACAGACGTGTTTGCTTAGTGCTTCTATTTGATTGAATTTAATTGATCTCTTTTGTATGTCTGGAGAACTTCGTTTGTCTTCCACTTGTCAATTACTTATATCCTCATGTTTCCTCGCAACATCAGGTGTATACACACAGGAGTTCCATTTCTGCGAGAAAGTGAAGGAGAAGCTGGAACATGATGCTTACCAGGAGTTTTTGAAATGTCTTCACATATACAGCCAGGAGATTATTACAAGGAGTGAATTGAAGAACTTGGTGGGTTTCTTATAGATTTATGCTAATTCAATATTTAAATCTACGTTGCTTTGCTCACTATGCTTAAGAATCTTTTGGTTACCTGTGTGGTTTTACTTAATGATATGTGAATCATTAATATCCTTGCTGATTTACAGGTGAATGATATACTACAGCACTACCCAGATCTTGTGGATGGGTTTAATGAATTCTTGGAGCATTGCGAAAATATAGGTAGGTCTTATACTTAATATATATGGATTCATCTTGCAAGATTACCTTCACTTATTTTTTATTTGATGTTTTTATCTCTGAAAGATTTTTGTTCCTCTCTGCAGATGGTTTTCTGGCTGGAGTCTTCAATGAAAGTATGTTGTGACTAGTACCAAACTTTCTATCCCCCGTTTTCTACTCCATTTAAATTTCTTCTTAACCCTAGTTATCTGGAATGAAGGGCAAACTGGAAGGCTTGTTAAAACTGAGGATAAAGAAACAGATAAAGAGCGTGAGAGGGAGGATAGGGACAGAGATCGGGAAAAGGAGAGAGAAAGACAAGGATCAGCATTTAATTCAAAGGAAGGTGCTAGCCACAAACCTTCTGCGATCTCTAGCAAAGAAAAGTATAACCTATGCAAACCAATATCAGAGCTCGATCTCTCAAACTGTCAGCGATGCACTCCAAGTTATCGTCTTCTACCAAAAAATGTAAGCTAATATAGCTCTTGTAGTTCTTTTGGTAATGTGTTTCATATAACATCTAGTTTAATCGTGTTTTCAGTATCCAATGCCTCCCGCAAGCAACAAGACTGATCTTGGGGTCTCTGTGCTTAACGATCACTGGGTATCAGTGACATCAGGAAGTGAAGACTATTCATTTAAGCACATGCGAAAGAATCAGTATGAAGAGAGTTTATTTAGATGCGAAGATGACAGGTGCTGATTTATCTTTGTAACACAGATGACATTTACCTGCAGTTTCATAGCAGTTGTACATATGATGCACTTTTAGAGTAGCCTTATACTATTCCCACTAATAAAAAAAATAATCAAGGAAGATGATCATGATTTGATAAAGGACTTTGTTAGTAGGCTGTTTTTTTCTTGGTTTAGTCAAACTGTGTGGTACCCTGATAAGACCACATTGCACCAAATGTTTTCGTTGTTGAACCACTCTAAATCTTCGTTGAATATTTCACTGATGTGCTTTTCTTGCCCTTCCCCCCTTGCCTTTTTTAAGAGAAAGCTCATTACCTTGATGCTGAGCAAGTGTGTACTAAATGCTTCTTGGAAATTATTAATAAGTAATGAATGTTAGTAAAAGCTTGAACGAAGTCACATAAAAACTTCTTTGCTGTTTGTTGATAGTTGATTCTCAGAAAGATTAGCCTGTTCACTCATATTCAATGCTTGTAATCAAATCGGAAACCAATTTTCCTGAACAAACGGTCAAGATTGAATGGGCATTTGTACTGAAGCGGTGCTCTGTTATGCATGCATGCGGTCTTGAGTATTTTAACACAACCAATTATTGGGAGATCGAGGTTTGCAATGTTATTTGTTTCCAGTTCATTTATTGTGGTCTAGTTTGTACTATGTTTTCCGCACTTGGAAAACTAATGCTTGTTCCTGTATTTGGCATCTGAAGTTATAGATATTTTGCATATGGTAGAGCACAAATCTTTAAATATTTGTCTGAAACGACGCCATTCATTCAGGCGCTTTAGCATCTAGCGAGCAGTATTTTGGTGTATGACTGATAAATGGCATGTCCTTCATAATTATCCTCTTTAATTACTGTTTGCGTGGAATCATCTTTTCAGGTTTGAGTTGGATATGCTGTTGGAATCAGTTAACGCGGCAACTAAGCGTGTTGAAGAGTTGATAGAAAAGATGCAAGACAACTCAGTAAAACCAGATAGCCCGATACGCATTGATGAACATTTAACTCGTATGTATATTTGCGTTTAAGATATATTACGAATGTTTGGTAATGCTTGAACTGAATGGAGCTTGACTGTCCTTTTGGGTTATTTGCTACTGCTTGACAGCTTTGAATCTGAGGTGCATCGAAAGGTTATATGGTGACCATGGTCTGGATGTGATGGACGTTCTTCGAAAAAATGCTAGTGTTGCATTGCCAGTTATCTTAACTAGGCTTAAACAAAAGCAGGAGGAATGGTCAAGGTGCCGATCAGATTTCAACAAGGTTTGGGCTGAAATATATGCCAAAAATTATCATAAGTCACTTGATCACCGCAGTTTCTATTTCAAGCAGCAAGATACGAAGAGCCTGAGCACAAAATGTATGTACACTTTTTATTATATGCAAATGTTTATTCTCATAGTCCAGCCTTGCCTGGTCTAAACTATTTTCTGTTCCTTGTGTAGCTCTATTAACTGAGATCAAAGAAATTAATGAGAAGAAAAGAAAGGAAGATGATGTACTCCTTGCTATTGCTGCTGGAAATAGGCGGCCCATAGTTCCCAATATGTCATTTGAGTATGTAGATTCAAACATCCAAGAAGATCTGCATAAGATCATCAAGTACTCCTGTGGAGAAGTCTGCAGTTCCTCAGATCAACTGGACAAAGTGATGAGAATCTGGACAACTTTTCTTGAGCCAATTTTGGGTGTCCAGCCTCGAACCCATGGCGCCGAGGATGCGGATCTAATCAAACCCAAGAGCCGAACCACAAAATCTGGTCTTGCAACTGTTGGGGAAAGCAATACTACTGTAGCAGGGGTTGGTGCCAATCAAGGCCATGGTGATGAAAGCATTCTGCAGGAACAAGCACCATCAGCTCTGGCTAGATTGGTGAATGGAGTTACAACCGATACTCAAAATGGTTTCCATGATGCTGATCGAACTGCCCGTAGAGGTGAGGAACCATCAAATGCTGCACTAAATGGAAGAGTGCAAGGTGCTGCCTCTGCCACAGATGAAATTTCTGCAGTAAGTACCCAAAACATGTCTACCGAGAGATCAGCAGAGAACATTCCTGTTTCTAGGACTGAACAAAACACTAAGGCAAATTTGGAACCTACATCAGGTTTGCATTTCTGCTTCTTTGGATATTTTATATTCATCATAGTTCATTACTTGGTTAGGTTTCTTTTTGCCAGCTCTTATAGTTTTGTCTTGCCTGCTAGGTGTGAATGCCTCTAGAAGTTCTCATATTGGAATTGATATGGCCGCTGAAGCCAGGGCTGGCAATGAAACGTTACCATCTGTAGAGGTATGGACTTTTTTGCCAGCTCAATTTACTTTCCACCTCTGTTAGCCATTCCTTGGATGGTTCTTTTTTATTTTAAAGGTTTGTATTTGTTTTTTCTTCTTTTGTTGGTGGGGTTCTATGGGGGTTGGTTGCTTATTTTCTTCCTCTCAATTTCTCTGTGGGTTTCCCTATTGAGGACAATGCTTAGAATGTTTGAATGTTGAATTGTATCCATTTATGTGAGGCCAAATGCAGATTCATCTTTTTAGAAAACTACATGTTCTATCTCCTATTTCACAAAACTACAGGTTTTATGAGGATTTGTCTAACAAAACTACAGGTTTTAGAATTGACCGTTTCTTGTAATATGTCTAACAGTGTGGGTCCAAATGGTAGCCTCATGCACCCCCATTTCCTGTTTCACTCGTGCTTGAGGCTACCGTGTGGGCTCATACTGTCAGACATGTTTCAAGAAAAAGTTAATTCTTAACCATGTAGTTTCATGATACAAGTTCTAAAATCTGTAGTTTTGTGAAATATAAGCTAAAACTTAGTTTTCTGATAGTTTATAAAAGAAACCTGCAGTTTTATGAAATTTACTCATTTCTCAAAGATGCATCCTGCAAACCTATCTAGAACACATGCTCATTTGTTTCACTTTTCTCTTTGACAGGGTGGAGAGACTGGGAGGTCAGGATCATCTTTAAATGGTGGAAGAACCAGTGAGGGTAATAAAGGGCGCCTATTTAATGAAGCACCTGCATCTCACAATATTTCAAAAGTTGAAAGAGAAGAGGGTGAATTATCACCTAATGGAGACTTTGAAGAGGACAATTTCGTACCTTTTGAAGATGGAGTTGTAGACGGAGCGTCTAAAACAAAGGAAGGTTCTACAAGCAGACCATTCCAGGGTAGGCCTGGGGAAGTGGAACCATGTTGTGCTGAGGCAGCTGGCGAGAATGATGCTGATGCTGATGATGAGGGTGAGGAAAGCGCTCAGAGGTCTACTGAGGACAGCGAAAATGCCTCTGAGGCTGGTGAAGATGCATCAGGAAGTGAATCTGGTGATGTTGAAGAGTGTTCTCGTGAAGATCATGATGAGGAAGAGGAAGATATGGATCATGATGATCAGGATGGGAAGGCTGAAAGTGAGGGTGAGGCAGAAGGAACAACTGAGACACATGATGTTGAAGGAGGAATATCACTACCGCTATCAGAGCGCTTTCTATACTCAGTAAAACCACTTGCCAAGCATGTACCCACAGCTTTACATGATCGAGAAGAGAAATCCTCGCGTATATTTTATGGGAATGATTCGTTTTATGTCTTGTTCAGGCTGCATCAGGTGAGCTTTCCAGTAGTCTTTGTCTTATGTCTTTGCATTCGCTTTTGCTTGCTAAACTTGCATTTATTGCAGATCTTATATGAAAGATTACTTTCAGCAAAGACGAACTCGTGCAATGCTGAAAAGAAATGGAGAACTTCTAAGGATACAAACCCTCCTGATCTATATGCAAAGTAATATTGCTTTCCTGCAGTGCTCAATTGCTTATACTGCCGCATCTTATCCAAACACATGACGAATAATCAATCTATCCTTTTGATGAAGGTTCATGAATGTGCTGTACAATTTACTTGATGGTTCTTCTGACAATACCAAATTTGAGGATGATTGCCGTGCTATTATTGGGACTCAGTCCTATGTTCTGTTTACTTTAGATAAACTGATATACAAAGTCGTGAAGCAGGTAAGTTGACTCATCCATTGTTCTTTTTTTTTTAACTTTGGGTTGGCACAGCATTCGTTCTTACAATTTCCCTGATACCAGCTTCAAGCTATAGCAACAGATGAAATGGACAATAAGCTTCTCCAGCTTTATTTATATGAAAAATCAAGATCTCCTGGGAGGTTCTTTGATCTAGTTTATCATGAAAATGCCCGTGTCCTCCTCCATGACGAGAGTATATACCGATTTGAATGTGTAAGCTTTCATTCTGATCTGCAGACTTAATGAATTCTGTTATTTACTTATAGTTGGTTGCGTTTTTTCCCTTCTTTATCTTTACAGAAAGAATAGCACTGTTTCTTGTCTTCTACAAAGAACTGGTTCACTTCTACTGCAATGTTGATAACTCTGAGTGCTTTCGCTTTCTATAGAATGATAAAGGTCGTTTTCTGTTGCAACTTACAGTGCTCAAATCCAACAAGGTTATCTATTCAGCTGATGGAATATGGTCATGAAAAGCCTGAAGTGACTGCAGTATCAATTGATCCGAATTTTGCATCATATCTTTTTAGTGAGTACTTGTCAAGTATGTCAGACGGAAAATTGTCTGTGGGTGTCTTCCTTGGAAGGTAATTTTTCCCCCCCAGAACGAAATTAAAGCTCCTGATTCCATTTGTACTGTTTCTATTCGTGACTACGCACTGTTCTCCCAGGAATAAGTGGGAACATTCAAATAACGATGAGCGTTTAGATTCGCTGAAGGCCATGGATGGTATCAAAGTTGCTAACGGTCTTGAATGCAAGATATCCTGCAAGACCTCTAAGGTGTGTATATTTATTTGAAGTACTGGAATTTTAAGTACATCTCATAACGCCATATATGCAGGTCTCATATGTCCTTGACACCGAAGATTTCTTGTTTCGGTTAAGAAAAAGGAGGAGACTTTCACCTGGTGGAAATGTGCCTGACAAGTTACAGATTTCAAAAATATGTGCTGCTAAAGTGCAGCGCTTCCATAGATTTCTATCCAAGCCTTAGGGTCATTGGCAAAAAATAATACTGGTAATTCTCTATATTCCAAACCCATGCAACTTTTGATCTTAGCATGCTGCCCTTTTTAGTACATCTGCTGGTTTGTGCTGCTCTTTCCGGAGTAAGGCTCTTGCCCTGTTGTATGGCAATATGATTTGTTGAGGCTGTTCTGAAGATTTGCTTGCATAAATGACAAGCATGTCTGATGGATGATGCTGACTGCCTGACTCTAAGCAACACATGCAGTCACTGGCTCTGCGCAACATGCTTTGTGATTCACACAAAGCCCCATTGCATAACATAACAAAACATAATATAATATAATATAATAATGTATAACAAGGCAACGAATTGTTTTTTTTTTCTGCTTTGCAGTCATTGTATCTAATGAGGAGATGCTGCTGGGGTTGGTGCTGCCTTGCTACAGCAACCAGAAGCTGCGGGAGTCCGAGAACCCTCAGATTGCAGCAGACGAGTGCCCTTTGCAATAACAGCTGGGAAGCTATAGGGTAAATACATCAAAGCAAAGCATGTATGGCCACCTCAGTCAGCTCTGTCGTACCGGACGATGTGTATATATGTAATGGGCAGATTGTTGTTTGTTCAGGTTAACCAATATTATTTACTGTGTTTTTGGTCGTAGAAGGGTTGTTTTTATTGACTAATCACCATTTGTTGCTGTTGGTAACAGGTCTCTTGTTTTTTGAGCGGACATTTTCCATTCAAGATATGTAGTCTTCATTAAAACCAACAATGTCAACAGTTATGTAGTGGATCGATCGTTGGGTAATTAGAGTATCAGACATGATGATTATTTTATTTATAGTTCCTCGTGATGTTGCTTGTTGCCGGTGGTACTTCTGTGTTTCATCCCGTGCTTGTGGTTACCTCAAGATACTTGATAAAACTCGGATGATTTGTTTGATCAGAGGCAGGGTTGACATTACCGAAATAACCTCGGAAATAGCCCCTAGCCTGGTTTGATCGTAGGCAGGGTAGAAAATCACTCGAAAATCGTCAAAAATCAAAAGGTTTTGAAATAATTTTTTTTATTATTTTTAAAAAATTGAAAATCAATCAGTTTTCATTTAAACTCGTCGATTTTCACCGAAAATTGATCTACTGGTTGATTTTTTGAGCGATTTTTTATCGTCGCATAAATTTTTTCGATTTTTTTATTTTGTTTTTGAATTAGATCGGTTTTAAATGTCGAACCGGCTCGATAAAGTCGATTATTGGATATTCCAGCATGATATTGTTAACACTGCTCAGAGGTATGCTACCGTTGACCGGCATGAAACCACAATGATGATTTGTTTGACCAGTGGACTAATTATTGTCATCCGGTGGACATTGCTAATATGCAGCACTGGCCATGCCAGCGTGCAGTTAATACTGGACTCCCAAGATTATATTCGATCCACTGTGTTAGTACTCCGCATGGTGGTACCATGCTAGTAGAATGCGTAACGACTACTTTTCTAATACTGTGTGTAATATCTTTTTAAATATTGTTTCCGTGTGAATAAAATTGTAAAAATAATCCCATCCCCGACCGTTGAAGGACCTAGAGGTAACTTGCCATGGTCTGGGAGCATGGTAGCTCCTGCCGTGTTGAGGGACCGCGGAAGTTACAACGTGTCACTTTCAGGTTCTTTCACAGTCGGGGTTGAAGCTATTTTTATAATTTTGTTCACAAGGGGTTAGATTTGCTAAAAAGAATTTACTACAGGATTAGAAAAGTGATGACTTAGTAGATCGCTGCTTTCAGATTTCAAATGTAAGTGGCTTTGGACGATTTAAAATGTATGTCGTCTCAAATAAAAAAAATTATACATCATGAGAGTATATTTCATAATGAATGCGGTAATGTAAATTTTATGTTGAGAATCCTTGTAGTTCTTTATATATCCATTGAGTGTTGTTTTGGCGAAACAATAGCATGTAGTAGAGGATAAGGATCTCATGTAGTAGCCATGGGGATTGCAACTTAAACTGTCCCCATGGCTTAGAGCTGTCCAATTGGGTGGTTCAACGGTCGAGATCGCTCAAAAATCCGTGCGGCAACAAATTGCTACAGTATGTGCTACAGTGAAAAATCACTACGATACTTTTAAGAGATCTGACCGTCAATTTTAGATCAAATGGTCGGTGGAGACTACTTAAGACCTGATCCCAGTTGAGGTAGCAGTAGTACTCCTGATCAACAAAACTAGTCCAGTACTGATCCTAATCAAACAAACGAACGAAGACGACTCCTCGACTCCTACTTGCCACTAGGAATTGTAGCCAGAGCGGAGGGCGGCGGAGGCGGAGGCAATTGGATTTTTACGGTGAATCAAAATGCTGAAATAACCGAACCGAAAAAATTTGGTTAATTCGGTTCGATTTTTGTATCTATTCGGTTTCGGTTTGCAGGTTTGAAAAACCGAACCGAGAAACTCAAATAAACCGAATGTCCAGGCCAGCTACAAGGCACCTGATGCCGTAAAATTTTTTCTTGCAAAAGCTGCCCCTGATCCCTTTAGGGATGTCCTCGATATCCATGTCACCGACAAGCGTGCACCTTGGTTGTCATGTTAGGTTTACATTGCAACCTAGGTTGCAGTTTTTTTTGCGTGGGGTGAATTTGTTTGTGGTCGAGGTGCAACTTGTCTGTTGAAAAGTAAATTTTACAAAACTGCATGTCTTGTATAAAATATCAGAAAGTTACATGTTTTAGCTACTATTTCATAACACTACATATTTTAGAGAACTTGTATCACAAAGCAAAATGTTTTAGAATTGATCGTTTCTTGTAACGGGTCTGAAAATAAATATAGACCCACATAGCAGCATCACATATGAGTGAAACGGGAAATAAGGATATGCGAGGTTGCCATGTGAGTCCATATTTTCAGATTTGTTACAAGAAATGGTAAATTATAAAATCTATAGTTTTGTGAAATAAAAGCTAAAACCTACAATTTTTTTTGGTTTGTACAGAAATTCTGCAGTTTTACCAAATTTACTCTTCGTCGAGAGATACGCTTCGCTTAATTTTTGTTAGAGATTTTGATGGGAGGCGGAAGAGGTTGGAATTTGTCTGTGGAGAGATTTTGCGTAATCGAAGCTGGCCGCAAAGGTGGTACCAAGATTTGAAAATTCGGTTTCGGAATAAATTTCGTCCCTGGTCGGATCACGAGATTTCGGCAAAATTTTGAAATTTCGGAAAAATTTAGGACGAAAATTGAATTTGAAAATTCAAATCCGGTCCATATAGTAACGAAAAATCCCGAATTTCGGGTTTTTTGTAACGGAAAAAATTGGGTAAAACGATGTCAAATTTTTTTTTAACTTTTCTTGGAGATTTCTGACACATTGATTATATTTTCATAAAAATTTCAGATTATTCTGAAGTCTGTAGAATTTTTAAAAATTCAAACATTGCTACTGTTATGATAAAACGCTGATCGGCAATTTTGAACCGAATGCAAAATGGTTCAAACCACGTTATAAACATTTGAATTTTTTTGCATGGTTATGATATATCTATAATTCTCTCATAAAATTTTCAGATGATGATCAAATTGTATGAATTTTTAAAAATTCAAACAATACTACTGTCCTGTTAAAAGGCTTACCGGCAAACTTGAACAAAATGAAAAATTATCTAAACCACGTTAAAAACTTTTGAAATTTTTTTTGGATGGTCCTGATGTAACATAAATGTTTATTTAAAATTTTTAGATGATGATCATTCTCAAATAATGTTTAAAAATTCAGACAGTGCTACATCCTGATAAAAGTCTGATGATCAATACATAGATTTGCTTTAGATATAAAAAAAGTTTAAAATTTTTACGGAATGTTGATAAGTAAGTGCTTAATATCGCATAAAAATATTGAATCATGATCACACACCAGTGAATTTATAAAATTCTTACAAGGCATAGTACCATTTATGTTCTTTTCTTTTTTATTTTTGAAATATAATATAACGAGAGGTGCTTCAATGCTTTTCTTTTTTACAGTTGCACAAATATTAAAGCATGAATGAAAGGTAGATGAAGATTGCTTACCCTTTTGCTTGCTTCAAGATTTGTGCAACTTGTATTAGAAGGGAAAGCATTGAAGCGCTGCTCTAATCTAACAAACGAAGTTCAATGCTTAAATAGATTTGATTGACCAAACAAAAAAAGTTGAATTTTTTTTAAAAAAATTGATATAATGTTACTGATGAAATTATTAATCTCTCACAAAAATTTTAGATCATAATCACACTCAAGAAAATTTATAAAATTCTGACAATGTAACTGTCCCAATTATGTTCATTCTGTTTTTGATTTTTTAAAGATAGCAAATGAAGTTAAATTATTTTTATATTTTTTATGTGTGATCCGAAACTACGAAATATAGTATCATAAAATTTTCAGCTCATTATCAAGCCGGTACAATTTCATAAAAATCTGAGAGTGTTTCTGCCAAAATTTTAAAATATCTAAAATTCGGTTTTTCAACAAATTTTCATAGGACATGACTTTCCTAAGGGTTATTGGACAAAATCCGGCCCTAAAAGTACCAAAACCGGCCAAAAAAAATCGAAATTTTGGTTACCGTAGTAATTTCAAATTTTTTTCGACCGGTACTTTAGATTTCGGGGTGATCTTCGGCGAGATTTGGAACCCTAGGTGGTACTGCAGTTCCCACTGCAACTGGCAAAGTCTGAAGCAAGTCAGTCATATCATACCGACGCAATTCCACTGCAAATACTGCTACTGCAGTTCCCACAGCACCGCATCAAACGGCAAGGATTAATTAAATCCCACAAAAACAAGCTCAAACGAATAATGAATACTGACTGAACGGGGGACATGGATCTAGGGCAGTTGAGTGAGGACTGCTACCGTTCTATCGAAAATCGGTGCGCGAGATTTTTAATGGCACTGTAGCAAAACAATGTAGAATTTTACTGTGGCAAAATTGTATCACTATACTGTATCAAACTTTTTTTTTAAAGATCTTGTCCGTCGATTCACTCAATCCAACGGTTAGATTGAACGGCGACCGCAAATTTGGCGGTCGCTATTCTCACTGCCAAAGATCTTTGTCCCTGAATGGGGGTACCCGTACAACAACATATGCTCAAGCAAATAATAGGCTTGTTCAGTGCTCATCAAATAAGATTGGTTCGTTCCTACTTCAAGAACAGTAGGGAGGGACCAGTGAAACGTCAAATAATACCAATACTAAACCTGGAAGATTTCGCCGACGCTCGCACACTCCACGTCGTCGTGGGCGCGCGCTCAGTCGCCGCGTGGCCCTCGTGAGCAGTGGAACGGCCCGCCGTTCGTACGGCGCGCGATTCGTTGAGCCACGTCGCTCACGTGGTTAGCCTGGTTGGCAAGCTTAATTCATTGGTCACGGTGGTTAGAGTCAAACGGCGCGGCAGCGCAGCGGTAACGCGCGCGCGTCGTGAACGAGTGGTCGCGTGTTCGACTCCAGGCGAGCGCGCTTGCCTCCGATTTTTCCCGGCTCGATGCGTGGCACCAACGTTAGCAGGCTCAGCCCGCGCTTGCCGTGCCGCACAGTGTTTTTTTGCAAAAAGGCCCTACGCAAATTTCGAAATTACATGCAAACCCTTTTTTAACAGAAAAACCCAGATTTTGTTTCTTTTTGCAAAAAGGCCCTACGAAATTACATGGAATCTCTGGATTTCTCGAAAAAACCCTATTTTTTGCGAAAAGGCCCTTGGAACTCCTGTATTTTGTCGAAACAGTAACCGATCTTTTAGGAAATTGCGTATTAATCTATTTTTATCTGTTTTTGGTCCAATGACCTAAAAAATTGCTTTTTTTTGTCCCTCAATATTTCTTAGAATTACATATATATCTGTTTCTTCACGGGAATACCTAGATTTTGCGTTTCGGCTGACGCGTCACGTCGCGGCGTGCGCCGCGCCCTCTCATCTAGTTACTACTACTGCTGCTGCTGCTACTGCTACCTTCCTAGAGATCAGAAATTCAGAACTCAGCATAGCCACTTATTTTGCAGGCAATCGGGGGTTCTTGGCCTTTATCCTGAGCTTTCTTGCAATGGCGGCCGCTCTCGGGTGACCAGGCTTCCCGCCGCCGCTCTGCTCCATCTCCACCCAGTTGATCACCCTCAGTATCAGCGACTGCGGGCAGCAGCAGCTACTCTGCTTCCGCCCATCCCCCGTCGCCGATTCCTTGCTCTTCTTCAGGCCGCTTTCCAGTGCAGCCTCCACGAACTCCACGAACCAGCTCCCCGCTTCAGTCTGCATCTGCTTGGCCAGTCTCAGCGAGGAGCCTAGAGGAGAATGTGCTGTAGTAGAAGAAGCTGATGAAGGTCTCTTCTCGTCACCACCGTCTTCTCCAATCTTGTCCATGACAAGGCACTTTCTGCTGGCCTTCGAACTCCGGCTCTTCCCGCCGCCGCCATCCTGTCTCAAAGAATCCAACGTGCCGGGCGCAAACGACACCGACTTGGATACGCCTAGGCCTAGGCCTCTCCTCTTGGACGAGCTCACGGCCGCCCTGTTTTGTGCTATCTCCTGCAAGACCGGCGGCTCGTCAGGCTCATCGCTTGCGATGGCGGCGGCCATCGATGTGGCCGCCTGGATTGCCTCTATGTCGGTCACGGCCTGCACGGCCTCCTGGTGGAAGCTGAGGAAGCTGTCGAAACAGGTGGCCGGTGCGTCCGGCCTCGCCGTCTTGCTCAATTCATGGAACATCCTGCAAACCAGAAAAGGATTGATCAAACTTTGGCGAGCACAAACACTGTCAAATAGCCATGAATGAAACAACATGTGTGATTGGCGACATACTTGTAGATCCTAACAACGTTCTCTGTAGCTGAGGCGTTGCGCAACGCCTCGAGGGCCGCCTTCTGCGCCTGCTCCCTCTGCTCTATGGCTTCCTGGAAGATGCTCCAATGTCAGTCAATTCAGACAAAGACTTGGCTCATGGTGGTCATCTGAAGGAATCTGACCATACCTTGCCTAGTACATTGAGCTTCCCTGGCACCGGCACGCGAGCAGTGGTCGATGGCCTCTTCTTGGAGGATGTCGCCGAGCTGCCGAGCTCATCATCGGAAGGAGGCGAGGAGGGTTCTTCCTCCTCCTTGACTCCTCTTCGGCTCATCACTCGTGAAGCTGTGCAGCTCACGGCGCTCTTCTCCTGTGGAACACACGTTTCCACTTCAGCTCACAAGCAAAAAATAATACTGAATTCGGTCTTCATGTTGAGGTGTACCTACAGTGGGGAATGGGCTCTTGGGGATCTTGGAAGGATGATCCCCTTTTTCTGCGACGAAGCTCTTGCTCCTGGTCAACCTGGGTAGGACGCTGCTGCTCTTCCTCACTGAAGCCGTGCTCCGCGCCGGCGACGCCTTGACCGGCGTCCTGTCGTCGAAGTTGAGCGTGGTGGGCTTGATGACCTTGGGCGATGCAAGAACCCCGGCGTGGTTCTCGGGGCCCCAGGAGCCCCTCCGTGGCGCGGCGGCCCTGGCCCGCGCTGCCGGGTCGGGCGTGCCAACGACGAGCGGGTGGCGGCCGGGGAGCGGCCTGGCGCCGACGAGGAGTGGGACGGGGGAGCCCGGGTCGAGGCGGTCGAGGTGGACGAACTGGCCGAGCTGGAGCTTGTTGCTTAGGACGAGGTCAGCCTGGGAGAGGGGGAGGGTGGCGTAGATGGAGTGGGAGGAGTCGGAGAGCTTGACGTAGAACTGGCCGTGCTTGGGCCAGAGGTCCTTCTCGTCGAGGTCGGCGGGCACGATGTCGGTGACCTGCAGGACGGCCGTGCGGTGCTCGCCAACGGGCTTGGCGGCGCCGGTCTTCATGCCGTCGAGGAGCTTGAGGAGGACGCCGGCTGATAGCGTCGTCATGCTCCTCCCCTGGCGATTCTCTCTGCCTCTCTGGTGGAGAAGAGAAGAGAGGAGATGTTGATTGAAGGGAGGGAGAGAGATAGAATCGCAAGAAAGCTGCTACGTTCTTGGTCTTGGTGCTCTTGTTGATGAGATTAAACGGTGATACTGGATCAAATCGGAGGGAATTTTGCACGAAAATGATCGAATTTGGCTAGACCGGGGGGAAATGTAATCTTGTGGCGTCAAGAATGAATCGGCCGGGGCGACTTGTCGGCGGCGATCAGAAAGCAAAGCTAAGATGATGCGGGAGGCGTGGTGTGTGTGGACTGCAGAAGAAGCTCCCGTCTGCAACGGTAAAGAAGAAGCAGAAGCAGAAGCAGAAGCAGAAGCAGAAGCAGAGGAGTGAGGAGAGATTTGCCGCCGTGGAAGAAGAAGAGAACGAGATCAGAGCACCGCAACGGTCGACTCGGTCTCGAGTGCTCGCTCGAGAAATGACCACGTTGCCCTCCCTCGCGGAGGAGTTTGCCTTTTTGTTTCTCCATTTCAGGAAGAAGAATAATAATAATAAAAAAAAACTCCGTGTCAAGACTCAAGGGAATGAATAGGCATTGTTTCTTGGATTTCCAAGCTAGCAGCTTATAGCTTTTACGGTATACTCCCTCCTTTCCCGAAAATACATTATTCTAGCTTTTTACGTGTCGTTCTATAATTTTAAGATGGCTTTTTACTATCTTTTCCTCTATACCATTTTTCTTTAGCTATTTTCAATATCATTTACTATCAAAAACTAGATTAAGATGCACCATCCAAAGATATAATGAAGATAGGTAATACAGTCTTTTTGTAAATGTGCCTAGGTGAAAATACAAAAATCTAGAACATCATCTGTTTAGAAACAGATAGGTAGGAATTTGCCTATAATTTTTCCAACTTATATGTTGATATAGAAAGATCTCCTTATTTTTCACCGTAGGTTCTCGCATTATTTTCTTGAAAAGATATTAGATCACCGTGGGAAACTTTTCAAATGAGTAATGGTTACCGGTCCATTATTCAAACAAACCCTTCGATGACTTATCGACTGCCTTGCTTGAGGAAGAGTGCCACTAAAATGGAAACGAACTGGAATCACGTCCGATCTTGTTTCTTAATTGAGTAAAAAAGGGATATATAAAGTTTGTTCTCTTCCTCTGCATCTCCCTTATGGGTAAATCCCCATAATAAAGAGACAACTTTCGTGTGGTTTGTGATTTGATGTTACTGTTTAGATTTTCTCTCTGAGAAAGATTTTTTTAATGGATCTCCTCTTGTTCACACACACATATATATAGGACGCCGAAATGGGGCACCATAGACCTAGGCTCCAAGATTTCAAATACGCGGATTCAAGCTAAATTCGAGTATATTTTTCAAAAAAAAATAGTTTTAGGATATATACTCATCTATAACAATTCAAATGAAACACATACCTTTGAAAAAATATACTCGAATTCAAAGATTTTAAATGAATTTAGATTGCATGCTTTGCTGATTTATATATATAATCAGCAC
This sequence comes from Otatea glauca, assembly GCA_036346275.1. Classification (NCBI taxonomy): domain Eukaryota; kingdom Viridiplantae; phylum Streptophyta; class Magnoliopsida; order Poales; family Poaceae; genus Otatea; species Otatea glauca. Next base: position 644,976 of record CM070711.1, on the reverse strand, counting down.
ATACCTACAAACAAACTATCATCAAAAAAGAAAACTCTAGTTTAAATTTCAGTTCAAACTTATTTGAACTAGTTAGTAAACTAGTTAAACTCAACATTCTAAAAATTTCAAAAAATTAAACGTACAATACATAGGAGAATATACCCATTTTGTATCATGGGGCTCAAGCTCCATGGTGCCTCAAGTAATTGTACTATATATATACACATATGTATAATTATATAAGTATATATATGTATATTGGTATTTGTGTATAAGTATACGTGTGTGTATATATGTATATTTATATATATATAAGTATTTTTTGTATTTCTGAGAGTACATACTCCCACTTCAAGTATACCACTTAATCGAACGTTTTACACCTCTTTATCACTTTCGGTAGGCTTCAATAATAATTTTAAGATACTTCAACATGATTTGGTTGAAAAAATTTGATTGGAACCCTTTTTTATTATTATTATTATATACCCTTTTCCATATAAAAAAGAGTATATACACAAATTTATGCTCTAAAGAGTGAACTTTGATGAAATTTTTCATAGAAATCGCTTTGGAGTATATTATAATCAATATTAGAGTATCCTCAAAAGGATAAAGAGGTATAACAACATCATGTAAGTGGTATATAAGAAGTAGGAGTATATGTATATGTAGGAAAAATACATTCTACTCCTAGGAGCAGTTACTCTCACATCTGATATACTACCTAAATAAACTTGAAATACTCTTTTATCACTTTGGGTACACTCATACACTAATTATAAGATATTCCAATATAAGCCAGATGAAAAATTTGCAAGAGTCTAAAGTTTTTAGTGTATTTTGCAAATATCTTCATATACGCATATAAAAAGAAGTTTGCCCAAAAATGTACATACCACCTTTGAAAAAAAAGTACATACCACCTATATAGTCTTATATACTTGTATATTACACCTACATACCTTTCGTTTCGTGAGATACACCCTGCGTTGTGAGATACGATATAGAGAGTAACTAATTCCGAGTAGAAAAGAGGCTTTTCTATATATGTACTATCGGAAGTACATGCTCCCGATTTAATCCACCGTAGCAAATGCACATGCTAACCATCCATGTCAGCATGTAAGCTAAAAGGTTGTTATGATTATACTCCCACCACAAATGCGCCAGAACAGTGTGCAACCGGTGTGTTAACGGGAGTAGTTATCCACACATGCAGCACTAACTAATTAGACGCATCACGAAGTAAATCAATGGGACTAAGATATGGGAGTAGCTAGATACTTCCGAGAGTACAAAAATAGTTTTGAAATATATATATATATATATCATGCTTTTTGTCCTCCCTAGTTCATTACTCACTCAAGTCTTTTTATGATTCATGCTTTGGTCACGCATAGAGAATTAAAAAGATGTAGAATCAAAAGGATGATGGAGCGAAATGACTATGATGTCCATAGTGTTTAATGTCTTGTCAATAGGAGAGAAAATAATCTAGGCTGGTGTTTACTCATCGATATTGAAAAAGAGCAAAGATAAGCGAGCGTACAAGAGAGAAAATACCATTAAAGTCGCAGCTTATATGCTTAGAAACAAAACAGAAAAACTAGTGTACACGCTATATTCGAAACGGAGGAGGTAGTATTATTTATTACGTGAGCGGAAAGGTTAGTTTTCGTATCTACATCTACATGCTCTTGATATTTGGTCTTGTCCGATGGGCCACAGCCTCTCATTGGCACGGTGGAGGCCATTTCCTTGCGTATGTATGGTATGCCTTGCGCGCGGTCACAAACGCATACATGTATGGATCGAATCCATCTTAAGTCACTGTAAACACAGTAGGGTTTGTTAGAGTCGCGGTGCGAGATTTAAGTTCACGGTTCATCACTTCTTCCTTAAATTTCTACTGCGAATATATGAATTCGTACCCTAAATCGATTCGCGATTTGCGAGAGTTTATAATTAATGTGGTAACTATGGACCTTCTTTTCAAAATCACCCCAGGCACTGACACGTAGGGAACGGCACGACAAAGATCTAGAGAAACAGGTTTGCGTTTAGAAACGTGACTGAAACTGACAGCACAGCGCAGCAGAGAATCAAGCCAAGGGAAATAACTAGCAATCGAACGTCCATCGTGGCTCCATCCATCGTTGATCACTCACTTCACACCAAACCAACAAACGAATACTTGATTTCCTATCCTTATCCGAATCTTCTCTCTCTGTCTTATGCCTTACGTACGCATTGCTTCTATTACACAGAAGAAATTACAATCCCAACTTAGTCACTACTTGTCATATTACACATAAGAGATTAACACTTTTTTTAACAAAAAAAAACAAAAGATTACATATTGTTTTATACAAGGACATATGTCGTAAACTAATTGAGAGGGTTCCTATGGTCTGAGCAAAAGAAAATTACAGGTACGTACCAAAAAGCAACTATTGGCTTGAGGAGATTTTCTCGTAGCAAAGCTGTCGATCTCTGCTACCTGAATTTTTCTGAGGCTTCAGCTGGAAGACTTGATATTCAGACACCTCATGGTCAGTGGCACAATCAAGCTCCCATAATCTTGAAGAAACTTTAATTATCCAACAAGCAATTAAACCTGATAGGAGTACATTGTCTTGTCATTATAGCACGGCGGATCATTTATTTAGTGGATTTGCTAGTTTCTGAAGAGTTGAAACTCAACATTCTGAAAAACAAACTACTGAAAAGAAAAAAAAACAAGACAAGGCTAGAACAAGTAACACAGCCCACGGATCAAAAGGTGAACTTAACTTTCCTCAGATGATCTCAACCTTACATTGGATCTTAAGTAATACAGAAGCACCAGGAGAGATGTCTCAAAAAAGAAAAGAAAAAAGCACAAGTGGAGGAGGCAATCAAGCAGCCAAGCAAGCGGAGTACGAGGGAAATAAGCTGAAATAACGCATAGAACAGAACCGAGATGCAGCAGAGCAGTTGTCCTAGTGACGAAAAAAAGCAGTCAGCTCCTGATACATATGCACAACTGCAAGCCAGCCTTCTCTTCATGAATCAACGGCCATGGTGATCGATCTCTACCAGTGTGCTCAGTTTTGACAAGCCACCACCTGCAGGCATAATTAAGCCACTGCGTGCGATGCGAAGCAACAGCGGCTTGATTATCCCATCATCTTGGTAGGTCTTGATGACGATGCAAACAAGAAGAATCCACTCCTAGCTAGCCATCTATCTTCAGTTGAGGTGCATGTTGATGCTGCAACGCAGCAATGATTGAATGCAAGTTCAGAGGAGCAGGTCTTGTAGCCTCTGGGAGATCCTGGAGGCCTCGAGGCCGATCCTGGAGCTGAGAGCCTGGGAGTGGATGGTGTAGAAGATCTTGTCGCCGATGACGGAGAAGCTGGCGTTGACGACCTCGGCGCCCTCCTGCTCCAGCACGGTGATCACCTCGTGGAGCTTGAACGGCTTGCCCACCTTGCTGATCAGCACCACGTCCAGCGTCGCATCCTGGTACCGCACCTCGACCACCGGCATGTTGATGGTCACCGCGCCGGTGGCGGTTGCCTTTGCCTTGCCGGAGGAGCTGCTGCTGAGACGAGCGTCCCCTTGCTTTTTGTGCTTGAGCTCGTCGATCCTCTCCTTGAGCTGCTTGATGTACGCTGCAGCGTTGTCAAGGTGATCCAACTGTGTGACGGTGTCCTGCAACACAATTAAGCAGCACGGGTAAGTACCTTGCCTTCACATAATACTAGTAACAGTTACTCTCATGTCTAACTTTGCCCTATTGGCCACAATTTTTCAGATGGACGTGGAGATCAAGGCAATGTAGTACCGTAGTACTTATACAGCGCTACACATATACGGCAAAATTTCAAATACAGTCAATTTTATACCGTATATTTTCAATTTCGGATAACTTTTCTGCGTATTCTCTGAAATGGCAGCGATATTCGGCAGGCGAGGCGCCGGCAGTGCATAGCCGGCACACCAGGTGCCGGCTATGCCCTGTGGGCCCGGCCGGTCACGTCCAGTCGCGTCGCTGTCGGCTCGTTTGTCATGCGTCACGTCATTTCTTTGCGCCGAAAGTTTATTCGTCGGATGCGCATTATTTGCATGCATGCACGGTTGTCGGTTGCTTTTGCTAATCACCTCACTTTGCATGCATGCTTGGCTGCCTCTCGGACGCATTCTTCATCGCAGCATAAATAGAGGGGATGGAAATGAGCTGGAGTGTGCGAGACAGAAGCTTGGTAAGCAGAAGTTAGGGAGGTGCTTGGCAAGCAGAAGAGAAAGAAGAGCTTCACACGCAGAAGAAAAGGAGACGACCAGCACCTCCCTGACTTCTGCTTGCCAAGAACCTCCCTGACTTCTGCTTGCCAAGCTTCTGTCTCGCACACTCCAGCTCCTTCCCGTCCCCTCTATTTATGCTGCGAAGAATGCGTCCGAGAGGCAGCAAGCATGCATGCAAAGCGAGGTGATTAGCAAAAGCAACCGACAACCCGCATGCATGCAAATAATGCGATCCGATTTAATAAACTTTCGGTGCAAAGAAATGACGTGACGCATGACAAACGAGAGACAACGACGCGATCGACGCGGACTGCCGGGCCTTTACTGTGGCATAGCCGGCACTGGTGTGCCGGCTATGCCATAGCCGGCTTGTGGGGTGCCGGCTATGGCATAGCCGGCACACCAGGTGCCGGCTATGCACTGCCGGCGCCTCGCCTGCCAAATATCGCTGCCATTTCAGAGAATACGCAGAAAAGTTGTCTGAAATTGAAAATATACGGTATAAAATTGACTGTATTTGAAATTTTGCCCACATATACTACTCCTTCTGTTTTTTTAATTATTTTTTAAGATGTGGCTTTGACCGCTACAACTATACTACTCCTTCCCTTTTTTTTAAGTGATTTTTTAGATGTGGTTTTGATCGTTATTTTTTTAACTTTATCTCACTGTATATCAATAAAGTTACAATATTATAAAAGTATTTTTAACGATAGATCTAATGATATAATTTTTATATGGCTAGTTTTAAACATATTGATGGTAAAACTTTTAAAAAAACGGAGGTAGTGCTAATCATCAATCATGATGAGTGAGCATACGTACGTAGCTTTTGTTTGAAAAAAACATCTGACGACGCAATAACAGGACAGGACTAATATAATGGTGGGTGGCTGAGTGGATGAATTATTGGGGGCCAGGGCAAAAAAAAAAGTTCATATCATGGTGTGTTCTACCTTCTTTTGGAATTGTTGAAAATTAAGACTGTGATTGGGACTTAAAAAGCCACTTTAACTTTTAAAAAGTCAGTAGGCCCGTAAATAGACCAGTTTTTAAGTAGCTTTAGTATTAAGAAAAGCAGCTGATGCGGCAGATAGCTCCACTAGAAATATCAAATCACATCGAATCGAGTCAAATCGCTGTAACCATACCTGCCCTGCTACTGTATATCTTAGTCGTAGTACGATTGACGATTCCTCCCTTTTCAAATCCATCCTTTTTCACTTTTGCTTCTTCTTCTTGTGTGTGTGTGTGTGTTTTACACGTAGGCTGTGATGATCTGCAAACGTTTTAAGACAGGCCGCTATATATGTATAACCGTTTTCTGTTACGCGAAAGAGTTGAGTAATGATCAGCTTGTGCGGTTAGAATTAAAATATCAGAAGGAATCGGTCCCGATTGAATTCTCAATTAGTTGGGGTATCAATTGAAATTCTAGTTCGCTTATGTGACAGAGATGTGTCGATATTTGTGTTTCAGAAAATGGCTTAGGAACAAGAATGGGTAGCGTGCTACTCAGGGAGGCAAAGAATGGTGGAGACAGCTGAAGCAGAATAATTTCAGACTTCAGAGTGGACTTGTAGATGAGAGTGCCAATGACAACTCTTCATTTTACTAGTGTACAATTAAATTATTCCCTAACCCTGTGCAGCTGTGCTAGCTTTAGTTTTACCGCTAGGCAGCATTCTTCTCCAGACAAGTTAGTGGTTATCTCCTAAAAATTCTCCCTTTTTTATGTTTTCCGTTTTCGCCGTAGTTACTAAATTTGCTATAAACCTTCACAAATCGTGAACATCCACAAATCGTGAATAGGATTTGTTGAATCTGAACCATTTAGGGTATAGGTTCGTGTTCGTGTTTACTTTTTTTTAAAAAAAACTTTAACCGGTTTAAGGGATAGGTTTGTGTTCGTGTTGAAATTAAAAAAAATGAACCGTGAACCCGAATCTCGTGCCATGAATGAAACTAAACGTGTTTCTTTTAGCTATGGTTTGCACAGTAAGGACGAATCTAGCTGGGAAGAACTCGAGAAGAGAGGCAAGGGTTTGAACCCCCTAAAAAAGAGACAATTTTGGGACATGGGCTGCAACATGTGAATTGAGCAAATTAATGGGAAGACGAACTAATGGTAAAGCAACGCAGGCCGGCTGTAAGGAAAGCAGACACGAGAGCATGGAGTAGTGCAAGAAGAAGAAGGAATAGTAGTACAAGATAGATAGATACACACGTACCTTGCCGGACGGTGGTGATGAGTTGGAGTAGCGGAGGTGGTGGTGCTTGGCGGTGGCGGGGATGAGGGAGGAGAGCTTGAGGCAGAGGCCCTTCATGTGCAGCCTCCGGTTCTTCTCCACGTCCTTCCTCTCCATCTTACTGCATCCGCCGCCGCCGCTGCTCGTAGGATTGCCCTCCCCCGCAGCGGCAGATGCGCTACCTCCGCTGCTCTGCCTCCGACTCTTCATCTTGATCGAACTCGATCCCAGCACCCTTAACCCAGCACCCTTAAGGAATATGTTGCTGCTCCCGATCTAGGCGGCGGATTATTTATTTATTTATTTATTTATTGCAGCGAAGAAGAAAGCGGCCGGTTTTTGTCTTTCAAGGAAGACGAAACAACAACAGTTTATCAATTAAGCTAGGTAGAAACGCAAGGAGAGAATGGATGGATTGAAGAAGAGGTGTTGAGTTACGGAGGAAGGAGGTGGGAGTTTATGTAGAAGAGAAGTGGTAGCTAGCTAGAAGTAGAAGAAACGCTCTGGGATTGGTTCGGTTGGGTACCAACACTTGGGTTGTGTTGACAAGAAGGCCGAGGTGGGCGCTCGTCGTTATATGAGGAGGATTGGAACTGGAAGAAGAGTGGAAAGAGGAGCGAGCTGCTGGGATTGGCCGATTGGGAAGGAGTGGAGGAGACGAGTTGAGTGAGTGGACGGTCAACCGATGAATTGAGTCCACTCCACTGCACTGCAGCAGCAGCAGCAGACGAGTGGCGTGTGGAGCCCACTGGTACTGGAGATCAGATCAGCGTTCTGTCTCCTCTGCTTTCTCCGGTCCACTCCGCTGGTCGTCGCTCCTCAGAAACAACCAAACGCGGTATTTTTGAATCGACTACCGTGTATGGATCGAGGCTCAAAATATTGAAATTTCGATTTTTGAATGGTTTTTTATTTTCGATTATCGGTAAAAATCGAAGGGTTAAAAAATAAAAAAATTAGATTTTTTTTCAAAAAACCGATTGATTTTGACAAAAAAGAACCGGTCGACCGGCCAATTGAATATTTTTTATAGCCGATTTTTTTGAGCGATTTTCACTCGATTTGCATCGATAATTGAGTGATTTTCACCGATTATCGACCGATTTACGTCATGTAATTTATTTTAATTAGACTAGTTTACCAAACGATTTCTTATGCTGAGCCAGTTCGATACTATCGATAATCGTAATATTTGAGCGATTATTGACGATATTTTAAACCCTGTACGGATCACAGACAGACCTCACATGATCCATTCAATTGTACTACTAGCCACTTGTTCCCTCCCTCCAGAATGACTTTGATCACAGAAAGGGAAAGACAAATCGCTTTTCTAAAAACCAGCTTTTTAGCTGAATTCGACTACCTACTCCCTCCGAAAAACAGCAAGCAGCGACTTAGTAACCATTATGCTAACCATATAACCATCTTCCAAATTAGCTTACTATCAACTAATTATTAATAGCAAACGTACTTAATTAGCATATTACTTGCTAGCTAGCAATGCGTATTACCCATCTTAGTTTCTTTCACACGTACTGAAGCAACCACCCCAAGCTAGGTTCCATCCATCCAACAAATATACTGAAATATTGAGTGCACGAACACATGATGATTTGGACATCTATGCATGCATATATCGGTTTTTCGATTTCGATTAAAAATTGCGCACCTCTAATATTATCTGCTGCATATATAGGGGGTCCTCGCAAGACGAAAGAAAAACTCCAGTGTATTGCCATGCTGAAAATGTGTCACGAGTCAAGACTGAGCTAGCTAGGACAGGAGAAACAGTAGTACGGACTGCATTCAGTTCAGACCTGCAGTTGCGAGCGGACAACTGGATCGACCACCTCATACGCAATATGCACGGTTCACGTTAAAAGGTAACGAGGCAATTGCAAGGCATGCCAAACAGTTGACACCACGTGAAATAAATATTAGTTCATATCTACTACAACATATTGTATTGTATCGACTGATTCTCTTGGCAGTCCATTCATACGTCCTTAACACTACTTTATCATAGTGGCAATTAATTAATTAACCATTCTTATCTCTATCTCGCGTGGGGAGCTTATCGATCACCGTATATATATGTTGACGTCCTAAGTACGTACTTAATTTGCACATGGACGTACGCATGCATCTTTTCTTTTCTTTTCTATTTTGCGAGGGCACATAGACAAGTACACCTGTTGAGGCTATCTATTGCTGTCGTGTTAATTAGTTTCATGTGATGGAAGAAGACGGTGAAAGGGACGCAGATGGACAAGTACACCTGTCAAAACTTTGATCACTAACATACATAAAAAAAATGTATGTCCTTTGTTCCGCCAATGAAAATTGTGTAGCTAAATCTGTAATAATATATTTTAATAGTTCAAATTTAACTTTTTTAATTATATAATTAGAAAAGACAATAGTCAAATAGTTAAGACATGTCTGTGCACAAAGCGATAAGTAATACAGTAAAAGACAACGAGCATGAGGAGCGAGTATAGCTCGCTTGATAAGGTATGTCATTAGGCAAGCTGCCCACAAGCAATTGAGGTCCCGGCTTAAGTCCTAGGCAAGAAGAGTGTATACACATGTGAGTGTATTTAATGGTTAAAACATATATCCGCTCTCTTCGTGAGATTCAAACCTCCGTTCTAGATTAGGCATGTTCTAAGTGTTGAGAAACCACGCGGCTCAATGAAAACCCACGATGGTCTCTTAGCCGAAATCCTAGACGACTACTATATAAGGAGGAGGGTGGTCCTCCCTATGTACAAGCAATCAGAAATCAATAAAGTATTCTGTCGTCGCTCTCTCTATACCTGTGTCTCTCTCTGTTCTCTAATTCAGATCTGTTCGGGAACCCCGGACTATTCGATAGCGAGGTTCTTTAACACGTTATCAGCACACCTACCTATGCAGTGTGTGTGGACATCCTTCTTCTTTATGCTAGAAAAAAGGACAAAGGGCATAGCCGTAGATAACGATGGTGATTAGCCAGAAACCAATCAGTTCCGCGAAAGAGAAAAAAAAATGTGTCCACCGATGTGTATGCAAACGTGCGTGCGTGCATCACTCTGATGAGAAAGAAAGTGCAGCACCGCGCGCATGGGCCCAGCAACCATATTCGCCACGTTTACATCATTACATGCATGCAGTAATTAACATCCACCGCTAGCTCCTATTTTCTTTCATATCTTTTACCCCCTCCATTCATAAATAGTCATTGTTTTGAACAGCGACACGATCTTCAAAATTCAACTTTAATCACTAATTTTTATTATAATATATTTAAAGATTCAATAAAATTATAATATTATGAAAATACACTTCGAGACGAATCTACACATATAATTTTCATACATCCAATCTAAATATTCAAAAAGATATCGATAACTAAAATTTTAAAAATTTAATTGCATGTGTTCTAAACCGGTAATTAAGTTTTTTTTAAACCATAGGGAGTATATATTGTCCTTTTAGAGCACCGCATGCATGTATACCTTTTCTTCTATCTTTCGGTAATTAATTAGTGCATGCTTTTTTCCATTAGGTGCTATGGTTTAGCGGGTTTTTTTTCATGTCATACGTTCATGTACAATCTAGTCGCAGTTTGCACGAACGTACGAACCAATTAAGTTCGATCAAGAGGATCGAATAATAAGCTAGCCAGGTGCTGCAACGTCCTCAAGTTGACTTTTTCCATGAGTACATGCGAACTTTCACGTTCTTTAAATTGCAGAAGTCGAGGATGAATTGCGACTCTATATAGGTAGGGATGAAAACGGATCGGATAGTTTCCGACCGATCCGGATATTTTCGGATACGGATTCTGCCGGATCGGATAGTATCGGATCGGATACGGATACGGATTTTTTTTTGTCGGATACGGATACGGATTCGGTAGTTCACTATCCGTCGGATACGGATACGGATTCGGATAATCCGGATATTGATGGATCGGATATCCGGATATACATATGGGCTGGGCCAAAACTACTCTTCTGGCCCAAAAATGTTTCTTAATTTCAGAATTGTTTTCTAATTTAATTAATCCATAAAGTAAGTTTTAATTATTAAAATTAGCAAACCAACTCCAAAAATTACGAATTTTTTTTAGAAAGTTCCAGAAATAATCTAACATTTAAAAAATTATTTTCAAGATTTTATCAGATTTTAAATTTTCTCAAAAAATTCAAATATTCCTATTCTTAATAGAAAAATATTTAAATAAGTAGCTAAAAATCATAAAAACTCATAAATACATAATTTATTATTTTTAGCATAATTCAACGAAGAATATAAATCTTGGATCATTATATATAAGTGTTATATACTTTTTCTAGAGACGTGATATTTAAGTATTATCAAACTTTTAGTGTGTTATGTGTTTACCTCCATTTGTATCTTTGAGTAAAGATTACCTTCATTTTTGTGTTTTGGTCTACGTGTATAATGAACTAATTGTATGTGTGTGATAAACTAAGTCTTATATAATTTTATTTGCGACATGGTATCTACTTATTGTCTAAGTGAATGAAAATGCTTATATTTGTTCAATTTTCAATAATATTTTCATCAAATCAACTAGTTATGTGTTTTCATTGACTTTTATATACAATCTAAGGGGTTATCATGTTCGATAAAATATTCAAACCGTATCCGATGCGATTCAGATTCGATCCAGATCAGTATTCGATATTATCCGTATTCGTATTCGTATCCGGACTATCCGTATCCGTATCCGCATCCGAGAAAAAATATGAAAACAAATATGGTAGAGCTATTATCCGTCCGTATCCGATCCGTTTTCACCCCTATATATAGGCATGGAGCTAGAGGTGGGCACTGGACCGGGCCATTTTGGACCGGTTCGATACACGCCAGGCCCAATCCAACTCACAATCTAACACGTTCATCGCTTTTAAAGGGCGGATCGGCCGCACGGTTATTGGACCGGCAATACCGCTAATCGGGCACGGTAGGCGGCCTGGCCCGAAAAAGCACGGTCGTGTTGGGGCACGGCACGCCCGACGGTGGCACGTCGGCCCATGCGACCATGGCAGGCTGGCGCCTCGACGCGGCGGACGCGGCGGGTGGGGCAAGGTGGCGACGGAGCTCCGGAACGGTGAGGAGGAGGAGGGGCGCGTGTGGGGTGAGACAGGCGGCAGGGCTCGGGAACGACGAGGAGGAGGAGGAGGAGCGGCGAGGCGCCATGCAGGCGAGGTGGCGACTAGGGCTCCGGGAACAACAAGGGAGGAGGAGGGAGCAGGCGGGGCGCACGGTCGCACGGGGCCAGGCTAGTGGCGGGGGCTCCGAGAACAGTGAGGGAGGAGGGAGCATGCGAGGGCACGACCGCTGGGGTGAGGCTCTTGGCGGGGGCTCCAGGAAGGGCGAGGAGGAGGAGAAAGAGGCGAGGCACGACCAGGCAGGGGGCAAGGCGGGGCACCTGGGGCTGGGCGGGTGGGGTGGGGCTCAGAAGGCGGCGAGGAGGAGGAGTCGCGCATGGCGGGGCAGGCGGGCGAGGGGTCGCATGGCGGGGCCCGAGGAGGCGCTTCGCGCTCAGTCGGGTGGGCGACTCGAGGGGACGTCTGACGCGCCGCACGGGGCCCGAGGGGATGTCACGGGAAAAAGAGTGGCGCATGCGTCTGCGTCCGGTCTGGTGGAAAGAGAGAGAGAGGAGGAGGGGAAAAGAGAGAGGGGGGTACGTCCGGAGGGAAAGAAAGAGAAGAGAGAGAGCGTGAGGAAAAATAAAATTAAGGCTGTTCGTTCGAGTGATTTACAGGAAAAAGAAAGACAGGCTTACAGGCATGGAATGATAGAAGTGAGGAAAAGAGATAGCGATGTGATTGAGCGATTCTATTCCGCTCCTGCCCACGCGCTACTCGTTTCAATTTTGAACGGACACGCTCACACTCTCTCTACAATGTTTGGCGCGTGTTGAGAAAAACTAACTGAAAAAGACAGCGACCATGATTTTAACGTCTCTCTCGGGAAAAATTGTTCAAGGGAATCACACGTCTGAACTGAATTCAACGTTTCCCTCATTATCTCGTAGTGTTATCTGACATAAAGCATTCAACGTTTTTCTTTTTGAATGTCCCGCGCTCTTCAATTTTCGTCATGCGCGAGCACGGTCGCGCCTCATTTAAATTTGAGGCGATAGCGGAACAACGATGCGAGGCGTGACATGACACAAGTTGTTTTGTTATATTCGTCTCGCTTTTCAATTTTTGAAATGAGTGAGTGTGCGACCGCACGTCATTTGAATTTACAACGACAGCGGAACAACGGTCATTTTGCTAGCCACACCATAACAGGGGATGGCTTGCATTTGTTTTGCACGACTCTCTCGCTCTCTCTCTCTTCTTGCCCATTTTTGCTCAGGCGCTCAGCATATTCTGCACATCGGCACATCTATCTCTAATTGCTTTATTTTTTTACTCTACCATCGCGAAATAAAATATTTCGCAAGAGCAAAAGCAGGAGAGCACGCCCCCGCTCTCCAAGTCCCCCTCGTCAAGATCAAGAGATTGATCCACGCCAACTCCCCCGACATGAGAGACTACGGCATGGATGACCGTCATCTGGACGGCACGCACGGCATCGAGGATGCCTCATACACTCCGGATGCACCGAGCTCGGATGCCGCTATCTCGGTGCATCAGGGACGGGCGTCGGTATCTACACCGAACACGCAGCCCGACATATCGATGCAGCCAGCACGGGCGTCCATATCCGGCACTCGACGCGCGTGGTGCTGGCAACATATGGACAGAACCGTCGAAGACGTGACCGAACCAGTAGTGGATGTCAATGAAGATCAGAAGACGAAGCCGGCAAAAGGTTCGAGCGGTATCTAGTCCCACGCTGCAAAAAACTGCAAAAGAGAACTGCGCCTGCGCAAACCATCGGACTCGATTTTGCTGCACCATTCACACGCATGTCGCGTACACGCGTCACCTGGCGAGGCGAGGCGAGCGAGCGCGCATGTGTTCTCTCCTTTCTCTCCTCATGATAGCATGGTGGAGGGAAGCTCACCTTATAAGATGGTTTTCATCTACTTCCACCAGTAATATGAGACTATTACATTTCTACCTTTCTTCCATCTAATAGGACTTTAAAATTGTTTCATGAATTATTTCTGAATTATTTGGGTAAGCTCTTGTAATTCCAACACTTTCTGGCTATGTGAGGAGGCCGGATGCTCCCCGAGCAGCAGTTGTCACGGGCTCACGGCTACGGGCTGGCTGGGGAGCATCGATCCACGTGTACATGAGCTACATTAATGCCACAGAATTTTCTTCCCACGGATCGAATCTTCAGATATACTAGCAAATTGTGGTAATTAACCAAGCTTATAGAAATTACATAGTATATATATATAGTGTATTATTAATTAGGTGATCATTAAGAACAACATTTTTTCCACGCATCATGTTGGGAGATGAGCATGGAAAAAATTGCTTAGTATCTACCTAATAGAACTAGTAATAATTTCCCTTCTCATAACTAAGAAGCACAAATAGCACGCAAAATTAATGTTTTATATGTATATCGATTTATTGTACATCATACCAATTCCCTTAGCCTTTCAGAAACCCTCGAAACCTCTATGCCAATTCTTGAGCTAAATGCCTGCAGTAAGACGGAGGAAATGCAATCGTGCACGTTAGCACACTACTAATTGATCGAGTGAAGTTCTTACCGAAAGGAAAGATCGATCATATGCAGATTAGCGATCAGCCGCGGTGTATGGAAAAAAAAGTCCTACAATAACCTAAAAAGAAAAAACATCTAAAAGATCTCTTTAATAAAAAAGGGAGAGAGAAAAGTTAATTATTCTATCCGTTTATTTAATGGGGTCAAATTATAACGGTAGTTCCGCTACTTTGTTTTTTTATAGACTATAAATCAGTGGCAAAACTTAAAAGTATGGACATGTAATTTTTGGAGCTCTTCAGTATACACTAGGAAGTTTCCATTTGGCATCTATTCTGAAAGTTTATATAGAGCGTGCATGCATATATGTATATACCCGGGAGTGGACGGTGTATATGATTTTGTGGCCGGCGACGGAGAAGTTTGCGTTGAGGATCTCTGCGCCTTCTTCTTCGAGAACGGTGATCACCTCGTGGAACTTGAACGGCCGCTCTACGCTGCATATCAGCACCACGTCTAGGCTCGAACCGTTGTGATGCCGGACCTCCACCACCGGCGCCGGCGCCGCCTCCTTGCCTTGTAACTCTGACCCGCTGGTCGTCGTCATGGACGTCGAGACGCCACCAGCAGCAGCTCCTCTCATGCTAGCCATGAGTTGTGCAGAGCTCCTCCTGTGCTGCAGCTCGTCCACTCTTTCCTTGAGCTTCTTGATGTACGCCGCCGCTTCGTCCAGGCTGCCCATCTGGGTCATCGTATCCTACATATATACATACATACGCTACTTTTGTTAATATATATATTACCATGACATGCATGGATAGTTTGACGACATGCATGCATACATATGCATGCTCCATTATATTATATTATATTATATATATATATATATATATATATATATATATATATATATATATATATATATATATATATATATAACGCCACAACACAACAGCACAAAGAGAGGGTAGTGAAACAGGCATGCTACAATTTACTTGGGAACAAAATGAGGTCCCATTTGGAACGTGCGCGGAAGAATTTTCTAGTTCCTGAAAAATATAAACTGGTTCCTGAGAAATTCATGTAGGATCTCTACCGGTATTTCAAATATAACCTTAGATATATTTCCCTTTTAGTTTTTGTGGCTGGTATAAACACTGATCAAATGTAGGTGAGAACAATTTCGTAGAGAAACTAGAAACTTGACTTCCAACTGATAGTTAGCTTTAGTTTCACTCGCGAGTACTAATATAGGCCAGGCCGGCCGGGAAGATACTTTTTGGGGGAAGATCCATGAGGGCGCATTAATCCATTGTAATAGGAAGTCAATAGGAAGTAGTAGGAAATATATAATAGATGGATGGAGAGTGCTTGCTAGTTAATTAGAGTACTAAAGAAAGCTAGATATATTAATACAAAATTAAGTAGGTAGCTAATGGAGCAGCTAGCTAGCTACCTTGGAGGAGTAGTGTTCTTTTGGGATGAGAGAGGCGAGCTTGAGGCAGAGGCCCTTCATGTGCTGCCTCCTCTTCCGCTCGATCTCCTTCCTCTCCAATGGCGTCGTCGTCGTGGTGCCACTGCTCGTTGTGCTTCTCCTCCCACCACCAATGCCTTTCGCCTTCACCTCCATCTCTCTCGCTCTCTCTTCTCTGTAAGGGACGGGCACACGTGCAGATGGAGAGATCAGCATCGATAGAAATGAAACCAAATTGAAGGCAGTACGTACGTACGTACAGTCTAACCAAGAAGAATGGCTAGCTCGAAGAAGGCGTGTTGTGTAGGTACATATGGAACTGCAAGGAGAAGAACAAGTTAGTACTGGCCTAAGTTAAGCTGGAGGTGTGTGTATATATATATATATATATATATATGGTGGTGCTTACGGATAAGGAGGATCTAGCCAGCCAGCCAGATTGATGATCAGTGGATGGCCGGGATGCCTGGCTAAGGGGGTGTTTGGGACAGCTCCAGCTCCACCAAAATCTGTGGAGTTGGTGGAGCAGGGTATTTCTAGCTCCAGAAATTTATGGAGCTGGAGCTGTGAGTATATTAAGAGTGTTTATGTGGATCATCTTGTTTACATTTTAGACTAAAAATATAAACTTAATTCACTTTATTTTAGCCTACAAACTCCAGCTCTGAGGTGGAGCTGGGATCTAGAGCTCTGCCAAACAGGTCTTAGTATCATCTATGTAAGGACACGTACGCACTTCACCTAGCTCTTAATTAGCTTGCTACATATATACGGAGCATATATATATTATTTGTGGCCACAGTAGTTACGTCTACACATATATATCTCTCTACCTCTCTTGGACCTAGTATCGAGGGTAGGACTTGTTGGAGAAAGTATGTATAGAAATTGATGGATCGTATAAGAATTGAGTTTTTCGGGCGATGTCTTATGAATCGTAGGAGTCGTGTAATATATTCTTGTGGATAGCTTTTCGATCTTTCCTCCGCTCTTTGGAATGGTTCAAGAGATCCCTTACATGCATGACCTCAAACCTCGCGCACGGTACAATTTCTCCGCTTCTAGTTCTATCTCTCTTCAAAATAATATATTTCCCTTCGATGTTTGTGTAGAGTATAATCCAAATACGACCTCTTTTGTATAATCCATGCATTTCCAATTCCTGTATGATTTCAGTTCAAACTTGTTTGAACTAATTAGTAAACTAGTTAAACTCAACATCCTAAAAATTTCAAAAAATTAAACGTACAATACATAAGAGAATATACCCATTTTGTATCATATGCCTCAAGTAATTATACTATATATATATATATATATATATATATATATATATATATATATATATATATATATATATATATATATATATATATATATATATGTATGCATATGTATGTATGTATGTATGTATGTATGAATGTCCTGTTTATGTGCTTTTCATATACTCAAACTTTTTTCCACATAGCCAAATGTATGCGAAAACCAGCTAAGAATTAGGTACTTGTGAGCAAAAATTCAAATAGAAATATAAGGAGAGGGCATGTTCTCTCTATATATATATTTATAAGCATTTTTCGTACTCCCAGTGGTACATACTCTCCCACATTTCAATATACCACTTAAACGAATATGTTATATCTCTTTATCACTTTTGGTATACTTAAATATTAATTCTAAGATACTCCAATACGACATGGTTGAAAAACATTCATTGTATCCTTTTTCATATATAAAAGGAGTATATACACAAATTACGCTATAAGAAGTGGATTTCGATCAAATTTTGCATAGAACTCATCTTATAATCAGGTATTACAGTGTGCTCAAAAGGATAACGAGTTATAACAATATCATTTAAGTGGTGTATTGAAAGTGATAGTACGTAAACTCAGGAGTATATAACCATTTCCCTATATATGAACACACATACACTATTCTACACCTGAGCGTAGAATAAATTATTCTATACTCCACCACATTCTGTTGGTCAAAGCCCACGTCCCACCTTGGTCAATGAAAACCCACCACCTCTCATCTCTGTCAACCCTTACGTCGCTCTTTGCCCACCTTTTTCGTGCTCAGACGATGCAGTAATTAACTAGCTTAGGTACTGTGAATCCAAACTTTCGGTGTAATAATCAGGTTTTTACAGTGTTAAAACATATTCTCATGGATCTCTTTTTTTGAAGATTTTTCCCCCAGAAGAATGCTTCAACCAAATTGTAAATAGGATAAATAGTTTAGGAGATATCGTCATTCAAAGTGTGCAATCAGCCTATGTTTCTCTCTCCACCCACCCCTCTTTGCTCAATGTGGCAGTAAATCAATGATAAAAATGCAGTAAATCTCTTGTAAAGGTGGTGCAAACGCAGAAGGAGGTTGTGGTAAATATGTTATATAGGTTCGGTAAACGCACAATAAGATCGCAAAAATCTTTTGTAATAGTGTAGTAAACGCATGTAGAGGTCATAGTAAATCTCTTTTAGCGATAGAGTAAAAATGAAAATTATACCGAGAATCTTTCAGTAATACATATATGGACTTCATCACTGACGACGATTAAAAGTCTGTCACTTATTTGGGCCCTCAATTATTCGTGACTATACTCTATTAATGAGCCTATAATACATAAAGACCATAATATATAGAACGAAGCCCACCCTTATCCGAACAGTTAAGTCTCCGACCAATTCAGTCAAGGTGGTCATAAACTTTGCTTCACATTAGTCATCCCCGACCAGTGAACTAGTCTGGTACGAGCAGTTATCCCCTCACATGTCTTTGTGCGGACAGTTATCTGACAGGTATACATAACTACCCGGAAGTTATCTCTAGAAAAGGTACCCTTTGGTGAGAAGACTATTTGGCGAGAAGACACCTCTCTATTACACGATACCCCTATGGAAAACAACTGCGGCCTCTTCAACCGATATATATAGGGGACTGATCCATGTTATTGAAGGCATCTGATTCGCAGCTAGAATAAGCAATAGACATCTGAGAGCATTCATTCTGTAATTTGTATACTCTGTAGAGCCGCATGGCCAATAAACAAGCAATCTCCATATGTTATTTTTCTCATCTTGTTTACTAGGAGCCCACAATCATATTTTCATAAGCTCAATTAAGGGACCATAGATCTTGGACATCGACAATATATCACACATCGGTTCATTTTTTCATCTGGTTGTAAGTATGAATGTATCTTAATGTAAATATGGTACCCATTTCTGCCGTTATCACGCAGTGGTTCTATTTTTTCATATGACTATAATTTATAATGTATATGGGCATAAATGTGATATTCATTTTTACTGCCACCGTCACAAAGCGGTTCTATTTTTTCATTTGGCCGTAAATTGAAATGTATCTTGATGTAAATGTGGTATCTATTTTTACTGCCGCCTTCACACAATAGTTTCATTTTTTTTTCATGTGCTCGTGTCTTGGACTATATTTGGATGTAAATGTGGTATATATTTTTACTACCACTATCACGTGGTCATCATGCACCACGGTTTTGTGTGGCAATATACTACCATTTGGGTCTAGTAAATTAGTATAAAATCTCATTCATCTGGCATTCCTTGGTAAGACTTATATCATTATGTTTCTTTTGTCGTTAATAAGCGACCGATGAAAATTGTTCGTGAATCGGAGTTGCTAATCAAAAAACCTTGTACTCCTTGATATAGTTACCCCTACCTTTGATACACCACCAATGGAACTTGAAATACTCCTTTATTCCTTAATGTACACTCATATACTAATTATAAAATAATATAGTACATACAGAAAAATTACCAGAGAGTGCGTAGTTTTGAGTATAATATATACAATCATTTGTATTCGAACATAAAAAAAATAAATAGTATATCCAAAAATATACGCACCACCTTTTAAAAAGCATACGTACCTAAATCAACCATAAATGAAGGGTGTAGTAAATGCATCCACATGTGTCGCACGTGCGGATTGCGTATGGCTGCTGACGTAGGAAGGGGTGACGTACTAGTGGCACTGCTATGACTGTAATTGGTTTGGGCGATTGGTTTGATTTGCGTGCGACAGAGAAGCCTCTGGGTGTCAATGGATCTATCGAATCGAATCGATTCGATTCAGACCCATGGATGATAGCCCGTCGACGCAGAAGCAGCGGCAGCGGCAGCATTTGTGAAGGAAGAAAGGCAGTCATTGCGTTCACTCACTGACAAGCTAGCGCAGCTACCTTATGGCCATGCACATGTTGACTTGTGTAAGCAGCATTAGAGCAAATACAATAGCAAAGCTAACTACTGGTTAATAAGTAAGTTAAAAGCTAGTTTGTACAATAACTGTCTCTAAAAGTTGTCTCTAGATATTGTGCAATAACTATCTTTCTCTCTCTTATACATAAATGATCTACCTATGCTTCCGTGCAAAGCTGGCTACTAAATAAGAGCCAGCTCTCTTCTCTCCACTTTTCGCACTCCTGCACATAGACTAAAAAGTTGATGCAGATGAGTTAATAAATGGTGACGTGAAATTTTATCAGACACGCCTCAAAGAATAGCATGCATGGTCGTCGTGTCGAACTCGGGCCCCAATACACGCACACCCTCTCGCTAGCCTCTTCTGGGAGCGGGGGAAGCTCTCTAGCTCGATCTTACGTGCAACTTCATCCATCCATTCATCTCGTCTAGATACATCTGTACTAAGTGGATATAATATCATCGTCATATGAAATAGGGAAGGATATATCCTATGGCCATATAAAATTTTAAAATTGAATTGAATCGCATTTAGAGGGTTTAAAAAAGGTAAATAATATATGAATGCTAATTTTCACTACTAATTCAACGTCGCTGCTTGTCGTACGTTTTTTATATGTTCCGCATGCAATCGAATTTAATTTTAAAATTTTATACACAGAGAGAGATCTCGATATTGCCATGCACCTTTTTTGTGGTCTCCGGGCCGGGCAGCACGTGGATGGTTCCGATCGATAGCTTTGGAACTTTTGTATCTACTCGACCGGCAGAAGAGATGGATGGATGAGCATGAGCTCGACAACAAATTAGTAAGACTGTGATGTGATGTGATGTGATGTGATGTGAGGAGCTATATGTGGCGCTGGCTGGCTCTAATTGTCGTATCTCCGATACCCTCTTAGCCCCGTCATATTTTTCTACTAGTCTTCCGTCCGTCCGTCGTAATCGTAAGGAAGCAAAGCCGCATTACATTATTGAGCACGCGCTCTATTTTTTTCCCTGCGTCACGGACTGACTGATCGGCGTCGCTTTCTCTCTGGTCCTTCTGCTCAATTAGTTGGGCAAGCAAGGC
The DNA here is from genome assembly GCA_036346275.1 of Otatea glauca. Classification (NCBI taxonomy): domain Eukaryota; kingdom Viridiplantae; phylum Streptophyta; class Magnoliopsida; order Poales; family Poaceae; genus Otatea; species Otatea glauca. The sequence continues at coordinate 623,994 of CM070711.1, read as the reverse complement.
ATGCATGGTATGCATGCGCAATTAATCTTATCAACTGGACGTGCTAGTCCATTCACACGCCCATCTCCTCACGCATGCTTCGGAAATCAACCTTCTGGGGTCAATCGATCGTCTCTCGTCTTGCACTAGAGTCCATGCATTTAAAGCCTGACAGTACGTGCAACTACCCGGTGACTCATCATCGTATCAGGTTAAGCTAAGCGTGTAGATTACTTCCATGCATGTGCGGTAGGAAGCAGCCACTGGTACAGCTCCATACGTAACATAATATATACACATATATATAGGCAGAACAGCAGAGTCAAGTCCGAATATTCACATATGTTCATACCTGCTGAGAGAAATTAGTAGGCCAGCTACTGTTCATACATATATAGGAGTAGCAACAGCGAGTGCAATTGGGCTAGCTTCTGTTCTGTCAAACGCCTTCACATACACTTGTATCCATTCCATTGGACAGGTGCTACCGTACAACAAACTGTGTGGGCTGAGCCAGGCCAGTCCCCATCAGAAAGCAAAGTGACACATTATATACCAGTAGAGTATAACACAACAAAAGGAGGAAAGCAACTCATCATAAGCAAAATAAGGCTTAGATTGGTTTTCCGCTGTAGGATTGACACAAAGGAGACGCGGACAGCACTGCATATCCTGGACTGGACCACCTCACACTCCAACCAGAACCGCAGGGAGGGACCTGTCCTCACCCGGAAGTATGGACCAGTGCCTGCCTGCCTGCCTGCCCCTACAATGCAGCCAATTCTCCAGGGGCTGTCCTATTATTTGCCCATTTTTATTAGTCAAAAGTACTGTAATCTTATTTCTACTGACCTCCATTTGCAATGATGGAGCTGTCCTTAAATAATTCTGGTTCTTCGGTTAGCTTACCTCAGAATCGATCGTGTAGGGATCTTTACATAAATACAACAGAAAAAAATATGTATGCCACACATATCACACATAATCCTACAAGCACTCCGAATTCGGAGCAATCATAAAAACAAGTATAGAGGAGCCCCATGAATCTACTTGAAGAAAGGGATCTTTTTTCTTCCTTTCCTCTTCTCAACTGCCTGCAAAATGCAGATGCTCCACGTTAGTATTGAAATGAAAGAGGTATGCATGATAATATTCTCATCATGCCTAAGGATGCATGCACAACACATACAGGCGGCGATCTGCCTCTGCCTGTCACCATTCATCCAGTATTTTGGCTTAGGGATAACACGGAATGGAATTTTGACAACAGAGACTCATATCTCTATAAACAATTCGTGACGACTAAATGCACACTTCCTTCTAATAGGATCTTGGCTGCTGCTACTAGATAAGATACCACCGTAATTGGCTGGCAATGTTGCTAGCCACCAACAATATCCGATGGGTTCTACGAGCCCTAACAACAAAAGCACCAGTTGTGACCTCTGACAAGTCACCAGAGGCAGGTAACCATGAATGTGGTAACCGAACTTAAGATCCATTTAACCACATAAAGCAGCATTGGTAATGTCACAAGTTGACACTCAAATCACACGCAACACACTAACAGTGAGTACCAACAATATCGCAATTAACTATTAGTTTTTTTAAAAAAAAGTCACAAATGCAGGCTCATCAAACATGTTAATCATCAAATAATACTCGGTTATGAACTTGATGACCCTCTTGATATTGTTGAAGAAAGATTAGATAATAAAGTGGATGCCAATATGCTATGCCTTATACAAGAGATAATGAGCTCATACCATAATTCTGAACAATCTTAATACTAGAACAATGGTATCCCGCGGCCTGCAAAATTGGAATACATAACAAGATAAGCTGTACATAATTTATGCCAAGTATACATTATATAATCTCGCCAGTAACAAGAAATAAACACCATAGCAACAGTCACAGAAAGCATAAGAGGATGATCTGGCAGAGTATTCTGACAGCCAAAGAAAGGGTTTTCCAATTCAAGTTTAATTTAAATTTCCAGAGATCATACTTGTAAGGAAATTGGGTCCTAAATCACCATATTTTCAATAGTATTAGACAAGTGAGCAGATTTTCAACACTGCCATATAAAGAAGTGATGACACGTATAGTTGTTTTTTAATGAAGCAGTAGGGGAGAACCTTGCTGCTAAAATATTTAAGAGTATATTAAAACTGTACATCTATATGGCGTATATAGATCTAACAGCTACTAATGTTGCCTGGTGCCTTGAAACTAAACAAGAGATCACAGTGGCTTGATTTGGTACTCACAGAGTATTTTCTGCTGGCTTCAGATTGTACTCAACACCATCAGCAGACATAATCGAAAACTCCGTTGGACGCCTGTCTGGAATATTAATCTGGAACAGACAGTACAAAATTTGTTGTTAATCACACTGCATATCCAACAAGCAATAAAATGCACAGGTTAAAATCAAATCTGTGAAAAGAAAACAGAGTTGAAGCCAAAACTTGAAAGGTAAAAGAAATGCCAAAGTAGAAACTTGGAAATACCAAGCAAAACAGTTATCAGTGTTAACCTGGATTTCTTATTATATGGCACTGGTTAAGGTCAAAAGCATGATTGTGAAGAAGAAAAAAATGCAAGAACAAGGATAATTAGCAAAATAGTGGGGGGGATAATGCTAAGAGATAATTTGTCTACAATCATAGTTCCGTACAATTGTATATCAAATGAGATTGTGCTTATGTGCATGAGTCATCTCAATTGTTCTGTCCACATTTTTTATGGGAGCTTAACAATCTCTTGAAGAAAACAACAGTTTATCAAGAAAGCAATGCCCAAGCAGAATTCAGGAATTGCCAACACACCTACCAGTCAGATATAAAGGGAGTGCCAAGGCAAGGTTTTAAAAACTCATCACTACTAAGCCACTGATACTAGTGTCAAGCATATTTCGGATGGTAACCCATCCATACAGACCCTATACAGCATTATCCGCCAGGAGGCTCAAAGAAGAATCCGCCAGAAGCCACCCAGAAGCTGGAAGTGAATTATGTAACCAGAGAAACTCTGGAAATAGCCAGTTTGCGGCCGATTCTTTACAGTTTCTTTCTTCTTCTTTTTTGCATGTATAGCACAAGATATATCAAAGAACAACACAAAGTTCATCGATCTTGGACTGATAAGTCCGAAATCTTGAAACCACTTGGGATAAGAAATCCTCGGTCCAGGATTCAAGGTAACTACTGGTAACACCAAGCTACCACTGGTTTTCCTTCTGTCCATTTTGGGGGAATCAATCTGCTACTCAGGCTGAAGGAACTAATAGAGTTCATCGGCAATTTTACATTGAGATCAACTTTCTGAAAAGAAGTACTGCTAAAGAGTAGAGACATACAGCAGTTGCTTGCTGAAATTTCTCTGTGAGAACAACACCACGCTGCCCGTTACATTTAATGCTGTAACCTTCCCTCTTTATTGCCAAAACAGCTGGTTCCCACATGTCTAAAAATCTCACCTGCTATTAGAGGATTTAACATTTCAAATAATTGCATGACACAAGAGAAATTACTAAGAATACATTTGATGGATAATTGCAAAGAATAGATAACATACAGGTAGTTGGACTTCATAAGACACATGCCCAATTTCAAGAGTTTTCTTAATAAGCTCCTTTGTTTCAGGATCTGCAACAAAGATGGTTCCTCAAACTATGGAGCATACAGATCATGCAATGTTGCATTACTGCTATTACATTACAACTTATCTAGAAAATCAGTATCACATGATTGCATGTATTGGTTTACTTAAACCAAAACAACAGAAGTAACACTGTTTTGGCCTTTTCGGAATTAAGGATATATAGGTAGATCAAATATTCTCCTAAGGATAGTTGCATTATATTTATACCATATGCTCCATCATTAGAATGATGCCGGAGTAACCAGTCTTCGTACTTGCTCTTGGAAAGGCCTTCATGTTTGCCCACTGGCCAATATACTGTTAATTTGTTATACTAGTTTAATGCAGCACAACTGCATCAGCATATTGGCTTAATAATTAATATAAATGACCTCTGCCACAGTATGATCCTAACATAATAGGTATGTATGTCTGCTCCAATTGTCTTTTAACATCATTAATCCTATGCAACAGTTGAGTCAAACTGTTATTTTATCAGTGGTTCCCAGCAATATTCTCACTCTTCTGTGAATACTATTAGCCCTGCATACCATATGTAAAACCATGGCCCAAGTCGACGCAGCCCGTGTGGTCCATAAGTGTGAGTGGTGGTGGAATTGGGCCCACATTAGAGGTTTACAACGTAGAATAATAGCATATAATTCCAAGCGTAGTTAAGGGTCTAAATGCAGGAGGGGCTTTGGCAAACTTTGAACCTGAGGCGTTACACTATATTCATTTAGCACTTCACGATTCCTAGAGTTTGCAAACTTCTTTGCGTAGCTGCTCTGAAGTTAGAAATTTGCTAACCTTCAATTTATATGTAATTTGATGTGGAGTTATCAGCTGTTTCTCAAGCATATACAACTAAAACTAGCCAGGCTATATTTTGCATCATGGATACACTTGGGAACAAAAAAACCAAATAAATGCACATAGGGTAAGAAAAGCTAAAGTGAACAATGGAAGAACATATTCACAGTTTCCATACACTCACCACAGGTAATTTTTCTTTGCTCGTTAGCATAAACCTTAACGAATTCCCCCTACAAAGGAAACAGGAAGGTTTCAAACAAAACCAAACATTTTAACACTGGAAGTAATAGTAGCAAATCAAATTTCTAGAAAGAGGAAAGAAACTTAACTGTCCAGCAGATCTAAACTATTTTAACATAGCATCTCGGTGGTTTCAAGTAAAGAAAGTTAAGGAAGATCGCAGGTGGGATTTTGTCTCAAATTGACTGGGCATTCTGGATCTCAACAATTATAAATGGGAAAATAAAAGAGTATCAATATTGACTACCATGCAAATATCTAGTGATAGTGTCCTGAGCTGCCATCTCATCTGGGACCTAACTAAGAAATAGCAAAAAGAAAAGTATGATAACTACCATCTGATTTTGTATATATATAAATCACCATTAAAAGATCCAAAAAAGTTGACTGCTGTGGTTGATTGGCATTCAAGAAAATACGAAAACATATTAAGGGGCAAAAACTCTCGAATGTGCTGTTTATTTTTAAGTTTAAGGTAGACGTCAAGATATTTTCTCATTTGTGTTTTTCAGTGCATCAACTGAGTTACAAGCTGAAATTTCACAGGAGGTTATCACACTTTGATACCTACCTCCTTGAACTTTAAAAGAGTTTTTTTTGTGACAATATTGAGTTGTATCATAGATTTCCAGAAAAACAACATGGCACTATCATGGACTTGCTTCACACCACACTATCATGAAGCTGCTGGTCAGCTGGTGTTCTCCTATCCTTTTCAAAAAGCTAGTGTTCTCCTTTGTACCATTTCAAAAGGAATACAAAAAATAGATAGCCCCGAATTTCCCAAAAGAGTGGGGAAAATACAACATCATAAAATGGAGATCAGCACATGACAAAAAATTACCTTTCTTTTCCTATCATCTAGGGGTTGGACTTCAATGGCTAGTAAAGTGTCCACATCATCAGCAGTAACCAAATAGCTAGGTTGCCTTGCTCCTATGCCAAGAAAAAAATAACCCGATTTTCTTGAGACATCACGGCATCCTAATGCAAGTAACAAGGTCACAGAGCATAAGTTCACTTCTTTTGTGTCATCACAAAAAAAAAGTACCTTCTATGAAATTTACGGAGCCATCTTCTAAATGGCGCACCCACTGCACGCACACACACAAAATTGCAAAAAAAATGAGATTGTACAAAAGTTTGGAGTGACAACGAATGTGATTGAACAGAAAAGTTATTACTTTATTCAGAATGTGAATCAACAAGAACTATAAAGCGCACCTCAAAATTACAACTTGTGGTTCCATTGGTGGAGTACCCACTTGCAAGAAGTTCTCGTCCAGGAAAAGCTTCACCTGTGATTTGAAGGCCATCTATGCCTGGCAATGGATCATCCTCTGCAGCTGCATATTCATAATAAAGGCATCTATTTTCAGATTGAAAGCAAAGTTAAAGAATTGTAAGATTGAATGCAATTTTAAACAAAAATGAACTCAGTTCAGTAGTAATTACCTTCAGAGAAAGAAGAACCAGGCTCCTCAAGAACAGTAGGAAGATAGGGATATGATGGGTTTGCATCCTCGAGGCCAGATGCCAAATTAGGTGAGTCTCCAGGACCCCATTGAGCAGAAGGTTCTCGTGCTTGTTGGGCTTCAGAACCCTCGGAACCATCCAATACATCACTTCTACTAAGGACCTTGAATGGTGGATTTTGGCTCTGAGCCTCAAAGTCAAACTGGACAGGATGAGAAGCGTGTTGAGGTACTTGAGCAGAAACATCCTTCCTAAATTGGTTGCTGCAAATCGTAAATTTACAGTCACATTTAGTGTTCTAGATATGGCTATATAATATTAAAACCTTCCACACAACAGTTTTAAGTAACCAAAATAGTGAAACAGCAACACAAATACCAAAAGAAAAATGTGCCAATAATAATTTCATAAATCCCTGAAGTTTTCATAATTATAGCGTATCCAAGAAAATTGCAAGAATTCAGTGATGATCCTTCCATATTTAAATTTAGAGAACTCAGCCTACCATCCAATAAATCAATCTGTCATTAGATTAGCGCTCTTGACAAAACAAATTTTAGAAATGTTCATGACTGCTGTTTCTATCTAGCCCTTCCCATTTTTTCATTTTCCTATTTTCCTTTTTTCCTTCATGGCTGCCTATCCTCATAATGGCGATTGACCAGTCAATTTACTGAACATACTGATTCTTGTCCCTCCTCTTCTTTTTCTTCTTCTTTTCCCCCCCCCTCCTTTTAGGCCCCTTTTGCATCTTTGCCCTCTGATTGACTACCTCAAAATTGATAGCCATATAGAAAGGTGTCATAACTCATAACCAATTCACTAATAGTAAAGGGTACAATTTCCGCAACTAATATTAGCAAGTGGTATGATGACTACTAGTCTACTAGATGCTGCTAGCCAGCTTACATAGCCACATAGAAAGGTGGTCAGCATTTGCTTGGCTCACTTAAGCATGGAATTATAGCATCATACACAACACTGATAGAGAGCCACAAGTAAGTCAGGAAGGTACACTATTCTTAAAGAAGAGGGACTACCTGCTTGAAAGAGAGGTCTTTCCCATGTCATCATGATCGGCATTTCTTACAGGAACCTCACTTGGAGTTACTTGACGGTTTTTTCTCCCTAATACACCCCAATCACCTCTAGCTTGAACAGGGGAAGACATTGGAGATTGTATGTGAGGATACGATGTCTGGGGCACAATATCAAGGCTGCTTTTGTTCTGGGGAAGTAATTAAGTTAGAGGAAGCATGTGTTGCAAGAGTAATGACAAAGGAGTATAGAGCCATACTGAAGTAACCAATGCTTTTCCAAGAGGATCGGTAGGTAACTGTACAGGAAGATTGGTATTATTTGATAATTCAGTTTGCCATGGAGTAATCTGATATCGTGACTCCTTTAATTTCTCCTGCATCATCCAAGTTTGCACACAAGGCAACTTCAAAGTTCTGTAAGAAAAATATCAGCAGTAAGCTGTGCAAGCATGACAAGCTCACTACTGAGTACACCATGCACATATTGTGGTTCTTCTGAGAGTAAAATGCATAATTACTGTAGCTTACTGGCTCACCTCAGTAATAATAAGTTGCTCCTGCAAATGCTTAAACAAAACCTACAGGGCAAGCAACACACATTTAGCAAAAGGTTAACAAGGATACTGGTTGCCTTCAACTCAGTTAGGCACAGAAACAGAAGCAACTTGATCGCATGTTCTGAATTTAAATTGTTCTCAAGTTGCTTTTGTCCATTAATTAAAGTATTACCTGTTTCTTAGTCGAACTTAATATCATTTTTTTTAACATTTTTGCCCCTTGCACTGCAATAATAATATTTGAGGTGCTAATTTCTAAATGATGGCGCCCTGGCAAACACCAGCGCAAATCAGAAAACAGAGCGAACCTTCAAACTATTAACAATGGATTGAGCATCAAGAGCAGAAGGCCGTAGGCTGTCATATTCAGACAGAAGAGGCAGCAAAGAAGATACGAAAGTTGATCTTTCTTGATGTGCAGCCTATACAGTAACATAAGCAAATTTCAGTATCTTTTCAATTTATATATTACTACATCTAACAATGAACACCCAATAATAAAAACTGATATTAACAGCTTATTCAGAAGAAATGACTAAGGCAAGCTAACGTAGCAGAAGAAATACAAAAATCAATTGGAACTCTTTTTACCTTCAGTACTTTGGATGGACGGTAGAAAAAAAAATCCCTCAGTCAAGCACTGTCAAGGAGTTGTTTCTAAAATTGTACGTTTATAAATATATGCGTGAAGAAGAGCTGCATAATAATTTTATGGGGAAAGGATTTCCTTAGGTTATAGAAAAAAAATAGTTTTCTGTTGCATTCCCATATGATATTTGAGCTGAAATTCCATGGCACAAACCCAAGTAATCACAAGAAACGACCATTCATAAACTTCCAGTAAAGGCACTATCTGATACTACACATGTTATGATCATTTGCATACACATTTTGGATATTTTAAAGAACGATGTTAAAGTACTATGAATGAAGAACTGCATAAGAAACTTCAGCCTTATAGAATACAGATAAGCTAATTCAATTTCAAATGGATATGGTAAATAAAACCAATGACAATTTTGAAATAACTTCCACTGTGCGAATGTGAAAGAAGATAGAAATCCATCGAACATTCAGAACCATGACATAAGCCATGAAAGTTTCAATAACAGTGAACTACCTGCAATGCATATGTTAGACGGATGTTTTCCTCAATAATATCTTGTCTGTACGATAAAGCTTTTGATGATGCGTCAACTAAATCTTGTTGCTGCTGATCAAATGCCTGAAGACAATTTTGTTTTCCAAGTTAATATGATATACTCACTACAAGTGACTAATGACTTGCGATAAAAACAAATATCTTACCATGCGCATATAAGCAATGCGTTTTTCCAACATATATTTATCATTGAGTATTTGCGCTTCCTGTCAGGAATAGTTTGTGGTCATGTACAAGATAGGAAGGGAAAATACAGAATGAATAAAGTATTTTTTCTTTGTGCAGAGATAGTCACCTTCACTGAGTAATCAGCAAGATGCTTTCTTAATTGAGCAATCTCTTCTTCATGTTCTTTGTCCTTAACAGTAAGGTCCTGTGTGGGAAATATCTTTGTTAGGAACATTATATCGGAGATGTGCATACGGTGTTGTAAGCAAATTATACTGACCCGTTTCCAGGATATGTTTGAGTTCATCTCTGAGACAGGCAATAACCCCTGTCCAGCTAAGTTGACCCTAGAATCGTACTCTTCTTCTTTTCTATGCCTGCAGGGAAGGGCTTTTATTTTTATCACAATATTGCAACCAAAAGGCCATTGCAAGACAGAAATGTTAGGGAACATCAAGTGCGCTGAGCTACCTGGTTGGAGAAAGGGAACGAGACGATGGAGTAGAGAAGTGTGATGCGCCACCATTCTCCACAGCAGTCCGTTCCCCTGAGGATCTTTTAAATGCTCCATTGCCCTGGCCGCTGTCAAGGTACTTGTGTTGCACGCTTTCCTGCATCGAAGGCAGTCCTCCACTTTCCAACAAAATCCCATTGTGATGTAGAATGGAGGTGCTTCGGGGATTTGTTGCCGAACAGCTGTCAGAAGACTTTGCGCCGCCCATCTTATTAGGAACACAAGCACGGGGCTCTTGATCTACTCCACCAAAAGAACCTTGGGATGTAGCATCTTCCCTCTGAGACGAAACAAAAAAAAAAAAACTGAGCACACACGAAACAAATATGTGTGCCTCTAGTTATATTAACAGAGTGATTGGAATACATTCTGCAGCATGCAGCAACAATAGATTTGCTACTTACAATCATATTCAGTTGCCGTGTTTTCTGCATCAGCTCATCCTTGAGGCGCATATTCTCTTCCAACTGGAACAAAAAAAAAATGCCCAAGACCAAAATCAGCTGTTACTACATTGAGCAAACCATACGTATATACCTGCCTAACTCATAAAACTGTTAGCAGTGGAAGGTACACACAATAACGAAGCAAAATGAAAGTGCAATAGCGTCAAAAGCATGAATCCTGTACTATCAAATTTGGATTTTGGATGCTCATATCATATACTAGTTTGGCCGGGTGGTAGCAGCCTAGCAGGGGCCAGGGGTAGAGAGAACTAGATAGACGGCCACACCGATTTGTACCACCTACGGGACTGAGTGAGGGATTTAGCGCGGTGGAATTACAAGAAGCCAAAGGGAAGGGATTGCCTAGGGAGCAGAACTAGCGATGAAATTCCAGGCACGCAGGAATCAGGTACTGGCAGATGGGGAGAGGTTATTTATTACATACCTGGTTGCGGATGGTGGCCTCTGCGCCCTCGACGGCGCGCATGACGTCGAGGAGGTGGCCGGTGCCGGCGTCCCCGGCGAGGTGGTCCATGTGGGCGTGGCGGAAGCGGGAGCGTAGGGTTCGGGGAGGGGAGGGGAGACTCAGTGCAGTAGGCTAGACTAGGAGTCTGCGCTGCCAAAGCAAAGCAGTACCTCCGACATGTGGAGCGGAATTGGTCACGGGCGGGCGGAGGAGGAGGGGAGGGAATTGAAGGCGACGGGTAGGTAGAGCCAGAGGAGCCCACCGCCCACCGGCACGAGAGAGGTGACGATGGCAATCATGCATCATCATCATCACTTGCTCGGAGCGGAGGCGGAGCTGGGATTTCCAATCCATTTCAATTCAAGGATTTCATTTCGTTTCATCTCACCGAATTGCGCTTGTCCTGTCTTCTCCCTCTCGCACGCTTCCATTTTTTTCCCCATATATATATAATATGGAAAGGTTGGTTGATTGTTTTGAGCCGATTTCGTATTATTTTCTGTGTAATGGAAAGGAAAAACACTGTGCCGTCCATGCATAATATATAAGGCATTAATAAAAAGACGTGTTTGAAATGCAAAAATCTCATAACAATTTTGCATAAGACAGTATAGCTTATGTAGGTTTCAATTATGTTGCTCCAAACAGAATTAAAGGCTTCTCTCTCTCTCTTCAAGAATCAATGGAAGGGTTTCTGCCTCCTAACGGAGCCATGTCATTCCAATTATTCTTAGAGTGTGTTTGGTACGGCTTCAGCTCCATCAGATCTATGGATCTGGTGGAACTAGGTATTTTTAGCTCTACAGATCTGTGAAGCTGAAGTTATAGATATATTAAGAGTGTTTATGTGGATCATTTTATTTACATTTTAGATTAAAAATATAAACTTAATTCAATTTATTTTTGTCTACAAGATTCAGATCTGAGGTGGAGTAGGGATCTGAAACTCTACCAAACAATGCATTAGCCTCTGAATTATTAAGCTTTGCGACCAAGAATATCCTATATACCTATACAATTGACCTTCACTAATTGAATTCCGTGCATTCTAATAAAGCCATATATATCATCTCAATTATTCTTAGCCTCTGAATTAAAGAAAGCTTTACAACCAAGATTAGCCTGAACTAAGATCCCTTCTCTCGGCTTGCCAAGTCTATTGTTTACCAGCTAGCGTAGCCCAACCCAGGGTTAGCTTTGCCGACAAAAACCAACATTGCCGAGCCGGTTTAGCATTTCAAACCGAGCGGTAAACCGTGAAGTTCAAATGTAAATTTAAAAAATTTAAAGAAATTAGTGTTAAATTTTTTTGTGTTAGGTCCTGAGGCAATGCTAATGATGCTATAAAATTTTCATATTATTATCAGACCTTTGTATTTTAAAAAAATTCTAACAGTGACACTATCAGAATATATGCTCTTCAGTTTTTTATTTTATAGGGGCGTAATATGAAGTTTAATATTTCTTAAACTTTTTTTGTGATGTTATAACGTAATTACAATGATGTTGTAAAATTTTCAGATAATTATCAAATATGTGTATTTTTACAAAAATTCTGAAAGTGCTATTATCATTGTATATGCTCTTCTATTTTTGATTTTATATGGGTACTAAATGAAGTCTAATATTTATGAAAAATTCAGTACATAATCCTTTGGCACTATTTATGGTTACATTAAAATTTAAGGATATAATAATTCTTTTAAATATTTATAAAAATATGATAGTGTCTTTGTTCCTTCTCGTTAGTTGTTGTTTTTGTATTTTTTTTAGAAGAAATAAATGGTTTCAAAAATTGTTATCTGAGGTGTTTAAATTTCCCCCTCTTCTTCTCTCTAAGAAAAGTAGCGTATCGACATATGAGCGCAGGATAAAAGGGAACCAACCGCATCTCTCTCTTTCCATCTACACTTGCTACCTCTAGCCGGGTCATTATCCACTTCTCCCTTCTCGTGAAAACTCAAGAATGCAGTTTTATTTTTTTTAAACATATGGCATAATTTGATTATTTGGTGAAAAAATATGTTTTCTTTGCAACGCATGGGCATTTGACTAGTATGCATGTATATATATCAGAGGTGGGAGTAACTACTACTCGGAGTAGAATGTATTTTTATTATTGGAAGCCTATTTTCTACTATCGGGAATAGTTACTCCCTATACAGTATCTCATAATGTAAGGAGTATCATGTGCAAGAGAGAGTATGTATGTGTCGTATATAAGTATTTAAGATCATCTAGGTGATATATATGCTTTTCGAAAGGTGGTATGCATATTTCTAGACATACTTCTTTTTATGTACTTGCATTAAGGTATTTACAAAATAAGCTAAAAACTATAGACTCTCTTACAATTTTTTTGGTATGGTTCCCATTAGAGTATCTTATAATTAGAAGAAAAAATTCATACATATAATTGCTAGAACCCACATGTTACCGCTAATCGTGAAAGTACGATTTTTTTTAGTTATCTTTCCCATTATTGGATACCAACATCCTACTCTAATGTATCATTTGTACCCAGTAATTCATGCTTGTTTGATTAGGGATACTATGTTTTTTTGCGGCTCTACTTAATTTTGCTTGAATGAATTCATCTTAGGTGCTGCCCGTGGTATTCATCTATTATAATATTAAAGTAGAGACAAAAGAAGCCACCACGTTCGCTCTCAAGGCTAGAAATTCTCATATTAATCAGAAAAAAATAAAAAAGATCTACACTGCTAATCATGGTGGGTTCATATTATAACGGTCTAGATTAAAAGAAAGAGTTTGTGTCATGTATAACATAGAAATAATTGAAGAAATTCCCACACTAATCGTAGGAAAATAAAAAAGATCTACACCGCTAATCATGGTGGGTTCAGATTATAACAGTCTAGATTAAAAGAAAGAGTTTGTGTCATATACAACACAGAAATAATTGAAGAAATTCCCACATTAATCGGAGAAAAATAAAAAAGAACTACACCGCTAATCATGGTTCATCCATATTATAATGGTCTAGATTAAAAGAAAGATTTTGTGTCATGTACAACACAGAAATAATTGAAATTTGGAATAAAAATAAAATAGAAAAGGAAATTTTATTTCCATACGATTAAAAAATCCATTAAAGTACAATAAAAAATAAAAAATTTAGAAAAAAATAAAGATAATGAGTAATTGATTTCCATACAAATATCAAAATAAAAATAAAATAAAAATTTTAAAATTTTAAAATTTTGGAATAAAAAATAAAACATAATTAGTAGTCTGATTTCCACAAGAACATCAAAATAAAATTGAAATTCGGAATAAAATAAAAATTAGTAGTTAGATTTGTATACTAATTCCAACATAAAAAACTGAAATTCATAGTAAAACTAAAATAAAATTAGCAATTTTATTTCCATACGAACATCAAAATAAAAATGAAATTTAGAACAAAAATTAATTGAAAATTAGTAATTAGATTTGTTTACGAATACAAATCTAAAAATGAAATTTGGAATAGAAAATAAAATAAAATTAGTAATTTGATTTCACACGAACTCTAACATAAAATATGTAAATTGCTTAAATTCAGAACAAAAATGAAAAAAAATACAAATTGGATTTCTTTACGATTCCAAACTAAAACTATATAAAAAAACTCTATGTCATCAATGATAAACAACATGCAAATACAATTTGGAATATAAATAAAAAATGCAAATTTGTTTTAGACAAGAATTCCAATAGAAGATAACTAAATCTATAATATAAAATATAATGAAATCACCAATTTAATTTCCATATGAATTTCTAAATAAAATCTCTAAATAAATGTAATTTATCATAAAAATTAAAGAAAAATTAGCCATTAGATTTCTAAACGAATTCAATAAAAAATAACTAAAATTTGGGAATTCAATAAAAAATAACTAAAATTGAGAATTTGATATTGATATGATATGTAAAGTAAAATCCACAAATAACTAATTTGGAGTAAAAAATAAATAGAAAATAGAAATTGGATCTATATAATTTTTTTAAAAAATAATTGATAATTAGTAATAAAAATAAAATAAAATTTGCAATGTGATTTTAATAAAATCCCTAAATTAAATAAAATTAACATCTTGGTTTATATATGAATGAAAAAAGCAGAGGCAAAAGAAGACACCAAACTCTCAAGGCTAGAAATTTCCGCAATAATTGAAAAAAAGATCTACATTATTAATCATGGTGGGTCTAAATTATAACATCCTATATTAAAATAAAAAGACTCCATGTCATGTACAATATAGAAATAACTGAAATTCTAAATAAAAATAAAATAAAAAATTTGTTTCCATATAAATCTTTATGTAAACACCCTAAATAAATTTACTTCAAAACAGAAATTAAACAAAAAAATAGCAACTAAATTTTTATATGCATTCCCAACAAAAATTACTGAAATTTATAATAAAAATTAAATTAGCATTTTTTCCATGTGAATTACTACGTGAAATTCCTAAAGAAATATAATTTGTAATAAAAATAAACAAAAACTGTAGATTTCATTTCTATGAGAATTCTAAACAAAGATAGGTAAATTTAGGATATAAAGTAAAATAAAAATCAACAATATAATTTCTATAATAATTCCTGAGTAAAATCCCTAAATATATATAATCCATCATAAAAATTAGCAATTTGACTTCTATATGAATTCCAACAAAAAATAAAAAAATTCGGATTAAAAATAAATAAAACTAGAAATTTGATTTCTATATGAATTCTAAGGTAAAATCCCTAAATAACTAATTCAAAATAAAAATCATCAGCTCGATCTATATAAAAATTCTAAGAAATAATTAAAAATCAGGAATAAAGAAGGAGAGAAAGTTTGCAATTTGATTTCTGTGTGAATTCCAAAGTAAAATGGTTAAATAACTAAAATCCAGAATAAATTAAATAAAATTAGCAATTTAGTTTATATATGAACTCTCTAAAAATAACTAAAGTTTTGAATACAATTGAAAGTTATAACGTGGATATCACGAGTATTGTCGAAGGAGACCACACATGAGTGCAATGGCGTCGATCTGTCATGCAATAAGATATTGCCTCACAGGGAAACAATAGGCAGAGGTGTTACGTCAGAAATGAGAACAACGTCGCGCTGCTTATCGGAGTCATTGAAGAGAAAGGCCAAAGCCAAAGGAGCGAAAGCCGCGACGACGAATAGTGAGCGTCTGCATTGTTGCAGAAGTCAGTGACACAAGAAGCTTGGTGATGAGAAGGCCTTTGTAGAGAGGAGATGAAGCTTTGCATGGAAGACAAACAACATATATATATATATATATATATATATATATATATATATATATATATATATATATATATATATATATATATATATATATATATATATATATATATCCATTGGGTAGCTAAGAGCGTATCATCGCTACCGAGGGACATGACGTCACACGCAATGGCGGGAAGATTCTCCATATCGTTATACAATGACTAAGGCAAGCATGCTAACATCAGATAAGATAGGAAGTCACCGCAGTTAGTGAGGAAGCAACATCGTCGAGTTGGGCAACGTCGACTAAAAGAAGCGAGCATGTATGACATCTTGCATTTGTATATACATGTATGAATTTGTATGAATCGAAACAAGGAGAAAAAACCTCGGAAGTAAAGATCTCGCTACTGTATGGAATAGGCTTGGAGCCACTGGTAAGAGCATGACAAGTGTCTCTGGTAGGGATAAGCGATAGTTGTACATCTATGCATATTGATACCGCAACATTCAGCATTAAGTAATAATTGGAGAGAAATAAAAGATGGTTATATGATAGAGTATTGCATTAAAAAGGGTAGCAACCGAGAGGGGTCTATCAAGAATTGGGCTTGCTATTGAAAGTTGAAGCAGAAAAGTTGTGAGACGACCAATAAGAGATAGAAGACACATGGTTTGGTGGGGTAACCAGCGTGTGAGGAAGATAAGTTCAAAGTAAGTCATCCATAATGCATCGGTGTATATGTGAGCAATGTACTCTAATACTATGTAAAATAATAAGCGCATTACTTGAGATTAAATAGAGGTACATTGCTGTATATATTTTGAAAAAAGAGTTACTGATGGAGAAAGAACAGAGGTATATAGCTACATGATCTGTACAAGATGAAGAGTTGCTACGTTTCTAAGAACCTTACCTTATACTTCAATTATGTTCCTCAAGTTGAATTTTCTTTCAAGCTTCTACTGTCATTTATAATGTTTATGGTGCCTTAAAAATCTAAATAGTCTACAAAATACGTTAATATATTTTTAAGCATATAAGTTATACCATTTAATACTATAAACTTTTTAAAAAAATCTAACCGCGCAAATGCGCGAGTCAGCCTGCTAGTTGTTGTACATTTGAACGTCCAGTTTTTTCGTATATATATAGGTCGTTGATGCCAACTCACTGCAATAAAATTTGGAGGCCCATGCCAGCTGCATCTACGAGCAATTGCACATGAGCATCTTGGTAATGTTCGCTTAAATAACTGTTCCGCGCATTCAGGCACAAATGCTTCCAATCTTTTTATACATATAATCCCGTGGTTATTATGAGTCCACTTAGAGGTATCATGTCGCACGGGCACTCATGCATGCAGCCGCAGCGTACGTTTGGCCTCTCTCAAACCTCGCAACGCCTTCACTCGACAAACGGCCGGCGCTTGGAAGGCATATTTTGGGAAGATTACTAGTGATGGCGTAGACCCTGTACGTGTTGTGTCTGTAAACATCTGTATTCACAAAAGTCATCTTACGAATATATAGCTTCTCTACGTGACAATTAATATATATATATATATATATCCTCTAAAGTTTTGAAGCTACAATTTTATACAATGTCTACTTTGTTTTATTTTATTTATTTTCCATTTCTTTCTCCAGTATTACATGACTTAGGAGTACGTTTTCCGCTGCGGGCGGGGGTATCCTTTTAGTATATATAGAGGCAGCTATTAAACAAGCAATCGACGCGCAAACTGTAATCAATCATATTTCTCCCTTCATCTCTTAACGTTCACAAACTTTGGCAATGTAGGGGCCGGGGTGCATGCACATGCTCCTTGAGGGATAGGGATTGGGATTGGGATTGGGATGGTAGCCCATGTCGATGTTGTCAGATGATCTACTCGATCGATCATATCCCTCCCTGTTGCGTCGTGCCTTTTCTCTCTCTCAACAAGTAGAAATACTAGCTAGCTAGAGCTTTTGCTTTTTCTCACCCGCGAGAAGAATATTAAGTAGAAAAAGAAAGGTTTGCTTGCGATGCAAATTAAATGCGTAGTGGCTCCATCAATCGCTTTGATGTATACTTGGATCCTACGCCATATATAGCAAATGGGCTGCCTAGCACGAAAGGAGGGAGAGACCAATCCATTGCTATTCCTATGCTAATACGAATTCGCATATACTCACTCAATGATGGAGTATCATTGCTAGCAAGCTATTCCACGGCCACGGCCATGGGTGTCGGAATTGCTTGAGCTTAATTTGTTGGCATCGCATTGGCACCTCCCTGCTCGGTCGGTTTGCTGCTATTGGACCGGAACCGGCCCTCCTAAGATTGATTGATTGATTGATTGATTGGAGCTAGTTTTGGCCCACCGCTACTTATCTGCATGCATCTGTGTCTCTCCCCAAGGTCAGATGATCGAGATTGCGGAAAGGAGGGGAGGCCTGGTCCTCCACGTACAGCGGCAGCGCGAACGCGATGTTTATAGTTTAGGAGCTGAGGTAGTACGTGGATCTGCTGGAGGGAGTAGGCCGCCAGGTACGTAGGTAGGGGGAGAAGTACTGTGGCCGGAGTGCGACACTGTGGTGATGGCAGGCAGCGGCTTAGGGTTTGAGGGAGGCGAAAGAGATGGGTCAAAACAGGAACTACGAGACGGGGTCGAGGCCTAGCTTGAAGGACAACATATATACATTGTAAGAAGAACTCACTGGTCAGGGAATGGCTGACTACCGGAATCCGCCTGTTGTCGGATTTTGGTCAGACGAACGAACGCGCTAACTGACCCAGCAACAAAGAGAACGCACGCGCGGCGTGACCGGCCAGGATTTGGATGCTGCATGCACACTTTCGGTTGTTTTCTCCTCCTCCTTATATATTAGTACTATATGCAAAGGAAATTAATTAAGACAAACTAACTCCTCCTTTCGAAACAACGAGGGCGCGGCGAGCTATTCTCGCGGCTTGATCTGTCCTTGCGCTCCGCTCATGCAGCTAACAAAGGAATTGTAAACTTAATGCAATAAAGTAAAAACTAGATGCTAACGTGCACAGGGTTGCTAACAGACATGACATGGCCGGGTGATCCCGTAGGCTAACATTTTGGGCCTATCTGTCGGCGCAGAAAATTTCTTAACGAGTACAAGGGGAGCCAGCGAACGTACCATCACCAACTTCTTTTTAAATAACAAAGAAAATATTCTTTCTGTTTAAACCCAGCCAACCATTCATCTATAAACCTTTATAATACACCTAATCATTCTTTTCTACGTCCGCCCCAAATAAAGATCACAGGATTTTGAATGTAACCCAAGCCATCACCGTCATCTTTCCCGGCGAAATTCACCGCAACCGTGACTCCTCCCCCGCAGGCGCCGCACCAGTGCCGACCCACTGCGACCGGCCGACCACCCCTGGCCTTCCCTCCCCCTTGCCCTCGCCAAGCCCATAGAGCACGTTGTGCTCTATGTGGAAGCTGCAAAGAAAATAATCTAAGATCAGAAAATTCTTTTTTCTTTCTCTTTCTTGATTTAAAATCTTTTGCGAGCCCGTTTTCGCCTATTCGACCTCCATTTAGTTCCGTTTTTCTTTCTAAATTCATTTAAAATTCTAAATTTCTCTTTTATTATTAAGTGTTGTATTCATACTTATCTTCTCATTTAATTGATAAGCTGATGTACTGCCGTCGTAGCTTTAGCACAGGCACTATACTAGTATGATGTAACAGAACGTTCTTGATGCTCTTAGCCAAACCGGCCTACTTGGGTTGGCTGCAGCATCTATCATTTTATTTGGGAGAGAACTGAACTTAATGATAGTACACCTTAACCGTGGTTCTTGGTAACACTACTGTGGTCGTCCTCGTCCTACAAAAATAAAAAGTGGTTCTTGGTAACACTACTTTATTTGCAAATTTTTTTAAAACGATCCTGATCAGACAAGCTGTTGTCTCGATGCATATAGGAAGTTTAGATATTCAATTACCAAATCTATAACTGGTTGTGCCTTATAAATGTAGTTGTAGAAATACCTAAGCAGAAGAAAATTTCGAACAGCAGATACTAATGATGGAAGTTCTGTTGGGGGTGTAGGGAAAAAAAGAGGATCACAGACGGTTCTAATATAAAACCGTCTATGATAGACGGTTTGAAAACCGTCTGTGATATGCTGTTATATCACCGACACAAGGTCACAGACGGTTCAAAAAACCTTATGTGATGGTATAATCTGTAGTAGTGACACCAGCTCCGGCGGAGCAAGGAGCATGATGCGGCGTGTTGCAGGGCAACCCTGCGGGTACGCTGATCGGCGGATCAGGACGACAACACTCGGCAGTGTAGGAAGTGGTGCTAAAACAATCAATATCAACTGAGTATTTCGCATCGGTAACCACACAGGTGAATTTTATTCTTGATTCTCTAATCAGAAATCCCTAATTTGCAGATCTATCAGCGTTATGTTAATTTGTAACGGTGAATTGTGAGTTTTGAAATATAGCATGAGAACATTAAAAATAAAGAGGAAGCATGTAGATTTTAAATCCCCAATCCTCAAATATCCAGTAGATTTTAAATCCCTAATCCTCAAATATCTAAATTATTTCATGCATTGTCTCTAGTAAGAATAATTTGTACTTTGTAATTTTGCTATTTAGGAACCTTTATATTTTACATCGAACAATATTTATGTAACTCCGAACACCTATTCTGAAAATCCTAGATCTGCCACTGACGGGCACTCGTGGGCCGATGGGCTGTGTCGTGTCGAGGACGGCCCATTTGGCGCCAAAACATTCAAAATTTTAGGAAAAATTCGAAAAAAGTTAGAAAAATTGGAAAATCGTAAAAGTTTGGAAAAAAAATCTAGAATAATTAGAAAAACTTTCTAAAAACCTATGTAAATTAGGAAAAGCTAAAAATATGAAATAAAATTGTAAAAAGAGACAAATAATTATAATTAAATAATGAGCTTTATTAATGTTTGGATCCTCGTAAAAAACTTTGACAAGTAAAAACTCAACATGAGAAAACCTTTGCAAAGAAAAAGGAGTACAGCCTATAGCTCAGTAATATAGGAAAAAAGTGAAGATTACAGTTATTCTTCCTGACTATCAAGATAAACATTTTCAAATGTCGTCGCCAGCTCAACATTTTCTGTAGTGTGTTAAGCTCATTGATCAGCTTTTTTCCAATCTGTCAGAGAGAGAAGTATTTCCACCATCTCACTTGTTAGATTTGTTCTTCTCTCCTCGATTATCTTTTCAGATAGACTGAAAGCAGACTGCGAAGAAACCGTGGAGACAGGAACTGTA
Source organism: Otatea glauca (assembly GCA_036346275.1). Lineage (NCBI taxonomy): Eukaryota > Viridiplantae > Streptophyta > Magnoliopsida > Poales > Poaceae > Otatea > Otatea glauca. The sequence goes on along the minus strand of CM070711.1, from coordinate 602,916 downwards.
CATAACACACCCCGTGCTAATATGCAAAGCACCGGATATGTTATCCTGTACTCATGCCACAACTGCAAAATATTGAAGTCCTCCTCTTGCTGCTCTTGGTAGTTGACAGTGTCGCTATTGAGATAGGTAGCTAGCTCCCCACCACTTGTTGTTGTATCCACACTTGACGTTGTTGTACTCGAACTCTTTGAGGTAGAGTCACCTGCACCCTGTATCTTTCCTCACATAGTTTTCTTCTTATCTATTGTGGGTGTTGGTGGAGATCGCTATAGCCGAACTTCACCAAATTTCTGATCGTACTTATCATAAACTTGAGATAAGTTAGCACGAATATTTTAAAAATAACTAGAATAATCTATGCCCAACGCATCGCTTAGATGTGAGAGAACATTACCAAATCCTTGAACTTTAGCTCTAGGATCTAAAATAAATGCAAATACAGATAACATATGAATTTCTTTCCAATATTTTAAATATTTAGTTTTAATAGCACAAACAGATTCACGCAAAACCGTATCATTTTTGTGGTTTCTTAAGTGACTAGCAATTTCTAGAATATGATGCACAATTAAAGGAGATGTTGAGTTACTTCAGATAAAGCTACAGTGGAACCATAAAAAAATTCCAAAACTGACAGCAAGTGTTCAGCAACATATCAATGTTGCTCTATGAGTAGCGTTTGATCATCCTGACCATGATAGTGCATATTAATAAAAATAGAAAATGTGCTCTTATAGGGTAAGAGTGACTTAAGTATCAAGTAAGTAGAGTTCTATCTAACTGGCATATCCAAACCAAACTAACATGGACATACATCCATTGCAATACAATAGTTCTTATATGTTGCTATTCATTGATTAGAATAATTTAAAAAAGATATTTGCAGTGCGAAAAGCTACAACGTACGAGTCTAACCTCTTCAAACCAGATTTAACTATAAGATTCATAATATGGCAAGCACAACGCTGATGTAACAAGAAAGATTCAAAGTACAAATTAAAAAGCAGAGTGAGAATTTTCATTGCAGAAGTGTTTGCTGTAGTATTATCTAATGTTATTGCAAAAAAATTATCTGTGATACCAAAATCTTCCATAACTTTTACAATACAATCAACAATATTCTCACCAGTGTGTGCTACGTCAATTAATTTGAATCCTATAATTCTCTTCTTTAGTTGCCAGTCATTGTTCACGTAATGAGCAACTACACTAAGGTAATCCTCTTTAGCCCTACCACTCCATATGTTTGATGTCAAAGACATCGAAAAAGTACAGTATTAAAGAGCTCTTTTAGCTTACCATGATAATTATTATAGTATTTAATCAGATATTTAGTTGTTGTCTGTCTAGAAACTACAGAAAACCTAGGATTATGAGTGGTCATAATATTACTTTCAAAAGCTGGTGACTCACCAAATTTTAGAGGTAGATCTTGAGAAGCGATTAAACGATAAAGAGATTCACAAGCTACCTCAGGACTGTAGTCGAAATCTTCCCAGACTTCTAATGTGCTGCGTCTTGATCTTTTTGCTCTGGTGCTTGCCGACGCAGTAGCACTTGTAGAGTCTGGGAATGGTATAGATACTGCAGCTTCTTTAGCTTGACAGGATGCAAGAAGATCATCAGGTGAAATCCTGAAATCACAAGGCGGGAAAGACGAAAAATCCTGGTTCTTCACGAAGAAAACTACAAGAAATAATTACGCTATTATTAATTTTATCTCATTGAAAATAATAAGAACATTGAAAAATTAAATCACTTTTCTTACCTTGCTTTCTTTATAGAAGCTGCAAGCTGAATTTAGGATTTTTGACAAAACTATTTTGAATTTTGCCTAATTATCACTAAGAGCAAGAGAATTTTCACAAGAGAATACTGAGAAGAGATTGGAAGTTTGCTAGTGGGGAAATAATGGGAGTACTACCCTATTTATAGGAAAAATCTAGGATTTTTCATAATTTTTTTTTCATATTTTTGTTAGACTCCAACGGCTACAAATGGCTAAAATTTTCGAAATCTAAATAAATAGACTGAATCGGACCTAAATGGGTCGTGTTGTATCATGCTAAACATGCCGAACTGACCAGACTTAAACGTGCGTGCCTTGTTGTGCCCAGGGTTTGCAAAACCGCTCATTTACCATGGTTTTTGAGCGTACCGTTGCGGTTCAAGAACAGAAACCGGACGGTTTATCGATCTGGTTCAAATTCAAAATTTTCAAAAAAATTGGAAAAAATTATGCAAAAATTATCTAAAATTAGTATTAATTTGTTTATGACCTCTAGTGTGATTTTTTTTTGAAAAAAAATGAATTTTGCAGGCTTTTTTGAGCCATTTTAAAGTCTACAAAATAGAAAAACAAAAAAAAGGAAATTGCGGCCTGTGGGCTTTCAGCCCTGTAGCCCACAGGGCGAGCCTCCCGTGGGCCGACCAGCCCACCGAAGAGCCATGTCTTGCCGACCACCAGAGGCAGCTCGCACCAGAGCTATTATTGCGTTGCAACTTTCCCCACTCGGAGCTCCAGTTGACTGCGTCGCCGCCGCTCGAATCCGACCACCGCGCGCCATCCAACCACCGTTCAACCCACGGTTTTCGCTCAATTTTGCGAGAAAACTGTTCGACTTAGTCAGTTTACCGAGCCTCAAGCAAAAATCGCCAGCAACAACAAAAAGTAGCAACACAAACTGCGGTTTAGGTTCGAATTTCTCTCGGTTTCACTCGATTTTCGCTCGTTTTTTTAGTAAACCGCTTGGTAGTACTTACATGTATGTTGTTGATGGCGCTCCCCAATCATAGAGGATGACTATTGGGGGGAAGGGAAAGGACGCACCACATGATAGCTCTAACTCCTATGGCATTACCGAGACGCAAGTGAGTTATGGCTCATATGGCAGCTACGACTACGCCATCCCCGATGCTCATGCACAACCTCCCACCCAATAGGTCTACAAGTGGCACGACCCCGAGTTTTATGCCATGTTGTATCAACAATGGCAAACAACAAGTACATGGATGGGAAAAAGCTGACACGATTACAAAGCGGAGTTGCTAGCTACACGAGGATTGGCCTTGATGTCCACCGAGGAATACAACATAGCCAATCAAGTGTACATGCAATAATACTACCCATAGCCCCGAAGATAATGTTTCATTTGCATGTTCCATTTCATTGTAACTTTATTATACTAACATAGCGTCCATGCATATCCAACATTGCATTTGTGTGGGAAGGACAACGAAAATATGCATACTTTACAACTTCAAATGAAAGTTATCTAAATGTGAATGGTATTGATATGCGAATGACTATTTTTTGCACTTATTGGATTGATATGCCGAAATTTTATTTCATTTGTATGTTTCATTTCATTGCAACTCAATTTTTTACTAATATTCTGTTCATGTAGGTCAAACATGGCATTCCTATGACAATGGAAGAACGACGAAGTTATGCCTACTCCACAACTTCAATTGAAAGATATTAGAATGTAAATGGTGTTCACATGTGAATGGTAGTGAAATTATGAATGATATTGCTATGTGATTTTTTCGTGTTTTTACATACTTTTTTAAATATATATCTTACATTTTCCCTATTTTTTTGGTTTTCACTGGATCTTTAAAAATTTTATAACATTTTTGTTTGCAATTTTTCCTCGATTTTTGTTTACATTTTCCCTATTTTTCAACCGGCTGCAGGTTTTACCGATTTTCGTTCAAAAACCACAGTTTTCTAGCGCCAGTTTGACCGGTTGTCAAAATGGTTTGAAATGAATTTATATCACGGTTTTCAGTACGGCGGGTTGCGAAAAACGCCCCCGGAAACCGTGGCGTGCCGGCCTAGCATCACACCATACCACACGCAAAGACCCTTATCCTCTCTCTCTCTCTCTCTCTCTCTCTCCACCGCAGTAGCGCTTGCCCTGCCCTCACCCGCACCATGTCCGCGGCCACCGCGTGCGCCTCCCCGGCGGCGGCGCGACCGCCTCTCCCAATCTCCCGCCGCTCGCCGCCATCCACCACGCACCTGCCCGCCCTCCCCACTCGCCGCTCCTCCTCCGCCGCCGCCTGCCGCTGCGCCGCCTCCGCCTCGCTCTCCACCTGGGACTGGAGCCGATGGAGCCGCCACTTCGTCGAGGTCGACCAGGCCGAGAGCTACGCCTCCCTCCTCAAGTTCCAGCTGGAGGAGGCTGTCGACAACGAGGACTTCGCCGAAGCCGCCAAGCTCAAGAGGGCCATCGTCGAGGCCACCGGCAGCGACGCCGTCGCCCACGTCATGTCCGAGCTCAAGGTTTCCTACTCAGGCACATCCTCTTTAGTTTAATCCATTACCCTCGCCGATTTTGGATCCAGATGTACTCCGATGTCCTTTGATTTTTCTCACTCGTCTCAATCCTCGTAGAGTGCTATAGAGGAACAGCGGTATCAGGACGCATCCAAATTGACAAGGCTCGCCGGAACCAGCTTGGTAAGTCTCATATCGCAGACTACTGATTCAAGTAGCTTTTGATCCTCAAATGTATTTAGCGGCAGAATTTTTGGCCTGCTAAAGTCATTTGGATCACCTATCATGCTGATTAGATTAATTTGTATGGCAAATCACCAATCTCCTATTAACATCGTAATTTTCTAATAACAAAAATGGCTGACGACAATTCCCTTAACCCCCCCACCCCACCCCCCACCACCACCAAAAAAAAAGGGTACTGCCATGGCTGTACCGAAATTGGCCAAAGCTATCAATGAACATTAAGAGGTAGGTAAAGGCAGTTTCAATGCGACCGCACATAAAGTGTGGTTGGGATAAATTCTAACCATTTCCTTTTCAGGTAGGTTGGTGGGTGGGATACGCTAAGGACACTGATGATTCGATTGGGAGAATAGTACGAATAAGTCCTGGCGTTGGGCGATATGTGGCTAAGAGCTACAGCCCAAGGTGTGTTTCCCGCAATTCGTAACTTCTCTTAAAACCAGGAAAGTGACTAGATATCCTATAACTAATAGTTACTAAATGCTTGTTTCTGTTAGGCAATTGGTCACTGCATCTTCAGGGACTCCATTATTTGAAATTTTCCTCGTCAGAGACGAAGACGAGACATATACGATGAAGGTGCACTGATGTATTGCAATCTTTATGCAGTTAAGCAAAAAAAAAAAATCTCTGTTATTTCCAGATGTGATATTTGTATTTACGAAAAATTTAGACAGGTGGTACACTTGCGACCAACAAAAGGAACTTCACGTGCATCGTCCGTATCATCAACAGCTACAGAAGGGCCAGTTAAGGTAGAGAGTGAAAGTTCATCGAAAAGTAGTGCTATATCTGAAGGCACTACAGAGGAAACAAATACAGACACTATGTTGAAAGGAAATGAAGATATTGAGGAGAAAGAACAAGATGTTGGAAGCACCAAGGATAGTAGCATTGAAGGGTTGAAAAGCGTTTTGAATTTTTTCAAGTCTCGGATTCCTGAATTCAAAGTTCAAGTAATAAATGTAGATGTGTCTGATGAAACTGAATTAGCTGCTGGCTCTTCAGAAGAATTAGTACAAGACGATGTGAAGAGCACATCAGAGAACTCGTTGGAAGAGCCTACCACCGAGCAATTCCAGCAGGAAGATGTTTCAGATGGAGATTCAGACTCGAATGAAGAAAGTAAAAGTCCAGAAGTGAAGCTTTTCATTAGTGGAGTGGTTCACAATAAAGAGGATGCTGGAGCGAAGTCTTATGTTCGAGTCCCCGCTGAAATAACTAACTTGGAGAAGGACTCATTCGAACTATACATTCCTGGAAAAGGTTCTGACCGAGATCTGGCTGAAACTAAGGCTGCAAAACAGAAAGTTGCAGATATGGCTGCTAAATTGGCATCAGAGCTCATGCCCTCTGATGTTGCAAAGGTGTTATGGGGTACAACCAAGAGTTCTTCAAAGGTATGACTGACATTGGTTTATTTTTGCATGTTTGGAGCTTAGAGCATTTCACAATGAGGTGAAATATTATCATCTCTTTAGCAAAGTCATTTTCTAAGAATTAAGGGCACTCCAGTCATTCTTTTGTAGCTACTAGATGTGCTTATGTAGGAACTATGAAGTCCTTATTATCTTGCACGCTAAAAGGTCAGATAAAGCTGGGAAGCCCCAGGAACTGGCTGAACAATGGTTCCACCAACCTGATGGTCTTCGGTTTTGGAACTATTTTAAGAAAGAATAAGAAATTGCTGGTTGCACCATTTAGTGCTCAACATTTTTTTTCTCTTTCAATAGTGGGTATGGGATGTTATTTACTGTTGATAATGGATCAATACTCATAAAACTGTCCAGTTTGACCCATTTCATCTATCCCAATTTAGGCTTGTTTGATTCTTCTGAGGTGGTAACTATCCATTGCCACCAGTTCTGTAAACAATGTGTCCGTTCATGTAATCAAATTAACTGACAAATGATGGATTCACTACAGATAAATAAAGAAGTCCAGGAGCTTTTAAAGCTTACATTAAGCAAGGCCCGAGTCAAGCTGACTGAGAATACCATTTTCAATCGGATTATTACAGACTCTAATGGCTCAGATCCATTTAATGGTAAAGTTTTCTCAGTTAAGTTGATGACATGTTGCATTTTTAGTCTGACAGGTGGATTCCTGGTGTACATGTAGGTCTATATGTGGGAGCATTTAGTCCTTATGGACCAGAAGTTGTGCAACTCCGTCGAAAGTTCGGCCACTGGAACAGTACCGACGAAGTGGAGTTTTTCGAGTATGTTGAAGCAGTGAAGTTGACTGGTGATCTGAGTGTCCCTGCTGGACAGGTTGGCATCCTCTCTTTTTTTTGTTATGTTTTTGTAAACAGGCTCGCATTGTATTTCTACTGATCAAAGTTTGTCACAGATAACATTCCGCGCTAAGATTGGGAAGGGCAAGCGTCTTGAGAACCGTGGCGCTTACCCGGAGGAATTTGGTGTGGTAATTTCTGCCTACAATCCTGATTATTTGATTAATGTTTCTCCTTGGATTTTAGTATATATAACATGTATTCTGAAAAGTTTGTTAGTCGATATAACATGTATTGTGTAATGATTTAGTTTGTATGCTGCCAAGTGAAGTTTCCTGCTTTAGGTTAGATTTCACATGCAAGTTCTGTTTCCAAGCACATTAGCATAGTTCCCCTGAGCCATATGTGTTACATGCTTTTCATTTTTGTTTTGTTTATGTGTTACATGCTTTTCATTTTTGTTTTGTTTACAATCTATTTTTCAAATTTGCAGATTGCCAGTTATAAAGGTCAGGGGAGAATAGCTCAACCTGGATTCAAAAACCCCCGGTGGGTGGATGGTGAGCTATTGGTGCTCAATGGCAAGGTAAAATAAAATATCAACTGGTTGCTTTGCATCTGCATTGCTCCTGAAATAAATAAATATGAGCATAGCATGCAAACTAGCATGCCATAGCGTACAGTTTGGTTTGCACTGAAATACTTGTACTGATTTTGGAAACTTTTGTAATACTGAGCTGTATCACCAGGAAACAAGCTTACTACTGGCTGAGTGAAGAATATTTTGGTTTCCAGTGCACCATTTGCTATGAACTGTCTTGAAATATATTGGGCTCTGGACCCACAGTTTTGTATTTCACTGGAGGAAATTAATCACAAGTCATAAGAAAACTTATAGTTTTCAAAAGAATAGTTCATCTTTAGTTCACGCCAGCATTGTTTGTCTTGTCGGATCATTTATGGAACAAAGGAGTCCATTTCACCAGATCTATGCTTAGTCTGACGCACCTACGGTAGCTTTGCATGGTTTAAAACTTTTAGTGCTCCATGTACTCAGGTTGGTGTCAGGTATTCTAAAGTCTTAACAGCTAACACTGTTAACTCTGTTTTGTACAAATTATATATTGCATAGTGTGTGTTTATATGGCAGGAAACTACAAGTTGTCATTGAAATTCATTTGCTTTTTTTTAACCAATACTACCAGTACCAGCTCACCTATCTGATTCTGTCCATAACATTTCGTTGTAGTTCCTTTGGCAAGATTGCCCTTGACGTTTGATGTTGATTCCCTTGCAGAGTACAATCCCACACCTGGGAGGTGCGGAGCTTGGTTTCCTGTACAGCGTGCCTGAGCAGAGCTTCTTGGTTCTCTTTGACAGGCTTAAACTTCCAGAGTGATGGGATTACAACGAAATGAGCTGATTGTCACATGCAAATTGCATGAAGACAGAGGAGGCTGACCCAACTTCAAGTGATCAAATAGGTTACCTGTGGCTTTTTCCATCGTCCTGTGAGCTTCCTGAGATGCCTGCCTCCTACTTGATAGGAGCTGATCAATTCAACATTTTTGAGGTTACAGAGAAAGCTGACCTGTTTGGTCTAATGGGATATTGAGCTGTCATGCGATACAATATTAGGCATATAAGTGATATATATATATATATATATATATATATATATATATATATATATATATATATATATATATATATATATATATATATATATATATATATTTTGGTGTGACCGAACCTTTCGCTAGTTCCTTCATTGTTGCTTTCAATAAATAACGACGGAAACCAGTTTTGGTATTGCCTTGATGCTACAGATAAATAAAGTCTATATTGTTTTGTGATGCACCATGGCTTGTGTGTTTCCAGTTAGGGCAGGCACTGTGTTGTCCCAAATTTTGATCTGGAATCCTGGAAAGGACAGATATGCAGGTCTTCCGCGTTGTTACATGACCAAACGACTGCTACCTTGCCAGGACCCAACGAGGCAATGACCAGAAAACGAGAAGTGGCGAAAAGAAAGAAAAAAATATATATATTCCGTTGACTCAGGTGAGAGCCGAGTATCCTAACCAGCCAGACTACAACGAATTTGATCTGTGCAGAACAAAAAACTTAAGTTCCATTTCCTGATTTCCTGTGTACGGGAACCATAGTTAAAGTGTTGGAGTTCACTCGATAATCTTGTCACAGATGAACTCGAGAAAGCGCACTCAAAACACACGTTGCTCACAGGTGTTTGGTGCTGCCAAGAAGCGACAGCCTTTCTTATGCATTAAGCAACTATTTAAAGGAAATACATTGGCTAAGAAATGCAGCTGGACTGCCCACTATGCGCGGCACGAACGCACAGCTGGTCGTGCCATTCCACGAGCACGCACATGCCGCGCATGCAGGACGAAGCGCACGGCCTCAGCTATTCCAGGGACGTGCTCTCCTATCTATTAACCAACCAAAGGAAAAAGGATAAACAGATATATACATTGAGACCTGAAATATCTAACATAAAGCACGACGTGAACCAAACAGCGACTGAGATCACGGGATGTATGCTTCACTGAATAAAGCATCGGTTGTCACGCTATCATATCTCTTCTCCTCTTTGTTTCAATGTTTCCAAGTTTTCCACATTTCCTCATACAAAAAGGATGAACGAAAACTACAATCTTTCTTACAAAAATAAAAGGATTCACAGGTCTACTAGAAGAGACCTATCTTCAGCTGTTCCCTCAACGCTTCACCGAACTGATATAACAAGCCGTTTGATCAGGAAATCATCAACAACGCCAAAGTGACAAATTCGCAACTGTCTCAGAAATGGGGTATTAGTGATTTGTGTATGTCAGGGTTCTATTGTCAGATCAGTAATGTCAGGATCTCAATTCAGTGCCTTCTTGGATGAATAAAGCTGCAACACTGGGACTACTATCCAAATCAGACTACAACAGCTCCTTCAGACCAAGACCCTACCAGGAAAGTATCGCCTCAGCAGCCAGCATGTAATTCAGGCATGTGGATGACAGGAACTACTCTACTTGGACCTGATTTACCCTGCTAAACCAAACTGAGTGTAGTATCATGTGGAAGATGTCATACTTGACGGGCTTTGCATGCCATAGAAAATGCCTCTGCACCCTTTTCACATTTGACTGCATGGCTATGTATTTACTCTCAGGAATTTCCAAAAGGACCTCCTTCAGCTTTGGTACATCTTTCTCTGGTACAACCACAGAGAATGCACTCCAATTGAGTGCATCATCAAATGGGAGCACAAAATTATCAGCAATAATTACCGGAACACACTCATAATAGATTGCCTCGACTATCCGTGGGCTGTTTACCTCGTATCCCATGGGACAGATACAGTACTTGCTCGACTTCATATGTTGAACATAATTCATCCTCCTAGTGATTCGGTGCGGCAACCGACCATATATTCTCATATCTGAATCCTTCCCTCCCCAATATTGGAGAAGGATAGGTCGAACTCGACCATGCATCTGCCCTGCAAAGAACGCGAGGATAGATCTCTGTGCAGCTGGTTTTCCACCAATATCTCTTTGAGGTCTTCTTGGTGATCTAACAAATGTTTCTGGAAGGGACACATCTCTTCCACGGATGAAAACTCCTTCTGAGATATCTGCATTACAGAGAGCTTTGATGGTGTTTTTTCGCAATTCATCATGCAATTTGGTTGTGTAAGGTCCCTGCAAGAAAGGCCAAAGTCAGGAACAAAATACTAGCTTCTTTCATATGTAAATCTCTGCCCTCCAACACAATTGATCAGAACACAGTAAAATTGTTCTTAACTAAATTTCCTATTCTAGATGATTATTCAAAGATGACAATATGCAAGGAAGAAAACATACCCAGTCATGGCAAGCAACAAAAAAATGATCAGCTCCTTTTGTCCGATTCCAATACGGGAACTTGGCAGAGATCATATCTATGTAATTTTTTATAAAGATAGACAATGGCTCAATTGTATTCGATCCAGGCACATAAAGATTATGCTCCAGCTGGCGAGAGCTGTATGGGAGATAGAATAAATGAGCTCTGTTTGGATCTCTCACAACAAATTTCTGGTTCCCCTCCATCAATCTCATAAACCATCCCTCAGACGCATAAATGCCTTTCAACTCCGGAGAATGGAAAATAGGTTTTGCTCCATCATGGTATATAAATACCTTAAGAAGTCCCTCCATCAGTTCATAACTCCTGGAAGCACGAGTTCAAAGCATATGATAAGCCATCTTCTGAATTGTAACAGCCATGGAACAATCCAACAAAGAAGCAGTGGCATGATAAAACAAAGGCGCTATATTAGAAACTTAGGTTACCATTACAGTTTCCTTTATTTAGTATTTTCAGTGACATAATACTGAAAACGGATGGTGAGTGGCAAAATTGCATGTTACAAACGGCAAGGTCAAACAATGAAGTAATATGAAACACACAAGTACTAAAATTGAAGAATACCATAAACAACAAGGCGTAGAAATAGTGATATGCCAACCAGATGATATGAGATACTGTGTAACTCAAGAAATGAAAAGTTACATTTGACTGATCATTGTGTTTATAAAATTAAACACTTTATTCTTTTTGTGAATAAAAGGACAGAACAAGAGTGCCGTTTACCATAAAGTAACTTGGACATAAATTCAATGATTCACGGCTAGGAAATCTGCTGCGCACTGATTGTTAGCTAGAGAATATAAATCCAAACCAGAGCGTTACCTCTTAAAGACAGACACATTCCAGAACAGAGGTGCATACAGATCAGGGTCATCGGACACCAATGGTGCATTAGCAATCTCTTTCTTTGCATATAGAAGCTCTTCATCAGCTGCTGATGACCAAAGCGGTGCCTGCTATATTGACAAGCCAACAGAAAGACTTGTACCATTATTTTGACTCCAAGTACTAGGAACTGAAACCATATTATAAGAGAGGTAAGGCATCGACCTCTGGCTTTGGAGGCAGCACTGCATGGCCATCCATGTCATGTTCTTCACTGACATCAGAGCTCCTTGTAGGAGAACCACTAGAAATGGGCTTCACAAGTAAGGAGGTCAAAATCAGAAACTTTAGTTGCTACAGGAAATGTCTATCCAGCAGAAGACACATACCTCTTGGAGAAAAGGAGTCGATTCCTTTAGTGGGTTTTCCTAAAGTATCAATAAATTTTGATTAAAACCCATTAGAATACCTATAGATATTCTACTTGCACTAAAAAAAAACATATCACAACATGCAAATGCTTCCTAATGTGCTTGTGCATCCAATAGAATAGAATTCTGTTAAGATTTAAGAAGAAACCCATGCATAACTGGTCAACATAGAACCTATCATAACCTGCAATGTCATATCCTAGTCCCTAGAAGAAATGTAAAATTTACCGTTATCTCAGGATGCTCGGGTTCCTCCATTGCACCATCGTCAAAATTCTCCACTGGCGAAGGTGCAGGGACCAAAAACATGGAGTGGGCAGGTGCAATCCTAGATGAAAAATTAGTCTGCAAAACAAACAGTTCTTTTTATGCACTCAGATCCATCTGTAGCCCACTCGCCTGTTTCACGAGTAAACTTGATACTGAGCTAAAATTTGTTCAAATTACCCAAAATTTTCTTAAAATTCAGCACGATTACTATTAGAGCAGGGCTCATACGTAATGTACTCAACTTGCAAAATATTTAAGACACGTAGAGCAAGGTGCCACATTTGCACTCGAATTTTCTTAAGAGTTGATCACATTTCTCCAAGAGTTCAAGTAGACAAAATTTGACCGCATTTGAAACGAAACTATGAGCAGCGATAACCACCAGTTGCGTATATAAAGGTACCAGATTTCTTCCCAAGCTGCCTAATGAATGCAGAAAGCTCGAATCTTTACAACAAAAACCGAACATGCACCTCGAGGAGGGAAGGAAGCGGCGCTTCATCGGGCGACGGCGAGGAGGCGCCCGCGAAGAGCCCCTCCGCGGCTACCTGCGGCTCCTCGCGGGACCTCGCGAGGAGAGAATCCACGAGGTAGGCGCGGCTGGGGTCCTTGGTGGTCGGAGCAGCCAGGAGAAGCACGGCCGCCGCCAGAACCGCGACCGCGGCGCAGGCGGCCACCACGCGGCGCCGAGTGAGGAGCTTGCGTGGCAGAGGAGGCTGCGAGGGGGTGGGGTGGCGCGGCATTTCGGAGGCAGCGGTGGAATGGTGGTGGTGGGGTGGGATTGTCCGTCGTGAAGAGAGGACAGCGGTGGCCGTGAAATTTACGGGTTTGGGCTTGGTGGTGCCAACAGCTCAGTTTCCTGGTCTTCCAACATTACAGCTAATGAAGCATCCGTTTGATTTAGCTTTTGGATTACCTGAAAGCTGATTTTAGATTATGACAATAGAGAAGCTGATTCTTTAAAAGTTAAAATTTATGACAATAGAGAAGCTGATTCTTTAAAAGTTAAAATTCAAAAACACATATAGAGTGGATTATGGATTATAGTGTATATAGATAGGCTGGATTGTGAGAATTGGATTCTAAAATCGGATTGTTTGTTTTTTATTCTGCTTTTAGGGCCAGAATCTATAATCAAAAGCTCAAACAAACATTCCCTAAGCTTTCTATTTATTTTTTTTGCGAGGAGGTGATTGATCCTTGTGTGGATCTTGTGATTTCTTTCCTGTCAATAAATTTCAATTGATTGTATCGAAAGGTGATTTTTTCCAAAAATAAAAACAGCAAATATGGATGAATTAATCAACTATTGCAAATTCCTTTATCTAGGTGCATGCATAGTAGTATTACCATACTATTGCGGAGCATCTCTACTACTTCTAATTAGGAGTTGGTGACAGTGGTCCGTTCTCCTCTAGAGTATCTGATTCGTTGGATCTGACATGAACGGCTGAGATAGAAGAAGATTTAATCATATCTTAGAAGGAAGGATTTTATCATATCTTTTTTGAATAGAAATATTATTTTAGTATATCTCTATTCACATGTTCTTACTATGGAAAGATGTTATTCATATATCTTATAAATAGAAGGATTTTCTCATCATGTCCTGCATGGATAGAAGGATATACTCACCATATCCCATAATACGGGAATTCTATCTCATCATATCTGAAAATGCATAGATTAAAAGGAAAGAATCACGCAACCAAATCACGTGCCAATCACAAAGATGTCGGGGAGACCTGGCACCCATCCGCCTGCGTACGCTGCCTTCTGCTTTCATCTACTCTCTATTAGAGGGCACCCACTCTCATCTCCAGGAGGACAGACCAATCGGTAGTAGAGACATACGCACGAAGAGAAGTGAAGAGAAAGGTTGCGTGCAAGAAGCAAGAAGATTTCCTGCAAGAGAAAGTGAATAACTTTCTCCTCCTTCAATGGTAAGAATTGATATCTTTCTACTAATTTTAATTAAGAGTTTGTGGCGATCGTCCATTCTCCTTTAGAGTACTTGATTCGTTAGATCTAATACAAACGGTTGAGATGGAAAAGAATTTAACCCAATAGTCAAATCTCTTCGGAGGAACAAACTTTTCCTACTATTGAAACATAACTAAAGTTAGTATTCTTTGTAAATAATTTTTTTGTCGCAAATTGAGTTTTCGTTGCAACGCACGGGCACATGACTAGTAAAATTCAAATCCAACTTTTGTTAGTCTGACTAGTAAAATATCTAGGCTACTCCAGTACTTTGCTGATAAGTGATAACCAGAGGTCAGATCCTATTGAGAATTTTATAAACAAGTCTACTTTACCTTCTTCAATTATTACGAAAGACAAATTTTCGACTTTTAAATATTAAATCATCTTAACTTGCACCTCTCAACTACCAAAACATAACTTCGAAAGCCCATGTAAAACTACCCTCAAGCTAGTTTTATTAGTGGTTTTTGCCACGTTAACAACCGTATCACCCGACTTTGCCACCTAAGCATCATCATATCACCAGCCAAATCAGTTACTCCCCTCCCACGCAGTGGCGGAGCCAGGAAAATTTGGGAGTCTAGGCAAACTAGTAGTGAATATCGACCAACTCCTTGAAGGACTCGTCTGTCGCCGCGCGCCACTTCGGGGCCTCCAACGGCACATCGCCGTGGACGCGGCGATAACTGTCTGAGGCTGCCGCCGCCGCCGCAGCGGAGGACAGCGCGAGCGAAGGAGTAGGAAGTGAAAACTTTAAACTGACGACATCGCCTAAGGAACCCAACTGATAAGTTAGCCCTGTTTAACGAAATCACGCTTAGAGAAAAGCCCACACAAGAAACGAGCCCCATGCAGATGCAGCTGTGCAGGCGCAGTACAGTAGTCCTCAATACCGTACTCGCGCCGTCCTCCGTGCAGTGCCCTTGGTATACCAGGAACGAATGCGTCGCCAATTGCAGTTTGAGCATCGCGTGATAGTTATCACACACCGACCTAGCCGATCAGGCGGCTATAAAACAAGCAGTTAGTTCTACTACTATCTGCCGACATGTGTGTACGTGCGTAGCCACTACTCGTATCATGCATGTAAGCAGCCATAGTTGTACACTCGCAGGCGTCAGTGAGCCCGGGCACACGCCTGTCCTGCCCGGGAGTTGGCTTCGCCGCTGCTCCCCTTTGCAAGCAGCAACACCAGCAACTATAGCCCTACACGCTAGTCATGCTATTGGTGCAATCAGAGCGGATACGAACGAATGTCGTCCATTCCATATCCAATTACACATTTTTTTCTTTGAATCCGAGTCGAACACGAATAATGTCGAAAATGAATACGAATGCGGATTATCTCGGTCACGAATACGGAGCGAATATATGTCAAGCCAAATAAGGATAGATCCGGTCAAGGGTATTTAATCAGATATTGCTCAAAAACAGAACTCATATGTGCCGCACATAAAAGAATCAATCAACCGTACTACATGTTTAAAATGCAACTCGTTAGAGGTTCAACATGCAAATTTGACCACAACAATTAATCTCAAAAGTATTTTTAAAGTTCCTTATGTTCAAACATATTTGCCTAAATTGTTTGACATTATTTTGAGTTCATTTCCTATTTTTCTTGGCTTATTTGGATTTTCTTTTGTATTTTCTAAAAATAAAAAACTAATTTCAATATTTAAAAAAGCCTCGTGGGCCAATTTCTCTCTCTGGCCTACTCTGGGCAAGTGAGAGGGTCATGTACTTATGGGCCAATGGCTTCATGGGCTTGCATATTAGGCTAATATTTGGATATCCGAATTAAGTTTACCAGATATTATCCAATTAAAATTCTAGATAGATCTCGAATCCATTTCCATATCCGACAAAAACTATCCAGAACTAAATCCAATATCCGGAAAAAAAATCACGGATATCCGATTTCATGCTCCGAATAAGATCCAAATTTATTCGAACAGATGGTCGGGAACTATCCGCTCCATTTGCACCCCTAATTGCACCCCCAAAATCCCTAAACGAGCTTGCGAGTTGTCCTCCTCTCTCTGGATGGGTGTAACCTGGATAGATGAAGCATCTAGGCCCCCAAATCCGCTTTGAGTTTTGATAATTAATAACAATCATGTTTTAAGGGACTAACAATTCTCTTGAGAACATGAAAGCAGGTTGGTCCTACATATTGCTGCACATAAGGAGATGAAATCATGAAGTTCAAAAGAAATCAAGCGTCAAGTTCAAGGCCAAGGTATAAAATTTAAGGATCTTTTCATAGCTTATGCCGATCTTGGTGTTTGAAGAAAAGATTGGGTTGCTAGACTAGGTGTCGTACTATTACGAGGGAACTTTGATTAGCGGCTTGATGACAATCAAGAATCATGGCTCAAATTCATACTCATACTTTAGTTATGTGTATTCCTTGAAAAAAATCCTTTGAAAATACTCTAAAAATCTTTATGGTTGGGCACTATTGCCCTTCTAGGTGCGGTACTACCGGCCCCAGAGACCGGTAGTTATATTCCAAAGCAGGTGATTTTTGGTGTTTGCCAGGCTGGCACTACCGCCCTTCTAGGTGCAATACTACTGCATTTGTGGCAGTACTTGCCCTAGAGCCTGGTAGTTATTTTCTAGAACGCATCAATTTTTGGGATTTTCCTCCGGCTAGCACTACCGCCCATCTGGGAGCGGCACTACCGCAGGTGTGGTAGTACTGACCCAAATGGACGATAGTTATTTTCCAGAGAAGGCTCAAAAAACACAGTTTTGGTCCCTGAGGTTGGCACTACCGATCTTACATGTGCGGTAGAGCCGGGGGTACGTAGCAATGTCTATTAAATGCCGCATTAAATGCTATAGTTGATCGTTGGACTTGAGACCCGCACTACCGGCCCTACATGGGCGGTAGTGCTGGGTTTGCTAAAATTTTTAGAATTTTGGTGCCAATGGTTAGATTTGTGGGTGGGGGCTATAAATACACCCCCACATGTAGCAAGAGGATTCTTTTGGTCATTCATTACACATTTGTGAGCCATAACAACTCTCTCTTCATCTCTAGAGTATTTAATTCTCATTTTGTGAGTTGTCGAGAGAAATACAAGTGTGAGCATTTAAGTTGAGCTATTTGACAGTTGATCGGCCTCAAGCAAGCGGTGAAGTTCTATTCTCTTGGAGGTTGCCGCCTCCTAGACGGTTTGGAGGTGTGAAATCGATGATCTCTTCAAAGAAGATTGTGAAGAGGCCCGGTATCGGTGTAAAGGTTGGAACTCACCTAACCGGAGTGGGAAAGAGCTACTACTAGTGATCGAGGAAGGCTCAATTGCGCAAGGAGCCAACTTGATTCGTTCAAGCTTCCTCAACGTGGATTAGGGAAGATCGGCAAGTCTCCAAGACCACGGGAAAAATCATCGTGTCCATCTTCTTATGGTTTGCTCTTTTGTGTTTCAAATTGTGAAATTTACATTCTAGTGATTTTAGTTATTGATTATCTCTCTAGGATTGTTACTCTTGTCTAGACTTAAATAGTTGGTGCACTTAGCAAAACCTAACTCACTTAGGCTTTGATTTTTATAGAATTGATAATTGTGTTGTATTTACTCAATTATCGAATTAGAGTCAAAGCATTTTAAAAGCCTCCTATTCACCCTCACTCTAATTGTTTATCCTTGATCCTACAACAGGCTAGGCGCAGATGCGGCGTTGGATTGGAGACAGTAGGAGATAGCCACCCATTACTTGCACATTCAAGAATCAGAACACATAAGTTGCTTTCTGGTACATTTAGAAGTGGAAACACATAGAAAATCATCCATACATCATAGAGATACACTCCAAAATGCTCAGATAAAAATAATACATTTTTATTAATATTATTTAAATAAATGCTCGAATAAAAAATTATAGAAATATACCTCTATCAATATTTTAAATAGCAATGGTACACTATCTCCATTTGAAATGACGATAATCCGAAGTCCCGCCTGGTAAAAAGCAATTCTTTGTTGTCATTTGAATTAATGAGACAGACCTTTGTCACCAATTCAAATGGCTAAAAAGGCCACAGAATCTCTGTCACCAATTAAAATGATGACAAAGTCATCAGGTTGCATTTTTAGTTTGATGAGTATTTTTAAGAGTAAATTTCACAAAACTATAGGTTTCTTATACAAACTATAAAAAAACTACAGATTTTAGCTTCTATTTCACAAAAATACAGATTTAGAAGAACTTGTACCATAAAACTACAGGTTTTAGAATTAACCATTTCTTATAATGGGTCTGACAGTCTAGACCCACATGGTAGCCTCACATATGAGTGAAACAGGAAATAAGGGCGTGTGATACTGATATTTGGGCCCACACTGTCAGACCCGTTACAAAAAAGGGTCAATTATAAAACATGTAGTTTTTTTAAACAAGTTCTTCTAAATTCTGTAGTTTTGTAAAATAGAAGCCAAATCTGCAGTTTTCTGATAGTTTGTACAAAAAACTTGTAGTTTTGTAAAATTTACTCTATTTTTAAAGAGAGAATTTGGTGAGTTTGTTGTATGCATGCAGGGAAGTTGAATATTTTTTGTTTAAATAAACAATTTTCAAGATTGACATAACACTTTATAATGAAGGTTCAAATTACATGGTGAGTAGGGTTTAGTTAGGTGCATATATTTGCCTTACTACTCCTACGGTACAAATGGCAACTTGCATGAACTATTAATATGAACTACATCTAAGATATATGTGCGTCTTTTGGAATAGAAAACATTGGGGATGGAAAAAAAGTTAGGCTTGCAATCGTACATCTTATGCATCAGTGTCCATCTGTGCCTTTCCCTTGTCTCCTCTGAAGGCGCAGGCTTTGGCCTAAATCCCAATACTTGCCTTCTGGGTCCTGTTCAGCCTTTCCCTTGTTTTCCCCTCTCTTAGGTCGGTCCTTCACCAGGGCCTCCTCATGTGTTTTAAGGACACTATGGGGCTTCCAACACCACGACATTTTTCTTACGGGTCAATGGTGCCTTTTCTTTGTCTTTCCCGCTCTCGGTCGAGTAAGGTTTCCAACAGATGAAGTTCTTCAGTGCAACTACGTAGTTTAGCATGTATTTTTGTTGGATGAACGCACTATCGTATTTTTCTAGGTCATCGATCAAGTGAAAGAAGTAGCAACGCTTCAATGACTGCCATTATACATGGATAAGTTAGCGATATGTATAATGAAACATGCAATGTGAAATATAAACATGTGACATTCACTTACGCGGTAATCCCCACACATATAGTATGTTCGGGCAGTGGTGTCTTGATTTGTGGATTGAATAATCTTTGTCATATTACAACAGTTGTATTGCAGGTGTGGAAACTTTATTGGTACAAGTGCATCCTTGCAAGAAGAACCAGGGTAGATTCCCGCCTTGTTAGCAACCAAATCGCTTTTGATAATCCCGGTGGAGTGACCTCTTCTACCTCTCTTCTCATTCCCCTTTCCTTGTTATTGAAATTTGCTCGAGTGAAGTGTTGGTGTGGTGGTGGATTATGCACCGTATTTATAGATGTGTAGTATTAGGGGAGTAAATTTTGGCGAATGGAAGTGGACTCACGTCTACGAGCAGGAATATTTGGACATAGGAAACATTAGCGCGTTGTTAAATAATTGAGAAAAGCTGGTTCATGTTATCAATTCACTGAGTAAAACTTGTGCAAATTGTCAAATCGCTGAGAAAAACTAGTGTATGTTGTCAATACACTAAGAAAAGTTGGCGCGTGTTGTGAATTTAGTCTAAACTAGTGGCATAGCATCGTATGATCAGTTTTGTCAATAACATTGTCATGTTACAGTAAATTCAGTCAAAGATGTTGACATATTTATGGATTTACATGGCGTGTAGGGTTTTTTCAAATGCATATTTTGTCGGCTACTTCTACGGTACAAACGGCAAGACACACGACCCAACTAACCTCGGTACAACTAGGTACATGCCTTTTGGAATAAAATGACATGATGAGTGTAGATCTAATCGAGCTTGTGGGCAAATGCATCTAAGGTGAAAATAGGACTCCGTAGGGCGCCCACATGGAGTGCGGTTGAGAGGGTGGTGTGGACACGGCTGGTTGTCGCAATAGTGGCAGGCGCAATTGTAGCTCGAGTTGGCACAGTAGTACGAGTGGTAGTTGCTGCCAAAGTAGACCACATCTTTGTTGTTCCTCTCCCTAACCCTCCACCTATGGAGCTCGTTGTCGTTGATATGCTTTGTCTGTAGCTCCTCTCGCAATTTGTCTAGATGGTTCCGAAGAGTGTGGATGTAAACCTAGGCATGTATTGGATGCGGTTGATCCACCCAATCAGTGAATTTGCAATCCACAGTCTACAAGGAATATGAGGTGATTACAAGCGATAAAACAATTATACATGAATATACAACCAGGAAATAAACTACTAACCATGAACAATATTTTCAAGCTTTATGCGTTCCACCTAGACTTCAATCTACTCACCTTTTTTCACAAAATGCCCATGGGTTCATGTGCCTCCACCATGAGAAGGTCTATAGTCTCAACTTGAATTGAGTCAGTACCACCTCTCTTCTTGGCTCATAAAGTATGGCTCACTATGGCTCAACTGTCCAGCTTCTTCAACATCACCATCGATGTCATTTTCCTACGTCACATGAGCCAGAGGGACTTTCTCAGAGGATTGGACCAGCAATAATAGTGGCCATCCTCACTCAATCGCCAATCTTACATATGAGCTCCACGAATTTGGTTCCTTCAATTCCACTAACTCTCAGTACATGTGTTGTCATACTTGAGTAGCAACGCCATGCAACTTCAGAACGTGCAACGCATGGCCTAGCAAGAACTACTGGTACAACTATCTCATAATATTTCCCCATGGACGCTACTCTACACCTGATAGACTAGCCGTCATAGATAAAATTAGGGCAAATCAACATCTTCTGCACCCATCTATGAAACTCCTCCATAATATGTTTTGAAAGCTACTCGTTCAGTCATACCCGTTGATGCTTTCGACAAATAATTTGATGTAAACGACAACTGCTCATTTGATTAAATGACACAAAATAGAGCTAATGACAAGTCTACAACTGAGATTTAAACTTGCATAGAATGGGATTTCCCTAATGTACAACACCCTGAAAAAGGCAAAAAGTTTGTACATGTTTAGTGCAAATCGAAATTAACATGCATGTTTCATCTATGTAGCACACATAGATAATAATAGATCCTATAGAGATTGCTGAAACCGTGTACTATAGGACTAAATAGATCTACGAAAAAATATATTCTCCATGTTCCGAATAGAAATAACCAGGAGATTAATATTCTAAAACTAATCGGTGAACTATAACTAACTACTGCGAGAAAGTAATGGATCTATAAGAATAAATCCCATGATAAACTACTCTAAAGAACTACATATCTACAAACACACTATTTACACATCTACCCACTACCCAATACAACTACAGATCTAATCATTTTATTTGTTAACCTACAATGATTTTAAAATAAGATCTATAAATAGATAGAAAACTCACCTCTAGAGAGATCCAATCCTTCTCCCCCTCTCTTCTGCTCCTCTTCCTCCCTCCTCTTCTCTCTTCTCCTCTTCTTCTACTCATCTCCTTTCTTCCCCCTCTTTCTCTTTTTTTCCCCGAATAGATATGAGTTTTGGCTGTTTTTTGCAGATTTAAGTCTGCCTTCTATCATCGTTCGAAATGGCGACAGAGGGTGTAGGACCTCTGTAGCTATTTCAAATGAAATTTATTGTCTCTATCATCGAACTGAACAGCGATAGATGCCGTGGCACTCTATTGTCCATTTGTTTGACAACAGACTCTGGGTCGCTATTTTAAATGAACGACAGACTCTATCGTTATTTCAAATGATAATAGAGTGGTAATCTTGTTTTGAAATGGTGAGAGGTGTATTTTTATGCAATTTTTTTATCGAGCATTTATTTATGTAATATTAATAAATAAATAAATAAATATTATTTAAAAAATCCTCCGAGAGATGGGCTCGTTTCTGGGCAAAACAGAGGAGACGGCGGCAATTTACAGCGGCGCAAGGCTCATGGCCCTGAGGGCAGTGACATACTTGCCTACTGCTGCTGTTGATGATTACAAAGAACAATTTGTTACTAATTGATCATTTGTATCTCCATAATAACAAGCTTAATTTATAGGTGAAACAAATATTGTTTGCATGCGATCGTAATGAGAAGAATCCATATACGTACCGAACCAATCAATGTTGGAACCTCTACAAGCAATGTGTACATGCATACAAATTGCATACGCATACGCATGCATGGATCATGGACGCATCATGATACATTATTCATTCATAAGCGCATGAAGCATGCATGTATATGTCGATCCTGCTAAGAAAGGGATCCTAGAGCTACGCATCAATAAGTAATGGGCGCATGTTAGTGGCGTAAGAATAGCTTAAACGAATCTTTCCCTGTATTTTCGGTTCAGTTTGGTCTACTGCTAGCCCTCTTATCTCTTGTAATCAGCTCATTATATATAGTAGTAACAACGATGATTTAGGTGCGGCAAACTATTCTCTCTAGCAGTCTAGCCTAAGTTTTCAGATCCAACAATCTGTCAATCTCTAACAGATGATGACTACTACTAGCTAACTGCGAGTGATTATTTGCGACGACGATCGATAGATAGAGATAGCTGACGCACGTATATTATGGATCGCTCCAACAAATTAACGATATGGCGTCAGCATCGATGGCCATGTCTTCGTCGTCGTCATGCGAGTGTACTCTACATGCGATGCGTTGGCCGTTGGCTCTGTTGGAACACAAGCCCTCATTGATGCTAACAAGAAAAAAATCTTTTTAATTTGTGCTGTTTTAAATTGAAACACCGTTTTTTGATTTCTTGACTTCAAACTGAATATAGGACTCCTGCTTATATACAAGACCAACATCCGACTCCAACACGCAGTCGGCTAGACAAAACTTGCCATGCATGCAAATGTAATCAATACGAACACGGACTCAATACGGGAAGCAACGGATGACTAGAAAACTTTCCATGCATGCGAAAGCAACTGAACACGGAGAGCAAACAACTAGATAATCTTACACGCTAATCTTGTCAAGATTATATCTAATATTCCTCCTAATCTTGACACATCTCTTCGCAAGTCGGCGTCCGATTTCCCGACGCATCTCCTGACTATACCATCAGTGACACACCTCGTCGACGATCACAACCTTTTGACGCAGTTCCAACTGTCTTTTCACCGGTAACACAGCCTATCGGCACCTACAAGAACTCACATCCACACACATATGCATCATGCACGAACTCTTCCTATGTGCATGTATCTATATGCTAACTCACTAAGACCCAAACAGCTTTATTTTAGCACCTCCTCGCCGAGCTTCAAAGAAGCACGGGCTCGTCATCCGCATTTGCTGTAGCAAAAAAACGCCTTCTTCTGTTCGCGACAATCCTTAGCGAAGTGTCCAAACTCTTGGCAGTTGTAGCAACACACTTTCGCCTTGTCAAAAATGCTCTTCTTCTTATAAGAACTAATCTTGTAAGGAAATTGAGTCTGTGTGAAGGCTATCCAAGTTGTAGACGAGCTCGGTTTGGTTGCCGTGTTCTAGTAGAAGTGTAAGTACGTGTGTTAGTCGGAGAAGTTGGTCTATCTATACCCTTTTATAATGCACCTAAACAATTTTTCCTACGTCCACCCTAAATAATGCACCTCATTAGAGATGGCCCAATATTCGTGCACCCAACAAAACGTCCCCAGAAACTTGCATTCATCAAAATGAACGTCTCAGATCTTTCCTCAGTTTTACTCACCCACATCCGATGACCGTTGTTTAATGTGTCTAACTCATTTATTCATGTGGCCCACAACAGGAGAGCCCGCACATACATATTTCAATTGAACTATATATATGGAATTTATGTTGCAAATCTAAACCCATTTGATTTCGATTCAATATTTACCATACCAGTCAGTACCATGAATCGCGCGCTTAATTTTCTTCCATTCATGCATGTGCACCACATCCTATACAAGGCGCTCACGTACCGTCGCCATAATATTATTTAGCGAAAAATATTATATAAGGAATATGCGTATGAAATGCAATTATCGTGTGATATATATAAGGAATAAGTTCATTTTAGGACTTATTCCTAAATACACTATATGAACTAACAGATATTCTGATAATAATTAGCCTCAATCAGGACGCACAAATGGTGCTACATGTTAGCATTCATATTTGGATGACAATTAGGGAAGCCATTATTAGTCCAGCTTTTCAGGATGACATACTGCTGCCCGCGCGGCGTTCGACCCGCCCGGCGCCGACTACACCAGGGGCTTGCGTCGCGCGATCGGCCTGCCGGAGATGGACGTGTACCTTTGCGCGGAGCGGGAGGCGGCGGAGGCTGTCGACGCCGCGCTCGCATGAGGCGATCTTGGCGAAGCGAGACGTGGAGGAGATCAAGCGCAACACCTTTGGGCATGCGGATCCTCCCTGTTTATTTTCTTGTTTGATTCGCTCTCCTTCCAAATATGTAGTACATACAGTTTTGGCAATTCAAGTCTGGTTTCCTTGCATGCAGATCCTTCCTGTTTATTTCCTTATTTGATTCGCTCTCCTTCTAAATATGTAGTACGTACAATATGATCACAAGATTATTTATTATTAAGTATTATATTCATACTTATCTTTTATTTAATTGATAAGCAGATGTACTGCCGTCGTAGCGTTAGCATTGACACTATACTAGTATATTCAAGAAGCCTGTAATTTGTTTTGGTGGGAGGCAAGCAAATAAGAAAAGAGTTGTGTAGGTCAATAAAAATTTTCTGCTGGTTCTAACAATTGATATCAGAGCTTAAGGTTTTGGATCAATCTGCTGCCTCCGGAAGGAGGAGACTCCCGTAAGCGATAACCGAGGAAGCAGACTATCGTCGCTGAGCCACGCGGTGTTGAGGAGCTTCAACAGCAGCCAACGGGGTGCGGATTTGCGCCTGTGGATGAATAGGCAGGACGCGCGGCGTCCATGTGGCCGCGGTAGCGTTGCTGCGCCGTGTGCTGGGGAAGAAGCTGCGCCGGAAGTCGAGCTCTTCAAACGGAAGCACGGCAAGGACTTGAGCAGCACGTGCACACGGTTCGACGAGCTGGCAATCCAAGGACACGATTCCATCCATTGCTTGCTGTGCTGCTGAGTCAAGGAAAAGGAAATCGCCAGCAGCAGCCAGCAAGGACAGAACGTGATGCATGAGATCAACATCGAAGGTGACGGAGTGGCACCTAACATCGTGTGCAACCGGATTAGCTTCGGCTGTAGTTTCTCGACTCGGAATGAAGCATCTCCGAGTGCAACAAGGGTTCGAAGCCAGAGCAGTATTCAGCACGGAGGGTTCACGCGGCTACAAGTCCAAAGGAGTTGTCGTCGTCGTTTTTGTTGTGTATGTACATAAGACTAAGTTCTCTCATAGATAAGCTTTAATGTGAGTCTATGTCGCTGTCAAGTTGTGTTACCGATGAAAAGACAATTGGAGCTGAGACAGCGCGTAATCATCGACGAGGTGCGTCACCGGTGTTATGGCCAGCAAGAAGAAGACGGAACTCCTTGGAGATGTGTTCGCCATCCTAAGTTGAGCTCGTGGGAGATGTGTCTAGGACGTTGAAGAGGTTTGTTCGCCGTCCTAAGTCGAGTCCGTCAAAGTTGACTCCAGAGCGTTGAGGGGGTGTGTTCGTCGTCTCATAGAAGATGAGTTTAGAATGTTGAGGAGATACGTTCTCCATTCTGTATCGAGTAAATGTTGGATAAGTCGTAGTTGAGACCGACTACCTCAACAAAGTTAGAGTTGTCTTAGAAATTAGATGTTATAAGTTTAGGAGGGTGAATGTTAGAACTAATCTTGTAAGGAAATTGAGTCCATGTGAACAGAGGTTGTCCAAGTTGTAGACGAGCCCGGTTTGGTTGTCGTGTTCCAGTAGAAGTGTGAGTACGTGTGTTAGTCGGAGAAGTTAGCCTATATAATCAAGAAGCCTGTAATTTGTTTTGGTGGGAGGCAAGCAAATAAGAAAAGAATTGCGTAAGGCAACAAAAAATTTTTGGTAGTTCCAACAATATATGTTGACTCACTAAGACCCAAACAGCTTTATTTTATGACCTCCTCGCCGAGCTTCAAAGAAGCGATGGCTCGTCATCTGCATTTGCTGTAGCAAAAAACGTCTTCTTTTGTTTGCGGCACTCCTTGTCAAAAGTGCTCTTCTTCTTGTCGGAGCTAGAGCCATCTTCCTTGTTCTTAGCCCTGGACTCCCATTGGGCTCGAGTGAGTAGCAAGTGCTCATCATCCACCTTGCTAATCATGTGGCGCTCCTCGAACACGCCTTTAGCCGTTCGAACATTTCTTCGACTGACATCATATCCAAATCCTCGAGATTCTCCAGGGTGCAAATGATCGGCAGGAATTTTGGCGTCAAGACCCCGAGTACCTTATCCACCACACAAGAGTCTTCAACCCTCTCTCCCACCGTTCGCATCTTGCTGAGAGCAAGAGTGACCCTTATGGCGAATGCATCAATTGACTCCCCTTCATGCATATGAAGGCTATCAAATTCTTTCTTGACGGTTTGGAGTTTGGCTCTCATCACGCGCTCAACTCCAACGTACATAGACTTGAGAGTCATCCATGCCTCCTTGGCCGTCCTCTTGCCGTAGAGGGCAAGAAGGGTCTCCTCGCTCACACCATGATAGATGACCGCGAGTGCCTTCTTATCTTGGTGCCTGTCGACGTTGTCATCTTCAATGGCATCCCACACTCTTTGGGCATCCATATACACTTGCATCTTCATTGACCATGCAGCATAATTGCTACTAGTCAATAATAGATATTGGAGTGTGATGCTCCCCTCCTTCCCGTCTCGCACCACCGGCCTACCGCGAGCCGCTTGCTCGTTGCAGCTGTTGGCTGCCTCCTCTAGGCCACCAGCAACATGCATTGACAACGAACTTGCCGTCCTAGCCATCACAACACCGACTCTGATACCAATTGTTGGAACACAAGCTCTTGTTGGTGCTAGAAAGGAAGAAATCTTTTCAATTTGTGGCGCTTCAAATT
This sequence comes from Otatea glauca, assembly GCA_036346275.1. Classification (NCBI taxonomy): domain Eukaryota; kingdom Viridiplantae; phylum Streptophyta; class Magnoliopsida; order Poales; family Poaceae; genus Otatea; species Otatea glauca. The sequence continues at coordinate 575,570 of CM070711.1, read as the reverse complement.
GAAACACCATTTTTCTGATTTATTGACTTCAAACTGGATACAAGACTCCTGCTTGTATACAAGGCCATCGTCCGACTCCAACATACAGTTGGCTAGACAAAACAATGGCTAGAAACTCAAACTTGTCATGCATGCAAACGTAGTCAATACGGACACGGACTCAATACGAGAAGCAACGGACGACTAGAAAACTTTCCATGCATGCGAAAGCAACTGGACACGGAGAGCAAACAACTAGATAATCTTTCATGCTAATTTTGTCAAGATTATATCTAACATCCTCGAGCTTCTTGAATGCTAGCCTGCTGCTAGTCGTCGAGGCACCAGCAGTAGTAGTCCGGCGTGGATAGTTGCAGGAGCTCCTCCGGCGACATGCGCTCCAGCTCCCGCTGCCTCCACGACGGGAACGCCTCGGGCGCGGTCGCCGGTGGCCCGTCCTTGGGGTGCGGCAGGGCGCGCATCCTGAGGTAGAGGCGCAGAGTTGCGACGCAGTCGTGGTAGGGATTCTGGTGGCCCGTCTGGATGTCGTACCCGAGGTTGGTCTGCGTGAGGAACCTGAGCGAGTTGCTGAGCTTGCTTGTCTTCATCAGCGGCGGGTACCTGGCGGTGTCCCTCTTCAGGTAGCCTGGGTACTCCGTTCCGAGGGCGTCCAGGTCGTGGTCGAGGCCATGGCCGACCAGCAACCTGGCCCTACCCCTGCTGCTTCGCACCTTCCACGGCTGCTCGCCATTGAGCAACAGCTCCAGCACCCTCTCCTGCGCCCGCTTCACCGTCATCGCGCTCCCGTCCCTCAGGTGCTCCGGCCGAATCCCCGTCGTCTCGTACCTGTAGTGCGTCACGGGGATCTGCGGCTTCACGAAGGTCTCGAACAGGATGCTCTCCTGCTCGTCTATCACGCACACCCTCGCGCACACGTCCAGCGTCCCGTCGCTACCGCCGCCCACCATCTTGCAGCCCAGCGCCACCACGCCCCCACCACGATCCGCATGCGCGTGCTGCTGCTGCTGTATGCTCATTCTTGACATAGAGCTAACGGTGACGTTCTGCATGGCATGCATGCCGAAATCGGTTAAAGGGTCATTGATCGATCATGGATGCATGTCGACGGTGGTTGTACTCACTGGAACGCGCGAGAGCTGGCATGCCGCGTGGTGGGCTCTGAGGGCGCCGGCGCTGGGGAAGACGCTGAGGCAGAGAGTGCAGCCTTGAGCGGCGAACACCCTGGCGCAGTCAGCCTTGGGAAGTGAGCCTTGGAGGTGGTCCCGGAGCGCCTCTAAGGAGCGGCAGTGCTTGCCGCAGACGCCGCACTGGGGCTCGTGCGCCGAGTGGTGCGACACCCGCATGTGCTCCACCAGGTGCTCCTTCTTGTTGAACTGCCGGTAGCACGCCGCGCACTTGTTCCGGCTGCAAACCAAACCAGCAACAAGTAAGCAAAACATATATCGATATATATGTGCTTAATTGTATGCGCTCTTGTGCCATCGATCACAAGTACTAATACTATATACTATGCGTGATCAAGCAAGCAATGCGCAGTGACACATGCACCAAACCAATTAATTTTACAGCATTCAACTTCAACTAGTACAACAGATAGACCGTTTTGCTTGCACTCATTGGTCACTCATTGCTAGTAAACAGCATAGATAGGGAGGTTTTTAATAATCTTATAATCTGCAAGTAAAAGTTTTCATCTCTTTGAACGAGCAACGTCGACGCGCTTTGTCAGCTACTCGTTCAGAGACAAAATGCACAAAATTAAGCCAAGAGGTGTCATCTCGTCTGAATCCGACACAACTTGGCAATTTAGCACAGCAGAGTTCCTTAAAAAGAATAATGATAATAAAAAGCAAAAGCCTAGCATAGCAGAGAGGGGGCGAGCTAGATAAGAGCACTAGCCAACCTATAAGCATCTGAAGAGCTATCCATCGCCACCTACACTAGACAGCAACAGGAGTACTGGTCGATCTGTAAGAAACCTCTGTACATGGATGCCTATTTATATGCAAACGGATGGAATTCGATTCTTGACAGTGCTGTCAATTGTGATGCGCCTTCGCCGGTATCGACAACCACTGCTTCTTTCCTCTTTCCCCCCCCTAGAATGTGTTTGGTATTACGACATATATCGGTACTGTTGTCAAGGAAGTTCCGAACGCATCTTATCAGTTATCACTGCACTTCTTATTTCTTTTTTCCCCTTTAGTTTCTCTATGAAGTATTGGGTGGTATTCACCTTGCAAAGATAAAATCTCTGATGAACTGCAAAACGTAGAGTAAAATTACAGTTGCCCTGTAGTAGTAATACCGGAACCTTAATTCGTCTGCAAGTGCAATGTGCAAAGTACACTAGTAGTCTGCTTATTGCATTGCTAGTGCTTTCTCTGTAGTATTGTCGAGAAAGCTTTAAGTGCATCTTCAGTTATCACCACTTCACCACTTCCTTTCTTACGTTGCTGCGTAGTAAAAAGTAGTGATAAACATATATATCATCAGAACCGTAATTCGTGCACAACATGCGAAGTACTAATCTGCTTGTTGCAACTGCTTTATCTGAACATTGCCTTCTCTTTTTTCAAGAACACTTTCTAATTAAGTATTGTCAAGAAAGCTCTTATTGCATCTTGTAGGTAATCACCACACCTTGTCTTATCTTAAGTTGCTGCCTACAAATGCAGTGAGTGATCATCAAACTTCATTTAGCAAAGATAAAATCTGTCTCTTTTTTAGAACAAAAGATAAAAATCTTTTTGATAAAATTGCAAAGTACAGCTACTACATCTATGAGAAAAACAAGAAAAATACCAGTACTGTTGTCAAGGAAGTTCCAGAAATCATCACTTTTCTAGCCTCGTGTGTATTTTTTGTTGTTGCAAATTTAGCATCCTTCCAAAATCAATTGTACAAATAGCTCCATCTCCGACTACAGAAGCGCTGCAATGTGACACGTGTTACCTTCTGCGCTCCCACACCATGAAAGCGGCTGCCGCTGTGCCCTACCGTGGCAAGCCAGTGGTAGCCGTGTGGGAACGTAAAAGGTGTCACATGTCACCTTCTGTAGCTTACGTGGTCGGGAATAGAGCTATTTTTGTAATTGTATTTTGAAGGAGGCCAATTTGCAAAAAAAAAAAGTTTGTCAGGGGCTAAAAAAGCGATGATTTCGAAGTTCTGAATGCATCTTATCAACTATCACTGCACTTCTTTGTTCGTTAGTTGCTGTATATAAACTAGTGAGTGGTATTCACCTAGCAAAGACAAAATCTCTGATAAACTTGCGAAACATAGTGCAGTTGCCCTGAGTTAATTCGGTATTTCCTATATAGCACCACGACCTTAATTCATCTGCAACTGCAATGTGCAAAGTATAACACTAGTAGCCTGCTTGTTGCAACTGCTTTCTCTGAAGTATTGTCAAGAAAGTTCTAACTGCATCTTCATCTATCACCAGTTCACCACTTCTTTTTTCTTAAGTTGCTGGGTAGTAAAAAGTAGCGAGTAGTGACTAACACATATAGCACCAGAACCGTAATCCATGCAGAATGTGCAAAGTACTAGTCTGCCTGTTGCAACTGCTTTCTCTGAAGTATTGTCAAAAAAGCTTTTATTGCATCTTGTCAGTAACCACCACACCTTTTCTTTTCTTAAGTTGCTGAATACAATGTAGTGAGTGATCATCAAACATCATTTAGCGAAGATAAAATTCTTTGTTTTTTTTTCATAAGATTGCAAAGTACAGCTAATACATGCACAGGAATAGGAATTTACATATAGCAGTGTGCATATCACAGGCAATTATGAGGAAATAAATTACCAGCACTGTGCTTATTGCTCAGACAAGATCGTAGAAGCCGGAATACCCTGAACCTGAAGATACAGATACAGTACACTACATACAGTATATGCAATAATTCTGTAGAGAGAGAGCAAACCAAAAGGAACGCAGGGAGCATATAATACATAAATAATTCTGTAGAATACATGCCATACATAAACAATTATGTAGAATACACTATATGTATTCTGGGGAGCATACATCATCTGCTTTATGTAGAAAAAGAGAGCGCGAGAGATCAGATACCCTGGTCAAAAGGAACGGTTTGAAAAAGCAAGAACAAACTGATGCAAAGGTTCAGATGCAATTCCCACCCGAAATCTTTACTTTGCGTCCCCGAAAAAACGGAGAGAGAGAAAAAAAAACGAGATCGATAGCAGCTGTGACAAATCATTGGCTCGATCTTTTGGCGCAGGGAGAGGCAGAGGTGATCGATCCACATGTGATGGCATCGGATATGCTGTGAACATACCGTCTTGTGCTTTGGGATGTTGTGATCATCATCGCATCGGCAAAGGCAAAGCAGAGGTGGTTCGATCGGATCAACATCGATCCAAAGGGTGGCTCCGCCTTCGCCTACTAGTGCCAACCAAATTTCAAATTCATACATAAATAAAAAGAAAATAAAGTGAATAATCAAAACACAACAAGTGTGGTACCATGCGAATAGATAAAATAATATAAATATGTGAGGACGGATCATCGACCATTCGATCTGTAGATAAAAATATAAAACTTAATGATGCGATTTCAATTTATGAATACTTATAAAAATATAAATTAAAATAGAACTTACGAAGGCACTAGTACTGAATACGACGCAATTTGACTTTATAATTTTTCAACTCTTGAAAGCGTCGAATGATTCTCCATTTTTGCAACTTAGTTTGCTGTAACAAAACAAATTGAATCAAGAGACAAAAAGAATAAACTAGTCAATAGATTAATAGATTATCACTTTATTAGCGAGGGCATTGCATTGGAGGCAATTCATAAATCATAGACTAGTTACTAGTAGACTACATTTTATACCATTCGACGAATCTTATCTCTTGGCTGCGATCAATTCGAGGCTGAGGCTCTTGGTTCGCTCCCCCGTTTTTTCATCTTGCCGATCTCCTCGACAACTCCTCCTCACTCTACAATTCCCTCTGGCGACGCGTGTTCGACCGCCGGCGGCAGCGTGATCTCCTCGACTCCTTTGGCGATTGGTCAGACGGCGCTTCGCCGCGGCGGTTGGCGCGCTGCCGTCGCGTGGCCACACTACTTTGTCGTCTGCGCGCTCATCGCCCACAATCGCCCGTGTGTCTGCCGCTTGCGAGACGGATTGTTCGTTTCCCCCGATGCTGCGCTACAGTGAAAGAGGCCGAGTTACCGAGTACTGTACCAGGTGAGGTGAAAGCCCATAACTAATTTTGATGACCCACTAGCCCAGTATGGCAGTATTGCTTTCTTCTTTAGTTCTTCCTCCCAATTTCTAAACCTGCCAGCTGCCGACTTACTGCCATTGCCATGATTCTGATTTTTTCAAACGTTGAGGATACTGAGGGTCGAAAATTCAGCCGGCAAGGGGTAGGGCTGGAGTCTCAACCCGCCCCCAACATTGGATACGCCCCTCCTGCTGGTGGCCGTGCATGTCCGGCGACGGAGAATTAACTCCATCGTGTTCGTGTGGAATTGATTCAAAAACCAAAGATCGATATTTCTGATCGCGACATGACATATTCCATCTAGCTGGAAGCTCTTTAGCTAGCTACGTCTGGCATGTCGTGTGACTGCGGAGGATTGCTTTATGTTAAGAGCTCTGGGAAAGCGCAAAGCCCGCAATCGTGAAGCCCTCGAGAAATCCACTACGAATGCAAACGCTCCACAAAAGCAGAGAGGAATTTGCCGCCCATGCACCTTCAGTCGGGCACGACGATCAAACCAATTGTTACCTTGCATGCTTGTACATGTGATGCTGAGTACACACATGATGGAGAAAAGTGAAAGGGGATGGATCGATGGGTTCTTGAGCGTCCCTTAATTGGTGGGCTTCTACTCACGTGGTGGTATCAGCTCAGTTTACTCTCTTAATTTTCCATTTTATCCTTAGAGATGACTAGTATAGTGCCTTGTCTTCCGATTTCCTTTTCCCAACACGTAATATATGATCTTTTCTTTTTCTAGAACGTTTGTTTTCTTTTCCTTAATTTCAGAATATTTGTTTCCTTTTCTTTAAGATGATGCTGGAGGTGGGGGGAGATCTGTTGTGGGCCACAGAGATGAGTTAGACACATTAAACAATGGCCATCGGATGTGTGTGAGTAAAGCTAAGGAAAGATCTGAGGGGTTAATTTTGATGAAGGCAAGTTTCTGGGGACGTTTCGCTGGGTGCATGAAGGTTGGGCCATCTCTAGTGGGTGCATTATTCAGAGTGGACGTAGAAAAGAATGCTTAGATGTATTATAAAGGGGTATAGATGATGATTTTCTACTGCCACGGTGTAATAATATACTAATCCGGGCTGACATATATGTACGTCATGTATCTCGAGGCCCATTGGGCCAGTCTGTACATTAGGACCAGATAAATGGAGAGAGTGAGATAGAAACGGCAGTCTGTTCTTAAAAAAAAAATTTGTAATGTCAAAGAAAGAAGCTAGGATGGGATGGGAGATGAGAAAAAGGGTCCGGAGGACAAATGGACAATTGGCAGAGAGACGTACTGCAAAAGGCAAAAGCAAGAGCTGCAGTGCAGAGGCAGCAGGGACAGGCAACATGCTAGTAGCTGGTAGTGTTAGCCTACTTGCCAGCCCGTGAAGTGAACGACAGCTAGCTTGTCGTGTCGTAACGTACGTGATCACGAGTGGCTAGTTCGATTCTGCCCGTGGGTCCCCCCTGGTTGGTTCCATTCCATCTCCTGCCACCGGCTCGGTTACTTGTAACTTAGCTGGACTGAGCTGAGACATTATCGTCATCGTCGTCGTCATCCATGTACTATACTTTGAAGGAATGCCGCGTTTCGGGCATTTTGAGCCGATCGGGAGCCGGCTCGGCTCGAGCCATCCCTATACTATACTTTGAAGGAATGCCGTGTTCCGGGCGTTTTGAGACGAGCGGGAGCCGGCTCGGCTCGCGGCTCGAACCGAGCACGTCAATTTTTTTCACATCCGGGTCTTTTTCTAAAAAAAATCTGGATAGGTCCTTTTTTCGAAAAAAGATTATATATTACGTCCATACCCTTTTAGCGTTTTTAGGAGTAGCGCTCGGGTCCTTTTTAGAGAAATCAAAATTACGTTTACGTTCTTTTTGTTAATAAAAAAAACCATGTTCTTTTTATATAAAAAAATATGCATTGCATTTATGTCTTTTTTTCCGCTTTTCTAGCATTACGTTTAAGCCCTTTTGCGAAAAACACAATCTTATTTTTAGATCATTTTCGCGCGTTTTTCTCGATTTACTCGTGTATGGAGCGTTAATCGCACGTTTTGTCGATTTTCTCGCGTGGAGAGCGGCGCTCGCGGTGTGGCACGCCGCGCATAAATTTCTAGTTACATTTACATAACATAGGCTGCTAGAATGATAGATGGATTCGTATTGATAGATAGATAGATAGATAGATAGATAGATAGATAGATTTCGTTGATCTATGTCGTTGATCCAGAAATCTATGGAAAGAAAGAAGCAGCTAGCTTGATTTGGGCACTCTTACTGCAACTGTACTTTAGCCTGCCCTGCTTGACAAGGTTGGTGTAAGGAGAAGGTTCTAGAAAGAAAGCGCATAATATGATGATCCAACATACCCATCCATATTACCTCTGTACTTTTAGGGTGCGTTTGGTTGTCTGGATGAGGTTGGATGGGATATGGCCATCCAACCCGGATGGGATGAAACCATCCAGGTAGTTGTTTGGTTGGGTGGATAGGGATAAGCCAATATTTTGTTTGGTTGGATGGATGAATGTGGATAGGATGAGCTAACTTTTTGTTTGGTTGTATTGATGAGGATGGATGAGCTAGTTGTAATAAAGGTTTCGAATTTTGGTTTGAAATTTTTCGATGAAATTTGACTTAAATTTGAATTTTTGAAGAAAATTTGACCAAATTTGATTTTTTGGACAAAATTTGACCGAAATTTGAATTTTTGGACAAAATTTGATTTTTTGCACAAATTTGAATTTTCGGTCAAAATTTGACCGAAATTTGAATTTTCAGATAAAATTTGACTGAGTACACTTTGACGAAATTTGAATTTGACCGAGTATACCTCTTCGTACAACAAACTGGATGAACTCGTACGGCCTTTTTTCTGGGATGACTCTGTCCAGCATCTTGAAGGAATATTCTAACAAACTGGACAGCCATATCCACTCCATCCACCCAACCAAACAATTGGATAACTCTAAATCCAAGGACCGCCATATCTCATCCACCTTCATCCATCCAACCAAACGCCACCTTAGAGGATGTCTCTCTCCTCCCTCCACCCGAATAAACAAGCCTCCATGCCAAGTCTTTTCTTTTTTCGAGGTAGCCTACTGCCTAGCCAATGGAGAGCATAATCATAAGCACTTTCGGACAGTCACAAAAGGAAAATGCAGCCACACGGACAGAACCGTGGAGTTAGCTAGCGAGTTGAAGTTATGAGAGTAGCGACGAATCCATGATCCATGGACAACACGCTAGGAATTGTTAGGCCGATCGAAGCAGGGATGGAAGGATGAAGAAACACACACCAAAAATATTATATTTATACTAGCTCCTCCTATATCTGTCGCGATCATCGACAAATAACATCATGTGTTGGACTGATAGTGGTCTGTAAGCGCGTGCGTGAGTGATCCCTAGCCGGCACTAGCTCTTCGATCGATCGTTCTCAAAAGGATAAGAAAGCAGATTAGCAAAGGCAAAAGAAGATGGAGGAGAGGCGCTCTCAGTAGTTTTGCTTGCCTTGCCTAACGAACATCTCATCCATCGTACTGCCGGCCTGTACTGGATTTTCTTTTGCTGTACCTGTACTGTCCCAGCTAGCTGATTACTCCTTTCTTTTTCATTCTTAGCACTCATCGGCGGTAGCAGTCTCTTTCATCTCCTCCTCACCCGTCCAGGACCGCCCCGTTGGAAGTAAATTTAGGTGGTGCTTCCGGAGCCTGCCAAACATATACACTTCGTTCAACCAAACCGCCTACACCAAAATCAAACTATTAGCAGCAGAGATTGAGGGACTTTTGTGCAAACCAGGGGATGTTGGATCGCCCAGGTGAACGCCGGCGCTGGGATGAACTCCTCTGTACTAGATCACAGACATGCACACGTACTGGACACTTAAACACACACTGAATTTGTGTTGCAATACTTGCTGCTTTTCTATCCTTCTTCTTCTCTATTTATAGGAGGGAAAACGAGTTTGCATGCAAAGGAAAAAAAGCTTACAAAGGAAAAGAATCGCAGTGATTTCTGCGTCAATCGTGAATTAAGGCATGCACGAGCTAATCTTGCCATGCATGCAAAAAGCATGAATGGAAAATGCATGTGTCAAGACTTAACTAACAGGGGAAAGGTAGCAGCATATAGGAAATAGAAATACACAGCGATCAAAAAGATGCATCGCACCGGCTAGGGCCGCAAAATAGCTCCTTAAAATTGCTTTCATTACGGTAGGCAATGAGTTCAAAATTGAAGATTGAAATGGCTCCATTTCCAACGAAAAAAAATATTAATGAGATTCGATTCGACAGTGATTCGTTAGTTTGAATTTGAAATAACTGCTTAAATGATAAATAAAATAATTTTATATTGAATTATGTCAATTTTGAGAAGAAAAAAAGCTTGATAATAGCCCGTTAAACTCGATAGCCAACCCTAACACCGGCAAGAGCAACCTCGTCTGCAAAAGGGAAATTTATTATGGGGGACTCACCACCGGTGCTAGAACAGGACGACCATCGTGAAGACGGCGGACGGCAAACATGGCATCAGTAGCGAGAGGGTACTGCAGTGGAGAGGGAAGCCGACTGCTTAAGGAAAAATGAAACTCCAATTAACCCACAGCTAGAGGTCACGGAAACCCGAGGGCTCGCCCCACCTTGGTCTCGCTCCGACGGAGCCAACGGCCCAAATCCAAATCTGGGGGATCTAGAGGGAGGTTGGATTGGCGAAACCTAGAGGCTCGCTAGGGCAGCTCTACCACAGGGAAGACATGTGATGCAGATGCCACCGAGCAGAGAAGAACCACACTGGGGGAAGGAGAGAGGGAGAGACCTACGTTAGGCCAGGGTAATATACGGGTGGGATGGGACCCCCTTCCGCTCGACACCGGTGAGAAATTTGCCCAAATCCAAATCCAAATCGGGGATCAATTTTTTATGATTTGTTTAGAGGTAATTTATATTATATACATATTTTTTTTCAGTGCTAAAAACGCGACCAAGGAAAGTTACCGTGATAGCTGTTGTATCTTTTCGAGGACCTTGCCGCGAAGCCTCGAAAATCATGATTTCAAACCTTGATTCGAACCAATCTATTGAACCGGATAACTCACAACATTGTAGACCACATAATGCACAAACAACAATAATCAAGGGCAAATTTTGCTGCTGCTATTGAAAAAGTGCTCAATTTCGCTTCTATCATTCTTTTCCTCGTTTTAGTTTTGCCACTAGTCTGTGCGCTTCTTCCTCCTTTTGTCATTTCTGTCAGTTGACTGTGAGTTGACCATTAGTCGAACAATTTTACCATCAGCGCAAATTGTTCATTCTGTTTTTGATTTTTTAAAGATAACAAATGAAGTTAAGTTATTTTAGAAATTTTTTTGCATGATCCTAGACTGCTAAAGATGGTACCATAAATTTTTTTGAGCATGATCAAGCTTATATGTTTTCATAAAAATGAATTCATTCGGCTTCAACTCCAGATTTTTATAAAAATGTATAAACTTAATCATGCTCTGAAAAATTTACGGTACCATCTTTAGTAATCTAGTATCATACAGAAAAATTTCCAAAAGAATTAAACTACATTTGTTATCTTTAAAAATATCAAAAATAGAAGGAATAATTCACGCTGAGCGCAAAATTGTCCGACTGACGGTCAATTGGCAGTCAACCGATGGTCAACTGACGAAGATGACAAAAGGAAGATGAAGTGAAAACATTAGTGACCAAAATGAAACGACGAAAAATCTAATGATAGAATCGAAATTACACAATTTTTCAGTAACACTGTTAAAATTTTACCAATAATAGAATAATCGATGGATCGTCTCATCTTTTAATTAATACTTCTATCAGATCCTCACATGCGTTTTGAGATATCCTCATCTATACCCCTTTATAATGCACCTAATCAATTTTTCCTACGTCCACCCTAAATAATGCACCTCATTAGAGATGGTCCAATGTTCGTGCACCCAGCAAAACGTCCCAAGAAACTTGCATTCATCAAAATGAACGTCTCAGATCTTTCCTCAGTTTTACTCACCCACATCTGATAGCCATTATTTAGTGTGTCTAACCATCCCTGTGGTCCACAACAGATCTCCCCCACCTACATATTTGGAAGGAGAGCGAATCAAACAAGGAAATAAATAAGGAGGATCCGCATGCAAGGAAACCAGACTTGAATTTTTTACTGGCCAAAATTGTACGTACTACATATTTGGAAGGAGGGTGAATCAAAAAAGGAAATAAACAGGGAGGATCCGCATGCAAGGAAACAAGACTTGAATTTTTTATTGTCCTCGCATTGTGATCGTATTTTTTTTCGAATATAACCCTTCTCGAGACTTTTTTACGGATCTAGCCCCATAGAGCCTAATTTGGTATACGGAGAGCGCTGAATTTTTGTTTTTATTTTTATCTAAGGAATCAACATGCGTGAGTCTTTGCTTAATTTTTTAATTTTTCTCGCGGAACGGTGGAGAAGCTGTTTAATTTTATCTTTTTTCCTTGCGGATCCGGTGGTCGTGAGCGTGATTTATTTTTTCATATTTTTCGAAATCACCCTGTGGCCCACAAATGACCTTCCTCACCTCCGGCATCAACAAGGAAAAGGAAACAAACGTCTTGGAATCAAGGAAAAGAAAACAAACGTCTGGAAAAGGAAAGGACCATACATTACGTGTTGGGAAAAAAAGCGTGAGATGGGGCGTAGCGACCGGAGAACGCAGTCCGCAATGGCTCCACGGTGCCGCCATCGGTGGCTTTTGCCGACGCGGCGAGAGTTCTTGGTCGGCGACCTCGCGATCGCCGTGTCTCGGCAAATTTATAATTTAATTTTTAAAAAAAATAATTTTATTAAGTACAAAATAATCGAAAGTTTTTTTGAGAATTTTTCTAGAATTTTTTAACCTAATGTGCTATCTTTTAAAAAATCCTTCTATATTTAAAAAAAATGAAGGCAACTCACTGTAGCTTCTTCTAGTCATGCACCTGGACTGCAGAAGCTTTTTCTCTTCCCTCCCTCCATTAAAGCAAGAAAGAAGCTTCAAAGCTCCATCAATCCCGCACCAAATCTCCTCTTTCCATCTATGGTATTAATTCCCCAAATTTCGTGCTCTATTGCCAAAATTTCATCTCAATCTGATTTGATCCCAAATTATGGTTTCCATAAATATGCTTGTTTCGGGGCTATAAAAGCCGATGAGCTCTCCTCCACCGCATCGCATTGCGTTAATCCCCAAGTGCTCCCTCTTGTAAAGATCGCCGGATTTTGGAGGTAACCCAAGCCATCACCGTCATCTTTCCGTGAAATTCATCAGATGTAGTGACTCCTCCTCCGCAAGCCTTGTCTGGCGATCTCGCCACACCAGTCTCGACCAAGCTGCGACCGGTCGGCCACCGCCTTCCTCCCTTGCGCTGGCCAAGCCAGAGAGAGCCTGTTGTGCTCTCTGTGGAAGCTAAAAAAATAATCTAAAATCAGAAAAAAAAAATTTCTTTCTCTTTCTTGATTTAAAATCTTTTGGGAGCCCGTTTTCGCCCATTCGACCTCCATTTAGTTCCGTTTTTCTTTCTAAATTCATTTAAAATTCTAAATTTCTCTTTTATTATTAAGTGTTGTATTCATACTTATCTTCTCATTTAATTGATAAGCGGGTGTACTACCGTCGTAGCGTTAGCACAGGCACTATACTAGTCATGTTTAACTAACCTAGATTTCTGATTTCTGTACGTACCCAACAAATTGTACTACTCTACTGCTGTACAACAGCCCAAATGGGAACGGTTCGCTCATCTAATTCTATGTGGATTTTTTTTCAAATTTAGCCTCCTTCGGTGTGTATTTACAAAAATAGCTCCTTCCGCACGGTATAATGCACAGCAGGCGACACGTGTCTCCTGTCGCGCTCAGAGAGCGCAGGAGGTGGCCAGCATCGCGGAAGCGCGCGAGATCATGGAAAGATGAGCTGCCTTGCCCAGGGACAACGGAAGTATGCTTTCTGCGCTACCTAGGCGTGGCCGGCCCCACGCACTCCCGACTGCCCCCATGCGCATGCCAGGGCCTATTGAAAGCATCTAGATCCCTAATTCATTTTAGTTTTGGTAATTAATGATAATCGTGATTAAAAGATTAACATTTTCTTTGAATATGATTGAAAATAGGTTGGTCTTAGCAATGGAAAAATATGAAGCATGAAAATGAAGCGAAAGATGATCAATGCGTCAAGCTAAAGGGCAATGTATAAAATTAAAGGCCTTTTCATAGCTTTTACAGATCTCGGAGTTTTGGAGAAAGATCAGATTTCTAGAATAGGTGACGTACTATTAAGAGGGACTTTTGATTAGTAGCTTGATGTGTTTTTAGTGAAACTGGCTCAATCAATGCTCATAAAATGATTATTTTCACTTGTGATCAAAAGAAAATTGAAAAATTAAATTACCTCTGTTATGGCCGGCACAACCAGCCATGGTAGGGCGGTACTGCCGCTTGATCGGTAATACCAGCCCTAGGGTCGGTAGTTATATTTCAGATAGGTGTGTTTTTGGGGATTGCCCGGCCGGCAGAACCGACCCCAGATGGGTGGTACTGTCGGCCCACTATAGTAACGGCTAGTCAGACGGTGCATTTAATACAACAGTCGACCGTAGAACTAAGGCCAGCAGTACCTGCCCCAGATGGATGGTAGTGACGGCCACTCTGAATTTTTTAAGAATTTGATAGCAACGACTAGCACAATTGATGAGGGCTATAAATACACCCCTATATGCAGCATAGAGATTCTCTTGGACATTTATTGTATATTCTTGAGCTCTTGTTTGCTTCTCCTCCACTCTAGTGCATTTAATTCACATTTTGTGAGGAGTTGAGAGAGAAATCAAGTGTAAGCATTATATTGAGGCATTTAGACACTTGATACACCTTAAGTTGATCGTCAAAGTTTATTACTCTTGGAGGTTGTTGCTTCCTAGATAGCTTGGAGGCAAAAGAATCGATGACTTTCTCAAGGAGCTTGTGAGAAAGCCCAATTGATTGTGAAGGTCGGAGTTTGTCTACCCGGAGTGGGGAAGAACTACCAAGTGATCGAGGGATGCTCGTGTGATTGGAGCCGGCTTGAAGTGGTCAAGCTTTTCTCAACGTGGATTAGGGGAGATCGGCAAATCTCCGAGACCACAGGATAAATTGTTGCGTCACTTTCTCTCTTGTGGTTGATTTTCTCATTCTTGCTTGCATTTACATTCCTAGCTATTTAGTGTTTTGATCTTGTGCTTAGGTTTGTATTACTGCTTAAATTAGTTTATCGATGCACTTAGTGAGACTTAAAACATTTAAGCTTTAATTGTCAAAAATTATAATTCTTGAGTAGAATTTTATTTATTGCAATTGGAGCTGAAGAATTTTAAAAACCTCCTATTCACCCCTCTAGTTGGTTATCCTTGATCCTGCACCCACACGTTCCCGCGCGCTCCCACCCACGCACGTGCCCTACGGACGCACGCGATCGCACCCACACGCGCCTACCTGGGAAACAAATAGTGTTGCCTACCTTGCATTTACTAGCTAGTAATCCGATACTACCCCTTTGATCACAAATAGTTGTTATTTTGGACATCGATACGGTCTCCAAAACATAACTTATATTTAAAAAGACCATTCATCGAATGGAAAAAAAGAAAATTCATGCCACTTATTTTAATAGATCTAGAAAGTTTTTGTACCTTCATATTTTTAGCCATAAGCATTACAGGTGTATAGCAAATAATATTCTAGTATCTTAATTTACAAGCAATTCGGCTAGCACATCAACTAATATCGGATCTCTAAAAACTCTATTGACACCGGGCGATTTGTCAAAGTTCAATCACCCTTTATGATCACGCTATCTCAACCACATCACACCTTTTGTTCGCAAAAATAGAAAAAGGAAGAAGAACGAAGCAGAACAAAAACCGTAGGACTACTTTGCTGGAATGGGAAGTACCTTTGCCCTATAACACACCCGAATCATACAAACACAAACATTATATCTTATGTCGCCTGGATTTCTCAGCCCCACAACGCTTCTCCGTATGCTGGCGCGACCCCGTGCCCAATCGCGTCGTCCCGTGCCTCGCCAACTCCGTTCTGTTCGGGGATGCGTTCCGTCTCGCCCTGCGTTGGAAGCTACGTGCTACCTGGCCGCCCGTCGTGCCGATGGATCTTTCCTGAGCATGGATTCGCACCACGGGTGTTTCCCGCACGCACGCCCGGTCCCATCCTCTTTATGTGCTCCTTGGCGGATTACCTCGATCGGAGCTCCACCGGTTCGGTACCTCTTCGCCTCGGGCGCTCCATCCCTCCTCTCCCGAGAGCTCCGTCGACCCCCGGTGTCCGTTGGTTGCGCCCTCGTGTTCGTTTCCCTGGATCGCTCGTGCCGCCGCGCCCCCCTGCCTTCCCGTGCCACGCCGCCTGCCGTTTCTCTTCTCGTTCTGGGACACGCGTTCCGTTTAAGGATGAAAACGGAACGGAAATTTTCCGACCGTTCCGGACGAAAACGGAAACGGAAGCTCTTTTTCGGAAACGGAAACGGTAAATATCGGTACGAAGCGAAACGGAATTTTTTTCGAAGCGGAAGCGGAAGCGGAGAGTCGATCCGACGGAAGCGAAGCGGTTCGAAATTCCGTATACCGTAAATCGAATTTCGAACCGCGGCCCAACCAGCCCAAATTTACGATTCCACGTCTCCACGAGGCCGCCCACGAACGAGGCACGAAGTCACGAACTCACGATTCCACGTCTCCACGAGGCACGAAGTCACGAACTCACGATCCAAGAGCCTCCTTCATCCTCGATCGTCGAACTCGGCCTCGCGCGCGCCGCCGCCCTGCTCCCCCTCACCGCCGCCTCGCTTCACCCGGCCGGCGACCCAAGGCCTCACCGCGCCGCCCCGCCCCTTGACCCGACCGGCGACCAAGGTTTCACCGCGCGCCGCCCGTCCACCCGACGGCCGTGGCGGCGACCCAAGGCCTCACCGCGCGCCCGTCCCTCACCCGACCGGAGAAGCCCACGGCCTCACGCGCGCCGCCCGCCCCCCCCGGCCGTGAAGCCGTCGCGTCGCCTCCGCGCCCTCGTCCACCGGACCACTAGCTCGTCCCCACCGTCGCCGCCGCCCACACCACCGCGTCGCCCCGCGCCCTCGCCCACCGTGCCCCTCGTCGCCTCCACCGCGCGCCGCCCCCTCGTCGCGCGTCGCCCCCCGCGCCGCCTCCACGAGTTCGTCTCCACGGTTCGCCCCGGTTTTAATCTGCTTTATTTCGGATTATGTGAAATAATGAAGATTTATTCCGTATTTTGAATAGATCGGCTACCCTACTCGATAAGGATTCTTCTCGAGTCCGCAATCGAAATCGTGATGAGTTCCAAGTCACTTTGGAAGGATGTTGAGAAGATCATAGATCGGGAGAACAGCAGACCAAGCAAGTCGAAATCCGTTCAAGCCAGCCGTGTCCTCCTCCAGTACCGATCCCGCCATCATCTCCAATTTTTTGTTTCATTTTGTCCAATTCTTTGTGGATAGAATAAGCGTGAGCTGGAAAAGATTCGAGTCAATAGCTTTTGATGACAGGAATGTTGGAATCGGAATTCCACTTTCCTATCCTTTCAAGAAAGTGGAGTCAATAGCTTTTGATGACAGGAAAGTTTCAGTTTATGATGTATGATTGCTAATGTCTGTTGAGTTATTTATAATGATAGATGTGGATTGTGGACATCAGTGGGTGTAGTTATGCATATAATATTACCTGCATTGTCATTGCGTATTTGCGTATTCTTGTTCTCACGACAATGATAAAAGTCAACACTTGATATTTTAGTTTGGCAAGGACTAGTGTAAAGCTGGATGTGTTGCTTATTTCATTCCGATGTTACTTTTCCGATGATGTGCTGTTGACAGGGATATTTGTTCTGCTTTCTAAAATGTTATAATCGTGTTGTTGAGATCTAGTTCACTGATAACACAGTTCTATAACAGATAGCCATGGACAATGCTGCAAGTAGGAGCAGCAGTGCAAGTGCAAGCGCGACATCTCTGCTTTGGCTCATCATTGTTCTTCTTTGGAGCCCCTAGTGCTACTCCAACTCCAAATATTGTTGCAGCTGCTACTCCAACTCCAAGTGTGGATTTGACCGATGAAATTGAGGGTAAGCCACCACCTGAAAAGAAAGCTAAGAAAGCCACCTCTGATGTTTGGATGCACTTCACCAAGTATGAGGTTAATGCAAAAGATGAAAAAGGCAACAATGTTGTACTGACTATGGGCTAGGTGCAATAAGACCGGATGTTGTTACAAAGGTCGATGCGAGAGCGAAGAGAGGAACATCGGGTTTGAAAAGTCACTTGAACCACAAGCATTTTATCTTGGTGGGCAAACAAACAATCAATCAAGAAGAGTGAGGCGGCGAATCCATTGCATCTATTGAGACTTATAGGTATGATGAGGTGTCGGTTTGAAAAATTTTATCTCGCAATTATCATGCATGAATATCCCTTTAATATTGTTGAGCATGAGTACTTTGTGGACTTTATCAAGAGTTTGCGTCCTTCTTTTCCAATTAAAAGCCGTACATTGTGAGAAAAGATATATTGAATATGTTTGTGGAGGAAAAGAAAAAGCTGTATGAGTACTTTAAAACAATTGAATGCCGCTTTAGTGCAACTATGGATATGTGGACATCTAATCAAAACAAAGGCTACATGTGCATCACGATTGCATTGGATAGATGACAGTTGGTGCATGCAAAAAGGATTATCAAGTTCATGCATGTAGAAGGGCATCATTCGGGAAAAATCGTGCTTATCGTTTTATGATAGTGTAGTGGATTGGAATCTTGATAGGAGATTGTTTGCACTTACTTTGGACAATGCTTGACAAATGATAAATGTGTTCAGGGATAGTAAGCAAACTCAATAAGATATCTCTATTAATATGTGATGGCATCTTTTTTCATGTGAGATGTTTGAATCATATTTTGAACCTTGTTGCCCAAGATGGTTTAAAGACAATTGCACCACCATTGCAAATATTAGAAATCTGATGCAATTGTCAAGAATTCTCCACTGCAGTATGAAGAGTTTAAGAAGTGTGCTTCAGAGTGTGACTTGGATGTGACCAAGGGTCTCTCCTTGGATGTTTCTACAAGGTGGAACTCCACATATCTTATGTTGAAGAGTGTAATTTACTATAAAGATGCTTTTGGTAGGCTCTTTCTTGAAATTCAAGCAAATATAAGAAGTGTGCTCCAACTTCCGATAATTGGGCTATGGCAACATCGATATCTGCATGCTTGAAGCTATTTTATGATGCTCTTGAGCTATTCTCGGTACTAAATATCCAGCTGCGAATCTATTTTTGAAGTTTTGTCAAATTAAGATTGCAATTGCGAGAATGGTGTGACAACTCGACCCAATAATCAAAGCTATGGCATATTCCATGAAAATTAAATATGACAAGTATTGGGAAAAATCCAACATGGCACTTGCTGTAGCATGCTTCTTTGATCCTAGATACAAGAGAAATGTGATAGAATATTATGCACCGAAGATTTACCCCATTACTTCTATGCAAGAGATTGATAAGTTTACTAAAGTTGTTTATGAGTTGTTCCAAGCTTATGTATCTGCTTCAAAGAAAACAGTCTCTAGCGCTACAAATGTGCACCAAGTGGGTTCTCAACTTGATAGTGTTGATGAGGATGATGAGCTTGATATGTTCTTGCATAGCATTAGTGAAACAGATCATGTTAGCAAAAATGAGTTGGAAGTGTACTTGGAGCAACCTTTAGCATCTATAAAAGACAAGCATTTCGATATCTTGTCATGGTGGAAGGTCAAGCAAGTTGAGCTCCCTATTCTCTCTCAGCTTGCTCGTGATGTGTTATCTATTCAAGTGTCAACGGTTGCTTCGGAGTCGGCATTCAGTGCCGGTGGACGGGTTGTTGACCCATTTCGCAGCCGTCTAGATCCTGAGATTGTGCAAGCTTTAATTTGTATTAAAGATTGGACCGCAGCATCAAAAGGTAACTTTTTAGTTTGCTTCAATAGTTTGTTCATAATGTGAAAATACTTAAGTCTAATCAGTTTGTACTAATCATTTAGGTGGTACCATTGCATCTATCATGACTGAGTTGGATGTGGATAGCCTCGAGCGACATTTTGCAAGCTCGATAGCAACGGTTTGTCTTTTTTTATCTAACTTACAAACCATATTGTGTAAATCAAGTAAAATTCATTTTAATGTGCTTCTATTTGACATTACTCTTGTTTCGTGCTTGTCTTTGTAGTTGGAGGAGCAAGATGATGTTGATGGTACTGATATGGAGGAGGAGGAGAATATGATGGATTAATATGGGGGACAAATAGCTTGAGAAAAAACTAAGTTTTAACGATTTGAAACTATATGTGTTTGCTATTATGGCATGATGTGAAACTATGTGTATTTGCTATTATGTTATGATGTGGAACTACATGTCTTTGCTATTATGTTATGATGTGGAACTACGTGACTTTGCTATTATGTTATGATGTGAAACTATCTATATTTGCTATTGTAATATGATGTGTTGGCTGATTTTGAGGTAAACAATGTTTACATGTCCCTGTTCATACCATGCTCAATGAGTCCATGTTGGCTAATGTTATTAATATGTTCTATGTAACTACAATACCATTCAAAGTTGATATATTTGAAACTTTGGATAGATTATATACTATATTCTTGTGAAATTTTCCGTTTCCGTTTCCGTATCCGTTCCGTTCCGTTCCGCTTCCGTTTCCGTCACTATCCGTTTCCGTATCCGTTTCCGGGGTTTCCGATTCCGTTTCCGTTACCGGTAAAAAATATGGAAATGGAAACGGAACAGTTATTTACCGACCGTTTCCGTACCGTTTTCATCCCTAGTTCCGCCTCTTGTCCCGCCACCTCTCGTCCCGCGCCTCCGACCGTTTGTCCCCCTTGATCCTTACCCGTTTTCGCTGTTTCGCTGTAGGTTGTAGTTCGTGGCTTGTTCGGGCTTCACCGTGTGATGGGGGATCACCATTCTTGCTAGCCGATTGGAGACTGCTCTTCCGTTTCGCATCTTAGGTAAGCGCTTCTTGCTTGTTGCCATTATCCATCCGAGCATGTGGCACATTCCATTTTAGGAGAAATCCACGTACAATACTATGATTCCCTAGGTTTTAAGATCACCTCGATCCATTTTATTAGCAATTCCTTCAAAAGACAATGGCCATATGAAACCGGAATCCCTTCAAAATATAATATAATCTGTTGGTGTGGAAATAATTTTGAGATTTGGATAAACCGCTAAAACAAACTCATTTCACGTTTAGCATTCCTTCAAAAGAGAAAACTGGTTCCTTTGGGATCGTCTCTCGCCCACGTTTAGAGTGATGTAGAAGACACGAGACGAAATGAAATGCTAACGACCCTTTCATGACAGCTACTGGATCGTGAAACCAAGATTTCCTCGCTAAACCAAAGCTGTGTCTGATTACACCAATAGCCAAATCCACAGCCTGATAGGGACTCTTGGACTTACAAACGAATGTAATAAGAGCGGTGCTTCAATACTTTCCTTCTCAATACATGTTGTATAAATCTTAAAGCAAACGAAAGGGTAAGTAATCAACATCTACCATTTATTCATACTTTAATATCTGTGCAACTGTTAAAAGGAAAAACATGGAAACACCTCTCATATAATAAATGATTGCAGTACTAATTTAGTTAATGCTTGTATGCGTTTGGGTCTACCATGTTATCGGTCGCGGATCTACTATGGAGAGCGAGGGGGTTAGAGCACTGGCTCTGCTCGTTGTACCCTTAGGCCCTGTTTGTTTCGGCTTTTTCATTGGATTAAAAGTAAAAAAGTCAAAACCGAAATAAACGATCGACTTTTAAGCCGGATTTAAAAAAGCCAAAAGCCTCCATATAACTATAAGCCAAAAGCCAGGTGGGAGGTGCTTTTTTAGGTTTTTTTGGGATGAAATAACCCTTTGTCACTGGAAGTCTCCAAAATTACCCACCAAATGCCATCATATATAAACTCAAGAATCCTTCTCACATCTCATTTCTCCTCGTCTTCTCTCGCTCCCCTATGCGACATGACTTCTCCCTCCACCGCTCCAGTCTCTGCCGTCCCCGACCTCCTCCCTCCTCCGCCGTCCCCAGCCTTCTTCCTCCTCCACCGACCCGGATCAAGTTGATAAATAATTATGCTCAGAATGAAGTTTGATCTCAAGATTAATCTATGATTTGCAATACGACATTCGGTGAAAAAAGTATAAAACATTTGTATTAGATAAATCAGTACATAAGAAAAGTCCTTACAATTTTAAAGGGTATTTCAAACTTTTTAACAACTAGAAATTTATGCGTTGCGTGCCACGCCGCGGGCACTGCTTTCCAAGCGAGAAAATCGATAAAACGCGCGATTGACGCTCCACGCACGAGTAAATCGAGAAAACGCGCGAAAAGGATCTAAAAATAAGACTTTGTTTTTCGCAAAAGGGTTTAGACGTAATGCTAGAAAAGCGGAAAAATGACATAAACGCGATGCATAATTTTTTTTTAAAAAAAGAAACGGTTTTTTTCCTTCCAAAAAGGACCTAAACCGATTTTCCTAAAAAGGACCCGAGCGCTACTCCTAAAAACGCTAAAAGGGCATGGACGTAATATAAAATCTTTTTTTGGGAAAAAGATCCAATCGTAATATTTTTTTTCAAAAAAGGACCTATCCGTAATTTTTTTTTTGAAAAGGACATATGTAAAAAAAATTTGGCCGGCTCGGCTCGAGCCGCGAGCCGAGCCGGCCCCTCCCGACTCAAAACGCCCAGGAGGCGGCAAATCTGCCAAGTATAGTATAGGTATTATAAGCTACACCATCCAACCCATCAAAAAGACAGGATACCAAACAATATGTCTTGGCTTAAAAACAGACAACTTAAAAGTTCGTTAAACCAAAAAGCTAGTTTTAAACTAAAAGCCAAAAAGCCTAAGCCGAAACAACAGGGCCTATTCTTCTATCTTTATCATTATGTGCATTACTAATTTAGTTAATTTTATTCTTAAGACTGCTATTTTAACATGTTTTTCGGTTTTTGAAATGCAACATCCATTATTAAGATATTATCTTTAATTATTTCTTTCTTTTTTTAACTTTTTGGCTCATCGATTTTCGTACCAATTTCGTCCTTTTGTACCTGACTTTCTAGAATCTGCACGTCAAACATTCTAAAGTTTGATGTCAATAGATTTAGAACTATAATATTAGATTTATCGTTAAAATACTTTTATAATATTATAATTTTATTAGTATATCTTAATATAAAATTATAATAAGTAGTGGTCAACCTCAAGACTATAAAAAAAATTAAAAGACGACACGTAAAAAAGAACAGAAGGACTAGCATGTTCCTTACTACTCGAAAAATTAAAAGAGAGAATACCATGGCGGGTTGATTCTTACAACGATATGTACAGGGATATTTTCCTTGCACACGCGCACATAGAGAGAGATATGTAGAGAAATATTTGCTCAGATTCGACAGTATGTTGGCAAATTTAAATGTTAACGGAGACTGCCAATATTCGTTTTTTTATTGGAGCTGGGTTTTACCAGAAGACGACGAAGACTAGGCGGAAAAATGGACTTGGAGATCAGTGGCCGCTTAATTACTTTCTTCTTCGATATCACGATTTCTAATTACCTGATTCAGTTGAACGTCAACAAAATGACAAATCAGTATATAGCAATTTCCACGAGTAGAGAGATGAATTGGACCAAATTAAGCAGATAAACTGATCTCATCTCCTAACGGAGAAAGTAAGCAAAGAAGAGCAGAAAAGGTGAGTAGTAGTAGTACCATTGTGGAATTTTGGGAAGGAAATTAAGAATTTCAGTACACAAATGTGTACCACTCCAGTTGATTTTGCGAGACCGTCACATCACACGGGCTAGGATTGCATTCCTCGTGTATAAATATAATATAACTTACAGAAGATTTGTTTGTGAGAGCAACTGAATAAATCTACAAAATTACAAGATCACAACAAATCGTACCAACATGGAAACAAAGCATGCGTGGCATGGGATCCCAAGGATTTTGAGTACACCGGATCTATACCCCTTTATAATGTACCTAAGTAATTTTTCCTACGTCCACCCTAAATAATGCACCTCATTAGAGATGGCCCAATGTTCGTGCACCCAGCAAAACGACCCCAGAAACTTGCATTTATCAAAATGACGTCTCAGATCTTTCATCAGTTTTACTCACCCACATCCGATGGCTATTATTTAGTGTATCTAATCATCCCTGTGGCCCACAACAGACCTCTCCCACCTACATATTTGGAAGGAGAACGAATCAAACAAGGAAATAAATAAAGAGGATCCACATGCAAGGAAACCAGACTTGAATTTTTTACTGGTCAAAATTGTACGTACTACATATTTGGAAGGAGGGTGAATCAAACAAGGAAATAAACTGGGAGGATCCGCATGCAAGGAAATAAGACTTGAATTTTTTATTGTCCTGACATTGTGATCGTATTTTTTTTCGAATATGACCCTTCTCGAGACTTTTTTACGGATCTAGCCCCATAGAGCCTAATTGAAAGGACAGGGGATGTCGCCTAGAGGGGGGGGTGAATAGGCGAATTAAAAACTTTGTAACTAAATGCAGCGGAATAAAAATATTGCAGCTAAATAAAATCTCCGAGGGTCTAAGTCCGAGTGTCCGGATTTTTATCCGGATACACCAAATGTCCGGTGTCGGGTTCAGAGTCCGGATACTCGGATTGGATCCGAGGACTCGGGCCGAGTGTCCGGACTTATCTCCGGATACTCGAAATGTCCGGACTATCCGGGTTGAAGTCCGGATACTCGGATTTAAGACTCGAAATGAGATTTTAAATCCCTGCAATTTTTCAACAATCTACTTGAATACAAAATATCTAAATGCTATCAGGTACATGGGGATGATGAAGATCTAGAGCCAAACACAACAATAGAGTAGATCGGGCAAATTCAAGATTCAAAATCAAATACTAAAGCAAGAGTAAGAAGCAAACTTGGAGACGATGATTTTTCACCCGAAGTTCGGATCCTTGAGGGGATCCTACGTCTCCGTTGAGGCGGCTCGGTCACACTTGAGCCGGGGTCTCTTTCAACCCTCTTCCTCCCGGTGTTGCACAAATGCACTCGCCGGTCTTCACTCCTTTGATTCCTTCCCTTACGGAGGCGGAACCGGCCTTCACAAACTTTCCACGGCCAACCACACAAAGCTCCGGTGGCTCGTAGGCGACCTCCTAGCCGTCTAGGAGTCCTCAACCTCCAAGAGTAACAAATGCTCACGAAGAACAAGCTTAGAGATGAAATCAAGTGCTCAAACAACTCAAAACTCACTCAACCTAGCACCTCACTCCTCAAACTCTTCCCAACCCTTCTCACAAGGGGATCACTTAGATCTAGGGGTAAAGAGGTGTTTTGGGGCTCAAGAACAAGGGTATAGCACCTCTAATCTACAGGGTAAAAGCCTATTTTGAAATGAGGAAGAAGGTGGCTTTAAATAGAGGTCCCAAGAAAACTAGCCGTTGGAGACAGCTGGGCACAACCCGGAGACTCCGGAAAAAACCCCGGATACTCCGGATTATCTGAGAACAGCCACCGAGGGTGTCAACCCGGAGTGTCCGGGTTGAATATCCGGATACTCCGGATTGCACTGGCCAGACCGACGAAAACAAGCATAACTTTTCACTCCGGACTCCGATTTCAGTGATTTTGGACTCTATCAAAAGCTAAGAACGAGGGCTTCACAACTAACAAGGTCTCACTACCCAAATCTCAAAGGATAAATACAGATTTCACAAAGAATATAAGGGAGACCTACAACCCTCACTTTCCGGCACTACCAACACCACTCTCTTTCTAAGATTCACAAGGATGGATTCTTGAGCACTTGACGCATCTAAAAGTCATTCGACATCGCATCCCTCTTAATAGTACGGCAATCCTTAGACTCAAATTAAATCAAAGATAATATAAGTCTAGAAATAGTCACTTGCCGTCTTCTTTCTTAATGTCGATGCATGAAGATTTTCACCATATAATTGATAACATCTTCGCCTTGTCCAACTCGACTCGATTCACCTCATGAGACTCTCGTCCTATCAACCTTGACTTGATCATCCTCTCTGACGATCTCCACGCCAAGTCGATCTTGACTTAGTCCTCAACTCTTGGTGACACCGCCGTCTTGTTGACCACGGCTTAACATCATCCTCCAAGATACCTTGGTCATCATACACAGACGGGACCTAATTCTTTCCAAACTACTCATGAAAGACATTAGTCCCAAAAGCTCAATAGATATGAACAAGTTGATATTTGTGAGCAATTGATTACAACAAGTGTTTCATATAAAGAAGCACATTATAAATGGAAACACTTGACATAAGAAATGTTCTCTACTAAGTACATCATGATGAATATGTAATTGATCTATATGCACTAGAGAGATAATTGCCAATATGATGAATCAATTAAATCATGGCAAGGATCAGTGTTTTGGATTTCGGTTTCGGATAAAATACCGTTCATGCCCGGAAAACGAAATTTCGGCGAAATTCGGTAATTTCGGACAAATCTCGTCCGGAAATCCAAATCCAAATTTTGAATCCGGTTTTTTTTCTACCGGGAAATGCCGAATTTCGGCGAGAATTGGCGAGATCTCGCCGAGAAATGGCGAAATTTCGGCCAGATTGACAAGCCCGAAAATTGGTCCAAAAGATGGAGAAAAATTTCGAATTTTTTTTGGAGAGTTCTGACGTATTATTAATGTTGTCATAAAAATTTCAGATTTTTTGAATCATGTAAATTTTTTAAAATTGAAACATTGGTACTGTCGTATTGAAACTTCACGGCAATTTTGAACCGAATGAAAAATGGGACAAAGCATGTTATAAATATTTGAAATTTTAATAGCATGATTCGACATATGAATAATGTTGCCATAAAATTTTTAGTAGTTCTTGAAGCTCGAGGAATTTTTAAAATTGGGGAATTCGTATACGTCGTGAAGTATGAAATTTTGAGATTTTGGTGAAAATCAAGATTGAGAGTCACAATTGAAACAATTAATGTATATTGGCATGACAATTATTAAGAATGTAATAAAATCGATACACACAACAAGTCTTCACATATTTGCATATGACAACTAAATGAATGTATGTTTGCATCACATACCTATGAGTAGTAAAGCGCCCACGGTGCAAACTCCACCTCGCGTTGTCGACAATGATCTCGTGATACCTCCTCTCGTGTTGTTGCTTGTATTCCTCCGTGTCATGTCTCGTGGTAGCCAAGCGGACTTCCAATGTTGGTAATGAGACTCCAGTGTATCGGGTTTCTGATGGTGAAGGTACATGACATTAGCGGATGAGTGCCGTGCGTATGGATCGACATATGGATCATTGTAGTCAAATGGCAAAGAGATGCTCGATCCGTCATAACTCGTCTCAGAATCGTACCACCCTGATCCCATCCGTACCCACCCTGATCCCATTCGTACGGCATTTGAGGAAATGTGACAATGTTGTAAGCCCTGCAGTAAAACCAAGATAATCTTACATTTAAGGAAATGTGACAATGTTGTAAGATTTGGCACTCGTTAGGCCATCTTTGACGTTCCTAAATCTGGATCCCTACATCCACATATCTGAATTCCCTTATGGCAAAGTTATGGAGGGTGTAATTGTGATGTTTTAATTATGTACTAACTTATATGTTATATATGTTGTAATAGGAATCTTTAAATGAAGAAGTTTATGACTCCGTGACCTACTAATCTTATTGTATATGGAAATCTTATTGTATATTGAAATCTTATTCATATGACCTACATTGATCCTACTTGTGTTTTGAAAAGGTTTTATCAAAATATCACATTTAGGGGGAGTCAAGTTTGCTACATGTGCAAATTTCGTCCTGTTTCTTCTATATGTTTTCTTGAAAAGGTTCATCGAAAATGTCTTATAACCAGTTAGAATTAAATTTCTCATAATTCTACGCCGGACCACTTGAATTCTTTGTCCAGAAGTTTTTACTTCTACGCCGGACTAGTTAGCGATACTAGTCAGTTCACGCCGGACTACTTACAAGTGGTCCGGCGTGAACGAGAGTTCACGCCGGACCACTTGGAAGTGGTCCGGCGTGAACGAGCTTTTGCGCCGGACCACTTCCAAGTGGTCCGGCGTGAACTGATGTTTATCCTATTTCTGATTTTTATTTTTAAAACATAACAAATGATGTTAAAATATTTTCATAAATTTTATGTATTATCCTACATATCTTATGATACTCCCATAAATTTTTCATAGCATGAAAATGCATTCTCAATTTTTTAAAATTCAGAGAGTGTTTCACTAGAAATGCCAAAAAGTCTAAAAATAAACTTTTGAAACATTATCATTGAAGATCACTTCACGAGAACTTATTGATATAATTCCGGTCGATCCGCCAAAAAATTCAAATTCGGTTTAAAATTCCGAAATCTCGGCGGTTTTTGCGAAATCTCATTGAAAAATAAAAATCCGAAATATACTGTAGCAATTTCAAATTTTTTTCGGATTTTTACATCCGGCCGGTCTATGCAAACTCGCTGGGGTCCGAAATCCGAGATTTCGGCGAGATTTTGCCGAATTTCGACGGTTTTTGTAACCTTGGCAAGGATCACAGACTTTACTTAAATGAAGCACATGATAGAATATACACGAATTGTACATGTGCAAATAATATTTGGAGTAAGAGTAAATATGTGATCCAACACTAGATAAACTTCACTAAGAGAATTGCATGAGAAGATATACAAATAAAACATGCATGCACCAAGTCAATCTATAGCAATATGAAGTTTAACTCTAGTTAATACATGCATACCATAATGAACTCAAATGAATATATATGCACAAATAAATATGACATGAACCAATGTGCATATATAAAATCAACATGCTACTTGGAGTTCACTATGCATTTGCACTAAAGGAATGCGATAACAAATATAGAATAGATACCAAAATTGCATACCTTATCTTTGCTTAACCTTCCTATTTGATTTTCCTCTAAAAGATGAGACTGATACTCAACTAGGCAATAACATGTTAGTCTCATAGCAATATAATCATATTAGAGGTTTGTCATTTGCTAAGCACTAAGTTAAGCATTTACTTAATTGCATAGATTGTCATTATGAGTGTTTGTCATTAATCACCAAAATAACATAAGTGCCTAGATGCACTTTCACTAATTTCAGCGCACGGAGAGCGCTGAATTTTTGTTTTTATTTTTTATCTAAGGAACCAACGGTCCGTGAGTGCTGCTTAATTTTTTCAATTTTTTCTCGCGGAACCGTGGCCGTGAGCGAGCATCATTTAATTTTATCTTTTTTCCTTGCGGATCCAACGGTCGGCGAGCGCAGTTTTTTTTTCCATATTTTTCCGAAATCATCCCTGTGGCCCACAACAGACCTTCCCTCACCTCCGGCATCAACAAGGAAAAGGAAACAAACGTCTTGGAATCAAGGAAAAGGAAACAAACGTCCCGAAAAGGAAAGGACCATACATTACGTCTTGGGAAAAGGAAACAGGAGATGGGGCAGCATGGCCGGAGAACGCAGTCGCAATGGCTCCACTGCCGCCATCGGTGGCTTTTTGCCGACGCGCGCGAGGTTCTTGGTCACGATCTCATGATCGCCGTGCCTCGGTAAATTTATAATTTAATTTTTTTTTAAAATAATTTTATTAAGTACAAAATAATTGAAAGTTTTTTGGAGAATTTTTCTAGAATTTTTTAACCTAACGTGCTATCTTTTCAAAAATCCTTCTATATTTAAAAAAAATGAAGGCAACTCACCTATAGCTTCTTCTAGTGCAAATTGCACTGAGAAGCTTCTTCTCTTCCCTCCTCCATTAAAGCAAGAAAGAAGCTCCAAAGCTCCATCAATCCCGCATCAAATCTCCTCTTTCCATCTATGGTGTTAATTCCCCAAATTTCCTGCTCTATTGCTAAAATCTCCTCTCAATCTGATTTGATCCCAAATTATGGTTTCCATAAATATGCTTATTTCGGGGCTATAAAAGTCGACGAGCTCTCCTCCACCCCATCGCATTGCGTAAATCTTCAAGTGCTCCCTCTTGTAAAGATCGTCGGATTTTGGAGGTAACCCAAGCCATCATCGTTATCTTTCCCGGCGAAATTCACCGCAACCATGACTCCTCCCCCGTAGGCGCCGGTGCCGGCGATCTCACCGCCTTGATGCCGACCCACTGCGACCGACCGCCACCCCGACCTTCCCTCCCCTTGCATTTGGACAAGCCCGAGAGCACTGTGCTCTCTGTGGAAGCTACAAAAATAATCTAAAATCAGAAAATTCTTTTTTCTTTCTCTTTCTTAATTTAAAATCTTTTGGGAGCCCGTTTTCGCCCATTCGACCTCCATTTAGTTCCGTTTTCTTTCTAAATTCATTTAAAATTCTAAATTTCTCTTTTATTATTAAGTATTGTATTCATACTTATCTTCTCATTTAATTGATAAGCGGGTGTACTGCCGTCGTAGCGTTAGCACAGGCACTATACTAGTACTCGTTAACGCCCCGCAGTCGAATCGTCGAGCGACTGCACGGAGAGACTGGATCAAAACTCTTGAAACAACTGAGACAGTAACCGTTGGTCATGATATCATCAAACTATCGACTAGAAGGAATGTGAAGTACACGAACATCACAAAATAGACACATTTTCCCGGACGTCGATCTCGATGTGTGTTTGTCCTTTGGTGTTGTATAGGGTTGGAGGACATGTAAACGGAACCGAAGTTGTTGCAGTAGACCACGGTGGCTGTCGTGATGGGTTGATGGAGCTCCTAAAGCAGTTGTCGTACCGAACAACACTCGGCTACAGCGTGAGCAATAGCACGATACTTGGCCTCCGCACTGGACCGTGACACGGTCCCTGGCGCTTGGAGGACTAAGAGACAAGGTTGTCACCCAAGTAGATGCAGTAGCTAGAAGTGGAGTGGCGAGAATCCAGGCACCGGCCCAATCGAGTTGGAGTAGGTCGTTAAGGACATGGTCGGCGAAGCTGTGAGGTGCAGATAGTAAGAAAGCGTCCCCTTTACATAGCGCAAGATGCACTTGATGAGCTAAAGTTGAGGCTCACGAGGTCGTGCATGTACAAACAAACCTGTTAAACCACGTATGTGATGTCCGGAAGTGTAGAAGTGAGGTACTACAATTCGTCGACAAGACTGCGGTACTCAGTGGGGTTAGATACATGGGCATCGTCGATAGCAGAAAGCTTGGCACGTGTGTTGGCAGGGGTGGCAGTAGGATGGCACTCAAACATGCCGGCATATTTAAGAAGATCAACAGTGTATTACCATTGTGACAAAAAAAGTGCACCGAAGGAGCGAGTGACGGAGATTCTGATGCGACCATGTCCCGTCGGCCAAGAGCGAATACATACTGATGTCTGCACAGGGCTGACAGAGGTTTTTCACTTTTATTTTTCCTGTTTTTGTAACCCGTGTGGATGTTTTTCTGAAGGGTAGTGATGAATTGCTCATTCAGAGGGGGTCTATCAAGAGGAAACCAAATCCTTTCTGGCACCAATCTAGCAGCTCTCAGTTTCTTTCCCCCCAAAGTGGCTAGATCATGCCCAACTATCATGTCAACTTCATCAGTAAGCTCTATTTTCTATACTCCTTTATAATACATGTAAACATTCTTTTCTATGTCCACCCCAAATAGTGCATCCCACTAGAGATGGCCCAACATTTGTGCACCCAGCGAAACGTCCCCAGAAACTTGCCTCCATCAAAATTAACCTCTCAGATCTTTCCTTAGCTTTACTCACCCACATCCGACGGCCATTATTTAGTGTGTCTAATCATCCCTGTGGCCCACAACAGACCTTCCCCACCTACATATTTGGAAGGAGAGCGAATCAAACAAGGAAATAAATAAGGAGGATCCGCATGCAAGGAAACCAGACTTGAATTTTTTACTAGCCAAAATTGTACGTACTACATATTTGGAAGGAGGGCAAATCAAACAAGGAAATAAACAGGGAGGATCCGCATGCAAGGAAACAAGACTTGAATTTTTTATTGTCCTAGCATTGTGATCGTATTTTTTTTTAATATGACCCTTCTCGAGATTTTTTTACGGATCTAGCCCCATAGAGCCTAATTTCAGCGCACGGAGAGCGCTGAATTTTTGTTTTCATTTTTTATCTAAGGAACCAACGGTTTGTGAGTGCTGCTTAATTTTTTTAATTTTTTCTCGCGGAACCAGCGGCCGGTGAGCACTGTTTAATTTTTATCTTTTTTTTTCTTGCGGATCCAGCGGTCGACGAGCGCAGTTTATTTTTTCATATTTTTCCGAAATCATCCCTGTAGCCCACAACAGCCCTTCCCTCACCTCCAACATCAACAAGGAAAAGGAAACAAACGTCCTGGAATCAAGGAAAAGGAAACAAACGTCCTAGAAAAGGAAAGGACCATACATTATGTGCTGGGAAAAGGAAACCGGGAGATGGGGCAGCGCAGCCGGGAGATTACACGCGGTGGCCAGGAGAACGCAGGTATGCAATGGCTCCAGGGTCGCCATCGGTGGCTTTGCCGACACGGCAAGGTTGCTGGTCGGCGACCTCGCGGCCGCTGTGCCTCGGCAAATTTATAATTTAAATTTTTTTGAAAATAATTTTATTAAGTACAAAATAATCGAAAGTTTTTTTGAGAATTTTTCTAGAATTTTTTAACCTAATGTGCTATCTTAACCTTTCTATATTTTTAAAAAATAAAGGCAACCCACCTGTAGCTTCTTCTAGCTGCAGCCCAGACTAGAGAAGCTTCTTCTCTTCCCTCCCTCCATTAAAGCAAGAAAGAAGCTCCAAAGCTTCATCAATCCCGCACCAAATCTCCTCTTTCCATCTATGGTGTTAATTCCCCAAATTTCGTGCTCTACTGCCAAAATTTCCTCCCAATCTGATTTGATCCCAAATTATGGTTTCCATAAATATGCTTGTTTCGGGGCTATAAAAGCCGACGAGCTCTCCTCCACCCCATCGCTTTGCGTAAATCCCCAAGTGCTCCCTCTTGTAAAGATCGCCGGATTTTGGAGGTAACCCAAGCCATCACCGTCATCTTTCCCGGTGAAATTCACCGCAACCGTGACTGCTCCCCCGCAGGCGCCGGTGCTGGCGATCTCTCCGCACTAGTGTCGACCCACTGCGACTGGCCGACCACCCCTGGCCTTCCCTCCCCCTTGCATTGGCCAAGCCTAGAGAGCACGCTGTGCTCTCTGTGGAAGCTGCAAAAAAAATAATCTATAATCAGAAAATTCTTTTTTCTTTCTCTTTCTTGATTTAAAATCTTTTGGGAGCCCGTTTTCGCCCATTCGACCTCCATTTAGCTCCGTTTTTCTTTCTAAATTCATTTAAAATTCTAAATTTCTCTTTTATTATTAAGTGTTGTATTCATACTTATCTTTTCATTTAATTGATAAGCGGGTGTACTGCCGTCGTAGCGTTAACACAGACACTATACTAGTTTCTTCCTCAGAAGAGATATTGGTACTAGGCTCATAGTCATTGTCTTCTGAAGAAGATGAGGAATCATAATGCACTGGCTCTTTCAGCGCCGAACTAAAAGAAGTTGGTTCGAAAATGAACTCTTTTTGGCTAAAAAAAGATTTGGATTTTGAATGAGAGATATGAAATGTCCTATGCTCCAAGTAATCTTAATGATTTTTGCATATGAACCAAGATTATTACTTGTGTATAATCCCTCTTAATAGTACGGTTATTCTAGTTATATGGCTTGCATCAACTCCCAAGCTAAAACTAAGAATAAACACCTTAGCCTTGTTCTTCAAATATAGCTGTTGTCAGCTTGTACTGAGTATGCTTCTTAATCATCAACACCAAAACCTACATAATAAGTATAGCTAAAAAATTTGGGGGCCTAGATGCTCTCAAGCAAAATGGGTCAACAACCCGTCCACCAGCACTGAATGCCGACTCCGAAGCAACCGTTGACACTTGAATAGATAGCACATCATGAGCAAGCTGGGAGAGAATAGGGAGCTCAACTTGCTTGACCTTCCACCATGACAAGATATCGAAATGCTTGTCTTTTATAGATGATAGAGGCTGCTCCAAGTACACTTCCAACTCATTTTTGGTAGCATGATCTTTTTCACTAATGCTATGCAAGAACATATCAAGCTCATCATCCTCATCAACACTATCAAGTTGAGAACCCACTTGGTGCACATTTATAGCGCTAGAGACTATCTTCTTTGAAGCACATACACAAGCTTAGAACAACTCATAAATAACTTTAGTAAACTTATCAATCTCTTGCATAGAAGTAATAGGGTAAATCTTCGGTGCATAATATTTTATCACATTTCTCTTGTATCTAGGATCAAAGAAGCATGCTACAGCAAGTGCCATGTTGGATTTTTCCCAATACTTGTCATATTTAATTTTCATTGAATGTGCCATAGCTTTAATTACTAGGTCAGACTGGTCACACCATTCTGCAATTGCAATCTTAATTTGACAAAACTTTCTGAAAAATAGATTCACAGTGGGATATTTAGTGTTAGAGAATAGCTCAGTAGCATCATAAAATAGTTTCAAGCATGCATATATCGATGTTGCCATAGCCCAATTATCGGAAGTTAGAGCACATTTCTTATATTTGCTTGAATTCCGAAGAAAGAGCCTACCAAAAGCATCTTTATAGTAAATTGCACTCTTCAACATAAGATGTGTGGAGTTCCACCTTGTAGGAATATCCAAGGAGAGACCCTTGGTCACATCCAAGTCACACTCTGAAGCACACTTCTTAAACTCTTCATACTGCAGTGGAGAGTTCTTCACAATTGCAACTGTATTTTTAATATTTGCAATGGTTGGTGCAATTGTCTTTAAACCATCTTGGGCAACAAGGTTCAAAATATGATTCAAACATCTCACATGGAAAAAGATGCCATCACAGATTAATGGAGATATTTTATTGAGTTTGCTTACTATCCCCTGAACACATTTATCATTTGCTGAAGCATTATCCAAAGTAAGTGCAAGCAATCTCCTATCAAGATTCCAATCCACTATACTATCTTAAAAAGCTAAGCACAAATTTTTTCCTGAATGATGTCCTTCTACATGCATGAACTTGATAATCCTTTTCTGTATGCACCAACTGTCATCTATCCAATGCACTATGATGCACATGTAGCATTTCTTTTAATTAGATGTCCACATATCTATGGTTGTACTAAAGCGGCATTCGAGTGTTTTAAAGTACTCATATAATTTTTTCTTTTCCTCCACAAACATATTCAATATATCTTTTATCACAGTAATGCGACTTTTAATTGGAAAAGAAGGACACAAACACTTGATAAAATCCACAAAGTACTCATACTCAATAATATTAAAGGGGTATTCATGCATGATAATTGCGAGAAAAAAATTCTTCAAACTGACAGGCTCATCATACCTATAAGTCTCAATAGATGCAATGGATTCATCGCCCTCACTCTTCTTTAGGTTGATTGTTTGTTGGTCAATCAAGATAAAATGCTTGTGTTTCAAGTGACTTTTGAAACCTGATGTTCCTCTACTGCTCTCGCACCGACTTTTGTAGCAACATCCGGTCTTGTTGCACCTAGCCCATAGTTGTGCAACATCGTTGCCCTTTTTATCTTTCGCATTAACCTCATACTTGGTGAAGTGCACCCAAACATCAGAGGTGACTTTCTTAGCTCTCTTTTCAGGAGGTGCCTTGCCATCGGTTTCATCGGTCAAATCCACACTTGGAGTTGGAGTAGCAGCTGCAACAACATTTGAAGTTGGAGTAGCACTAGGGGGCTCCAGCAGCAGCAGTGATTGAGCCAAAGCAGGGGATGTCGCGCTTGCACTTGCACTGCTGCTCCTACTTACATTATTGTCCTTGTCCATGCTATCTGTTACATTGCAATAAGTGACTAGTTGTACAAATTAGTAGTGTACAAATTGGAAATATAATAACCAAAGCATTTACAGCGAAATGAAGAGCTATCAAACTATATCAGTGTACAACTATCTCATTAACTTGTAGATCTGTGAATATTTTAAATGATTACAACTATCTCATTAATTTGTAGATCTAACAAAAACAAAACTATAAACCGGGTTCACCCCCCATAAACCTGAGGAACTGATCACCCTGAAGACTTCAGACGAGTACCACTCGGATCGAACACCACTCCAACGAACACAAATATGAAAGTTGCACCACCCCCTACTGACAATTAGCACTGGTATTTTAGAGCTATGCCTTACCCCCTAGTAAGCATTTCAAAGCATTTGCACTGCTATTAAAGACATGAAATTAACCATTGCACTGTTACTAGTTCATTAAACTGCTAGTTCACAACTCTCAACTGTACTCTATTTTTCACACTAACCTGTTCCCTACTGTCATAAAAGAAGCTACACAAAAGAGAAAATCATTCTGAAACTTACTGCAAAGGAGATCAGCTTTCTTAATCCCTCCACCTTGAGCTCTCCCGAAAGGTAAACCTGTCTATACAGTGGTAAGAAAACCAAATTAAACAATCATATAACACTGCAAAAAAAACCATGGCAGCTATGTTATCTAGAGGTAAAGCTTAACACAATTGCACAGATCTAACAGACACACATATGAGACGGGATCAACAAAAAGCAGAACAAATAATCATCCATGCTCTCGCCCCCTCTACAATTTTTTTGGTTCTCTGATGCATACACAACCAGCAAATCAGCATTACTCTCCCTCACTTAGAACATTCACTACAGCAGAAAAAAGGCCTCGCTGGAGCCATCTCTCCCTCTCCCTCTCCCACTCTCTATACCACATATCAGAGCACACAAGTCACCACACTCCCTCTGCATCCTAGAAGAATCAACCACCAGAAAAAGCACTCACCGGTAGGGGGAGGTGCCGTGGAGGGAGGCCGTCGATCGGCCGGTGGGGGGCGACGCGGTGGGGGAGCCAATCTGGGGCGACGTAGTGGATGGACTCCGGTCAGGGGCGATGCGGTGGAGGGACTCCAGTCTGAGGGTCGTTGGTCGGGGGCAGCTGACCTGTGGGAGGGACTCCAATGACACGGTGGGGGTGGCGCCGCTGCGGCCTGGGGTGGGGCTGCGCCGCTACGGCCTAGGGTCGGGGGCAGCGGCGCGACGCAATGGGAGGTCGAGAATCTGAGTCGAGAGCCAAAACAGAGCCTAGGGTTGGGTTAGTTGGTGGCTTGGAGGTTGGAGCCTTGGACGCTTGGGCCTCGGTGCTTGCTGCATCTGCATGGGCCTCGTTGGTCAACGGTTCGAAAAACGGAAACAGAAGCTGATTTTCGGAAACGGATAGTGTCGGTATGGAATAAAAAACGTTAATTTTTTTTTCGGAAACGGAAACGAAAATAGGAGAGTCAATTCTGACGGAAACAGAAACAGGATTAGTTTCCGTTTCCGAAAAAATTACCATATTTGATTCCGTACCGGCACTTTTCGTTTCCGAAAAAATTACCATATTTGATTCCATACCGGCACTTTTCGTTTTCGAAAATCAGCTTCCCTTTTTGTTCGGAACGTCGAAAAGTTTCGGTTCCGTTTGCGTCCTAGTGACGAGGGACCTGTTAACAGATTTTTATATACTCGTCAACAGTTTTTTCTGGCCGAGATTGATGATCCGTCTTTGAGACAGGCTACTGGGCGAGAATGGAGAATGGCAGTACGGCAATTTGAGCCCCAAAGTGAAGGTCACTGAGCCCCAAAGTGAAGGTCACTGTCTTCCATCATCTCCACTCTCTCCCTCTGCGCACATCTCCTTCCAATGCCACCACCAAACCCATCATTCTCTCTCATCTGTCCTCACTGATTCCAAATTTTCCATCTTTGCAGCAGCCACTTGTTCTTCCTTTTCCAGTCTCAAACGCGTCGTCTCTTGATTCTTCGGATGCGAATGAATCTCTTGCTGCCCTCAGTCCAGCCAGGCACAGAAATGTAGGGCAAGATCGAAAAGGCAGCAGAAATCGAAACCCCCAATATAAAAAATCCAATCTTTTCATCCAACACCCGCCTTTTCCTGCCATATAGTTTGGATTTTGGAAGCTTTTTTGGCGTACGTAAATCCTGCGAGATTTTAGCCAAGACCTTGGCCACGTTCGGTTCAGTCCCAAAACCGATTCGTTTCCCCTGCCGTTTCGTTTCGTTTCGTTTCGCATTGCTTCAAAGATCCAAACTTTCCGCATCATAAGCAGTGAAAAATCTGCGATCTTGGGAGCAAAGAGAAGAAACCGCAGGTAGGAGATGAAGAGCCTGCAATGCTTCAAGCAGGGCGCCGGTAATGGTGGGCAGGGGAAGAGGCTGGAGCGGCCGCTGTCGCTGCGGGAGTACAAGAAGGCGGTGTCTTGGTCCAAGTACCTGGTGGCTCCGCCGGGCGCCAAGATCCGGGGCGGCGGCGAGGAGTTGTGGAGCGCCGACCTGTCCAAGCTGGAGATCCGGAGCAGGTTTGCGTCGGGCAGGCACAGCCGCGTCTACTCTGGCAGGTACGGCGGCCGTGAGGTGGCCATCAAGATGGTCAGCCAGCCCGAGGAGGACGTCGCCCTGGCCGCCGAGCTCGAGCGCCAGTTCGCTTCCGAGGTCGCCCTCCTCCTCCGCCTCCGCCACCCCAACATCATCTCGGTACAAACCGATTTTTACCACCTTTTCTTCTTTACTTTTACCCCCCAATTGTTCTTGTTACGGATTAGATAAATTTGTTTCGGTGCTGCTGTGCGAAAATTTATGAGGTAAGCATGTTAGCATTTCTGGGTCATATCTTTTTGCTACCTAGTACGATGAATAATTGGCTACACTTGTGACACTGATGGGGACTCTGAATCTAAGGAACGGAACAAATGTTTTTGCAGTTCGTCCCGTGAAAATAAATTTCTTTTCTGCGATGCATCCTGGTCTGGACTGTTCGTTTTTGCAACCAACAGTGGATGGACTGTTCGAACGTATAGTTTGTGTTGTGCTCCAGATGATCTGTTTCCCAACCTAGTAGTTGCATGCAAGGGTCCATGTTTATGCTAACCATGCTTTAGAAAGTGAATTCCGCGAAAAAAAGATGTTTAGAAGTATACGTATACTGTTGGGTTCTTGTTTTGTTTAGTTTTGTCTGTATGAGATGAGATGTTGGGCTAGTATTTGCATGCACAAGCCTTTTAATCTAAATTGGTTGTTTCACATCTCAGTCCTTTATTTGTGCCCTTGCGTGCGGTAGGCTCTAGGATTAGTTAGGCTAACCGATCTTCACATTAAAGGTTGTAACTTTATTCATTGTTTGGATTGGCGGAAAGAATGGGACCAAAGAGAAGATAAGTCTGGAGGGAGATGATTCATGCTTCTTTACGCTATACACTAAGAGAGAGAGAGAGAGACTTCTCCCGTGATGTGAATAGTATGTAATTGATGCTTGAGAGAGCGAAATCTGAGACATTTATAGATTATGATGGAACAAATGTTTAGACAGGACTGTTTTCTCCCTACTTTACTATCCTCCATTTATATTCTCACCCTTTCCATCCATTAAGTGGAGTGCTTTTAGTTGGTAATATAGTTAGATCCTGAATGCTTTTTTGTGTACCATCAGTTTAATCCTGCGTTACTTAGTAGAGCTTCCTGTTTGTACAGTGTAATTGTGTGAATGACAAAGTACATCTAAAAATCTGTAAGCCCTGCAGATAGGTTTAGCCGATCACTAAAGGTACTTTTTAGAAAAACTCAAATCTCGATGTTTCTTTGATGGGGTTGATGGTGGTAAATCTGACTATTTTGGACAGGAGTGTTGCGAAGGGTTATTAAGTCTTCAGATTATTTTATTAGTTCAGTTTCCAGAGCACTTTTGTTTCGGAAGGATATGAATTGGCTTCATTGTGAAGTTGGGTAAAGAGAGCCATAAGCCAATGGTTGTATTTAGGTTGTCATCCTATGCTTGATGAATTCATTCCATCTACAGCAGCATAGGCGATAACATTAGATATTTGTTTGAGAAGTTATGGGAAAGATGCTATTCATGGTTGTAGCGGTGTACCTGGCGACCATGGCGCCTCAAGGCGAGGTATGGCGAGCAAAAGGGGTTGACACTAACAAAGGAAGAAAGAAGAACGAAGGATGAGATGACTAGCTGAGCACATCAAGAGCAGAGGAACAAAGCAAGAAGTAGAGGTAGAGAAAGAAGAAGAATACATGGCAGATGGAGTAGAGAAGGGAGGGTGTGTCCGCCTCTAACTCTCACTCATTTTAAGCCGAGTGCCCCTCCAGCGCCAATTTATCTAGCCCGGACCCCCTGCCAGCTGGCCAAGGCTCCTGCCTAGCAGCTCGCCGTGAACGCCGCAATTTCCTAGGCACCTGCCTAGATGGCCAATGTGAGGCGAGCATCCACGGTGTCCCATCAGGAGTGCCACGACGCCAAGGCATCGGCTTGGCGACGCCGTGACAACCATGATGCTATTCCTAATTAAAGAGGGGTGGTGGAGGTGGACCGTGTATGACATCCAATCTTAAGTTCTTAACTGCTTTCATATGCAGAGAAAAATGCATCTTATAATAATTAAATAAAGATAATCGACTCAGAGAGGGATAGTTCATGTACAGACAAACATGCATCTATCTGATTTTTTTACTTTAATAAGTGCCTACCTGGCTCACTGGACCCCACAGGTCACATGGAAAAAGGTTGCTTTACTGAATCTACTGAAGTTGAGTAAGCTGGAAAAATCAAGTGCTATTATGCACGCTGCTCGTCGATGTTTTACAATGGCTGGCAAAGTTCTGCAAGAAATTCTCTTATTGAATCTGTCATGAAAATACATTGTTGCATTAGTTTTCAAGCCTGCATGTGATCTCGGGAGCATTAACTATCTGTTTTGTAATATTGTCCTATGCTGCATCCTTGTTAGTTGTAGTACCTTGCTGTCTAGGTCAAATCTGTTGCTGCATAGCCTTTGCGCTGATCTATACACGTTATTTATTTATTTTCTGAGGGCACTTGTAATTATTCAGAAATTCATTCCTGATCAATGCAAAAGTGCAATTACATTCTGACTAAACATAATTCAGGAGAAAGTTATAAGGGTTTGGTCCAATTATCTGATGTGTGTGATTGGCAACACATTGTAGCGCTTCAATACAAAAAGGTCGGAGAGTTAGGACCTTAATTGAAACTATTTTTTACTATGCGCTTTTACACACCCAACTTTTAAACATTCTCATAATATCGCCATCTTGTAAACCAAATTTGCACGGTGTGTTGTGAACATCTGTCAGTAAAAAAGGTCCAAAGCAATGTTTTTTATGATCCATGTTGGATTTAAAATGAAAGAGATGCTTATAGCTAGCTAATGATGTCAACTCATATTGCAAAGTCTCTCTTCGATATGTAATATGATCTTATCTCCTTTGCAGTTCGTTGCCGCATGTAAGAAACCACCAGTGTTCTGTATCATCACTGAGTACATGGCAGGGGGTTCCCTTAGGAAATATTTACATCAGCAGGAGCCTTATTCAGTTCCCATTGAGTTAGTGCTGAAATTAGCTTTAGATATTGCTCGTGGAATGAGCTACCTACACTCGCAGGGTATACTTCATAGAGACCTGAAGTCAGAGAATATACTTCTCAGGGAAGATATGTCAGTCAAAGTGGCAGATTTTGGGATTTCGTGCTTAGAATCACAGTGTGGAAGCGGTAAGGGGTTTACAGGAACATATAGGTGGATGGCTCCGGAAATGATCAAAGAGAAACACCATACTAGAAAAGTTGATGTGTACAGCTTCGGAATTGTCTTGTGGGAGATTTTGACTGCTTTGGTTCCATTCAGTGAGATGACCCCTGAGCAGGCTGCTGTGGCTGTTGCCCTGAAGGTATGGTTCTTGACATCCCACATATCATACGTGCGTGTATGTCGTTGATGTATGCTTGGAAAAGCTTCAAATATATTGGCAACAGTTGAAGAAAATAGAGGGGTCGGGGATTAATATGGATTTTTGGGTCGAGAATAATTGGGCTCCTTGCCATACCAGAGTAGAATTGCTTGTCAATCATCTCTGACATGATTTTCTGCTTGAAGAAAGCGTAAATGGCGTTAGCTCCGCTTTGGTAACGGAAGCATTTTGCTACATAGATATCAGTGGCATTGCATGTGCTGGAAATATGGTACTTTTCCACACATTGTATTGTACAACGAACATATTGTCTGTCAAGTACCTTAGACATACCTCACAAATTTGACAAGTATTAGTTCATTGTGCTTTATCACTCGTACCAAACTCCCTAGCTTTTCTAGTTCTGTTTGCTGCTGACGTTCATTAATCGATCTTTTGTTTTGCAGAATGCTAGGCCACCACTGCCTCCTTCATGCCCTGTTGCAATAAGCCATCTGATAACTCAGTGCTGGTCGACCAACCCAGACAAAAGGCCTCAGTTTGACGACATCGTTGCGATCCTTGAGAGCTACAAAGAAGCTCACGACAAGGACCCATCGTTCTTCTTGTCATACATACCACCTCCGCTGCACCACCACCACCATCGGCCGCACCAACAGAGCCTTCTCCGGTGCTTTCCTCGCTGCATAGCCATCCGACGATCTGCATCTCTCAAAGTATGATGGCGGTGGATGGCCCTTGCTCATCTTCGCCGTGTATAATATGCACTTTATTTTGAGTTTCTTCTTTCTCTATGCGCCGGCCCTCTATTATGTGGCATTAAGGCTTGCTATGATTTAGTTTTTTTTTGTTTATGATTAGCATCAGTTTAGTTTCTAGAAGATGACAAGCAAATTTCAGATGATTATCTGTCGATGTCATTTGTTGAGTGATGGAACCATGAATGAGCCTATGTAATTGTAATATAATTGAGCTCTTCCTGAATGGTGTGTCTGCTTCTTGATGTCGGTTCTTGCAATAACTGCAATGTATGTTTTGAGCGAGTGCCATGTTGATCCGAAGGACAGATGCATGGGTTTGATCTGAATTGAAACACGGGTTTTGTTCTTTACAGAAAGAAAGCAATATGAAATCTGCATTCGATACAAAAAGGTGGCTTGCTAGGCCAACAACAGAAGCCCTTCCCCTCCAAGTTAAGGATCAACAAAACGAAATTAAAGAGTCTCAATATTAAAACATTTAAAAGAAAACAGTCCAAATCAAGGCACAATATTGAACATGAACTAACTCTCAAATTTACATCAAGCGGTATATCTGAAACACCAATTTAATTTTAAATTGATAGCAAATCATAGTAAACTATGGCCCTCTTTGTTTAGACTTGGCCGTTTTGTCTTAAGCAGCTTAAAAGCAGTTCGCTTTTATACATGATGAGGTGCGTAATTTTAGCCGAACTTCAGTGACATTAATCTGAAATCAATCCTCAATAAGCAAAAAAAAAAAAAAAAAGCACATCTTCCATGTTTTTTGCCTTTTAGTAATACAAAAAGTTTGATTTTTTAACTTAAGTTGGAGAAAAAACCTAAACAAACGTACCTGTATATCGAGCAGTGAGACTATTTGTACGGCCGAAGGGATATAAGTTGGAAAGCTAACAATCGGCGATCGAGCCTGAGCATGCATTGC
Source organism: Otatea glauca (assembly GCA_036346275.1). NCBI lineage: Eukaryota > Viridiplantae > Streptophyta > Magnoliopsida > Poales > Poaceae > Otatea > Otatea glauca. The sequence continues at coordinate 532,578 of CM070711.1, read as the reverse complement.
ATCCACCAACCATGGCTATGTTGTACTTGTGGAGTACTAGTTAATAACTGGCGTCGGAGCTCGGAGGCCGAACTAGCTAGTCCACCAGCTTGATGACGACGACGACGAAGGGCTTGTTGACCTTTAATCACGCGATGGGCTTGAGCTTGAATCATCCGATCTCGATGAGCTTCTCGGCTGCTTCTCCTCCTCCTTGCTGATCCTTTGCTGACGTCGGCGCTGCCGGCCATCTTCCGAGGATCAGGACGGCGGCGCGGCGACGACGACTTGCTGCCTGATGATGTGCTATAACTCGAAGATGACGACGGGCTGCTTAACGTGACAGTGCGTCTTTTCGGGTTCGGAGGAGGATCGAGGAGCGACGTCGGCATTACCCCCTGCGGGTGTGGGCGGGTGGAGGACGGCGAGGCGGCGGCGGATGTCGGCGTAGCAGGCGAGGACGATGGCGAGCGTGAAGGCTGCATGCGCAGGCAAGGCCGAAGGAGATGGAGGGGTCAATCGCGCGGGCGGCCACGGCGACTTCGACGGCGAGGGTGGAGAGCGCTTCGGCTATGCGCTGGGCGTGGTCGTGCTCCGAGGTGGCCATGGCCTGGTCGGCGACGTCGGATTGAATGGACTCGACGTACGTACAGTTACGTACAATTGTACATGCAGATGGATGGATTGTTGGGTACGTAGGCAGCGTAGGGGCTCGATCGATCGTGGTTGGCCCGGCCGTGGCAGCAAAAATATCCAGCCAGCCGTCCATATATAGTATTTTATCTCCGTCTCCCAACGTCTGACGGAGACATGCATGCAAGCTCGGAGATGGATCCAACTGGTCTGATGCGCGGCTGCGATCAGGATTACGACAACACTAGAACCAACTAATAATTAATCTCGAGGCGAGGGGGATTGATTGATTGATTGGGCCATTGAGATTTGAGTTCGGCCGGCGCTAATCGATCGAATACGTACGTACGTACGCACGCGCTAGCTTCTTTGTGTTCGACTCCGCTCGATCATGACCGCGCGCCGCTTGCCCTTGCCCTTGCCGCTTGACTCCGGCCACATCCTGCCCATGGAAAATGGAGTCTGCCACCTCTACAACCCCCCTCCCACTTGGGCCCTTCGGCTGGCGTGATCTCTGAGGTAGAGATGGCTGCCGTTGCCACTGAATACGACGTTTTGGCTCTATATATATATCCCGGTGTCCGGCTCCTGCTTCAGATGGAGGGTATGTGCGAAGGTGGGACGCCAGCAGTGTGTGGAGCTTGGTAATGGCGTGGTTGCGACGGCGGGAGTGGAGGTGCAGCGGCCGCAGCCCCCTTTGGGGAAAGCTTGCAAGTGTGTAGGTTGATTTGATGCTTCAGATTGGGGAGTGAACAGATTTGGTTCTTCAGATTGGCGGGAGTAATTTAATTTCTTTTAGGGATAATTTGGTGATTGGTCGACGACGGCCGGCAATGATGCAGTCATGCATTCTTGTCGACAAGTTGGAATCTAATTCCATTCTAAAGGACGCAAAATTGGAATTGGAATCAAATTCAAATTCCACTGGAATAGAAAGTCGAATCCAATTCAATTACGGGGTGTTCATTTCCTCTCTTTGACATAAAAAAATAGAGAGAATATAAAATCCCGAACTGTCCAGTGACAGTACGCCGTCCCCACCACAGGCATCCATGATCCATGTCGGCAAATTTGCTTTGCGAGTGAATAATGCATGGAAATAAAGGAGAACCGCAAGATTTGCTTCTGCTACTACGTGTGAATATACGTGGATGACGTGCGTATATCCAGGTCCAGCTCCTCGAGAGAGAAGACTGACTGGAATCAGGGTTTACAGTATCGAATCAAGCTTCAAAATTGCCCATCCACAGGTTTTGAAAATCGTCGAAATCGAATCGTTACGAAGGCAAACTCTCTTTCAACTCAACGGTTAAAAAAAAACAAAATTTGATATATTTTATCGATTTTCAAGCGATTTTCTACCGGTTTTCTTGGAAAATCAGCAAACTAAGCGAAACAATTCGGAAGCCGATTTTCTAAAGATTTTCAAGCAATTTTGTTGATTTACACTGGTTTTTGACGGGTTTTTTACACATAAAAATTTCTAATTTTTTTTAAATTAAACCGGTTTATCAACCGACAGTTTATCGAGCCGGCTCGATATCGTAGAAACCGTTCATATCACATCGACGACTGTGTGTCTCAAATTGATTTCTTCTTTCTTGATCCATGCGGCCGTGAACTTCCCCGATGGCCGCGCAATCTCCCAGTTCCTCGCCGCAAGGTTAGATTTCCCGTAATCTCTCAGTTCTCTCTCTTAATCCGTCGAGTCCAAATCTTGGTGGCCTGGCTTCCCCTCCAATTCTTAGAGAAACAAACTTGACACTTTTACTTCTTGACCTGGCTCTGATTCTGATCTTGGTGTGGGTTTACTCTACATTTGGTATGGGGATTCTGTTGGGAATTACTCCACTGCTCCAGTCTATCGAGGGCTAATAGAACCGGTCAATTTGGTACTGCCTGCGGTTGCCTTCTGGGAAGAGCCTCAAATTCGTCAAATATATGCGCATACAAGTGGATTTATGATTTCTTGGGGGCTATTTTCTTGGTGCTTACTTGTACTGCGAAATTGTAGTGATTTCTTCGTGACTAGACCGATGCTCCACCTTTTGCAAGGGGCGATTGAGGCAAGGCAAGACTTGCCCTTTTGTCTCTCTCTCTCTCTGTTTTTTTTTAAATTCCTTTTGATGTTTCTAAGAATTTTGTGAAAACGGAACCACCGTGGAGAAATTGGCAATTATGAAAGCTTGAATTGTTCTCTTGTTAATTTTTCATTTTGGTACACTCCCACTTTTCTGAAAATGAAACTGTATCTTCTTATTTTCTAATGCTCCAGATGGTTCTGACGGAAGTGGATCCTCACACGATCTGGTACTTCAAGCTCCACAGCCAGTGCGTGAGGATTACATACAGAATGCTGTCAGGTTTCTTGCGCATCCAAAAGTGAAGGGTTCTCCAGTATATTACAGGCGCTCTTTCCTGGAAAAGAAAGGCCTCACGACGGATGAAATCGATGAGGCCTTTCGTCGGGTTCCTGTAAGAGCTTATTTATCTGCTACCTCTACATGGATTTTTATCACTTTATCGCAATGATAAGTGATTGAAGAGTTACTTAAGTAGCTTCCTTAATGTCTTGCAGGACCCACAGCCAAACAGTGCAGACGCTGCAGCTGTTGGTTCACAACAAGGTAGTTTATCTATCTACAAGGTGAACATTTACAGCCATTGAAGTAACTGGCTACAATGATATCATTATGTTACATATGATCTTTTATTATAATTATCGATTGGATCTTATTATGTTCAGCCTTATCATCGGTGCACTATTCTTGGTTACCTTGGACACAAGATCCAGTATTTGTTTTAAGCTAGATTAAACTTGCTCATTGTCTTTTTATGATCTGATGTGAAACTAGGTAGCTTTAGGTAAAGCATCTAAATGGCGATATTTCATCTAGTTCAGACATAGGTTTTGTTTTTTAAAAAAACAAATAACATGGCTGCAGAATCATAATCAGTTTATGCTCGACGAAGATACTTCTACTGTTTGTTCGTTTCCTCTGTTGGAAATTTGGAATAGATCTTATTTCTCAAATACCTGTATGCTATTGTATCTTTAGATTTAACTGTAGAAATATTTTGCTTCGATGACAGTTCATACAATCATACCTACTTTAAAGTTTGTACTGAAAAATCTTACCACAGACTAGTGTTTGTTAGCTTGAACACTAAAAGGCTATCTTGTTTTCTTTGCTTCCAGCAAGCAACCCAAATCAATCTGCTGGGGTGCAACCTTACACAGCAGTTCAATTACCGCAAGCAGTAACTGGCTCTGTTACCGCTGGTCATATCGCCCCACACACGCAGCCACAATTTAGCTGGTTCCATACACTCCTTGCTGTAGGTGTTTTTCTTGGATTTGGTGCCAGTGCTGCTGTCATCCTGAAGGTATATCTGCAAATTGTCATAGTTTTAGCAGAATACATGAGAGATTAACTTTGTTTGCGTGTATATTTTTGCACAGAAGTTGTTCCTTCCTAGGCTAAAATCTTGGACTCGTAGAGTCGCTCCCGAAGGAGATGAAAGTGCGAACAATGAACTTAGATCCAAGCTTTATGAAGAAATCAGAGAAGCTATGAAAGCTTCTACATCAGCCTTTTCTGCTATTGCTAAAACAAACCAAGAATTTCTTGCTTCAAAGGATGAAGGTTTCAGAATGTTTCTTGATAGTTTAGCAGTACAATAGTCAATATCATTCGAATTTAATTAATATAATGATTCTCTCTTGTTAACAGATAAGAAGACACTTATAAAGTTGACACAAGCATTTGATGCGCAAGCAGAGTTGTTTAAATCCTTGAGCGAGTCCTTAAATCATATTAAGGAGAATCGGTTTTCGCAATACAATCGATTGGAAGAGCATGTTCAACCTGCACCATGGAATGGTTAGAATCAAAATTTACGCATCATACAAGTTCCCTTAATTTTGATACTTAGGGGACACCATTCTGTAAATTATGATGTAATAATTCTTGCCCCAAGCCCCCCGCTGTCCTGAACCATCTGTACATAAAGTACTAGATTGTAGGTTCACATTGAGGTTTTTAGTAACTATTGACCTCAGTAATGAGTCTCACCACACTGTTGCTATCTTGTCTGAATAGGGCCAAATAACAATTCGTGGAGAGCTTCCCAGGTATGACTTGTAGTTATTCGTCCTTGCTGCCAAACAGTGATTTTGACCCAGGTAAGGAACTGGGTTGAGCCGCCAACTCCACTGCTGCCACCAAAACCAAAGAAGACAAACCTGTGCTGTTATTTTACCTCCTCAACTCATAATTTCTGTGTCTGACACTTTTTACTTCTTCACTCCTGGGTTATCTTTGAACAGGGAGACATTCGTTCATGCCATTACCTGCAGAACCTACATCGGGATCAATTTCAAGATCTTATGTTGAGGTAGGATATTGTGGGATAATCCCACAGTAGATAGCATCCTTATAACATTTTGTGGCATGCATCATCCTGTCCAACATAGCTAAAACAGTGCAGTGGTGCTAGAATTATGCGTAAAATGTTTACAAGATAGCAAACACTAAAGCAAATTGGCCTCAGCCACAACTGCCCGATGGTAATGAGGGCATTGGACAGCACTAAGTTCTACAAGCCGATCACAAGTGAAAATTATGCTTAAATTTGATGTTGTGTACTTGCAGCAGCGGGTGCAGAGGCCTGGTATGGATTCCAGCCCCAGACGAGCAATGACAGATCGAATCCTGGTACCCGGGACAGCTACTACGGTTTTCAGTATCACCACGGTGGCAATGCCATTGATGCTCCAGCAGCGGTTTCAGAGGAAAGCCCATTCCAGCGGCGTTGGATTCCGCCGCAACCACCGGGTGTCATCATGCCAGAGGCTGCGGCCGCCATACGGCAGCCAAGGTCCCTTCCAACGCAGCAGCCACAGTCGGGTGATGTTCCGGGATCATCGGAGTCCGTGAATGAGCAGATGGACGGCGGTGCCTCTGGTGTCGGTGGTGGCGAGTTGCCGGGTGGTGACGGCACCATGGCCAATGCAGGCAGCAGTGTGACTGAAGAACGACCGGAAGCTTCATTTCAGTGAACTTTTGGAGTCCTTTTGAGCAGTGATATATTTGTTTTTTGTTGCAGGTGTGTACATTGTACACTGCCAGTGCCGGTGACAGACTACGTATAGAAAAAGGAATTATGATTGTTCTCTGTATATTTCACTTAATTTTGTGGATCAAAACATCGAGATAACATAATTCTACGGTGGCTGTGCTCTGTTTTTTTTTTCTCTCCACTTGCTGTGTGTGTGTGTGTGTGTGTTTTTGAGAGGTTCAGTTGCTGTGTGTTAGGCTCGAAAAATCGCCGACGACTGATTACGTATTCAGGGATAGGCTGAGAAGGCCGGCCCAAAAAAAAGAGAGGAATCCTAGCCTGGAACGCAAGTGCTCATGTTATGTTTAGCCGTGGCATCCTTAAAAAAAACAGAGAGAAAATATTCTATGCCATCAAACAACTCACTCCCTGTTCTGTTCTATTCATACTCAGGACACATGGAATGACACGATTAGAATAGTGAAAACTCGTTGGAGAAGGTGGGGACGAAGGAGCGGTGCGGCGGGCCTCCGAGCTCGATTCGAGCTTGGGGAGGGGGCTGGGTGAGGCGAGGCGAGGCAGAGCATAGCGTGGCCGTGACAGTGCTGAATCGTAGAGTTGGGCGACAGAGGCATTTTGGACAAATTTGAGAAAACTAATAGGCCGCTTAACGGACATGTGAAGTGATAGCTATGGCATGCAAATCGTAGGCAAAATTCGAAACCCGATGACTGACATATTGTAGAATATGACTTATTGGGTGATGAATCGTAGAGCAATGATTTATTCGATGATCGATTTTCTCAAAAAGAGAAGTTTTAGCCTTGGCGAATGTCAGCATGTTGATGGACTCACCAACTCGATGGCAGTGAATTGTGCTCTCGGTGTCTACAAAGTAAGAGTTAGGTATCAAAACACTTTACCCTTCTCTTCTGTTATTGATATATATACCAAAGGATCATTTATATAGGGCGAGAGAGAGAGAGAAAGAGAGAGAGAGAGAGAAGAATAGGCTGTCATGTTTTGGACGTGAATTCAGAGCTTCACATATTGGCAGTCACAAATAACATGTGGAAGGAAGAGAGAAGTGGGTGGGTGGGTTGAGGCGGATGCCCGTCTCGGAACGCTGTCTCTGTTTCTAGCTTGGACTCAAAAAGCAGAGGAGAGGCTGACGAGAGCAGAGCAGCCGAGAGAGAGCAGCAAGGATTTTCAAACTCGTGGCTCAGGAATCCTTAAATTTCTTAGTAGCAGAGGACCGTCTGTGCATAACTAAGTTTCTGATTATTTGACCTTTAGGGTTTTGTAGCGGGTATTGGTCAGAAGTTGGTCTTGTTCATTGTCGCAACTAGGACAGCACGTGAAGCAGAAAATTATACCCTTCCAAAGCATGTGCTGCCGCTCATCAGCACATGTTCTTCTTACCTGGCTCTTCTTAGCACTTGATTTTACTCTGCTTCCTGCTTGCTCTGCCTGCTGAATTAGCGGTCAACCTAATAGTATTAGCCGGGCTGAACGGTCAGCTTAGCTCCTGCAGAAGACAATGAGAACTCAATTCAGACTCGAAATCGCATTGCATAACTAATTTTTGGCGAGTCCAAAAGGCTAGCTAGTCAGTCAGTGCCCTGTCGATTTCTATCCACAGTGCCTGTGCCATGCATTCCACTACTATCTATCTATCTAATCTCTTTTCTGAGCTGAGCTGGGCCATCACAGTTGGGTTGATCCACAGCACGATCCATCCATTCGGTCCATGAACGCCAAATATAGCCCCAAGTAATTGGACTTACTAGGTTAGGCCGGTCTTCCCGTGAGGCCGACCGGCCGACCACGCTTTTCGCCTGCCAAGAATGAATGAATGAATATTCATCCATGTGTCAAGTGCTGCCTCCATTTATTATCTAGTGTGCCACATCACCGGCCCCATCTAACCTCTTTTCTCCTGCATCTCAATACCCTTCCTTTTCTCTTGTACAAGACAAAATCGATGAATTTGCACATTCATAATTTTACCACTGACATTTAAAATGTATAGGTTGCCTCACATAAGGAAATAGATACAGATCCCTTGTCTTTTTTTTTTTTTTGCAAATCTAGCATCTTCATAAAATTATTTGCGGATTTAGTTCCCTTCTGACCGCCGAAGGCGCTCCCACACCCATGGAGCGTGGCAGTCGGCGAGCTGCAGGAGCAGGCGTGCCAACATGGGAGTAGCGGCTTCCGACCTGCCACGACGGGGAGTTGTCGGCTGTGTCACCTTCTGACGCTTCTGCAGTTAGGAATGGAGTCAATTCTGCAAATGCGTTCGTGAGTTAGCTAAATTTACAAAAAAAAATAAAGAGAGGGGATTAGAAAAGGGATGATTTCGCTAATCGACGTAGGAGAGATGCCACTTGTAGAAAAGATAATTACTTTAAATAGACTAAGATAATTTCAACTGCTCCTTTTTTTTCTGAATACATATCGTTCTAGTTTCAAATTTTCTTTCTAAATATATGCCATTACACAATTTCGAGATAACTTTTAACTGTTTTTTTTCTTTGGGTCACCTTACTATTCATTATTTCTAACGCTATTTACTACTGTAGATTATAGTAACATATACCATCTAAAAGCAACAAGTAATCTAATAAAGAAGAATGATTTAGTCATTTTCGCAATGTGCATTGGTTGAAGTGTAAAAATTCTAAAACGTCACCTATTCAGAACCGAAAGGAATAATTTGTTTCGGTCGGACTGGAACAACTCTTATCTAGGTATTATAGCTTCACTTTATATTTTTGTGGATCTGTTCTGAAGCTACCTAAATAATATAAAGAGGCAGTAACGCACATGTCGGCCAATAGTTATTGATACACGACTTAAGAGCAGCATGCGATGTATAAAAAAAAATCTTTGAAGAAAGACTATGCGGTGTCATCAAATTATTTTCTATACGTAATATATCCAATACTGAACTAGTTTAGAAGGATTTATCGTAATCACGAACGAACGTTCGAAGAATCACAAATCGTACTACAATCTCTGATCAAACAAGTATAAAAGTGAACAACTACTTGATTACCTACGTCATCCATATGCATGGGTCAGGTGGTTCTGGACATATTCGGTGTACACCAAATTTGATTTGGTACGTGCGCATGGGAAGCCAGCCATATGGCTTGTTATTATATGGCCTATCTATGTTTATAAAAACGTATTTTTTTTCTTTATACGTAGACTAGAGATGAGTGGATTACCTCTAATTATTATCATTAAGTACTGTATTTAATGCATATACGTAGATAAAATAAAGTAAATGTGAATGTTTACTAGAGTACAGAGGTAACATCGCACTAATTGTATGTTGAAACATGAAATACGTCTTATATTTATAAACAAGATCAACAATAAATACGTCTTATAAATTTAGACGAAAGTATCATAAAAACATTAGACGTGCGGAGCAACTAGAATTTAGTCAGAAAGTGGCAGCATCCCATATCGCCCCGCTTCAGGATCCATCATCATCAAACAGTGCACTGCACTGCACTGGTCTCTGCTCTTCAGCCCTCTCCTCTCCACCGCTAGATGAGTTGATTCAATACACTAGACTAGAGATGAACATAATTGTCTTTTTGAAGAATAAGAGTGAAACATAATACACGAGTAATAAGTATTATTAGTATTAGTATTAGTATTTACCAGCCGGCCGGTTCATCTCCGGTGTCTGGCTTCAATACTGAGAAGAGAGTATGTATGCCACAAATTGAGCACATAAACAAGGAAAAAGTAGAAAGCCCCACCCACACACAGAGATTAGGATTAGATTAGCAATAGCTCTAATAGAAGAAGCATCGCCACCTCGCACTGGCGTCCATTGGAGTCTCCGATTCCCATCTCGTCTTATCTCCACACATTTTTCTCCCCTCTTCTCTTCTGTTTATTTATATAATCTCCTCTCCCTCCTTCGCCATCCGCCTCCACCTCTGCGAGTGCCGACTGCCGACTACCTCCTCTCTCTCTCTCTCTCTCTCTCTCTCTCTCTGTCCATCCCTCTCGCTCCACGGCCATTTGCCAAGAAAAAAACAGGTTGCACCGAGATGGCGCTCAGAGTCTCTTTCCCCGGGGAGCTGGGCGCAGTCTCCTTCCTGGATTCTAACAGGGGGGTTTTCAACCAGCTCAAAGGTTGGATCTTTTCCTCTTTCGGCGCGGTTTTCTCCTTTCCGGATCGGTGTGTGAGTCTTTCTTGTTGTTTTCTGGTCTGATATCCTTGGGTTTGCTATTTTGGTTCCTTTTTGTTTATCTGATTGGCAGTCTTGTGTTCATTTCATCCGTTTAGCCATTAAGCAATTATCTGTTCCAAGATTATTGCTCTGGGTAGGTTAAAAATCTTTAATGTCAATCTGCAAAGATGAGGCCGTTCGCGTTGTTGTTCCAATTGGTAATCATTGTTAGTTCCCAAGGTTTTATGCCACAATTTGGATTGGATTGGTTTCGGCTCGAAATTTGAGTTTTTCTTCAAATTGCTTTTGCGGTGGTCGCCTCTTCGGTTTCACAGTGCATGGGAACTGCGAGTTTTGGAGAATATTGTCATTGTAAAGTTGCAAACTCTGATGCCTAACTGTTTTGATCTTGACATCTTAAAAGGTATAATTCATCCGGTTCCCACAAAAAAGTTAGAATTCCTTTCTTTCAGATAAAAGGCAGAATTTTCTCTTACACGGATAAAATGGCAGAGTTTTCCAGAATTTTATGCATCTTTTTTCTTGATCTGGAACATTGGCAGCTGTCGGTATTAAGTGTTTGGAATCGCCTTCTTCTGTGATAAACTCGGTGCATTAAATTCTGAAATATCTGAGACTTATCTTGCCGTTTGCTACTTCAAGCTTTGGAATATCTAATGTTCCTAGAATATATTCTGCGTAGATTCCAATCCGGTTTCTACTTTCTAGTGATGTGATGTTATTCAGAGGAAGTTGAACTGCTGTCATGTGACGTGATTTTAGGCTAATGGTTGATGCACATGAACTAGGGGTTTTCATCAATGAACGGTCAAGACTGGGCGCGACAACTCAGGGTTTAAAATTTGTCTAGTTTTAGGATATTGAAGTAACACATTGTGATGTATAACAGTGGGTTGAGGGCAGCCTGGTCACTTGACTGTAGTGGCTTAATTCAGCTTCAACCTTGGTAACTAGTGTTGCTTTCTTATCTTAATTTTCTTTGTCTTCATTGTAGTGGATTTCACATTTCAAAGAAGGAACAAACGAGCAATTTCACTGAGAAGGACGTTCTGTTCAATGCAGCAGGCTCCACAGCCAGCGTGGCCTGGTCGAGCTGTTGCTGAACCTGGTAGGAGGTCATGGGATGGTCCGAAGCCTATCTCAATTGTTGGTTCAACTGGTTCCATAGGAACACAGGTAAAGGGATAAGTTAGACTCATGGATGGAAGCTTTTAACCCATACCGTTGCCTTGTTTGTTGTGCAAATAATGTTGATTGTTGAGTCATCAAACCATTGGTAAATTGGTGCATCTGTTTGAAAGATGAAGGCTACTTATCCTGTCTGTCTCCTGATAAGAGTTGATTTTCAAATTAATCAACATGTCTTACATTGGGCTATTCATTGAAGTTCATAACATGATGGTTATGAAACTAGAGACATTTGATTTTCTTCAATATTAACGCAGTACTTATTGTGTTATCTGTCCATTATTGGCATAACTAAAAGACATTGGACATAGTTGCGGAGAATCCTGATAAATTCCGAGTTGTTGCTCTTGCTGCTGGCTCCAATGTGACCCTTCTAGCTGATCAGGTACAATGATCTTGTGAGTGGCTAGATTCTTCCTTTTCAACCTTTTTTTGAACTTTGAAGAGATAACTATGCACTTATTTGAGCATTATGTTACTATTTGATTTAACAGGTGAAAACATTCAGACCGAAGCTGGTTGCTGTAAGGAACGAGTCATTAGTTGATGAGCTAAAGGAGGCCTTAGCTGATTGTGAAGAGAAGCCAGAAATTATTCCTGGGGAGCAAGGTGTCATAGAGGTAAGACATTTCATATGACTATGATCCTATATGTTTGAATAATTGATCCTTTGCTCTCATTTTCGCAAATGTTCAACTCTTCAATAATAGGTCGCTCGCCACCCAGATGCGGTTACAGTTGTTACGGGGATAGTAGGGTGTGCAGGATTGAAGGTAATTTTCTTTTTTATATTGCATGCTTTTCTTTGTGCTTTCTTTTATATTAGGCGTGAGTATTACAAAAATCGACTGTTGTTTGTCTAGTATTTTCAAGAATTTATTGAGCACATAAACGAAGAGATATGTCCTTGAATGATACGTTCCTAGTGTTATCTCACCAAAACATTAGGCCATCCAGGCATCCATTACATGATTATAAAAACTGTAGAACTGTACCACTCGGAATATAATTCGGACTGTCACTTGGCTACATGAGGCCATGCACAAGTTTTTTAAAGGGAAGTGTATGTTTGAATTGGATGGACTCATGTGGGGCAAACTTTTTTGTTTTGTAGAGTTAATGATTATCTACAAAAAGGTCCTAGCAATTTGAACTATTTTCGGTTGTTAACTTGTTACAGTTACATAGTTATGAGGCATTAGAAAGAAAGTTTGATATACAACAACCTAATTGGTGGTGGTACATATATCCAATATCCTATTCTTATCTTTTTAGAACCATGGTCCATGGCCCCTTTTGTGGATTATACTACAATATCAGGAGACCCATGATGCCTCGATGGTGCTACTTTCAGACTGCATTATCATATCATTATTATGGGTGGATGTAAGCGAATGAAATATAGCCAAATTAAAGGATGCTTGTTGAAGTTCTCTATGAATGCAAACTAAAGTTGGCAAACTAAGACTCCCTTGCCTTATTTTCTTTGTTCCGGCAGCCTACAGTTTCTGCAATTGAAGCTGGGAAAGATATAGCATTGGCAAACAAAGAGACACTTATTGCAGGTGGTCCTTTCGTGCTTCCCCTTGCACACAAACACAAAGTAAAAATACTTCCTGCTGATTCTGAGCACTCTGCAATATTTCAGGTATCACACAAAATGATTACTTGTTACTGCAGTTATTGGTGTAAGGTTGGGATAGTTTGGTATGTACATGGTTGTGGGTGTTGAAACAAACTCTAATATATTGGTGGCTTCATCAGTGAAACTTGAGACATTGTGACAGTATGATTTATGTTGGACCTGCTGGTTATTGTGGTTTAGTTTGCTTATTATCATATGCTGATTTAGAGTTTGCTTCTCCTTTCCTAGTGTATACAAGGCTTGTCTGAAGGAGCACTTCGTCGCATTATTCTGACTGCATCAGGTGGTGCTTTCAGGTAAGTCTACAGTCATATGTGTTATATATGCATGTTGTACTTCTGGAAGCATTGGGCTCGACATCTAATATCAATTGATGATGACAGGGACTGGCCAGTTGACAGGCTGAAAGAAGTAAAAGTTGCTGATGCTTTAAAGCACCCAAACTGGAATATGGGGAAGAAGATCACAGTAGACTCTGCTACCTTATTCAACAAGGTGTTAGGAGTTTCCTGAAAATTTTGGAAATTTACTGAAATCTTTTTCGGTTGTATTAAGCCTTAAAGTGATAACTCGATTCTTACAGGGTTTAGAAGTTATTGAAGCACACTATTTATTTGGTGCCGAATATGATAACATTGAGATTGTGATTCACCCACAGTCTATCATACACTCTATGGTTGAAACCCAGGTGAGTCGTACAATACAGTTATCTGTTTACTAAGAAGCAAATGTATAAGGATTCTGTTCAAATGCACTTCTTCTTAAACTGTAACACATGCATCTGAGCAGAATCTTAGGTTTACGGTTTTTTCCGTGTCTCTTAGGGTATAATATGCTAAACTGTTCCAGTAAGAGTTTACACATACGGTTTATATTATATTTCAGTATTCATGAAGTTCTATTTCCTCAGGATTCATCCGTCTTGGCTCAGTTGGGATGGCCAGATATGCGGTTACCAATCCTATACACCTTATCTTGGCCAGACAGAATCTATTGCTCCGAGGTCACCTGGTCCCGGCTAGATCTTTGCAAGTACAAGCTCTTCCCCTCAACTGCTGTGCTATTTTTGCATTACTACCAACAATTTTGTTCAAGAATGATCTCCAAGAATTTGAGTCTTATTTTCCTGGTTACAGTATCATAAACCGCTGAGATATATGGGTAAGCTTGATAGCTGTGCTTGGTCCTGGGGCACCTGATTCTGCTGCCAGTGTGAGCATTTGTGTGAGTTTGGCATGGATCTGAGTCTGGTTTCAACTTTCATCCAGCAAACAGTATAGCAGCCAGCCAGCCAGCCATCCCTATAATGTTTAAATGTGTGAACCTATCTAACCAAGATCGCATAAAACTACCAAACTTTCACAATACCCTGAACTCAGTCCAAAATGATCTTCTCTGGTATAAAGTTGAACTGTTCTGTTAATCCATTCCTTTGGCTGGTTACCAGTAATGACCAACTAGTTACCGCTGGTACCTGTACCATGCTTAGGTTGTTTGGTATGGGCAACATTTCACGTTAAGGATGTTGAAAGAACAAAGGGTTAAGATATTTAAGTAACAATACCCAATCGAACTTCCCAAATTGTAAGTACTGTACCAGATTAAACTTTTTTCAACACACCAAGGTTTAATTGCAACTGGATAATGCAGGTTGGGTTCATTGACATTTAAAGCTCCTGACAATGTGAAATACCCATCGATGGATCTTGCCTACGCAGCTGGGCGAGCTGGGGGCACCATGACAGGAGTTCTGAGTGCTGCTAATGAGAAGGCTGTGGAGTTGTTCATCGATGAAAAGTATGATTCTTTCTTCGTACTATCACCTTTTTTCTGATTTTGTTTTAGACAAAGCATTGCATAGTGGAGTCCATATTCTGATATGGTTTACGCAACTATGTCCTGCAATTTGTAAGGAGAATTATGTTCTGCTGATTGCAGCAAGGAGATAAAAATACTTTGGTATCAACCAAAGTCCATGTGTATCTATTGCACTTTGGAAAGAGTGAGTTGAAAGGAGAATGTATGTCCTTAAAGCTAAAATTCTCAAGCACTTTTTGAGCCTAGCCTATATGATGGATTATAATAACTCGACAGCATCTTAATTTAAACTAGCATGCCTGATTTAAATATTGTAGCTTAACTAGGGGCTACCTGTTGTTGCAAATACCAAATTGTAGTCGTCTGAAGGTGGAGGAAGTACCACATTGGTGCTCGCTCTGTCAAACGGGGACAATATGTTTTTTTTTTCTGCCAGAAAAAACACTGAATGACTAGCAGAACTTCATTTAGTTCAAGCAGGGAGTAAATGCTCCAAAATGTAATAGAATAGCAAATTTGAACTTGATGTCACTTAATAAGTTCAAACTAGAGAAATTTTGTTTCTGCTGCTATTTCGTTCCAAGCACACATTTTGTTGTTGTCATGTAAACTTACACAGACATATCAACAAGTCACTTGTCCCTTTGTTGTTTCTGCAGGATCGGCTACTTGGACATCTTCAAGGTGGTGGAGCTTACATGCGACGCTCATCAGAATGAGCTGGTAACAAGCCCATCGCTTGAGGAGATCATACATTATGATCTGTGGGCAAGGAAGTACGCAGGCAGCCTACAGCCGTCGTGTGGCCTGAGCCCTGTCCCTGCATAACTAGATATATGCTACGATGACCATGGTGTACAGCGGGAGCTCTACGAAATGAAGTACGGGTAGCTACACGACATGTAGTCCCAGGTCCATGGTCAACTGGTCATTCTGAAGCCAAGCTAGACGCGAGAGGATTCGAGGCCCCACCTAGGTTGCCTTCCTGAATGTAAATCATGTCTTCGCATGAATAAATGGTGTGTGCTCCATATTAATTTTGATGAATCGAGTAGGAAAGAATGGCAAGTCTAGGGAAGAATCAAATGCATTCCTTTCAGCGTGCTCGAAATCTACCGGTCGTTGTTCGTAACAGTTTGGCTTACCAACGGTTATTCGTCAGGGTTTTCGAGAGAACTTCTTCATAAACATGGTTAGGTCAGCTATGACCTCTCTCTCTCTCTCTCTCTCGGTAATCGGCGAGCTATGGAGCAGTATGCTAGCCTGGTCAATCTACAGGATGAACTTCAAGTACGAAGGTCGTAATGAAAATCGAACACCAACCACCAAAGGAATCTTTGCCGTTCATCACCGACACGACACGGAATTCCAGGATAAGGCTTGCGACCAGTGGCGGAGCCAGAATTCCGCTAAGCCTCGGGCCGAAAACTAAGCAGCAATAACTAACGTCAAATTGAACTTCCCTCCTAAAATCGTAGCTACTACTAATTCAACTCGGTCAGGTTGAGATTTCCTCTTCAATTGTACCATAGCATTGATAACAGAACTTGATCAGGTTGTCATCTACTGTTTTTCTTTTTGCTGAGCGTGAGGATATATGCAGATCGGTGAATCCAAATGGTGGGCATGGTCACTTCTGCAGTTGTCCAGGAGACGGTTAACCAGAAACTTTCTAGTATGATGGAGAAGTACGAGGGCAAATCAAACGCAAAGGAGAACGCGGAGAGGCCGGAGATGGTGCACATCATGTTGGAGGCCGCACTCGGGATATCCGAGAAGTGGAAGATGAATGACGCGTCGCCGTTGCTGCGTTGGCAGAGCAAGCTGAACCGTGCTGCCCAGGAGTGCGCAACTGGATGAGCTTTGCCAGATGAGCTTCACTGGGGCGTGTGGTGTGCAACTGGCATCGATGGCTACTATTGGCTAGGACGTGCGGCCGTGCGCAGACCTGAGCTCCTCCAGGACTGGGCTGGGCCGGTCAAGTGAATCCAGAACCAAGCCTCGAGCCCAAATCAGATTAAACAGTAACCTACACTGTTATTTGGGCTAGGCCTCGGGCCCAGGCCCCAGTGGCCCGAGGCCCAGCTCCGCCCCTGCTTGCGACGTTTGATAACAGACAGATACGCTCCAGTACCATTCCGCCAGAATCCGATACCTTACCTCATACTATAATACTAAACATATATATCCACTAAAAAGGTAACCGACCCACGACATTCCGGAGTTCGATTCCATATCGAAACACAAGACTAGAAGGCGACACGTGGATTAAAAAGACAAGGTAAAAGCATCCAAACAAACCAAACTTTAATAAGCAAGACCCGTCATCAGATATGGTACCAGTACCACAGCACAAGGCAAATGGAGTGAGTAATCCCTGAATACAATAGCAAGCTCATCTGTGCAGAACCACTGGCACTGAACATTAATAAGCAAGACCCATCATATGATATCCTCACTACAAATCATCCAAACACAATCCCACGATGGAAGTACTACCCATGACATGCAAACGTTCAAAGTAGATAAAAGATGTTGCCGTTGACAGATGATAAGACTTGGGTTTCTACTGCAGCAAGAAACGAGCTCCAATAGCAGACGATGCCTAGTGGCCATATTTCTGAAACTCCCATTCACTGTTATCTGCAAGATGGAACAAGAAAGCTTGGTCAGCATGCAAATGCCAACAAAATGAACTTCAAGGCCCAACCACACACAAGAACTGCGACTACCTAATGGGCACACTTGGCGAGTCTTCAGCCACCTGCTGATGCAATGGAAGTGAAAAGCATGATTACAGACACCTGCAGTAAGTAAAAGCAAATCATGTTAGACAACTGTTCAACCAAGCCAAAAAAATCATATACTGAAATACCAAGCAAGATACATCATTTGTGACTGGGATAAAAAGGAAGCACCATATGAAAGAATAAAGCACGCCACGAATACATAATATGTCTAAAGACTAAAATTAACTTAACCCATATGTTAGATACTCATTTTATAACCAACAGTTTCTTATATTTATTACAGACATATTCGTTTATGGAGGAGAGATTTTCCTACAACCTAGTGAGATATATGTCATATGGCTGGTGAATTTACTCCCAAGTCCCAACAAAATATCAATGATAAAAAAAAAACTAAGAATTGACGATTTCATCAAATATTAAACATTTAAATTAACCACACCTTCCCTTCATGATTATTTCGAGGCAAAAATTACATGACCAGATATAGCCTCAACAAAATCTGATCTCAGAAGTCCCATCAATTGCTAAAGAGACAATACATTGCAATTATGAACTAACACATGATCCAAGATGTTCCAATGTCTATTAATTTGTTAAGGGCAAACATATCAGTATATGACAGCTTTAGAATCCCCATGATGACAGCTCTATTCTGGAGCTATTGGTACAGGTGTACGATCACTTTGTGTTTTTCATTTTCCTCAACCCAACAATAACGATCATCATTTCCAACTGTAAACATTGGTGTACTAAATTTCTATTATTAACACTGTAATATGTGAGCATGCGACTAAGGTTCACTAGAGGGCAGATCAGGCAAGTCATTCAAAGTGGAACATGGAAATGATGTATAAAACATTGCTTCAGAAGCATGACTATAAGCAGTATACAGCTCTAGGAAGACCATATGTAGGGCCACCTTTTTCTAGCGTAAATTTCACCTGTTTTGACAATCATGCGATGTGAGCCTGATACTATACAGCACACGTTGGGTACTGGGTACAACATATTGGAAAATAGGCCATACCTATGACAATATGCCAATAAGAATGGTTCAATTTGCATATTTACTGCTAAGTTGAATTCTCTTTCAACAGATAAGCATACACTTCACCATTAAGTCTGCTTTGCACCAACAACAGATGTACCTATGCTACCTGGTATCCTACGTTTGAAGGACTGGAGTAATCTAAGCTTTATATGATGAGCTTATCAGCAGAATAAGTTTGTTCTCAAGAGGTAACTCTGAATGTCAAATAAAATAAAGTTCAGAAATACACTATAATCATATCCTGGAAGAGCCACTCAGATGCAAGGGCCATGGGGATACAACTCTGGCTTTAATGGAGAGTAAAACATATTGCTCCAGCAGCACAATAGCAAAGTACACAACTTTATTTTCCATATGGAAGCACACAACCTCATGTAATAAGCTCATCAGAAAAAGAAGCGCAAAACATCACTAGTTAAAAAGAGTTACAATCTTGGTTCACCGACTGGAACAATACACCGACCCGTAGTCACGAGCTACATATCAATTAAGAGTACTAGGACCTGGAAACCTTGTGCAAGTAGTGTAATATAGTTCACAACGATTTCATCCAGATGAAGAGACACGGATAGATAAATTAAGCACGCAGAAAACGAAAAAGAAGAAGCATATACTAATAAAGAGAGGAGATAGATAAGAGAAGTGATTGGAATCGTACCCCAAGCGACAGTGCACTCCTCGCTGGTGGCGCTGGCCTGGTTTGCCTGGCACTCGATGCCTATAGTCAACGAACCAACTCGCTCAAACTCTAGTCGTAGATCGATAATCCAAACCCTAACCAAAACTGAACCGGAAGCGAAACTTACATAGATCCATGATGTGGTTGCGGCAGATGGCGCAGTTGTCGACGACGATATCTGCACGAGCGCGAGGGCAAGCCAAATCGAGAATCAGATGTGATGGGCACAGCTCATCTAGGGTTAGGGCGGAGATATGGATGGATAGATATGCGCACCCCATGCCCAGAGCGCGACGGCGTTCCACTTCTTGATCTCGAAGCGCTTGTTGGGCTTGCGGGAGGAGGAGGGCCCGGCGGCGGAGGAGCCCTCGTCGCCGGGGGCGGGAGGCGGCGGCGCGTTGATGTCGGTCTCCATGGCGGCCATCGTGCCTGGATCGATCTCCTCTCTCTCTAGGGAGTTGGGTTCGCCTCGGACTGGGGTGATTTGTGAATTTTTCGGGAGTCGAGGGGCCTTTATGTCAAAGTGGCCAGCGTACGTGTTAATGTGTTATGTTTCCTCGGGGAAAAAAAATTCATATTTAGTTAGAGCCTGGCTTAATTTTTTATCGAGTGTAATACCGGAGTAAAACACATCCCTTATCTCTTGAATCTTGATACCGTTTAATTTTAGCCACCTCAAGCTGATAAACTATAGTTTTGATCAATATTAACCGGGCGTGTCATGAGCTCTACTTCTTCCTTAAATGGTGACATACAGAGACTGAGCTGTAGTTTAGTTGGCAAGGCTGCCATCACACATTCGGGTTCGAACCATGCGTGCATTTGACATGTGTAGGTTCGAATCATGTTTGCATTTGACATAGACGGTCACCAAATAAATCAAATACACACATGCATACGCGTTTAGTGAAACAGCATGTTTCCACGTTACGAAGGTATTAGAGTCTCTAATTAATTACTTAAACATATGATATGTGTGTGGTATGTACGTCTCCCTAGTAAAAAAAAATGGCCACATGCAGGCAGATTGGCTCTGCTCGATTAATCCGCAGCTGCTGCCTGCTTTCCGGAAAAAAAAGAGGGATATCTCTGTTCCCGACAAATGCCAATCATGGGTTATTTACTTCCTTCCATCACAGAGAAACTAATAAATCTAAGAGTTTGTTTGGTTAGTAAGATTAGATTGAATGAGATGAGATGATCCTATATCATTTAGTTTTATTGTTTTGAATGAATGAAATGATTTAACATCTATAGAAAATATTTCTCAAATTTATATTCTACTATCTAGGACAAGATGGTTCTATTCAAACAACTAAACGTATGAATGATTTTATTCTTAAACCATCTCATACATGTACCACTTGATACAAACAACGAAACACACCCTAAGTGAGGGACTCAGAAGCTGTAGTGTACATGGATACAACAAATGTCGGGACGGACGGGGCCCTTTATATACCCGTTAGAGTGCAATGCCTTACATATATGTACACTGCACCGTCACGCACCTACAAACTAAACAAAACTACTGCCAAGCAGTGGCAGCAGGCAACAACTTCATACAAGTAGCCCCCTGAATTCCAAAATGGGACACCATAGTGTCAGGAGGACACCATGATTTCAAATGCACAAATCTAGGCCAAATTCGGGTGTATTTTTCAAAAATTTCAGTTTAGTGTATATACCTATCTATAACAATTCAAATGGTACACATTCGTTTGAAAAAATATACTCGAATTCAAAAATTTTGAACGAATTTAGATCTCATGCTTTGTTGATTTATATATATAATCATCATATACCTACAACCAAACTACCATAAAAAAACGACTCCAGTTTTCGTTTGAACTGGTTAGTAAACTAGTTAAACTCGACATCCAACAAATTTAAACTTTTTTGCACATGATACATAGGGAAAAATACTTTTTTTGATCATGGTACCCAGGATATATATACACATATACATAGAGAGCTATGGCCCTGTTTGATGACGACTTGCTTCCCCTTCCGCTAGTCCCATGCCATGCCTTGCAAGTTGGAACAGCTAGCTATGTTAGAATTAAGCTAGACTGCTACTGATGAGGCACCCCTGTGGGCCGAGGGGGTAAGGTTCCATCTATTTTCATGGTGCTTACAACCAAGCTCCCCACCCTGGAAACATTTGGCACAACCGGTCAACATCTACTGCATCCTGTATGAGCTGTTGGACCTAAAGGCAAACATAAAAGAAAAAAAATATTAAGTGATTTGCATGGATAAAGTGCAAACATCTTAACAGTTTTCTTCATTGCTTTTCTTCTTCAGGTTCAGTTTTTCACAAGCGTTGGCATCACCAAGAGGGTCATTTACCTGGCCCTGTGCGCTTCTCATTTCACCATCCTCATATCCATCCAACTTCTGTTTAACACGGAGTATAGCACGGGCTGCATCCTTGTTGCCCTCATAAGCGTCTTGGGAGTCGTCCAAGCATGAGTCACTGTCATCAGTTTCCTGCAAAAGCATATGTTAGCTTAAATTTCAGAATTCAACGTCTTTCCAAGCTAAAAATAGAATGTTGTGAGTTTAAACTAGGATTGGTTATAGCAGCCAATATAACGGTGGAAGTGGTGCTCCAAGCTGTAGTCGCAAAATTTACCAGAGGTATATATGCTTGTTATGCTTGTAGTTTGATGTGACATTTATTCCATGTTATTTTGATACTAGAAAGGAATTATAAATAAACTTACATAACACAAAATTTGAGCTTTTAGATTTGATACAAGAATACATCGTTTAGTTACCTTTTGACGCTGTAAAGCTTTCAGTGGTGAAAGGGCCCATTTATATAGAGGATCATGGATGAAGACCTGACATATTAGATCCATTATCAGGAGAGGTAGAAATACTGACGCCTCTTGAATTTACGAAAAACCTTTTGATAACAGACATACTTCAATAATGGTGAGCAATGCCTCTTTGTTTGCCCTCATGACAGAAAGAGTTTTCTCACAACATCTTCTAAATACACCTTCAATGCCAGTAACACCCATGCCATCTATAATGTCCCTCGTCAGCCGAAATGGAACCTATGAGTATATGTATAAACTAAATTCAGGTTGTTAAAAAAGAAAAATAAAAGGCAAAAGAACCTGCATACAATGGAATTAACTAGCTAACATTATTCAAATTCAGGAATAGACAATATGATGCTTCAATCACATACCCGTTCAGGCGTTTTAAGCATGAGACCTTGTTCAAATGCAACACCAAGATCAATATGTACAACCTCAGCTGTGTCTTGATCAATGAGAATATTCATGGAATGACGATCTCCAAGACCCACAATATATCCTACCTGAACCGACAAAATTAATAGCCAACATGTTAATTAACTGAATGCATTCTTCAGTAATCAGTATAGACCCAGACAAATGAGTTCAGTTACATGTTGATTAACTAAAATAAATTACCATTGAACTTGCTGCCACACTTCTTGTGTAAGCAAGTCTACTTTGGAACCAATCTGCAGGCTGCAAGAATCTCTCAAGAAAGAAGTGGTGCATCACTGGCCTGGTTATTACAGGACAAGGGAAAAGAGATAAGTAAGCAAAATAAAAAGATTGCTTTTTCTGCATTCTTGAATCTGTTTACATATTTGATCTATCAGAAAATGAAAATAAGAGATCAACAAAAGACCTAAAGTTGTTGCAGACTTTGAGAAACGCCCTCCTCTTGTCTTTTTCCTACAAAACATAAATGCTTTCAACGTGGACATACACATCATGGTTCACTATAAAATATAAAAATAAAAGCTCCACATATGAACATACACTCATCATGTAGTTTCTGCATTGAAGAAATGTCCAGTCTCCAGTTCCATATCGTCCATGTGCACCACCACTTCTAGTGCTGTATGTACAAACCAATGAAATGAAGTAAATATAAAGCATTCAGAATGTAATTTACATATAATAACTGGAATCATGCAAGCAAAGTACCTCCCTAAGAGATATTCACCAAGCGGAACAGTCCCATTTACCCATTCAACAACACCAGCACTTGGGGTGAAGGGAACAACCTAAGTTAGATAAAAAAGTGGTTCAAAATTTGTCGCAAATTGCAAAATGGGGATGATGAAAATTTAAGACGGATATGAAATATTGAAGAACAGATGAAAAAAGATGAAGATCTGACTAAAATTTATGGCGTTCATTGTACCTTGTATGTACGGATTCTCAATCTCCTTTCAGAAGTATCTCTGTGATTTTGCAAGAACATATTTACCAAACTGAAAAATTGCTCCATCACCTGCAAATTTACACAAGACAACACTATTCACTCATCCCGAAGATATGATATTGCAGAAAATATATTCTCATATGCTAGCAACATGCAGCTGAAACTCTCTCCTAATTCAACTCAATTGGCATTATCAGACATCATTTTTTGACAGAACATTACCAAATAGCATTAATTGGCAGGGCAGGCTAACTATACTTAATATAATTAAATCTTCAGTTTGGCTGAGAGCTAAAAACATGAGACTAGTATATATGAATATACCTAGCCATAAAATCCATCATTCTATACCCAATGTCTTTAGTAACACTGTATACAGACTATGATATAATGTAAAAACATACTGTTAGATATAATCTCAAATCGTGCTGCTTTTTCCCCTAATTAAAGCATAACTTATTTTGGGTAAAAACTAGTGTTCTAAATTGTGGTTAAACATTAGCAAGTCAACTGTTTCATTAATACTAATTGCACTGGTTGTTACTAGCAATTTGGTATATACTGGTTGCTTCTGTGCCAATGTTTGTCCTAATCTTGCAAATGAAGACAACAATATGTGTGGCAGTAGTGGTACACAACTACACAAACGGAATCATGGTATATAGTATTGTAACACCTTAGCCCAAATTGCGCCAATGATTGGGTTTCTTTCCTAGTCTACCTCAACCTCTTTGGCACAAAAGGCTTGGTTGTTGTTGTTGTCCTAGCCCACCGTGAGGCGGATCCACATATGCATAACACTTCTCTTACACTTTCGTCTCGCTTCGTGTAAAAGTGTTAACCCGGAGGTGCTATATTTAAACCCAATAAGTATATAATGCTACTATAACTCACTTTAGACAAGCAATACAGAACTAATCACATCACTGCTCCATATGGCCCACATGAGCCTACACACTAACGGGCCGGGGTATTACATTCAATCCCCCCAATGGCTGACGCTCTCGGCAGCACACCGTATACATACAAATACCTAGAACCACCCCTCGGTACACGTCCGTGCGTCCAATGCAAGCACATGTGCCATATCGTGTGGCCACTCTGGGCCCACACACGCCATGCACTATATGACCACACCCATGTCTCACACGCGACTGTGCAACGAAGGTTGATGCTCTGATACCATCCATAACACCTTGGCCTAGATTTCACTCAATATCCTAGTCCACCGTGGGGCGGACCCGCGCATGCATAGCACCCCACTTATACTTTCGTCCTCGCTTCGTGTAAAAGGGTTAAACCAGAGATGCTATGTTGGACCCAACAAGCATTATATACTACTACAACTCACTTTAGACAAACAATATGGAACTAATCCCATCACCGCTCTACATGGCCCATATGAGCCTACATACTAACAGGCCGGGGTATTACAATATTGTTGTACACCACTTTGATGTAAGGTTGAATGAGCAACTACACACTTCACAGGCTTTGAGTAAAAAATAAAAAGTGCAGCTAAAGCTTTCGTGGTATTTAGAACTTGGTAGCTGTCAAACCCTATATGCCAAATGATGTAGACAATCTCATCCTTAAAATGAAAAAGAAGAACATACAGCATCTTGTCGCAGGTCATCATTTCCAGATTTTGCAAGTTGGCGGTATTTGTTACCATCCGAGCCAATACATTCAATAACTTTGGGAAAATTAATTCCATTCATTATCCTGCCATGAAGGAAGACTTCCAACAGTCAACAAAGATAAAAAAAATCGATCTTCAGTGACAAATAATGCGTAAAACTAAAGCCAATTTACATAATAGAATTCGCCAGTCCATTGAAATGTGGAAAGGAACCCTCTTCATACTGACAATTAGGGTCAACTGGAATAGTTGCAGTCACAACAGGAACCTGATGAAGCCAAAAAAAAAAGGGCAGAGTAATGAAATTTCCATAAATTATTTGATATGACCAGCACTATAATTAATCTAAACAACATGGAATGAAGGGAAGAAAAGAAAACAAAGACCATATGCTTCAAAATTATTGTGAATAATATAAAGGAAACTTTCTTAGCTTTTCGAATCAAAGATACTAAAACTTTAGAAGTCAGAAGAACAAAGCAATTTAGTTCTTCCAAGTTATTACTCAACCAAATTTGATAGGTTCTAGCAAGCACTACCCCCTAGCAAAAACTTGTTTTATTTCCCAATGCTAGATTTTTTTTTCCGGCTGGAAGTAAATTTCATTAAAAATCCACTTACAAGTTCAAGCTGACAAATGCTGCGGATCTCCCTAGGTAGTGGGATTTTTTTGTTAGTGTCCTGACAAAAAAGATAGATGAAAATAATATATTAACATGGAGAATATTGATAAAAATCCCTTACAAGTCGCTGTTTGAAAAGGTGACTAACCTCCTTCTTGGTCTCTAGTTCAGCTAACTTAATGTAAATCTCAACCATTTGTTTCATCTACAAGGTGCAAAATGAACATAATAAAGAACATCTTACAACAGCAAATGCATTCAACCTGCTTCACGGATAAACATCCCAATAAAATGGTCACTGTAAGAAGTGGCAAACCTGATGAATCAAAGCTCCATGACAAGAACATAGCTCCTTTAATAGATTTTCAGCAGCAAGCTTCTTATCCATATCTACAACAAAAGAGCTTCTACTCCTTTGCTTGTCTTTGACGCGGTCACCATTTGCTAGAGCAAAAAGCTGAGGATAAAAGAATCACGCAACATACTTAAAATACCAAAGGGCTAGTTCTTAATTATACAAAATGGCATTAAAGAATATGAAGATATCTAAAGATGTACCAGAGTTGCTACATATATTAACTAGACTAACTGGTGAAAATTGTGTTGGATCTAAGTGCGTGTACTGAGATGGGTGCTTTGATCATTTCAATCAAGCCTGGACGCATTTATGACTCCCTCTCCTTGTCCCTTGTAAGTATTTTCGAATCTAATTCAACCACGTCTGATGTATGGATTAGTGTGTTCAATTGTTCCTTCAGTTTTCTCCCATCATTACTCATAAACAAATAGTCTACAAGTGATCAGAAATGTTTGAAGGATCCATCTGAGTGCCCAAGTTTGGCAGACTATATTTACTTTTAGTATTAGTTGTTACATTACTAACCATGTTATCAGATTGTTACAGGCATTCTGCTGACTAGCTCAACATCACGACAATAAGAACAATATGAAAAATATGGAGTATAATTTGATCATAATTCTTCCCATATATAAAAAATGTGCAACTTTAATACCTGAAATATTGTATGATATGGATGATCAATCGCCATTTTCTTCAGGAGAGAAGCTAATGCATTCTGCTAGGGAAAACAACGGCGTTACTTGAGAGGTTCGTATTTACCCACAGAAAAAAAGTTCCCAATGAAATGTATACCTGGAAGTTTGTTGACCCCTGAGCATCTTTTGAGCTTCCAAGTCTAGAAGCAATTTGATAGACCAATGGTATGAACTTGTAGGTTTGGACCTATAGAACCAAAAGGAAAGTTCTTTTACCATGAAACTGACCAAAAGGACCACGGGAATTAAGAGATGAAACTCAAAAGATGACCTCTTTTGTTGTTTTAATCATTGCTTTCACAACTTGCTCTCTTGAGAAAAGACTAAACCACAATGAGACCATCCGGAAAACCTGAATATAAAATATTTAGCACTGCTATAAACAGCAGCAACATTAAGAACACAACAAACAACTGAAGGTAAAGAGTTTTATTAGTATCAAGTATATTGCGACTGAAACAAGACTGTTCACAACAAAAATATAATCGTGTTGACATAAAACCAACAATGAACAATAGCAACGATATGGAAGAAATGATACCATGAGAATTCCACTCAATACACCATAAAGAAAATAAATAATAGAGAAATAAGGCATTGTGCTATTGTAAAAAGGTGCACTTTTCAAAATACAACAACAACAACAACAACAACCAAGCCTTTTGTCCAAAACAAGTAGGGTAGGCTAGAAATGAAACCCAATCAAAGTCAAAAGACCCTTCAACCTTCAATCTTAGGTCATGGTTCCGATACGTAAATCACTAACTTCCATGCACACCAACTCTTTGGATATATTCCAAGCCCTTAAGTCTCTTTTAACTACTTCCCAGGTCAGTCTCGATCGACCTCTGCCTCTTCTTATGCTTTCGAGACAGCTTAAAAATTCACTACGCACTGGTGCCTCAGAAGGCCTCCGTTGGAGATGTCTAAACCATCTCAAACGATGTTGGACAAGCTTTTCTTCAATTGGTGCTACCCCAACCCTATCACGTATATCATCATTGCATATTCGAACTCGTCTTGTATGACCTCAGATCCACCGCAGCATCTGCATCTCTGCTACACTCATCTTCTGTACATGTTGTCTTTTTGTCGCCCAACGTTCTGCTCCATACAACATCGCATGTCTGATCACTATCTTACAGAACTTACCCTTTAACTTTTGAGGGACTTTTTCTATCACATAGGACACCAGATGCTTGGTGCTATTTCACCCACCCCGCTCGTATACTGTAACTCACATCTTCATCAATCTCACAATCATTTTGTACCATTGATCCCAAATATCAAAATGTTTTCTTCCTGAACACTAATTTTCTATCCAGACTAACATCTCCGTCATCTGCCATAGCAACGCTGAAAACACACCTTATATACTCAATTTTGGTCCTACTAAGTGTAAAGCCCTTCGATTCTAATGTCTTTCTCCACAACTCTAGTTTCCTATCAACACCTACCCTACTCTCATCAATTAGCACATCATTAGCAAAAAGCATACACCAAGGAATCTCTCTTGTATGTCTTGCGTGACTTTGTCCATCACTAGGCAAAAATGCAAGGGCTTAATGCTGACCCTTGATGTAGTCATATCTTAATAGGAAAGTCATTGGTATAGCTATCACATGTTTTAACATTAGTCCCAACATCGTCATACATATCCTTGATTAGGGTAAGGTACTTTTTTGGGACTTTTTTCTTTTCAAGCGCCCACCACCCGACCTTTCTAGGCACACTATCATAAGCTTTCTCCAAGTCAATAAAACACCATGTGTAGATCCTTTTCCTCCCTATAACTCTCCATCAATTGTCGTGTCAAGAAGAACGCCTCCATGGTCAACCTCCCAGGCATAAAACCAAATTGGTTTTTCGTCACGCTAGCCACTCTTCTTAAACAACACACAAATCACTCGCTCCCAAATCTACATTGTGTGGCTCATGAGCTTAATTCCCTCGTAATTAATACAACTTTGATTGTCTCCTTCATTCTTGAAAATTGGCACTAATGTGCTTCTCCGCCACTCATCAGGCATCTTGTTCAACCTAAAAATGCTATTAAAAAACTTAGTTAACCAAACGATCGCCACATCTCCAAGGCATTTCTACACCTCGATAGGAATGCTATCAGGTCCAAATACCCTTCTTTCATCCTTTTAAGGCCTCTCATACTCTAGACTCTTGAATTTTTCGAACGAACTGCCTATTAGTGTCGTGAAAAGCATCATCTAGTTCAATCATACTACCCCCATTGTCTCTGTTGTACAACTTGTCGAAGTAGTCTCTCCACCTATTCTTGGTCTCGTCGTCTTTCACCAGAAGTCTATTTGTCGTCTTTGATGCTGTTGAAGTATAAGTGAATTGTCTACCTTTCCTCATCAGCTTAAGCTTTTGGGTGAACTTGTTGGTGCATGCAACTCAATATGGTATCAGAGCCTGTACGTGAGGGGGGGTGTTGACTTATAAGTGAATTGCTCACCTTTCCTCATAAGCTTAAGCTTTTGGGTGAAATGGCTGGTGCATGCAACTAAATATGGTATCAGAGCCAAGAGGTCTCGAGTTCAAGACCCAGTTGACGCAATTAAAAAAAATTGTAGTCCACTTCTATTCCACGTCCTAGGCCTGAGGGAGCCCGTACGTGAGGGGGAGTGTTGAAGTATAAGTGAATTGTCTACCTTTCCTCATCAGCTTAAACTTTTGGGTGAACTGGTTGGTGCATGCAACTCAATAGATGCATTTAACTTTGATGAAATCTCGTCTTCCTTTCTCAAAGTTTAGCCATCTTGTAGATGTCCTTCTCGCACTCCTTTGTATTTAGCTTCTGATAAAGACCCTCATAAGCCTTGCCCCGTACTTCACTCACCGCTTTCTTTGCGTTCTTTTCTGTTGCTTTGTACTTCTATACGTTGACATCGCTCTTATCATGTTGCATGTGCTTGTAGCATGCCTTCTCGATAGCCTTTTGCACTTCCTCGTTCCACCACCAAGTGTCTTTAGGTTCGCATCTAGCCCCTCGGCTCACTCCACACACCTTCGTAGTTACCTTCCTAATGCAAATTACCATCTCCATCCACGTATTATGACCATCTCCAGCCACCTTCCTTAAATGCCCGTGAGGTGTTCCCTTTGAGTTTCCATCACTTCGTCCTCGTGACTCTGACTTATGTTGTGGAACAACACACTCTCCAGGTATAACCTTACAATCTATGCAGGCTTGTTTGTCCTCCTTCCTACAAAGGGCAAAATTGATTTGGCTGGAATGCTGACTATTGCGAAAGGTAACTAAATGGGATTCTCTTTCTGAGGGTGTTAGCTATCATGAGGTCATAAGCTACGGCAAATTTCAAGATATCTTCTCCTTGGTTTCTATCCCCATAACGAAAACCCCATGCACCCTCTCAAATCCCCTACTAGTTGTACCAACACGACCATTGAAATCGTCTCCTAACAAAAGCTTCTCACTACTAGGCACATTTCTAACCAAGTCATCTAGATCTTCCCAAAAAATGCCTCTTAATGGCCTTACTCAAACCTACTTATAGAGCATAAGCACTAATAACGTTCAAAACCAAGTCACCAATGACTAGCTTGACTAGGATAATCCTATCCCCTTGTCGCCTCACATCGACAACTCCGCTCTTGAGGCTCTTATCAATTAAGATGCCTACTCCATTCTTATTCCGTTCTATTCCAGAATACCTCAACTAGAAGCTAGTATTCTCCACCTCCTTCACCTTCTGACTCGTCCATTTGGTTTCTTGAATACACAAGATATTTACATGTCTCTTAATCGCCGTCATAGTTGTCACGATAGTCCGGCTAGGCGTGGCGAGCCCAGACTGCCTGGACGCCTAGGCGCCCGCCTAGGCGATGATTAGACGATGAAAATAATAAATAATATCTCATATGACATGAAATTAAGTCAGAAATGAAGCAAAAGATGTGTAATCTTCAGTAAGCATCTAGCATCAGCATCAGTAAGCATCAGGCATCAGCCATCAAGCATCAGTAAGTATCAAGCATCAGCATTCATCAGTAAGCATAAGCAATTCAGCATTCATCAGTAAGCATTGGTTTATCAGTAAGCACGAAGGGTAAGAGCATTCATCACTCATTAGTAAGCATGAAGGGTAAGCATTTAGCAAGCATCGACAGCAGTAGTACAACTACACCAGTTCATCAGTAATACACCAAAGCAGCACTAGTACAACTACACCAAAGCAGAGGGGGAGACGAGGAGGTCCGACGGCGACACAACGGGGGAGGCGAGGAACACAGGCGCAGAGGGGAAGGCGAGGGCGCAGATCGGGAAGGGGGAACTCACCGACAGTGACGCAGAGGAGGTTCGGCGGCGGCACGGATGGCAGAGCTCGTCTCCTCTCCTCTTTGCGCGGACGGAGGCTAGGGTTACCCGGTGGCCGGTTTGCTCTCCGCCCGTGCGTACTCAAAGCCTTATCCACGTCCTCACCACCTCGGCGCGCGCTCAGCTCCAACCGCCGCGACGCCCAGTTGTTGTTCTCCTCACTTGGACGCTTGGGCGGGCGCCTAACTAGCTCCAGTCGAGGCGGCCGGCCCAAGCGTCCTCCTCCAGCTGACTGGACGACTAGGCATCGCCTTGATAACTATGATCGCCGTATCTCTCTTATCTTACATGTTAGGGACCCTACTGAAAGCATCTAGGCACCCATAGTGTTTTGGTTTTGATAATTAATGACAACTTTGTTATATGATCTAATACTTTTCTTGAGAATATTGAAAGTAGGTCAATTCCAAGATTGATGACCATGGAAATATCAAGGAAGGTACAAATCAATTGTCAATATGTCAAGATCACGAAAAGGTAAATTTATAAGGATCTCTTCTAGTCTTTTGTCGATCTTGGTGTTTGGAAGAAAGATCGGTCTGCTAGAATTAGAGCCGTACTATAAAGAGGGATCTTGACGCTTATCTTGATGTCATTTTGGGTTTAAAGGCTCAAATTGCATATTCATATGAATGATTGGAAATATATGTGTTCCTAAATAGAAAATCTTTTAAAACAAATCAAGTCTCTGGAAATCGGTTATCACGCCATGGCGCAGCGGTGCTACAGTCTTGTGATAGCACCGCTCAACAGAGCGGTGTGAAAATTCCAGAGAAGTTCTTTTCTGGGTTCTGGTAGCCCGGTGCTACCGCTTATGGGAACCCGGTGCTACCGGATTATCGGTAGCACCGGACATGAACCCGGTGTGGAAATTCCAGAGAAGGCCTTTTTTTTGGGCGTTTTGTAGCTCGGTGCTACCGCCCATGGCAGCCCGGTGCTATCGGGCTAGCGGTATCACCGGACATTACCCCGGTGTAAAAATTACAGAGGGGTGTTGTCGGGATTGGGCGACTGGCGCGCGCCCCCGACGCGTGGCGTTCCTCCGTGCAGGGGATTGTTCCTAAGCCAGCAAAGACGCGTCTCGGTCTACCATCCGGGCGCCGAGCGGATTGTTACGGTCGGATCCGACCAAAGGTCTCAAGAGGCCACCGGGACCCTTCCGAGCTCTTGGCGACACGGCGGGCGGGCTCCCGACCTCCGCGTGGGACGGGTCGCCCGACCCGACCGAGCCGGCTCCGACCTCCGCGTGGGGACGGGTCCCCGACCCGACCGAGCGGGCTCCCGACCTCCGCGGCGGGACGGGTCCCCGACCATTCCAAGACAACCTGCCAGGGCGCGTGTCGAAGCCTCCACCACCAATGACCACGTACTCACACCGAACGGGTCAATCGAAGTGACTATACAAGGCGGTGGCTCCTTCCCTAGAAGGTTTAATGGTAGCCAAGTCATGCTCCCGATCCATCACCGGTCACATGCGAGACGAAGACACGCTCTCCCGAGGCAACACCCACGTCGACGCAAAGAACGTCAACACTGTAACGTTCGCAGAGGCGGTCACGCCGTTTCGGAAACACCTAACCGCATACGACCAACTAAAGCTACCGACCCAGCATGGGCAAGGCGAGGCGATGATCGGTCCAGTGAGCGAAGGACCGAAGCTCCTAGTGTAGGTCATCTCGCCCTCTCCCAATTCTCGATGTAAACCGCCTTCCTTTCGTATAAAGGAGGCGGGAGCCCCGTAGAAGGGGATCGCGATGGAAGCCATCTCGCTAAGCCATTAACACCTCGCTTGTAAACTTTGTGCGCCACCACATCAAGAGAATACAACGCCACCACACGAATCGGAGTATGGGTTGGCCGAACGATATAAACCTTGTGTCTCTGTTTGGTTGCTGAGTTCCCCGCTTAGTGCGCCCGCCGAGGGTGCCTCCCGGACGAACAAGCTACGGGCCTTGCCTCCGTCACGATCCTTCCTCTCTTTCTTTGCGGTCGACGGTCCCGATCGTCGGCGGCGGCGCCAGCCGTGGGGCGAAGTTTCTTCGTCAAAGTTCGTCATCTTGGCGACTCAACACCTCGGCTCCACTACCATCATGTCGCGAACGGCGAGCTTGGGCTCGGACCGCGCCCGAGTGCCAAGGCTCACATCCATGCTCGCCATCCTTGCCGCCATGAACGCCATGCCTTCGCGGCCGACGGACGTGAGGCAACCACAGGCGGACGGCGGTGGCTCGAAACCCTCGGGAAGCGCGTCGGCTCGCCAGTCGCCATCGACCAAGCCATCACGCCATTCGGCGAGAGGCGTCGTGCGACCGCTCGGTCCGGCTCGGCCCGCTTCGGCCGGCTCGGCCTCTTCCGACGGTTCTGGCGAAGAGCTCAACAAAGCGGCCGACGGCGTCACACCCGGCGGCAAGCAAGCTCTCGGGCTCGAGTCTGCGCCGTGGCGGCCGCCCCCATCCGCGTGATCGCCGGTCGCTTCACCGGCAGGATCCCCGCCTCGCGCCCAGCGCCATCTTCACCGCCCCAGCGGGGAGGCGGCGTGCGCTTCGCCCGTCGCCGGTAGCGTAATAGCGATGCTCGCCGGACGGTAGTACTTCCGAAGTCCCTCTCGGACGTCCATCTCGGCGAAGAAGACTCCGTAACCACTTGCGACACCACCGCGGCGCTCCGTCGACCATCACGGTCGACGCGAAGTCTTGCCGCCGCTTCGAGTTCTCCTGTCGGTGGTGGCGACTCACGCTTAGCAATGGTGGCGATGACCTCCGACCCACGGTGCCCGGCGTACTCGTGCGATCTCCGTCGGTCTGTTGGCGCCGCCGTTTAAGCCGGCGATGATGGAAGCGGTTCGACGGGATCAAGAATCCCGCGAATTCCTCTCCATCTACTCCGCGCCATCTGGCGGCCGGAGGACGAGGCAGTAATGGCCAACTACCTCCCATCGCTACGGGCGGCGCCGCCGCGCAGCTCTTGACCAGCGTCCGGCACCTTCCGGTCGTGGCGCCACCGGTGAGCGCTCTCACTCCAACTTCCGAGTTGCTACGAGCGGCACAGGCGGGAGAGGACTGGGCCGTGTTATCGAGGAAAGGAACATCTGCGGGACTTCGTGCGGCGGTTCACCCGCGTGCGGCTTCGATCCCAATGTTTCGGATTTAAACCGTCATCAAGGCCTTCAAGTTTGGCGTCCGAGGCGGACGCCTTACGGAGGATCTCGAGATTGCCACAAGACTCACCGTCGACAAACTATTCCGCATGGATCGGCGTGCAGCGCGGACGCGGACGATCTTTGTCATTTGGAAGCAAGACTATGGCCGGGCAAGCTCGGCCTCGCCCGCAAACGAGGCCATCCGACGCTAAGGAAGGAGACCCGGCCCGCGACAAAAAGCGGGGGAAAAGACCGCGGCGTCGAGGCGGCGGCTCGCCTAGTCGCCACGATCGACGACAAACATGAAGGGCGGGACGCGCCCGGCCCGACCGCCGCCCCGACCTCGTGAGAACCATCCGCGGCCGCGCAGTGAGGCTGCGCAGGCCCAACCGGGGCAAGGTCGAGGACCCCTCACGCAAAGCGTTCGAGCTTGGGGCAACGAGGAACAACCCGGCCGGCGCTAACAAGTTTTGCCTGTTCCACAAGATCCACGGCCATGACTGCGAGTGCGCAGGACATGGTATTCAAGATGGACGCCTTTATAAAGGGATCGGGAAATGCCCTCGCTACAAAAAGGCGATGGCGGCGGGAGGAATCAACGCGGCCGTGCCCAAGCGGGCCTCGACACAGAATTCAACAGGCGGCCGCCGTGTGGACATGATCTTGGTGGTTCCTCTGCATACCGATCTCGGCGCGAGCTGAAGGACGCCGCGCACGCCGTTTATCAAGCCACCGCCGGGAAGCCCGCCGACCAACCCTGCAGATGGGGCGTCGTCCCCATCACCTTTTCCAGGGCGCCCCACGGGATGTCCCGGATTTCAAAGCTGCTCGTCGTCGCCCGACCATAAGCAACGCCGTCGTTGGCGGGTCATGGTCGACGAGGCGATTCTCAACTTACTCCTAGCGGCGCCTTGGACCGGATGCAAATACCCGGTCGAAAATCAAGAACATAGCGATCCCCTTTTCAAGATCGCGTCGGAGCTCGACCACCCCAGGGCAAGTGGTCCTCACGTCACCTTCGGCGACTCAGTAAACTTCCGCGACCGAAGTGGTCACTTTCGAGGTCGTGGACGGTGATCTCCCCTACAACGCCATCCTCGGGCGCCCCACCGGTCAAATTCATGGCTGCGAATCACTACGGGCATCGGTGTATGAAGCTCCCGTGGCCCGGCGTCATAACGGTCCATGGCGACCTTAAGGCAGCACACGGTTGCGAAGAAAAAGGCCGACGGCATTGGCCGGCATATCGCCCACCGGGCCCCGAGATCACCCGAAGGGCGCCGTCGGAAGGCGGCTATCGATAAGCGGCCGACCAAGGCCGTGCGGCGAGGAGGGCGCGGGCAAATCGTCGTATTTACGCCCCACTCGATCCCAAATAGGAAGACGAGCTCGTCACCTTCCTCCGAGATAACAAAACCATTTTCGCATGGGAACCGGCGGACTTGCCCGGGGTCCCACGGGAGGTGATCGAGCACAAACTGCAAACAAAGCCTGGCTGCAGACCCTTGCGCAAGAAGCTCCAGCGCTTCTCTTCGGAGAAGGCGGCAATAATCAGGGAACACCTCGACAAGCTCCTTAAGGCCGGCTTCATTCGCGAGGTCAACTACTCGAATGGTCGCCAACCCGTGATAAATCATGAAGAAGAGGCGGGAAGTGGCGAATGTGTGTCGACCACACACGGCTTGAACGCCGCATGCCCCAAAGATAACTTCCGCTCCCGCATAGACCAGTTGTGGACTCCACCGCCAACGCCGAGATGTTGAGTTTTCGACGCTTACTCCGGTACCACCAGATCAAGCTCGCCACGGAAGGCGAAGACAAGACCGCCTTCATCACGCCGTTTGGAACATTCGCTACACGACCATGTCGTTCGGCCTCCGCAATCGCGGTGCCACGTTCGGTGGTTAATGGCCAAAGCCTTCGACCCCGGTCGGCGGAACCTCGAGGTGTCGTCGGCGACATCATCGTCAAGAGCCCTCTAAGGCTAACCACGTCAACGACTGGCGAGACCTTCGCCAACCCGAATGGTTCGGCATCAAGCTCAACCCGAAAAATGCGTCTTGATGACGGCCTCGGAAAAGTACTCGGCTACATGATCGGGGACGGCGAGGTCCGAACCGAGAAGATCGAGCGATCGAGCGGATGACCGCTCGACCTCGATAAAACAAGTGCGAGCCTCGCGGTCGCATCGTCGCCCTCGGTAACCATTTCCGGCTCGGCGAGCACGGCCGCCTTTCTTTAAGATCTGCGCGATCATAAGGGTTTCGAGTGGACCCCGAAGCCGGCCGGTCTTCGACGAGCTCAAGGCGTACCTCTCGCGTCCTCACTGCGACAACCCCGCAGCGGGGAGAGGGTCGCACATTTTACCTCGCGGCGCGACCAGGCCGTCGGCAGCGGTCTG
Source organism: Otatea glauca (assembly GCA_036346275.1). NCBI lineage: Eukaryota > Viridiplantae > Streptophyta > Magnoliopsida > Poales > Poaceae > Otatea > Otatea glauca. The sequence goes on along the minus strand of CM070711.1, from coordinate 496,109 downwards.
GTAGCCGAGCGGGTAGGCGGCGACCTAATCTACTACGTTAGCGAAGTGCTCCACGCCGGCGAAGGCTATCCCAGTCCGAAACTCCTCACGCGCTCTTCATGGCCTCGCGGAAGCTCGACACTACTTCCAAGCACATGCGGTGGTCGTCCGGCGGCCTCCGCCGGAAATCCTCGAAACCCCGGCCGGAGGTCGCGTCGCCAAATGGGCCATGGAGTGGCCGAGTTCGACCTCCGCTTCACGGCCCGCACCGCCATCAAATCACAGGTATTGGCGGACCGTCGCCGAGCGGACGGCGAGCCCGCCCCGAGCCCGAGTTGGCCAAGACCCATGGACCATGTTCTTCGACGGATCAAGATCCTTTGGCCGAGGTGGCGTTCTCCTCATCACCCCTCAAGGTGACCACTTACGATATGTGGTCCGCTCGACTTCCCGCTACCAATAACGCGGCGGAATCACGAGGCCTCTTGGCCGCCTCCGAGCACCGCAAGTCCTGGGCATCCGCCGCCTAATCGTGAAAGGAGACTCGGCTCGTCGTCAATCAGTATAACAAAGTCTACCAGTGTTCGGATTCTCTGATGGCCAAATACCTCGCCGAGGTACGCAAGATGGAGAGATGGTTCCGGAACCTGAGGATCCAGCACGTACCAAGGAAAAACAATTCCACCGCCGATCTCCTGTCCAGGCTTGGATCATCCGGCGACGAGCTCCCGCCGGACGTCATCCTTGAAACCTTGGCCACACCGTCCGTCGCCGACCAGGAAGACCCGGTGGCCTTCCTCAACGTTAAGCGTGGATGGATCCATTCATCAAGTTCCTCGACCAAGGGGAGCTCCCCGCCACTCCTGCTGAAAGGAGCATGATCCGGCGACGTGCGGGCTCGTACAGGCTCATCGGCGGGCAGCTCCACCGCCAGGGGGCTTTGGGCGTTCTCTCAAAATGCATCACTCGGAAGAAGGTAAATACCGCTCAGCGACATACACTCCGACTGTGCGGCGCTCGCTCTTTCGGGACTATGGTGGGAAGGCCTTGGGATGGGTTTTCTCGTGGCGCTCGAAGATGCCTAGGGCATCGTTCGTTCTTGCCGATCTGTCGGTTTCACGCCCGAAAGGTGAGGCAACGGCCACGCCTGCAGACCATTCCTCGCTGGCCTTTCTCGGCGTGGGGCCTCGACATTTCGGTCCCTTCCGAGGTCGGTCGGGGAAGAAGTTCTGACCGTGGCGATCGACACCTTTTCAAAATGGATCGAGCGAACCGGTCTCGCTATCACCGCCATGGTTGCGGTAAAGTTCTTCCGTTCGCCGTGGTCACGAGGTGCGAGTCCCTGCGCAGATCATCACCGACAACGAACGCAGATTCACCAACGAGTGTTCCAAGAGTTCGTGCGGATATGGGGACCAAGGTTTGCTATGCCTCGGTGAGCCACCCCAGAACAGCAACGGCGCCGAGCGCGCCAATGGGCGCTCGTCCAAGGGATCAAGAAGCGAGTCTTCAACGAGCTCGATCGCCATGGCCGGGCATGGGTGGATGAGCTCCCGCAATCCTTTGTCTGTCGCGCCTCGACCGGTAGAACAGCGGGGCAAGCCCTTTCGGCTCGTCTTGGCCGAGGTCGCCCCACCGCCCGAGGTCGCGCTCCATTCCACTAGGGCGAGCTCGGTCGACCATGTCGACCTCGGCGGTGAGGCGGTCCTCGACCTTGCCTTGGCGGAAGAAGTAAGGTGCGGCAAGGCCTGCGCTCGGCCTTCTGCAAGATCTCGCAGACATCCGCCCAAGCCCTCAGACCCGGGGCTTCGCGTCGGGGACACGGTCCTACGACGGATCCAAGATCGCTCCCACACCAACAAGTGCCCCCCCGTGTGGAGGCCCTTCGAGTCGTCTCAACAAGCGCATGGGCTTACTGCTGGCGGTCCCGATGGCGAGGAGCTCGCGAGCTCGTGGGCGAGGCCGACTCGGAAGTTCTACGTCTAGCGCTCCTCCTTCACCCTTCATTAAGTTAAGGTGCCTCCTTTTTTATTGCTATGTTCATTCCGGTATTCTGAAGTTCTACGTCTAGCGCTCCTCTTTCACCCTTCGTATTGCCATCCCCTGGTCCGGCCCAGGTTCATGGCCATAATAAAGTTTTCTTCCGATTTCCGTGCTAATCTCTTTCGATTTGTAGAAGGGTTGGTGTTCCGTCACGACCCTAAGTTGCAGATTCCTTCGGTCGAAGGTCGAGCCATCCTAAAGGCCCTCAGACGCGGCGTCTCGTCCGTCCCCTTTTTTCTAAACCAAAGTAATTTCTTCTTAGAACGCCTCGGGCGGCCCGATCCCGCGGCGTGGCTATAAGGGCAACCATAAGGCCACGCGGCGGGCTCGGCCTCGAGGCGTCCATGCGTGTTCTTTCTTGCGGCGCACGGGTCACGTTCTAGGTTCGCCTCGGGGATGAACAACCGGGCTGGGCATTCCTAGGATCGGGGCGCGGTAAGGCGATCGTTATCGGGTAGCCGGCCATCCCCGTCTTGCCAACCATTGAAGCGTTTTGAGGCGCCCGAGCGATGACTTTTCCGGGCTCGGAGGTCGCGGTTGGGATTCACCACTAGGGATGACTCATGCGTTCTAAGCCGACCTTTCCCGGGGCGGATGGCGAGTTCGAATCTCTAAACCGCCCTCGAGGGGTCTTGCCGAGCTCGATGCATTCCCGAGCTCGCCGGTCGGACCAAGGCCAAAAATCTGGTCCACCGAGCCATCCCGGTGACCGGTCGAGTTGTGCCCAAACTCGTGTATCGCGAGCGAGGCCTCGGTGGGGACCACGTTCTCGGGTTCGTCTCGGGGATGCGGTGTCCCGAGCCCGACGCGTTCCGGGCTCGGAGGCGCGATAAAGCGATCCTTATCGAGTAAGTCGGCTATTCCCTGTATTACCGCCGGTGGGCGCCCTCGAAGCGCCGGGCGATGACATTTCGGACCGGAGGCCACGACCCTAAGATTACCGCGGGGATGATCTCGGTCGCAATAAGTCGCTTTGCCGCAACAAGCCGACTTATTCCCCGCAGCCAAATTAACGAGACATGTCAACCCGAGTCGTGCTTGGCCCGAGTGATTTGAGGCGAGGCCTCGGTTGAATCAACATCGGGCATCGACGACTCTGTCGGCCTAAATCTGGTAATTCGGGCAAAAGGCGGTAGGCCTCGTTGCGAAGGTCCGCAGGAACGTGCTCGCCACACGCCACGTATCCAGGATTGTTCAACCCTTCCAAGAAATAGCCCGCACAAAATACGCAGTGGCTGCACAGACCGACAAATAAGCTAAGTTCTCCGAAAAAAAAACACAACTCTATAAAGCTTAGCATAAAGTTGTTTTATCTTTACAAGGGGGAATCTTTCACCCCCGGACCCATCTGCTAACTCTAAAGTTCATAGAGACATGTCTCGGGCGAGTTTTTCCCGTTCAAGCTCGGAAACCCTCCGTCGCAATGCAAGGACCTCGGATTCGGCCTTGTCAATCCGGTCGCGGTCGCCTTGGAGCTGGGCCAAGGCGTCTTTCCCAGCCCGAGCCACCTGCGCCAGCTTCTCTCCAAGACTAGCATTCCTGGCCTCGGCCTCAGCCACCTTGGTTTCTGCTCCGGTGGCCCTCGTCTCCAACCCCGCGACCATTTTCTCGAGCTCGGCCGCTTTGGCCTCGAGCTCGAAGGAGGGCCCCCCTCGCCGTGCGACTTCGCCCGGCGAAGGCGGAGATCTCGAGCTTGAGGCGCTGGATCTCCGTCGGCAGCGCTCGCCGGATCCTCGTCAAAGACGTCCTGCGCCTCTCGACGGACCGTGCAAGGTCTCTCCGCCTCCTCCGCTCCCCCTTGATGGCTTCGGAGAGCGCTATGGTGTATATCTCCTGGGCCACACGCTCCCGCTCGGCCTCGACAGCCCGCGCGAGCTCGAGGGCCTGGGCCTCCCTCAGGCGCGAGATTTCCTCTTGACCGCGCGACACGGCGGCTTTTAGCTCGGCGATGTCCCTCTGATTGGCCTCGAGGGCACCACATAAGGGCCGGAAGGCGAGCACATGTTCGCGCGCGATGTTGTACCCCGAAACCGGTGCAGACCTGCGAAGGCAAAGAGAAAACCCGCCGTGACCACTAAGAAAAGGAGGCAAGAAGGAGGCGACGCCACGGCCGATCTTACCTCCACTAGCCGATCTTCGGCAAAGACAAGCGCGCGACACCATCGAATCTCGAGGCGATACACCCGCGATTGCGGCCCCGGCCTCGCCCGCCGCTATGGCAACTGCAAGCCCCGGGACGAGAGATCCGCCCGCCGCAGCAATGGCGGCCGGACCTTACGGGTCGGCGAGTGGCTCGGCGACCCCCGCCGCCTCGATTGCGGAAAGGTCCTCGGCTCGCTGACGGCGGCCACCCGGCACGGCGACAACGTCGCCTCAATCACGAGCTCAACAACCGAAAGCGCCGGACGGAGGCATCGGGGTGAGCGCGGGCCGAGCCACGGCCGCCCGGCATATGAGCCGCACGCGGCAAATTATCAAAAGATGCTCGGTCGGCCCGCACCATGAAGTTAAGCGGGGAACTTCTGCGCGCCGAGCGGACGCGCGGCAACCTCGCCTTCTTTACCGGCCACGTGGGCGATTCGACTCTCCGCTTTCGAGGACTCGCCGGGACGCCCAGCCGGCGCAATGACGACGCCACCTCATTGCGGCCCCGGCCGGCTCGGTGCTCTGGCAAGAAGCACCCCGTCGCGGCGTCCTTGGTCGAGGCGCTATCAACAAACCCTCCGCCGGTAGCCGTCCTCCCGGAGGACGCGCGGCAAGCGACATCTGCCGCGTCACGGTCGCGCCACGAGGCGTGTCGTCCTCATAATCCTCCCACGGCCTCGCCGACCACGGAAAGGTCGGTACCCTTCTGACGCTCGAGCGCCGCGATGGGGTGGGATGACGAAAAGTGTATGGGGCCGTGGCATGGCCGCTCCTCGGCAATGGCGGGAGGGCTTCCCTCGGGAGCTCGTTCGGAACACGTTGCTCATTTGTGTACCGGGGCTCTCGCGGCGGCCGCCTCTTATTCTTGGCAAAAGCGAGGATAGTGGGTGAACCAAAAAGAAGAAAAGAAAGAAAAGGGCCGTGGCGTCAAGCTCGAGCGAGCACCCCGAGCTCGGGGTCTAAACTCACCGCGACACGGTCGTCCCGCTCGACGTGGGGCTTCTCGGCGATTGCTTGGGCGTCGAAGGCCGACTTCTTGCCCCCTCTTGCCTTTGGTCGGGCCAGAAGCGGTAGCAACCGCTGGCCGCACCCAGAGCTCTTTGGTTGCCTACACGAGCTCGCCACAATAAGCATCCGAGTCAAGCGCCAAGTAAGGACCAAGGTGAAGGCTTTTACCTGTTCTGCTGCGCCCAAGATGTTCTTGGGGACGTTCGCCGAGGTCGAAGGAGTTAGCGGCCTTCCGAAGATCTCCTGCATCCTCGGCGACCCACGCCGACCTCGGTCTTTGCGAGATCGGGAATAAAACGTCGAGGAGATAAGAAAGCCCGACCAAGGTCCGAAAGGATCCGAGATCGGACGACACCTACCTCGTGACTTTCCGGGTGGCGTCGTACCTCCGGTGATTTCAAAGAAAGGGTGCAACCTCCTCCGTAGAGGAGCACCGATTCCGCAGTAGTCGAACGACCGTCGCCCTCCGGGCCGCGTGGCGCATGTGTGGATGAAGCGGCCACTTCTGTCGCCCACCGAGTCCTCGAGCTCGGGGTCTCCCGCCTTCGGCCGCGACGCCATTATAAGCAAGCCCGCCTCCTCGCCCTTCTTTAAATAAAACCACTTCTCCGCCACGGCCGAGCGAGTCCCGGTCGGGATTTGAGAAAGGTGCAAGGAGTCTGCCGCGGTGGAAGTAGAGGCACCGACGACGGGGTCTTCGCGGTCGGGACAAGGAGTAAAGCGGAAGAAAAGCGAGGTAGAGGAGCACGCCCAAGAACACCTCGCAAAGATGTGCAGCAGAAAGGAGAAGGAGGAGTTCGGCACCAAGTTCACGAGCTCGATCTCGCCTTGCGCAAGGACCATGACCAAGAAGTCACTTTCCGGTACGCAGCCCAAAGAGCATGTCTTGCTCCATGCTCACGATCTCATCGTCCGAGGTCGCGGCACTTTCTCCGGAAGGAAGCCGCCAGAGAAAGCGGGTCGAAGCCCCAAAGACTCCATCTCCTCATCCGTTCTGCGGTGGCGTGCTCTCCCAAACTTCGCCATAGAATCAAGGTCAAAGAAGGGAGAGCGGGTCGCAATCAAGGGCTAGAAAGGCGTTGACGCGAGAGGACGAGGAGGAAGAAGGCAAGGCACACGAAGCGGAAGTGAAATCCTAAAGGATGAGACCACTCGATTTTAAAAGACGCCTCGTCTACCGACATCACCATCACCTCAAAAGACGCGCTCGTGGCCGTGGCGGCCGAAACATCGAGGGCCTTTCAAAACCCCGTGCAGGCGCGTCCTCCACGCATCCTCTGGACCCCATTCCTTCAACTTCCCATCCGCGAGGCCACAGGCTTCACAGGCCCGTCCCGGAAAACAAAAGGCAAAGTCCAAGTATGTGTCCGATGGTGGAATCCTCTTCAAACAAGACTTGGACTCAAGAGCGCCTAGAGTCTCGGCATCGCTTCTTGAACCTCGGGGTGGTTGTCGGGGATTAGACGACTGGCGCGTCCCACGACACGTGGCGTTCCTCCGTGCAGGGGATCGTTCCTAAGCCCAGCGAGACGTCTCGTCTACCATCCCGAGGCGCCGAGCGGATTGTTACGGTCGGGATCCGACCAAAGGTCTCAAGAGGCCACCGGGACCTTCCAGAGCTCTTACGACCAGCGGTAGGGCTCCCGACCTCCATGACGGGACGGGTCGCCCGACCGAGCGAGCCGGCTCCCGACCTCGCAGTGGGGACGGGGTCCCCGACCCGACCGAGCCGGGCTCCGACCTCCGCCGGGACGGGTCCCCGACCATTCCAAGACAACCCCGCCCAGGGCGCGTGTCGAAGCCTCCACGACCAGCGACCACGTACCCACGAACGGGTCAATCGAAGTGACTATACAAGGCGGTGGCTCCTTCCCTAGAAGGTTTAATGGTCGAGCCAAGTCATGCTCCCGATCCATCACCGGTCACATGCGATGCGAAGACACGCTCTCCCGAGGCAACACCCACGCCGACGCAACAACGTCAACACTCGTAACGTTCGCGAGAGGCGGTCGCCGCTTCCGGAAACACCTAACCGCCCGACCAACTAAAGCTACCGACCCAGCATGGGCAAGGCAGGCGATGATCGGTCGTGAGCGAAGGCCGAAGCTCCTAGTGTAGGTCATCTCGCCCTCTCCCAATTCTCGATGTAACCTGCCCCTTCCTTTCGTATAAAAGGAGGCAGGAGCCCCCGTAGAAGGGGGATCGCGATGGAAGCCATCTCGCTAAGCCATTAACACCCTCGCTTGTAAACTTTGTGCAGTCACTTGTACTGAAGAGAATACAACGCCACCACACGAACTGGAGTAGGGGTTCGGCCCGAACCAGTATAAACCTTGTGTCTCCTGTTTGGTTGCACAGTTCCCGCTTAGCGCGCCGAGGGTGCCTCCCGGACGAACGAAGCTCTGGGCCTTGCCCTCCGTACGATCCTTCCCTCTCTTTCTTTGCGGTCGACGGTCCCGATCGTCGACAGGTGTTTTTTTGGCTTATCCACAGCCCGGTGCTACCGCCCATGGTAGTTCGGTGCTACCGGACCAGCTGTTGCACCGGGCCTCAGCCCGGTGCCTAAATTCCAGAGAGGTCTCTTTTTTAAGAAAGAAAATGAGGTAAAGCCCGGTGCTACCGGTCCTAGTTGGGCAGTAGCACTAAACCCTCTGTAACGGTCTCTGGCAATTGCATTAAATGCCTTTATTCTAGCCGTTGCAATGAGCAGTGCTACTGTCCTACATGGGCGAGTAACCAAAAACAGATTTTTGCCAGATTCGAGCTCCAACGGCTAGAAAGTTTGGTGGAGGCTATAAATACCCCCCCACCTGCATTCTAGAGCAACTCTTGGTCCTCATTGATGATATTTGAGCTCTAGCAAGTGTTCTCCACTCTTGTGCGCATTCAATTTTTCATTTGTGTGTGAGAAGCTAGGTTGTGTATTGCATTTCATATTTGAGCCTTTAGACACCAATATTCGACCTCAAGCAAGTGTCAAGGTTTATTACTCTTGGAGGTTGCCGTCTCCTAGACGGCTTGGTGGCGATTGTGTGCACGGTGAGCTTCTCAACGGAGATTGTAAGAAGCCCCGGCAAGTTGTGAAGGCCGGAGTTCGCCTACCCGGAGCGGTGAAGAACTACCTTAGTGATCGAGGAAGGCTCAAGCGAGTGGAGCCGGCTTGACGTGGTTCAAGTCACCTCAACGTGGAGTAGGGGAGACCGGAAAGTCTCCGAGACCACGAGTTAAATTTCTTGTCTCCTATTTATTTGTGATTGGTATTCCTCATTGTTGAGAATCTACTTCATAAATAGCATATTCTTGATAGCCCCCTTGTGATCTCTAGTATATTTGCTACACTAAATTTGACATAGTATCTCAAGTGTATGCTAGAGAAGTTTAGTGTGAATTTACTTTTTGTATCTCTATATCTTGTTGTTATTAGTAGTTTCTAAATTGTATTAAAAAAATTTTAGAAACCTCCTATTCACCCCCCCTCTAGTCGGTTATCCTTGATCCTACACCTACATTCCAACTAGGGATGCTAATGTGCTTGGATTGGTCCAAGCTTTTGGATTAGATCTAGACTCATTTTGGATCCATAACTATTTGGACTAGATCTATACCAAACTTGGACCTTATGTTTTTCTACTAAATCTCACACCACCAGCCAAGTAAACCAATTGATGTTGCCTTTAGCACTAATGCTTTCTTTTTTGTTTTACATACTTCAGCAGTATACTTTAAGTTCTAACTTTCAACCTCTGTTTCCAGTAAGTGAGATATGTAATTATAGACCTAGTTTTATAATCTGAATATTGCACCGTGAAATATCAACTCATCAAACAAACAGTTTGTCTAGATAAAGGCCCAGGCTTCAATTGGGCCTAGGCCAAGCTTGGATCTCACTATTTTTGGATTAGACTAAATACAGATCTATGAAAAGAATATTAGGCTTGGACTAGATCTGTGCTGGACTTCGACCCATTAGCATCCTTAATTCCAACTATCTTTTTTTGACAGAGACAGTAGTGAGGGCACTACTGATAAATATTAAATAATATATAGTACATAATTAACTTAATTACATAAACAATCCACAGGATCCAAAAAAACCTCTAACATAAGTTAGCTACTACTCAAGGTAACCAATTACGAAACGAACTAACTCATTTAATCTCTACATTCTAACTGCCTAGACGGATCCTACTCTCCTCGGCTAGCTTCCTTGCCCTCGCACCCGTCGAGTAAAGTGCAAGGACCCTTGCACATTTTCCACTACATCTAGGCGCCAACATAGCGCGTCACTAAGGGAATGACATCCCGGCCCTTGCTCATTTATCACCACACCCATGTTCCGATATGGAGCGTCACTAAGAGGTTATGCCCCCAAACGAAAATCTCTTGGGTTTCATATATATATATATATATTGCGTTGGCTCGCCAAGCCTATCACAACCCTCTTCCTTTTTCCTCGCCCAAAATAATAGTCCCAAAATTTCAAAGCCATAGCAAGTGTCCACAAGCAGGGCATTCATTTATGACCAAAGGAAGCACATATTAGTCATTAGACAGAAGAAGAAACCTGCAAACAGGAAAGATTGTTGGATCTTTAAATAGAAATAGCATACCACTTGTAGGTCATATTTGCCACCAACAACGAGGGAACGTTGGTACCCTTGAAGTGCTAGACTTAAGAACTTGTCCCGATCATCCTATGAGGGTTTAAGTATAGAAAAATTTTAAAATGCAAACCACGTGGAAATAATATTGCATGGAATACATTGCATAGCAGTTTACATGCACCACTAGTAAAGCTAAAATTATGTGATGGATCTCTTCTTCGATATTCAGTTTTCAAATTATTTAATGCCCTAATACATAAATGAGTAAATTAGGGCACCATACCCCCAGTTATGAAAAGCACATGACAAACTGGTCCACAAATTCTCAAGAAATTCCATGGATGTGGTACATGTAATGTTACACACACATGAAAAAAAATCAAGGTCCAATTCAACCGTACTGTAGAGACCAAAAAAAGAGTAGTACAACAGAATAGTGCATGATGCCATGCTTGTCTTTTTTCGGTACTCTCCGGCTCGGATGAATTTTACCACGACATGTAATACATCTTTTGAGAAATTTTTATACCAATGCATCATGCATCTCATCTCAAGGTGTTCTTTTTTTGGGGGGGACAAATGGGGAAGTTTCACAATTAGCAGCAAATCTTTTTTTTGGAGAAGCGGCTATTGGACAGAAGTATTAAAATAACACATGAAGCATTAATGATGGCTGCATATATTATGCTCTAAGACGGAGTCAGGCCTTAAAGTTGGAAACATTTGTGACCAGATAAACATAATGCAAAAACTGGCTAGATGTGGCATGATAATATATATTTAGAGGTAATAAAAGTGTAAATTTGGTATACACAGTTAAGAGTGTATAAACCGTATATGCTCACCTGAATCTTCTGTGCTTCTTCTCTGTCAAGTGCAAGTTGTTTCTGCAGCTCTTGGATTTTTACTGAGTAATCAGTCTTTTCACCCTGAAAAGTTTAAGAATTAGTATGTGAGTTACCAAGAACAGAAGACATGCCATTTCCGGACACCCTCAAAAGTTGCAGTCATCTACTTGCCTTGGATGAACTTTTGAGTCTTTTAATCAATGTTTCCAACTCCCTAGTCTGCATTAAACAGAAACTGTATTAAGAGATACAGTCTGAAGTCAAATATTGATGGCATTGTCAAACTTAATTAGTTACCTTGTACTTCCTTAATCGCAGAGCTGCTTGCCATTCACTGGATGAAAGTCTTTCCTCATAGCTTTTGAATAAACCATCTGTGTAATGTGCTAAATGGAAATATGTTCGACACTGTCTGGACATGTACTTTTTTCCTGAGCTCTTGTGAGGTTCAGTAAGATCTACAGAATGTCTTAAGTAGTCCTCAATGATAGTTCTTGAGCTACAAAATAATTATTAACATTCATGTTATCACACACAACAAATGGAAAGAAATTCTCGATACAAAAATCATATGCGAGGTATAGAATATAAATGGTTACTTGCTCGATCTTGTCTCAGCCAACCACTTGCCAACTAATCGGTAGACATCTGATATATCTTTCTTATCAGGGTGGTTCTGTAGTATGTATTTCCCAAGACTAATAGCCATATCATGCTGCCCTTGAGCTCTCAGTAGTTTAGCTTCTTCAAGCTGGAGAGTGAAAGAATGCAGAATTATCAGAATATGAACTCCAATTGATACAGAAAACAAATACTTCACCACAAAGAAGCTATATATAAAAAACAACATATTGTAATATTAATGTAAAAATGGGACAAGATAGACAGTTAGAACTTCTAATTTGGTTATTGCTTCAAAATAAACTCAGATGGTGAAACACATTACGAGTACAGTGGCTAGTTCAGCTCAAAAGAAACTGCAGTTTCGGAATATTTTCGAGATCATTGTACTCCAGTACTATCAGCACAAAATACATTGTATTTCCATTAATCTTTTATGAGTGCTGCTCTGCCTTTCCACAAAAAATTGCAATGGCAAAAGGGAACCACTAAGTACAATTTTGTAGAAAACATAGTCCTAAAATATGCAAAGAAACTGCCAAGGAGCTGACCAATGCATAGATTGCAGTAGCAATAACAACTCTATGTCCAATCTGGAAAATATTTCGGGCCCATTTTGAACAAAGGAATTCCACATAGATTTTGTAGGAAACAGAGCAGTTCCTCTAGAACTCCTACAAAAATCCTTTGTTCCCAATGGGGCCTTGGTACAAAAGGTTATGAACAAAACCCAAGGGAAACGAAGGACTAAAACATGTGCTGGAAGGCTGCATGCACAATAGGTCATTTAAAGTTATAATGCTGTACCACTGTAATAGGCACACAACTAATAGGAGTGCATTTCTTCCTGTGTTTATTGTCCCCAACATAATGTATACTTTAGTACCTTGTACTCAGACTCATAAGACTTATAAATAACATAATGGGCTACTATGGTTTTCTTAAAAAAAAAAGAGACTGAATAGCAGATCTCACAAATTCCTCATGGATTAGAAATAGTTTTTCCAAAAAAAATAGCTATTAGTCTATTACTTCGTTACTTTCCTTTCCAAATGATGTCAGAATGAACAGAAATCTTTGTGTATGGAATTAGGATAGCTAAGTAATAGTGACATGGAATCAGCAGTTGGATAATAGAAAGGTAAAATATGTACCTTTGACAGGAAATAAGTATTTGGCATAGCTTGCTGATCTCTGTGACAACAAAGTTCTTTAAGTTCATATAAAGCAGCCGCAGCCAAAGAAAACCTTAATCCCTGAATCCAGAAAAGGAATCGCAATGAAAACAGATGAACATGAAACAGTGGCCACAATTAAAATACAGTGAGACAACCTTCCGGAGTGCAGAAGCAGATTGAAATAAATGTTCTATGAGATGTTCTTCACAACCTAAAATCTTAAGGAGGGCACGTCTAAATGCTAGAAAAGGTTCAAAAAGATCAAGGTTACGTCCTGTTTGACACAGGATGAATTTCCACTCTTTATTCAGCAACTCCAACTACACCAAAACAAGTTAAGGAAATTGTTAGTCAACCAGGAACATTTTTGTCTGAAATCTGAATACAGAATGAACTGCATACCTTTGAAACAAAAGAATGAGCAAACTGTCCGAAATATTATATATGACAACTATTTATGAGAGAAGTGAACAGAACCTGATTCCTTGTAGGAACAATAGGCACGGGAGAAAAGTCGTCGGTTCCAACATAAGATTTTGATGTTTGATTGGGACAAAAACTCCAACGTAGGTCCCAAACCATAGTAAGATGATCTAGCATCTAGAGGTAATAAAAAAAATAAGGAATAATGCACCTGATGCTACCCAACAACATGTACATCATAATATAAGAAACCGGTACCTGTAATTTGAGCACGGTAGAATGGATGTATTTTGTGCCCTCCTTGCTAGCATTTGAAAGAGCCAACACAAGATCCTAGAAGCGGATAAAGTAAAAGTTTAGTTACATTCTCAACAAATCCAACTTAAGGAAGTGACTCATAAAAGAAATTAATGTGAACACTACCATCTTGGAGTGAGATAGTTTCACATGGAACTCCTCAGAATCACCATTCTGCAGAGCTCTTAAGCAACTGATGCACACAGAAATAAGTCAACAATATATAAGTAGGGAAACGACGTTATAAAGATCAGAGCGAAATGGAGAAACGAAATTAATAAATGTAGCAATCTCAATGGAAGCCAGAATTATATCAACAGAAGCCTTGTTTCATTTTGCCACTGTATGGCGTGAAACTAATTTAGTAATGTATTTCCCGACCCAGTCAGCTTCTGTGCTCACAGAAGTAGACTGTGTAAACTATGCAATTAACTTTTCTTTGTAACCCAACAATCAACTAACTGCATTTCATATGCATATTCGAAGAATATTTTCCTACAAATAAAAACAAGGATCAAGCTCTCCAATTGGCAAGTTTGTATCACCTTAGACGAAAGTACATGACACCCGCATCTGGTACACACTTTCTGAAATAGTTTGTGGAGGATGATGCCTAAAAATTTGAGATCCTAAGAAAAGGCATTCCATACATGATAAGAATAGTACAAATACAATTATATTTTGTACGCGTATGATCCTATGCATCTAATATCGATAAATTAAACCACAGGTCATTGAATTTGTCTAGTCAGTTAACCATGCCACTTAGGGTCCTTAATTTCAATTTTAACCTAGCAAGTCCTTGAACTTGCTTAATAATTTTTAACCATGCCATTTATATCTCAACATATCGCTAAGGATACTTAAGCTTTGCTTTAAGCTAGGAACATGTAAATAATGCTGATATGTAAATAAGAGTAAATGGAAATTATTGACCTGTGCAAATTTTCATTGAAAAGACAGTAACTTCGGGAATGCGTTGAAGACTGAGAAGAATATGGAATGAAAAAGGAGAAATCCCAATTTCCTGCCCTCCAAGCAGCTTCATACTGCAAGATAGATAATAAATCATAGAATAAACTACTCGAAAATTGTAGCAATGTGATCATCTGAAATATACAGTACTAACTTGTATATCAATAAAGTCTGAATCCCGTTGAAGACACGCTTTTTGGTTGGTTAAACCTTGGCAGTAGGAATCAAGCACATGACTACATCCAGTTTTCTGCAAAGATCTCATCAGACCTTTGTGCATTTTCCAGTTCAGTATCTTCTCTTCTGCTTTAGAAGACACAGCAGATGGTCCAGTCAGCGCTGTCCCAACCAAATTAACAAGGTTGTCCTTCGGAGTTGATCTCACAAGTAAATCATAGTATTCAAGAGCACTACTCCAATCACCCTCATGCTCATATCTGATGATTTGAGAAGTTAACTGTGCAAGATACAGCAAGAACAAGCAGCAATTCTAAGATACATAACTTTCAGATCTTCACAATAAATCTAATGGGTCAAAAAACCAACAAATCTGATGCTAATTTTCAACCAATAACTATTTAAGTAATTTAGTCTTTTAACTAGCAAGTTGCACCTATGCCAGGTTCTGTGATGGATAAAGACTAGTTCCCGTTACTGTTTTAAAATTTGTTTGGGTTCACACAGAAAATGTGTCAGTGAAAATGTGCAGTCTGCATTTACAGAATAATTGGAGTTCATGCAGAAAATAAGAACCCACCCAAAATTAATTAACAAAAAATACAAATGAAAAGTTTGTGGATAACCTCATTGGCCAGTGTAATTCCATAAATGATGTCCGGCTCATTTATGTGAGTAAATGCAGCAACCAATAGATCAATATGCGGTGGCAACTGAAAAGAGAAAAAAAATTGACACAACTGAAGGCATAACAATAGAGCTAAACCACACACAAAGATATAAATTAACAGTTGAAGAAATGAAAAGACAACTGACCGACTCTTCCTGAGAAAAATCTGGAGGTCCTAATGCCAGACTATTGAATTGTTCCTCACACCAAAGTTCAACATACATCAGTGTAGCAAAGTAACATGAGCAACGCTGCAAACATCCAGTAGAGAGCCACAATCAATACAGTCAAAGGAAAAAGGCGCACTTGAGGTGCCAGGTCTTTCAACATCCAGAGGCACAAGGTGCAAAAAAAATGCATGCCCAAGAAATATTAGGCGCAGCAAGCATTTCCGTGGCCAAGATATTTTCATGGTTGATTGTTGCTTCAAGTTATTTTACCACCAGGAGCAATGGGATACTGATAGGACTAGAATTGGGGACAATTCAGCTACAGGGGAAAGGATTACCTGACCCCCAGAACCCATACAAAACAGCACACAGATTCTATTAACCCAGCCAAGGGTCAAACCAGAATAAGAACAGGGTCTCTAGTTCAAAACATATTTTGAATGGAAGGTAACTAGACATCTAGAGAATTATAACTTATTGAGCCTGGTATATGACATAGGAAACAAACATAATGAACATGTAGATGAAACATTTGATAACTCCAGAAAAGGTAACACACTTACATTAGCAGCTCTGGCAGCTACAAGATAATCAACTGAAAGCCAGTACACCTGGAGAATAAATGACATGTTAGAAAATGGACATCAGCTGCAGAAATTATCCCTAGCTACAATCAATGCACTCAAGCTCCTAAAAAGATAGTGACATGAGAAGTTCACACATGCCAAATAAACCACAAGAAAATAGAAGATGCATGAAAGAATAGGACTCCATCACATGCAAAAGCAATCAATAGCAAATAGATAATCCTTTTACCGTAGCACAAGAATGTACCTCATGTCCGACAATAATCCATCTAAAGGCCTAACAACACAACTGCAAAAAGGTCTGGATTGACTATTCAGGAAATGCTAAATGCTGGAATCATTTGTTAACAAGTAACATCGAAACTCAATTATTCAAAGGAGTGCACACTGCACATGACAGCATGCACATTTTATTCGGTGATCACAAGTTATGTCAACAAAATGTGATTGTGGGGATGCCAAACTCTTGTTGGCTGTTACATTTTATGTGGCAGAGTATACCCCCCAAATTAAGTGCCCTAAATTTAGCTACAACAAAGTGCCACAGTGGTCTACTAGTCTTCTATGCCTATATTGTTGTATCAAGAAGAGATTAGACATTACTGTGACAGCAACAGTTACAAAACAACAGAATGAAATCATGAATGGTACGTGTACAAGCATGTAGCAGGCAAGCAACATAAAAATTCCACAAATATCATCTCGTATACCACAATTTAGAGGAACATGCACAGATTTCCTAAAGAAATGTAGCAAAAGTTACTCATAATTGGAAAAGGAAAAGAAAAATAATAGAATAAGGTACCTTCTTCCATGAAAATGATGGGGTCGTTGTTGGTGATCGACTTTTGGATCTAACTGATCTACCATCCTAAGAATTTCAACAGGCAATTCGAAAGTACAAATGAACAGAAACAAGAATATTAAGTGAACATTACAATGAGGACAATAGTAATTACACTAAGTTAGTGAAAAATAACAACTGGGTATTGGCTTATGATAAGACTACATACGTTTATTTTCTGACAGACAGGAATGTTGGAAACTACAGTATAATAGCAAATAATTAATGAGACCCACCGCATGGCATTTGTATGCTGATTTATGCACATTTCACATGCCGTATCAGTGTCAAATAAGTTAAAGAAGAAGAAAAGACAGCTGGAAGACAATGGAATGGCGTACTACTCTTTGATATGTTGCAAGTTTAGAAAGTTATCCAATCACATTCCCAAGAAAAGGGAATGTGTTGACCATATGATCAACATTACATTGTGAACCAAGAAGAGAGCGTTTAAAACTAAACAATTTTCATGTAAAAGTAACAACCCGCATCAAGTCCTTAGCACAGCATAAAGATGTTAATAATTTTAAGCATTTGCCATTAAAAAAAGTAAGCGCTAGGTGATATATTGGAGAAACAACTGAGGGAAGCAGAAAGTATGTATGTATTAAGCTTGAAACGAATCTTGAAGCATTTAACATGTAACCATCGTCTGAGAAACCAATGGATTCAACCACTTCTTGAGCATGACGCACTAAATGCAATACAATATATTATAGTGCCACTTAATTAGCAACAAACAGTAACAACATACCTTGAGAGTATCAGAAGGGCAAGTTCTGGCTTTTTCAGCAACATAAAAAGTTCTGACAACATTCAGTGCATCCAAAAACAGATTAACTGATTTTAACAAAAGATTGGAGTCACAAAAAATTATTTTCTCAACCTACAAGCATATCACAAGTCATCAATTGATTGAGAATAATAACAGAATACCCCTAAAAAAAGGAATAATAACAGAATGCATCCAGCATCAAATAACTTGGAGCCAAAACAAACCTTTGTTGAAATTAATCCGCATATGCTGTTATTAGAATTCACATTGCCAGCAATATTCACGAGAGCACTTGCAAGCAAAAGCTCAGCAGCCTCAACTTTGAGGAAAACAAGGCTTCTACAAAGTCTATAAGAGGAACACCATTGTCAAGCTGACGCAGATGTTACATGTGCATTGAAGAGTGTCATTTTTAAGCTTTGGTTAATGTTACAGATACTTTTCCATTGAAATGGTACCTCAAGATGATGTCATTGCAATGGCAAATGAGTGAGCTCACTAGGGTGCACAACCATTGCTTGTAAGCCCGACCATCAGTTTGCCAGATGTCTGAATCTTCAAGTGAAACTATCGAAGGAAAATTCAATAAAAAAGATAATGATTTAATTTAATTTGCGATGAAAGTCATAACAATGCAAATATCCTATCCCCAATGAGCACAGCCCCCT
This sequence comes from Otatea glauca, assembly GCA_036346275.1. Taxonomy (NCBI): domain Eukaryota; kingdom Viridiplantae; phylum Streptophyta; class Magnoliopsida; order Poales; family Poaceae; genus Otatea; species Otatea glauca. Next base: position 478,097 of record CM070711.1, on the reverse strand, counting down.
ATTTTTGAAAAGTACAAGGTTCACTGCTCCAAAATTCCAAAAGTATTCATAGATGTACTGCATTTAATGTTATGCACATACAAAATTCCAAGATCCAATTTGTCACTACTGTAGGAACCACAAAAAACAAGCACTGCACGATGCAGTGCTTATTCTTTGGTACTCTGCACTATGAATGAATTTAATCATTAAATTTGGCATGTGTATTAAACATTTTGGAATGGCCTCCATCCATCTCCAACTCAGGTAATTTCTGATATTAAAAATCATAAAATATCCTACCATTTATGAACTGGAGATCAACGGAGGACAAGAAAATATTTTTTCAAAGTTTTGAACTTCTAATGCAACCTGTGGCACTATTGTATTGTCCACCATTTAAGAGCAGTGTATTGTACACTATTTACATAACAGGGCAGTGTATTGTCCACTATTTACATAACAGGGCTGACTACCAAGAACAATTCCTACAGGACAATGAAGCAAAGAAAGAAACTAAAACTCCTTTTGAACATATCGACACAAATTTGCGGTTGTAAACCTGGAAGGCACACAAGAAATTAGCAAAAATGCAAATCACCAACTTATCAAGATCACAAGCTATCACTCACCACCAGAATACTTTTCCATCCCCAAAAGTGTCTGTTCAACTAACTGAATGTTTATGCCTCTTGAATGAACCTGTGAAGAAATTTTGGAGCAGGAAAAAGATAAGCTGATTGGTAAGAAAAATGAACACAGCAGTTATCAGAACATAACACACAAGATTGCATAGCACTTTATATATACCATCAGCAAAGACCTATCAAGAGAATCAAGACACTGCAGAGCATTGAGGCCCCTTGATGTTGACAGAATCCCCTGTTCATTTAAAACAAACAAATATTAAAGGAATTGCAGTACCCCTAACAATGTAGCTGACATCTAGGATATTCAAAAGCCATTCCTCCTGCAATTTCAAACTCTGAAACCCAATTATAATTTATAAAACATGAATATTGTGTTCCGTCAACATAAGGTGATGAGGATATCCCCAATGCTACCACTGCACATGCTGTTTCTCCAAGTAATTTTAGTACTTCCAACGCACTAGAACAGCATGCATCTAATCACGAGTATAGACCTTAGACAGGGCCCATGACCCGAGCTTGAGCAAAGGCAATACAACGACAGGTGAATCTGTTCATTAGCTATTTAACTTTTGTGTTTACCCCTTTTTGTTTGTATTGGGGTCCAATTTTGTTTCTAGTGTCTTAGGAGTCCATATAAGTCCATGTGCAGCTTTTTGGCAATACCATGTTTAATTCAAAAAATAGATCACAAGTTTGCATCTAAACAGTTCTTCCAAGCCTTCAGGCTTCAGCACAGCCAAGTTCTTGAGGGGAATTGGGCATTACTTCCTTGAAAGACTGTTCTTGCTTTTCCGCTGGGAATTGATAGTCATGTGCCCGTGCGTTGCAACAGAAACTTAATTTGTGACAAAAAAAATTATTTGCAAAGAGCACTAACTTTAGTTATGTTTCAATTGTAGGAAATGCTTGTTCCTCTGAAGAGATTTGAGAGGGAGAGGTGATGCGGGGTCAAAATGGTTTGAGATGAAATACATTATGACCGGAGTGGTTCGGGTTGCGTGAGCGTGTGAGAAGATCAGAGCAAGAGGTGGGACTATCGGATTAAATCCTCTTCTATCTCAGCGTTCACGTCAGATCCAACGAATCAGGTACTCTGGAGGAGAACGGACCGCCACCAACTCCTAATTAGAAGTAGTAGAGATTTCATTATGCTCGGTGATCGGTGGATTTATCTTCAAAGCATGTGGTGGACACTCGCCGGAGACTTAGCCAACTGCAAACTCACCATTGGGAGGTCAGCGGCGGCGACAGCAAGGTTAACCTTGTTCTGATACCATGTCAAAATACACTCAACCACACATCATCCGATAGCAAAGGGAGAGTATATAAATATGGGCCTAACACAAGTTGGACCTAGATACAAAGCTAGCTGTACTACACTTAACAAATATAACCTAAGTAAGCTAAAACCTCAAAACTGTAATGAAAAACTCAAAATTATGCACAGGTTACACAGTACAGGCTGATCAGAAGAGGATTCATTTATCTAAAATATAGCAGCATTATGCAAATTCAATTTTGACAATATTCAAAGTCGTTTTGATGCACATAAAACCCACCATACCACAAAGGTGATGAGATACTTTTCATGTGCAACCAAAAAAAAAAGTGATGCTTAAACAATCACAATATTAGGGAATTATGATGCCAAAGTAAAAAAAATAACAATAGTAGAACAGATCCTTTTTTTAGGAAATAATACAACAGATCTTAATCTATGTTACTCGGATACTTCAGAAAATTGGCATATCAGTACCGGATACGGTCGGATCCGTATCATGCCTGTATCAGCGAATTTCTTATTTTTCAAAAAAATGGAATAATTCCCGATACTTCCTTGATACTTTCCCAATACCTCACAACTATAATACCTCTATCAACTCAGAAGGAGACACTAGAATTGTTTATTCCCATCCCATAGTCCCTTCTCGCTCCCTACACCGCCCCTGCACCTCTCTTCCCCCGGGCTCCCACACCAACATTCCTCTCCCCTATAAACAGTGGCACATGGCACCCCTCTCCCTGTAGGCGCGACGGCGCCACTGGTCCTCACGCACGGTGTTCTCCCACTAGTACTCTTCTCCCCCCTTGACTGTGATAGTGTGGTATACTCCCAGGCAACCATCGGTAGCCAAAAGCTAGTAAGGGCAACAGCGGGCTAGCAGGCAAGACATATGGCTGCGTCTGGCAAGAATAGAAGCGCACAATTGTGGAGACATTTGGGGCAGCAGTAGACTAAATGCTCTAAGTCACTTGCTATGGGCTGATGGGCCTTCCAGATGCTCTAGCCCATTTGCTTCTTCATTTTCTTTGTTATTATCTCTTTTATGTCTATTTTGTGTATGATATACCATATCTCATGTATGTTTCTCTATTATTTTATTTTTATTATATATACACACGTATCGGTGTTTTTGGGGAAATGGCATATCGGCGTATCGCATATCCGTATTGGTGCATCCGGGCATCCTAGATCTTAATTAATCCGATGGAATATGAGCTCAACAATTACAAGAAAAAAATAAAATTACAAATAACTTACCTTTAATGTTCGTGAAGTAACATCTATTATTTCAACAGATTCATCTGATAAATAAGTCTTCAAGAGTTTCAGTAGCCCAACCAAGATATCATCAGAAATACCATAGTCTGAGCACAATTTATCCTCCTTGGAAGTACAACGACTGCGCAGTTGTAAGGGATGCTTTTGAGTAAGATTTGGCACTTGGAATATTACTTGATGTGCATCAGATATACCAACCTGCATTATTGTTAAAGAATATGTGATTGACAAGAGATACGTGTCATGTCAACAACATAGTGGAGCAAGCCAAAGGGTGAAGGTTGAAAGCACACCCTAGAGATAAAATCAGAAAGAACTGACGAAGCTTCATTTGTTACAGATGATGAGCTACAAAGGTCGACAAGAGTCCATACAGCAGAAACGACATCTGGGTCACTGTGCCAGCAGCAAACTATATCTGTATCATCCACAGATACGTCGCCTCTATAGATGATTTCTCCCAATAATAACTTCTTGTGATGCATACGAAGACTTAAAAGTACAAGAACAAAATGAAAGAAGTAATGTTAGAACAACGAAAAACATGATACAGCCTTCAAAAGGAAAACATGATACAATGTCACAACGGTCTAAGCTAACTTATTTCACATATACTGTGCCTGCCCACATGACCCGCTAAAAAAGCACTTCAGATACAAATAAAGAAATATTACCTCAACAAAAATAGTTCTGGAGGCAAATGACGAGCCCTGTTAACAAACTACAGGAATTAAAAAGTAATACATCAGCCCATAATGAATCTAAAAACATTAAAAAAAGAAATTAAAAAAATGGGAACCTTTAAAAACTGATCTCTTGAAGCATAGGAGTCAGAAAGTGAAGAATGGAACACTTGTATATCTTTCAAGCAATCAATACCAGGAAGTGGTTCCAAATCCTGTAAGACCATCAAGAATAAAATAAATCAATGGAGAAAAAGATCATGACGTTAATCTAAAGAATAACACACAGCTACCAGCCAGAATGAAATTAGATACAGAATGGAGATGAAGCATACTCTTATGTAATCATAAAGCAATGGATCAGCATCCACTGTCAACTGACGAAGCAACGATAGAACTCTCGATGAATCTGCAATAGCACTTCTTCCCTCTTTTTCATTATGTAGGCAACAAGCAACCAATTTTGGAACTAAAAGCTGTACCGGTCCATTTGAAAAGAGTAAGTGAACAGAAGTACAAAACGTAACTTTCAGAAAACTATTTGTGGAAACAACCTGAAGCTGCTCGCCAAGAGTGGTAACACTTTCTGTAGAGGAGCTTGCATTGAAAGCAGCCAACAATTTAGACAAAATATTGCAGCATAGGCCTTGTAAAGGTTGCCTCCAGATATAATTCCCCACTATACAAATAATATAGCTGCATTCAAAACATGCAAGTGCTCCAATGTTTAGATCAACTGATTGACGCAAGAGCAGATAAACCCATAATTTTTCCCCAATGCACGGTATTTAAATAAATAGCATACAACATGAACTATGATGTGTGATCATTTGCAATTGCACATACACTTATACGAAGGCCTACGCACAAAAAACAAGGGCAGGATCCATGATCATGGGATATATTTCTCAAAAGGAAGTGTGATTGTGTATTATTATTTAAAAAAGAAATAAAAATTAATTCATGCATAAACTAATGCTCAGAGAACAGCATGGATTCACAGGCACCAACATCAAACTTAAGATAGGAATTTAACACCTAGAAAAGGTTAGTGCTGGTATAAAGCAGCTAGTTGTCCTGAGTTATAAATTTTCCCTCAGAACATGTCTAAAGGTGGAGCATTGTGATATTCCTGAGGGCTACATTACAAGATTTTATTCCGTTCCAAACTGGCAGACATCTAAGAATTAACTGGTGCAACAATGATTTAAAAAGGAAACAGAAAAAAACACTCACAAGCAAGTGCTATAAAGAACCACTCTGTACCCAAGTACATCTATCAAAACCTCAATCGCACTAAGCCGATGACCCATGTGCCTAGAATGGCTTGCGTCTGCAACTTGTTGATGTATTACCAACAGAAACTGCAACAAATTAAGAGCAAGTCCATGGAACTGTCAGAACCACATAACAAGCAAGAAACAATACATAGATTAGACCAAAGTAATGCTCATTTGTCCTTATATTGTTCATGAGCACCCATAGACAAGCACATATCCCTTGTTAATTTCATAAGGGCTTGTTTGGATAGGTAGGGACTAATCCCCACTCATCCAAACAAGTCATAAAGGAATATACTTGTCATGCTATTGCAACTCTAAATCTTTTCTTTTGGTTGAACAACACAATTTGTATTGTCCACAACTTTGCGAGAAAGAAGAAATGGAACAGAAAGGCAAACACCCCATGAAAATTTCCAATAAGCACAGAAATTTAGGCAAGAATGATTTATCTTTCTAACAGAGAACAAAATATGTTTAGTATTCCAATCACAGAGGAGAAGAACCACACACACACACAGGCGAGAGGAAAAATACATTCTACTACCAGTAGTTACTCCCATGTCTGAAATACCACCTAAACAAACTTAAAATACTCATTTATCATTTTGGGTACATTCATATACTAATTATAAGATATTCCAATGTGAACCACATGAAAACATTGCAAGAGAGTACATAGTTTTTAGCATATTTTGCAAATACCTTCATATACGCATATAAAAAGGAGTATGTCTAAAAAAATGTACACCACCTCTGAAAAAAATGTAAATACCAGCTAGCTAGTTACACGTATCCGTTGCATGAGATACTCCCTACATTGTGAGATACGGTATAGGGAGTAACTACTCCCAGGAGTAGAAAAGAGGTGTGTGTGTATACACACACACACATAGGACGCCGAAATGGGGCACCATGGAGCCTAGGCACCATGATTTCAAGTGCGTGAATTCAAACCATATTCTAGTTAACATACTAAAAATTTCAAAAGATTTCGCATGCAATACAGGTGGTATTTCAGAGGAGGGAGTAACTACTCCCGGGAGTAGAATATATATATATATAGTACAATTACCTGGGGCACCACGGTGCCTAGGCACCATGATCCAAAATGGGTATTTCCTCTATGTATTTGCATGCGAAATTTTTTGAAATTTCTAGGATGTTGAGTTTAACCAGTTTTCTAACTAGTTCAAACAAGTGTGAACTGAAATTCAAACTAGAGTTTCCTTTTTTTATGATAGTTTGATTGTAGGTATGTGCTGATTTTATATATAAATCAGCAAAGCATGTGATCTAAATTCGTTCGAATCTTTGAATTCGAGTGTATTTTTTCAAAGGTATGTGTTAAATTTGAATTTTTATAGATGGGCATATACCCTAAAACTGAAAGTTTCGAAAAATACCCGAATTTGGCTTGAATTCACACATTTATAATTATGGTGCCCCATTTTGCTGTCCCAATATGTATGTATGTGTGTGTGTGTGTGTGTGTGTGTATGTATACACACACACACACACACTTGAATTCACACATTTAAAATTATGGTGCCCAGGCCCCATGGTGTCCCATTGTGTCGTCCCATTATATAATATATATATATATATATATATAGGAAAATGATTCCATACTCACAGGTGTCATTACTCCACCAAGATATACCATTTAAATGACGTTGTTATACCTCTTTATCCTTTTGAGTATACTCTAATATCGATTATAAGATACCCCAAAGTGAGTTCCATGAAAAATTTCATTAAAGTCCACCCTTTATAGCATAATTTGTTTATATATTCCTTTTACATATGGAAAAGGGTATATAGCAAAAAAATAAGGGCTCGATGAAATTTTTCAACCATATCGCATTGGAGTATCTTAGAATTATTATTGGAGTATACCGAAAGTGATAAAAAAGTATAAAACGTTCATTTAAGTGGTATATTAGAGGTGGGAGTATGTACTCTGAGAGTACTGAAAAACTTCATATATATATATATATATATATATATATATATATATATATATATATAGAGAGAGAGAGAGAGAGACAACAAAAAACTTCAAGTTTTATCAATAATATGGAAATATTTTGGCTGGTGGATCCAAAGCATCCTGATTATTCATCCATCAGATCGGATAGCATTGCAGTTAATAAGGGCTATAAAGACATTCTAGTTCACAGTATTTGAATTCAGATTTCAGAAATTAGATAAACATGCAACAAAACAAAATACCTTAAAAACTCTGTCAGCACGGAATATATCAATTTTATCAGTAACAACTGTGTCAGTCAAATCGTCATCCCTGAAATGTGAAATATCATAACAATGACATTGTTGCATTAGCATGTAATCATCAGAAATGTATAGCATAAATGAAAAACAAGAATATACGTTGCATCCACAAATCCATCAACAACTGTTTTGATCGAGAGTGCTGTAATCTCCCTGGAAAAGTATGGCATCTCTGGTTGACGAGCAGATGATGATATTGAGAGCAAAAAACCAACAATGGAAACCTAAAAAATAGGAAAAGATAAGAGTGTGGTAAGGAACCAAAGTTCACAACTGCTTTCGAGCATCATAGATTATAAAATAAACTACACCAGGCAATTACGAGTTACAACAAAATAGAAAAACCAAATATCAGAATTAAGAATGAGAACTAGGGTTCAAGAATCTGTTAGCACTGGACACAATTTGTAGCGATGCAGAAATTAATTACCATCTTTTTGTTTATTCCTGTGCCCAAAAGTGCAAATTCAGATGCAATGAATTTCCTTTTTCCTAAAGCACATTAAAAACATTGTTCAAAATTCAAATGCACCTGTAACAGTAACGCACCAGTACAACTATGATGTGGACACAAACTAGGGGTGTGATTGGATCAAATATGGTCAGAAATTAGCCTCCCTTCCCTATGGTTTTTCATGGATTCAGGTCAGATATGAATACAAATCTGGATATTATCGAATATGAACATGAGAAAACACAGATGTGGATTTTTTTTTTATGTTGCTAGATGTCGAGTAAAGACTGCATATGGGAATATGGCAAGATTGGGTTATCCGGGCCAAAGCACCGGCCCAGCCTGGAAAATGCCCAGGTCTAGTCCATAGCCATAACTACCACACATGTGGCACAGCAAAAAAACACAGGATCACAAAAAGGAGCCTAAATAGCACCACTTCAGCGTTCTGTATATGTAATGCAACAGATAGGTCCATAATTAGCTAATTAAAAGGCTTATTGGCAAAGGAAAAGTAAATGCACTAATCAAGAAGACACAAAGGAACAGCAAACAGTGCATGCAGGTTGAAGGGAAAACGTTATCCTCAGGAAGCATACCATATGTTTTTTAATGAGATCATCACGCTCAAGCTCAGAAAATTCACCAAGCTGCAAAAGTGATTCACACATGACAGTTTCTGCCAAATCCTTCTCTGGCCCTGTGCCGCATCTGGCAGCAATGGACAATCCAAAGATCGGAACAAAGTATCCCTTGATAATGGCAGACAAAGGTTGTGACACAATCTGAGTAATAAATATATAAAGAAAAGAAATATTAGAGCAAAGACATTTAGTGCATTTAAGTGTAGAATAGAGAGAACACCTTACACACTAAAGTTGTACAAAGTACTATCAAAATATTCAAAGAAATTTTAAAAGTAAAAATTAATGAAGATGATTTTTGGTATATTTTTCTTTATGGGAAAGAAAATGTTGATGTGCTGTACAGCATGGCCAAATTAAATACTATTAACTCTTTCTAGAATGAAGGAACAAAAAAAACATGTTCAGAGGAAAAATTGAAGAAATAAAAGAAAATTGAGATATAAGTATCGAGACAAGCAGTTTGCTGAACTAACCTTTCGTTTGTCTCACATTCTAGAAAGACCAAGAGCATGAAATTTAGTCATATACCTATATTAAATACTTTAAAAACTCAAATCTTTTGTGGCGCCTTTGCACTATGAACGTGCTTTCCACGAGATTACCCTAAGATAAACAGTAAGGTTCATTATGAAACAAAAACAAAAATGCATATGCAGCTCACTTCAAGGTCCATCGAATCAAACTAAGGAGTCAGAACCATAGCATTTAATCCAGGGTTTCAAATGGAAATCCCAGTCCTTGGTCTGTTGGTAGTTTTAACTTTTAAGTCCAAATCCGGGATTTCCAGGCCAGAAATTTCCACATGATTATTTTATTAGATTTTTATCTGCAAATCTTGTTGTCTATATGATACTTACATGTAGAATGATGAGAGATAACACCATGCAACAAACAGAAAAATAAGCATCAACATTAAGGCTAATAATTTTTGAGAATAACAGTGAACATTCACCTTCGATATCCAATTAAGATCAGCAGTATCACCCCTGAGAATAAGGAAAGAAAGAAGCCATGAGCAGCAATGTTCAACGAAGTTCTTCGGCTCGGCTGATTTAAAACCAAACATCTCTTGCACCTGTAAAAGTTGCATGAGAAATAAAATGCAGTAAAACATGAATGAGTAATTCATTAATATGGTAACAGCTGAAAATTTGACCAGCTTATGGACAAAACCATGGGATCAATTATAGGTAACGTGTTTCTAGAAAAAATGTTTATCAAAGGAAAAAAAGCATCAACAGACCACACTGAAAATATGTGCAGCTATGAAAAAGTGGGTACAGATGAGACTTCTGTAGGTGAGTATCGTTCTGTGGCACTCAATGGTGAGCCCAATGGCGACAATGAAATCATATTGAGATGCTATGGAGACATTGGAATCATATTGAGAATCAATTATTAAAATCTAAAAGCAGTAGAAGAGAATATTACCTCAACAAGCGAAACTAGGCTCACCTCACAAGAAAGCCACCGGAAAAGAATTGGACCCATCAGTTGGTCCAAATACTGCATAAACAATAGGAAATCAAGGTATTCGAATTTTAATTTGTCACAACCAACTCATTCTCTTTTACAATAAACTGAAGAAAAAAAACTAGTCATCTCAGATTCAGTTTGACATATTCACCATGCTCTGAGAAGAAACCTAGAGAAATGGTACACTATGACCATGTCCACTCACCTTACTTCGTGAAGTGTAACTGAGACTCTTTGAGATAGAATCAAATAAAGCATAAGCTAATTCTCTGAAAAAGGAAGTAGCATGAAAATATCGAGTAAGCAAAGTAAAATTTACAGTAAGCCAACATAAATAGTTAATTTGTGTGAAAGTACCGCTGAGAAGGCTCTATAGCAGCAACAGCAGAAATCATGAATGCACACTGCAACATCGGAAGTGCAAATCAGATACAGTAAATAATATATGCATCGAAGATTGAACAAATACTTTTTCTCAAAACAATCTAATGTCAGTGAGACCTCAGTATTGTAACAAATTGAGATGAAACATGTTCTACCGGAAACACTTGGAGGTAAAGCTTAGCAATCCACAGACCAGATGATGATGTACAAGTTAAAAGTAGGTTTAGCAGTGCTAGCAATCATGCACAGGGAGGAAGGTGGAGCGGCAGCAGCATGCTGCATGAATAAGTGGGTTCATGGGGTAGACGGATTGAGGAAGCACTGAACAGCAGCAGCACAGAGAGGAAATGGGGGTAGCAAATGTATGGCCAGCATATCACGTGTATGCAACCATGTAGGTTTTCACAAATTGCAACTAGTATCATTAAAAAAAAGTGAAATAATATTATTTACACCTAACTTTTCTCAATATTTTGTAGGGTTCACTTGGCAAGGCATGTAGAGGTTAAGCAAAATCTTCCTAATATATGCACCCTAGCAATTCCCATAAAACAAAAATACCCATCAACAAGCCACAAAGATACCCTGTAACAATCAATTAGGCCGGATAGAACATAAGTACAGAGTCTTGTTTCAAAATAACAGTTGGTGAGAATGAGAAAATACCTCAACTTCAACATCCTCGCTATTCACGGACAAATGAGCTAGTGTAATGAGGGCAGTTTCAATAACAGGAGCAGATTGTGGACCAACAGCTAAGACTTCTCTAGCTTTAACTGGAATATCATTGGAGAACTGCACCATCTTGGCACCAAAATTTGAGCTGATATGAACAGAACATTGGTAATTGGTAAGTTAACATTCACGCTTATTGGTAATCAATCTAAATGCCAATCATGAATTCATGATTCATGTACACTCATAAGCCAGGGAATAGAAACACAAGCAAACCAGTCATTACAGGAAAGTAGGGGCTAAACTAGCTTGTTTACCCAAAGAAATTTAACTCAACCTCATTTGATCACAGTCATCAAACACTTACCAAACATCATGAAACAATTCATTATGCCCATCCCATATTTGGAATAGCACAACAATTTTCCTAGCCAGATACAACCTGACACGATAATCAGTATCATGCAGCATGTTAAGCAAATGCCCAGTTATGTCCTGCAACCAGAATGATGGATTCATGACACATATATTGGCATACATTTGAAATGGTAGTATTTGATAACAGAAAAAGAAAATATAAATCACCTGGGCAACGTCGGGGAACAGGTAAATAAAGTGGGAGATGCAATCAATCAGCTTGATGCGGAAAAACCAATCTGCGAAACTGATCTCAGTAGCCTTATTTACCAAGTCTAGTAGGATATCCTGGTTCTGCAGATAGTGGGAACATATGTAGCAGTTATCACAACTTCCAATAGAGATGTACGCCAACCACTTAGCAAAATTAAGGTCTAGTACATAATCAATCCAACCAGGATCCCAAAAACAATTTAGGAACCAGCTGGTTCCTAGTAAAACCTGTCAGAGGTCAGAGGCGGCATATTATATCCCGGCCTGTAAGGTTTTAACTCTGATTTATTCCGATTACTCTGATTTATAAACAATTCTGGTCGGTTCTTACAGAATGACTGATTCCAGTCAATTTATGGGATTTCCAAGAAACTAGAGAGGACCAAATTGTTAATGAAAACAGTTCACTAAATCCTGACTCTGGCACACATTAATTACAGTCAGGACTTTGAAGTTTGAACCACTAAACAAAAATAATCAAGGCTATTGACTATATAAAGTGCAGGCAAGTATGCAGTAAGCACAAAACGTTAAAAGTTGATACACAAATACCTACCAAAGGTCAAAACATGAGAATGCTACACATTCAGTTGAAATTCCACCTTACATAATTGGTCCCACTGTGTCATTGATCAGCATACATTTTATTAAAAAAGAAATAGTGGTCTCTTCAATAACATGATTGATTGTGATTGCCAAGTCTTAATAGCTTAGTTTGAGGAATTTGATTCCAATAATTGATATTTTTATCAGACAGCAAGTGTACCAATAGCAAAAATGATGTTCAACCCTAGAACACTAGGAAATACCACAAATACCGTTAACACCCCCCAACCCACCCACAAAAACAAGGCATATGCAATAGCATTGCATTTGGAAGGGTAGACACTAAAATAGGGAAAATCTTAAATCCTAGTCTTGAAGTTGTCATCGCAAAGTGCAGCTCTTAGAACATGTGTCAAGTATCAAATGATCTTCTCCCAGACGGGGTCGTGCGACAGCCCATAAAGCACAAAGTGCAAGGGATGAGAAAGCAAAGGTACGCTGGAGCAAAGTCAACCGCGACTAAACGACAAAGGAGATGATGAAGTCGGCACAAATAGAGCCGTCAAATCAAGTCGAACAGGGATAGATAGAAGCATGGTGGCGCAGATCAAAGCCCGAAATGGCGGCAATACAGTGCACTAGAAATGCAGCGAAGGCACAGTACGGAAGAAGTGCACCGAAGGCGCGGTACGGAAGAAGCACAGCGGCCTTAGAAGATCGGGGTGGCAGCTCAGAGAGAAGTGGCAGCATCATAGCGACTTCTACTATCTGCGGAGGCCCAAAGAGAAGAGCGGTGACTGCTGCCATACGAAAGGAAGGAGAGCTAGAAAATCAATCCGCTGACTGTCAAGGAATTTGTGGACTCACACGGCATGGATGAACTCAGAGATAGATGCTAAGGACTTGGATGGACGCAACGAAAGCAACGACAATAAGAATGAAAATACTTAAAGATAACTAGGAGTAGCAGAGGAATACACCGAAGCCGATGATGTAGGAGCCAAAGCTGGTGAGGTAGAAGCCGGAGCGGCTCCAGTGGACAAGGATGGAGCGTAGTGGAGCCGGCAGCGGCTTCGACCAAATCTGGTTATAACCAGATTTGGTCTCTCTCCCCACATTCTCCCCTCAGTCCTCTCTGCTTCAGCGGCGACTAGGCGACCGATGGCGGTATCGAGCTCAGGCGCATGCCCAGGGCGGGCAACGACCCGGTTGGGGCGTGCTGGTTGGATCTGGTCTCTTCTCCACGGCCGACAAGCAGATCTGGCGGCCTGGGAGGCATCCTCCTCTCTTCTCCGATGAGAAGAGGATGAGGACGAGCAGGCGGTGAGGCAACGAGGTCGCAGAGGCCAGCAACATCTCCCTCCACTTTGGCGATCGAATCACATAAGATCCACTGCTCGGTGGTCGTAACCATGAACGGGATCGGCGACGACGGCCTCCAAGCGGTAGTAGCAACGCCAGGACACCAGATCCGGGTACGGCAACGCTGGATCTGGCGGCGAAGAGGTCAAATCCAGCGAGAACGGGGTGGCGGTGGCCTCCGAGCGGTGGCGGCGACATTAGGACCCCAGATCCGGCCGATGTTGAGCATGGAGCCATGGATGAAGCTGATGAAGACGTCGTTACACCACCGTAGCCGATTCTCTCCAGTGCTCAAACTCTGGCGCCGTGCGCTATTGCTACTAATATAAGGTACGACTACGAGGTGGCCACCCAGAGGAGTGGAGATTTCTTCTCCTGGGGGCAGCGGCTGTAGAAGAACGCAAGTGGCGGCTAGGGTTTTGCAACCCGCTCTGATACCATGTTAGATGGAGAGAAGTGCAAGTGTGAAAGGTTAGTTGTATTGCAATAGCCCAAGGGGCAAATATATAAAATACATGGACACACACAAGACTAAACCCTATAACACTAGGAAATACCACAAATACCCTTAACAGTTCACTCATTAAAACTCTAAATCTTAAAATTATGGTAGTAATGTATCACAGAACAAAAGCTATAAAATTAAGAGCAAAATTTGGCAGAAAGCAAACTAGGCATGCTAAATTTTATCATATGTCAAATACCAACCTCATTCGAAACCACTTTACATGTTTGTGGCTTTCCATCAGTATTTTGCCCAACATCACGGGTAGATATTAAAGTTCTTAACAAAGTATGGACAAGTGCTAGGCAGTCTGCAGAGCTAAGTAGTGAACTTGCACATCTATCCCTCATATCAACTATCTGGTGGACCTGCATGATGAAAGCTAAAAGATTAAAAATCACATAAATGCTTGAGTGTATTAAATCGTAAGGCCAGTAGCACAAGTACAAAATGAAGTACAATTAATTTAAACATATGTCAGACAGTACCACAGAAGATAAACTTTTAAATGAAGCAGAGATATTTTGGCAAAGATTAAGCAAGATAGCCTGGCAAACCTACAAAAGGAAAGAAATATTACAGCGATATTATTGGAATAAAAGAACTAAAATAAAAAAGTAATATTAAGCCGATGTTATTGCAAATTTGTACCTTGACATCACTTTCTTTCTCCACTAAGTTGTACAAGATTTCCCATGTATGAAGTGGAGACACTGAGAAAAAAATTGAAATAACACAAACTAGTTCTAGCTTCCACTCCAAATAGCGTGATGAGATACCCATACTTCCACTAGCTGTGACAGAATCTACTTCACCAGAGTCAAGCGCATCGAGATCCATATCAACAACACTACTTTTGTAGTCAACAATAGGATTTAGGTCCTCTGACAAGTTGATACAAGATATTGGCAGCATTTTACTAGCATTCTCACCATCAAAATTGTTCATAGAACTAGAAAGACGAGAAAACAGCTGAGAGATTGCCAGCAAGAGTTCATCAAGCAATTCAGTAACAGCTTTGATAAGCACAGAACTAACTCTCTGCAGACTAAAAATTGGAGAAGACAGGAAGCTCTTAAATGAAGATAGAGCAGAGCCAGTTGTATCAAATGCAGAGCCTGCATTAGAAAGACCATGAGAAAGTTCATCCTGCTTCTTCATAACCATCGACACAATATATTTTATGATATTGGTGACATGATCAAATACTGCTTGCAGAAATGTAGATTTTTCTTCTATGGCCCTGAAAACAATTTACAGAATAGCATAAGGGTATAAAGCATAGGGTTATGCAAAAAACAATAAGACTGGTTGGTACTTGGTACCATGTGATGATATGTAATAGATAGAACATGACGACAGGTTCAAATACTTCAAGTATTCAGTTGCGTTTGCAGTCATTTTAAATCATTTTACTTGTTTAAAGCTGTAACAGATATTTTACTAGTTTTGGCAAAGATTTTTTGTAATTAACTTGATACCACAGCACATCAATGCCAAACTGGCCTTAAACATAATCTGCGGGTAATTTGAAAAAAAAAATCAAGTTTGCAGATTTCTAGCAGAGGTACTGGAAGATAATTGCAACATGATAGTACCAATAAAAAGCAAATTCACTAGGCAACATTAAATAAGGAATCTATGTTATGGGGGATCAAAAGGTAACTGGATAAATAATCTTAATATCCAACACTAATAACACATGAAACCAACAACCATAAACATTGATTAAATACGACAAAGTAGAATCACATTAGATTCTGAGAGAGAGAGAGAAGCAGAATTACAATATCATCAACTCAAGACAAAACTAATAATTAAGATTTGGATCTTAATCCCATTTCGGTAAAAAAAAATTAAACACATGTCGATGCTGTGGCACTGGCTGATTACAAATGTGATGGATATAAGTAGATATAACTAGAAAACAAATACCTTGACAACAGCGCGCAATAGATTAGATTGCAGAAAAGAGAGCAAACATATACAAGATTAGATAAGTCCACTTTCTCAAACTGTATATTTGAGGCCAAAAACCCTTTGGATAACTCCATAAGCTCAAGGAGCAATGGTTGCTGGATATGCCCAGGAAGGTGTGCGCGGTTGCATTTATCAGACATAACCTGTTTAACAAATAAGGAACCATCTGTAAGTATCATCAATGGAAGAAGTGAAATAAAAATTGCCCCTACAAAACAAGGTATTGCTAGTCTCTGAAATTTGGAAAGAAAGATCATATAAGTGATTTTTCAGATTTTTATTATCTTCATCCTCCAAATCCAACATTCTTCCAACAGTAGTTACCATGAGCTTACCATCCCTACACTTTACTGAACCATTCGATATAGCAAGCATACCTGATATGATGCACCAGTATGTTGGTGCTCAATAAATGCCACCAAATATCATGCTGAGAAAGTTTGACAAACTTTTTTAAGCAGCTTCCACGCTAAATTATTTAGCCTGTACTAGATTCAGTAAAAGACCGGCTAACTCCATCTCCAAAACTAAGTTCCAGAGTTTGAAACCTAAATGTGCATATGTTACATATGAGCATATATGTTTTTGAATCCCAGTAGCACCATTGTCAAAGCGTGACTAAAATGACGCATTATTGTAATATGCAAAAACAAAATTTTGGGATCCAGCATGTTACTCAAAGTGAGTTTCAACCTTCATTAAATCCCATTGATCCAGAAGTTTCAGGATTCCATTTCTCTCCGTGTGGGTGTTTCCCAATGAGAATTGACATCAAGTTAATTTTAACCATAGTTGTCACGGCGTCACCTAGGCGACGCCTAGTCGTCGCGGCGGCTGGAGGGGGATGCCAGGACAGCTCGCCTCGACTGAATGGAGCGGAAGGAGCTTCCGGGGACGAGCACAAGTGGGAGGAGCTTCCGATAGAGCCGGCCGGAGAGGAGATTGCAGAGGGGAGCGAGGCACGGCAGCTACGCCGGAGTGGACGAGCGGGAGGAGCTTCCAGGGGCGCCATGACCTCTTCCGGGGAGCGAGGCACGGAGAGGAGCGCGAAGGGAACCGGAGAGGGGAGCGAGGCGTGGAGGGGAGCGAGGAGGGGACCGGGGAGGGGAGCGAGGCGCGGAGGGGACGGCGGCTGCGCTGAGGGGTTGATCTGGCTGCACTTAGGGTTTCTCTCCAAAGGGCGTTGGTGGGTTGGATGGGCTGATCTGGCCCATCTATACCTTTGGTTTTTCTTTTCATTTCTCTTATATGGGGATTCAGGTCAAGTGAGGATGGGCTGCTCTCCCTCGTTATTTTCATCGTCTAATACCCCGCCTAGGCGTCCTGGCGCTCCGAGCTTGCCGCGCCTAACTGGAACGCCATGACAACTATGGTCTTAACAATTTTAATGTATATGTTTGCAGTGCCTATTAAGTCAAAATAGCTTTAAATTGCCTGTGAAATCAGATGCCTTTCGTATGAAAGTCTCCACGTTTACAAGACATGCCGTAATCTGTTGGATTAGAAAAATCACAGAAAAAAGATTGCCACATGCTTACGTGCATCAACAGATGCTACTCCCAGGCCTAAAACTACCATGAGAAAAACAGAGGAAAACAATTAAGAACTAAGGGTCTAAGAGTAAAGCACCTTGGTAGCACTTTCAAGACTGATTTGTGACAAAGCTTCCACAGTGTAGCCTAGTTCGTCTTTGAGAACCCAGTTCTCGTCCTCGAGTAACAACTAACATAGACTGAATTAATACAAGCTCACCAGATAGAAACGTTTAGAAAGATTCAGCTGCAACTTGTAGAACCTTGTGACAACTAATTAACAACATACCTTGGAAAGGTTTTTACATTCACCAAACAGCGGTGATGTATCTGCCGAGTTAATCACTGGTGATGAAAACCCAGCACAGAGAGAGAAAATGGCTTCCGGAATCATCACAACATTTTGCTCATTCAAAAGAGAGAATTCCTGCCATAAAAGTGGTTGAGCTTATGTATCTCAAGGAAAATTTAAAATGGATGATTCATTCCCAAACAGGAAGTTTAGAAATGGATAGTGCATAATATACAGAAGCAAATGGATACACACACTAACCACAGAGGCAAATGCATGCATTATGAAATGCTAGAAATGAATCCAAGTCTGTTTTGCTCTCTAGTTCAACATAATGTTAACCAAAATAGCAAACAATAATTACCAATTTACCATGGTAGTATATAGTAAACAAATAAACACCACACTAAAATAAAGCAAAATAACATATGGGAGAATATGTATGAAACGCAAACAAAATCAAAACAGATCAGACAGACTTAAATAATCACGTCATTGTGCAAATAATGAGATCAACTATCTGTATATTGGAATATCCAATTACCCATAACCATGAACCACTCAAATTCCTTAAAAAAAGTCAATGAGTAACAGCATTGCACCCTTCAATGCAGAAGCTAGGTTACAATGAATTACGAAATTCACCTCTCTATATATTTAGATATAATCTGAATCAATATAAGGCATATAAATGTCAAAAGAAGTCCTTTTGGTGCTAATACCTATATTTTGTTCCCCTGTTGCCTAAAGGTGTGGTTGGTTCATAAAGTTCACTTATCTATCACCATAGACAACCATGTATCCACATTCTACAACATCGATGTGGCTAAACCAGAAGTCATCATCTCTCAAGGATAAAATTACTTGTCAGTCCACAAAAATGGAGAAGAGACAAACTTTGATTCTACAACATCGATGTGGCTAAACCAGAAGTCATCATCTCTCAAGGATAAAATTACTTGTCAGTCCACAAAAATGGAGAAGAGACAAACTTTGATAATAACTTTGTAACTCAAGAAGTATACAAAACTTGAACAAAAGAGAATTGCTTCGTTAAATATATAAAAGGGCCACCTTTGCGTGAACTAACTCCAAAGTTGATCTTAGCAGATTCTTTCGAACAAAGATAGAATTTGATAAAACGCCCTGCATAAAATGATATCAAAGAACAAAATCATGCTTTGAGCATATTTGAAATAAAAATAATAATAAGACTGCAGCTGCCAGCTATCAATGGCACTTCACTAGGCAGGTAATATGATTAGGACTAGTATATTGAACTATTAAGCTAATTTTATTTTTCAGTTTGTAATTTGGTATATACTGATCCACATTATTATATTATCCTAAGACCAGTGATTTGCAATCATCATTTCAAGACTTAAGTTTGCCAAGCAATGAGACTATACAAAACTCAGGACCAGTTTCCCTCTTTTTCAATTTCGATCATAAAGAATATGGGAAAATGTGAACAATTTGGCCAACTATACATGTACGATGTGCTTCTATAACTATTCGTGCAACCAATATATGTAATAGCTTTTTAAATGACCAGGGTATATTTTATGAGATTGCTTAATTATACATAAACCAAAAAATAAACAATTAAAACGTAGTGAATTGGAAAGGGATCTCAGAATGTTCTCTTTTTTGACAAGTCCTGCTGAGTTACCTTAATTAAGGGATTAAGATTTAAGAAACCTTATCATACTCTTAAATAAAAGAGAAGTTGCAGAAGATTTGCGATAACAACTATTAGGCTATTTTTGTCCAAATGAATGGGGTCAAGTCCATCTCGTTCATAGAGGCTCTAAGTAGTAAAAGTAGTACAAGACAGAAAACATACCTGAAAACCTATTCTTGAGAAGCAACAAGCAATGAAGTACAAAGCAGACCTAGAGCAAGAAACATTCAGGAGCAAAAAGAATTGTAAGCATAACTTCCACGGTAACCAAAATGACAATTCTAAGAATTTAACTCACAATTATCAAGAACTATCACAAATAACTACAGGCCAAAATTCCACTACAGTAAAGGATATTCAAGGAAAGAGTAGGCAACAACACCAAGGACATAATAGAACAAAGAAAATACACTAAGTAAATGCCACCACAAGGATGACTTCAACTAGCAGCAGTCTTAAGGAAACCATGCTGTACTAGTAATTCTTCACAATTGAAGCCTGTGCTTTTGCTTGCGTGCGTGCGTGCGTGCGCGTGCAAAATATCAAGCACAACAAGTTTAGAATTTAATTGTAGGTTCGTGACCTTCTTAAATCTACCAGTGCAGCTAGATTATTTCAACATTCAGATGTATCAGATGAAAATTCTCTTCCAATTTCCATGTCGAAAAAAATATCCTTATCTCTCCTCCAATGCACGAAGGACGCTTAAACAGCTGATGTATTTGGTACAATTTACTTTCTGTTTCAATCCAAGGATAACACAATGCGGCCGCATCCATCTCCAAAGCTATTCAAGTCTGTTTTTACGGTCCTCATGAAATGCATCAAAACCAAAATCCAACAATCTAGATGAATCAATGCCATAATAGAACCGACATATTCAAATAACATGGAGCACTGATAATTGTTGCACTCAACATGTAGGCAATAGTGCTCACCCATTTCTCTAAACCAATGTTCACAGATAAAATATTACATCATATTCATCACAAAAGTGGGTTTTGGACCTATTTGGCAACAAAGTATCAATCAATTTTCTGAACCATTCTACAGTTAATTAGGTATAAATAATGCAATTTTATCGGCAGGACTGACATGATAGCGATTAAATGGAAGGGACTGAAACCAGTCATTTTACAAGTTCCTACAAGGAAGCTGCTAGCATTGTAGAAGAATACCCCGTTGCCCTTTCTATTTGTCCATCTCTCTAAAAATTACGGTGCAATATCCATGTTTACAATGTATTCTTGACCACAGAATAAAATGTTTTACTCACGAGACGAAAGACAAGGTAGGATTACATGAAACGGTAGAGCATTACCAGACATGAAAATAGCATGCAAAAAGAATTTACATATATTCAACTACTCAGATTGAAATGTGCTACGATTAATTTCAAAACTTTTTAATCACAACTACAAATACAACTGATATTGTACAACTGCTACATATGAAACCTCTTTAATGACAGTTACATATAACATGCAACTGATCTCCCTACACACAAGTAGGAATAATATCTAGGTTGGCTGATCATTGAATACCATCAATGTAGAAACAAAGCATGCAAATTTGAACTTACAAAATAGCAGCTAAAATACTGTTATTGAAGAAATAGGGGCAAGATTTAAATTGATCAACAGTTATGAAAAAGAAGGCATACGGTGATGGCAATTGTTTAAATATTTGCAAGTCCCATGTATCTTCCGACACAAATAATGATGTATTAACTTGGTCCTGAAAGAAGGAAATCAAGAAAAATCATACATGTTTAGAAACAATTAGTGCTAGCTAGAAGTTATCCACAGGATATGTAGAACACGTCATGAATAATAATCAAGGATAAGAAGCTCACCCGCATGATCATTGCACCCAACAAGCTCAGAGCTGCATCAGCCTACAAAAGTGCAGTGTACATGATCAGAGTGTAAAGGTAGATGGATGTACGCTATAACAAGTTCAAGCATATATTTGCAGGAAGTGCAAGCAATACCCCCAAACAAAATACTGATATTGTGAGGCACAGAGTTCTGTATGCAGAGTTCTACTTCTATAACAAGTATAAACAGCAACTCTAAAGCAATGTTGGGGGAGTGTCACTACACATCCAAATCTTTGTGATGATCTAACTTGTCTCAATGCCGTTTGTGCTGGCACTGAGGGAAAGGAGTCATTCCTGGAAATAAATAGTTTCCAGGTGGGTCCATTTTTGGAAATAGTTACCAAAAGGCCAAAATAAGCCAAAAAAATACGAGCCTAAAGAGCTGTCTTATATTATTGTTTAATTGATGATTCAATTTAACAGTGCTTAATGGTTGTTCAACAAACATTGCACAACAGCTGGATAGTTACACCTTTTTTAATAAGTATTGTTATAAAAATTAATAATTTTATAAGAAAAAGGTCAAATTGAGTAATTTACTAGTACTCACGACTAGAGTTGTGGTGCTAAACAAAGGAAGTGCATGAATAAGGGAATTCCAGATATCTTGCCAATAACCTTCAACAATTGACATCTGCAAGTAAACAGGTAATCAATTGTATCACATATGGAATAAAATTATCAACATCATGAGCTTACTTTGTACAATAGTGGGAAGACATGGCTGGTACAATCACTGAAGCATCTAAATACAAAGGGATGCCATATTTCAAGTTTCAACAAGCTGATAACCGCAACCAAAACAATAGACGAAGTTTTTACTGTAGTAGCCCCTCCCGTGCTTTTTTTTCTAAAACTAGCCCCCGTAAGACGAGTTTTGCAAAAATGGCCCCCTGTCTGAGTGCGGAAGACCCAACAGGTAACGCGTCCCCTGCCGCGGTCTGGTAGCACGGAAGGGCGCCGGGGAGCGCGGAGCTTGATTCCGCGCACGGCAAGTGCCTGACGCTCTGCCCTATCGCAGCAGACTTACCTGCCGCTCTGCCCTATCGCGGCAAGCTTACCTGCCGCTTTCCTCTGCCACGACAGGCTTTCTTGTCGCTTTTCCATACCGCGGCAGGCTTCCTCCTCCTGCGTCGGCCGTGCGATGATGCGGTCTAGGCCCCAGGCGCCCTGCCGCGGTTCCATAGCGCGGCAAGGGACATGAGTCCCCTGCCGACTCTTCCGCGCTCAATGAGGGGGCTACTTTTGCAATTTTTGTCGCACGGGAGCCAGATTTGCAAAACAAAAATTGGTCTACAGGGCAATTTCGCGGTTGAGTTCACAATAGACAACAGTTGAGTGCAAAGAAAACAAAGACATATCTAAGCTGTAAAAGTGGACATGTTGAACTAAAGCGGGTAGATATTGGTTGTTCATATTTGAAATGAGGAAGTTGAAAAATACTAGCATCTAAGGTATATTTTCTATACAAATTGAAGGGCTGCATCAAGTGATAAATGATACAGGTTCTTTCAAGGAAATGGACACCCCCCCCCCCCAAATGCACACATGCTAGTGCAGATATCTCAGCACCTAGCAATTGTTGGTTTCTTGGACCTCCATCAACGAGAGTAACTTTGGATATAAGCAACTCACAAGAAGTTTGAGAATAATAGGTTGCTCCATTGCTGGCCTAAAAATCTCCACAATTTAGCTAGCATAGTGACAAGAAATGAAAGATGATTTTTCAACTAGATCTAAAATCAAAGGGAAGACTGAAGAGGATATACAGATGGCTACTAGCACTTCCACTATATTATGAGAAGGCTGAAGAGGATATACAGATGGCTACTAGCACTTCCACTATATTATGAGATGGCTGAAGAGGATATACAGATGGCTACTGGCACTTCCACGGCTGAAGAGGATATACAGATGGCTACTAGCACTTCCACTACATTATGAGATGACTGAAGAGGATATACAGATGGCTCCTAGCACTTCCACTATATTATGAGATGAGAAAAACATTAATCCTTTCCAGAACGAAATATACAGAGAAGTTTTTTTCGATCAATCTAGAAAGAGAACTTCCCAAGGGGCGACTGCTAGATCCAATCTCATGTGGAGTTGATTGCAGTCCTTTTAAGTTGCCATCCCTCAACAAATGTTCACCTATTATTTTAACTTTTAAATGTTCTCATATTTTTGGAAAAAATACAAAAAGGAAATTGATGAGACCAAATTCTTCTAGAACATGCTTATAGTGGTATGGGGATGACATGAGATAGAGATGGATCCTCTGTAGCCTCAAGCTAGTTAACCATCAATTACTTCATACAAATCAAGGTAAGTACCAAGAATAACTGAAATACGAACAGCATATCCAAGAAGAAAAGATGGATTTGAAAATTCAACCTCAGCTTTTGTTAACAAAAAATGTGGTGTCTCCTTAGCATTCAATATGAAAATTGCAGAGAACTCCTTGAGTGCCCTGTTAAGATCAGTGATAAGTTAGGCATTTCTACTAACTAGCAAGATAAAAAAAAAAAGTGGAAAAGATTCCAACAGTAGTTGAAGGAATCAACTCAGCACCATGTAACTTGCTGTTTATTTATATTCTAAATATCTGGTAAAATAGTGTACCCATAATTTTATCCACCAAAAAACATACAACGACACCAGATGCTTTAAGACATCAACGCAACCCCCCCCCCCCAAACCAACCCACCACACACACAAAGCCCACCCACAGAACCAAAAGGGAGAGTAAACAAACCTGATAAGCCAAAGCAGTGAATCCTGAAACCGTATGGCATTTGCATTGCTCAAGACACTGGATAAACATAAAAGAAGTCAATGAAATATATCTCGCAAAAAGGGAATAACCATCTATGAATCACCGATCCTTCGCAAAATTGTCGTACCGTTATCGGATACTTATCGGATATGCCGATCCTTCCCGATATGATATTGGGAAGGATCGGTGAAATTCAGCATTTAAAATTAATAAAAAATAATCCCGATCCATCTCCGATACTCCTCAATACTTCCAGGCCAAAAACACAAAACCAAGCCCTATCCAAACCATCTTTCCTAACCCTAAAATCTATCTCTCTCTCGCCGACGTCGCCTTCTCCCTCTACAAGCCGTCGTCACCTTCTCCCTCTACAAGCCGTCATCACCTCCCCTCCGTTCTTCTACCGCCAGCCCGCCACCCAGCCTGTTAATAGCCGCAGCCGTCTTCCCTCTCTACAGCCTCACCACCGCCTTCTCCCTTTGCAAGCCACCGTCACATTCTCCCTCCGTTGTCACTTTCGCCTTCTTACATTTTTTTTATTTTTTAAATACATATATACTTGCCGTATCGCTGGATTCTTGTTTTTGGGAAATTGCGTATCGCCGTACCGGTACCGCGTATCGGTGATACATAGATAACCATAACAAATCGCAAACATTCTATCAAAAAATAAACTAGAGAACATGAGCAACTAATAACAACATAGTAGTAATTAATAAAAACATTAAAAAATTGAACTCCAGGGTAATCAAATATGTTAATTATTGTTCAACTTCAAAAATTGTAGGCCATAAGTTTAGTGATAAAAAAGGTTAATAGCACCACCTGTATGGATAACTTTTTTTTTAGTGTTGAGCAGAAAGAAAAATAATGTTTAGCATAACTTCGTTGGCTCCAGCTTTAATAGCAACAGAAAATTATCCATGGACATATGTGGAATTAATTATTCTTGTATTTACCATTCTAACGTTGGTAATAACCCTGTGATTTCCTTTAACATAATGCCCCAACCATCTCATTCACCGAGTATATCAGTGGCATGCGCAACTATATCCATAATATTCAGAACAATGTGTAATTGTGTATCTCAATTCTCAAAGCTGTAGAACAATTGTTTTGTTTATAGGAGTAATTTTGTATTCTCTTTTATGCATGTGCTGATATGCATTTTAGACACACTCCAAATACTGCATATCTAGAATGTGAGAATTATATATCTGAAAAACACAAGAACATAACAACAGATAACCTTACCGACAAGCAGGCATCAGGCATGAGATAGCAGAAACTAAAGCAGAATTGTCATTCTATTTAACTTAGAAGTTGCAACCAATCATTATATTAATAAAAAACTATGACAATACAGTTACCTTTTCAAAGCTTTACAACTTGCTTCAAACCAAGTGATCAACAAAGATTTGTCCACTAGATATCCATACTTGTGAATAAGGAAACAAATAGTACCATTCCTGTGAAAATATAAAGATAATAATATATACACAAAATCAAACACTAGCTAACAAAGGATGCAATGGTCCTCGTGTTTTACCAAGGAATAGCGTGTAACATTTCACCACACAGAATGTTCATGACAAGTTCTACTATATATCATACAAACTTAACAGCAAGGTTATAATTATAAGAGGTTGGCAAGAAATAACAAGCTCATAGGGCAAATATGGAAATTTCTAGTGCATATTATATCATACTAGCCTCCAAGAACATTTATGTTAGGGGAATATAGACAGTAATACATGGAAATGTAGAGACTTAACACGGGGTGAAATATTTTTCAGTTCAGTTAAGGGGGATTGACAGGAGCTATATGTGGTCACATCAAATGACATTTTCAAAGGGGAACAACCGAATAACAAACATTTATGGTTTACACAGAAACACTTTGAAAAATTGTATGTTCTCCTTTGTGTCAGAATAAGCTACTGCCACCACACAAACTCCACCTAGTTCGACAGACCATAGTAACTATTGATTGCTCAAAAAGGTGGTATCAGTGATTAGTACTTTAATAATACAAAATACAAAAAAATCGACTAATTTTGTACAGCTATGTCCTAATATTAAGTTGAAAACAAATAATTTTCTTTTGTCAAAAGTTACTCAAATTAGGAAGCAACGCGTAGAGGCATGGAAAAATACACAAAATGAGGCATGCCTAATAGAAGAGGCTCTTGAATCTTTGACTAAGTAACTGCAGTTGTAAGAGTGCTCAAGTCTGGAAGGAATTATATTGAGGGTACACATTTGAGATGTCAGATATAAAAAGATAAACGATGTTTTCTTTGAAGGAGATAAATGATGCATAATTGCATATATGACTTACCAAAACAGAGATCCTTTCAACAGGCCATCCATGATGAGGGTCATAACATGCTCTGTCTTTAACCTTTTCTCCCTATTTGGTGTCTTCGGTGTGCATTTATAGGCCTAAATTTGTGTAACAATGTCAGTTGTAGTTGTTATTGAGTAAAAAGAAATATTACTTTACTACAAGATTCAGAGGCCTAAGTTAACGTTGGTGACTACTAGTGTGGAGGTGTGTGTAGATCTGATACCAGATAAAAAACAGTTGCAGACAGATCCATCAATTCTTCCTGGAAGCATCTCAAGGACCCAGCTTTCTCATCTCGAGGTGCCTCACACCTACATTTATTAAATTTCATCAGTGACGAACTAGAAATCATAACGCACTGTCAATAACAGAGCAGTAGCCTTACCATAATAAACCTGCTCCAGTGTTAACATTTTGGTCTAGTTCCTTAATGATGACATCAAGAAGTTTTTCCAAAACCTCCGAAATAACCCTGCCAAGCTTCAGCTGAACTTTTGCATACGTGATGAACAAACTCTGGAAGGAGTGATAACTTCACAATGAAACATAAAAAATGTAACAAAATTCTCATCAAAATAATGTAACGAAGTAACAATGGTGCAAGTCAGGCCATAAGAACCTTCAAGGCCTGGTCATGAGTTGTCAGCCAAGAATGGAATATAAAACCTTGAACTGCATTATGGATCTCCACAGATTTGTATCCCAGGTTTGGCCCATCCTTCAATAAAAATGTGTTAATGCACTCCATAAGCTTGCGAGTCAGCTTTCCCTCTTCCCTGATTCCACAAAATAAATTTATTTAATTTGCAAATCAGCAAAAGCAATAGAAGACAATGCTGTAAAATATCTAAGCCAGTCTTCTTAGGAAGTAAAGGGGTTCAACAGGAGAGTCAAACAGACTACTTGCCTAATATGTGAGAAGATTGAACAAAATCCATTAAGAACCTCCTCCCTCATGATATCAGGGTAATCACCCGGTGGGTTTTCAAGTAGAACATGAAGTGTCAATGTACAGCGGAAGGATTCCTCCTTGGAGCTGGCCTGATTGCTCAATTTTGCATCAAAACCAGTTGCAACCTTCCTCATGTAGAGCATTACAAAACCTGACGAACATATAGAATCTAAGAATCGAACATTCTTGTATTATGATATGAAAAACAAGGACCATTGATAAGGCAACTCACTGCTATATGTTCGAGGTTTCATCTGATACTGGTACTCCACAACAGTTAAAAGCTGCCTAAGAATTATGCTGTATTCTAGCTGAAGGCTGGGAGCATCTTTTAAAACCTCCCAGATATGACTGAAAAGTTGCTTAGCAACTGAAATCAAAAGTAACGAATGCCCTGCAAAGACAGTGAACCTCTTCTTTATGGCATGCACCATATATTCCACTTCAAAGCAATTGAAAAACTCTGTGCACAGAAGGCATCCAGATAAACAAGAAACATAATGCTGGCAAGTGGAAACACATATAAATATATCCAGCATTTAACAGAATGGTGAAACCCATAAAACCAACATATATTATGTACTATCCAGCTTACAATTATCATAAAATTATGAGCGAAAACAAATGGTGACGAATATACGACGTTTACCATCGATGATTCCAACGCTAAGCAATAATCAACACTAGCAAGAATATATATGGAGGAGAATTTTGAGCCACCTCCTTTTAATATTATCCTAAACTGGATATCATCGCATTAATTTGCCACTTGCCCACAAATACTCTAATGTTAAAGAATAATATGATTTTTCAAGTTACATGTTGTTTGACACTTCAGAGAACATAAGCAGTGGAATGCACAAGTAATTGTAACATGACTACTTGCATATCCAAGGAAGATTGCACTCTCTCTTTGTGATGGAGCCAGACTAACATAATATCCAACAATTTTAAGAGGGTGTTTGGCACAGCTCCAGCTCCACCAAAATCTATGGAGTTGATGGAGCAGGGTATTCCTAGCTCCAAAAATAATGGAGCTGGAGCTGTGGATACATTAAGAATGTTTAGGTGGGTCATCTTGTTTACATTTTAGACTAAAAATATAAAGTTATTTCACTTTATTTTAGCCTACAAGCTCCAGATCTGAGGTGGATCTGGAGCTCTGCCAAACAAGGCCTAAGTAGCTCTTGGAATTCTGGTACATTTTCTGATCTAATTCATGCATAAAATGGCTCAAACAAAAGGCAAGAGTAAAATAATATAGTATGATCAGGAAACACCAGGAGCACTCTAGCATGTAAGTGAAATGGTTTTTCGTATGAAATGCTATTGACGTGTCAGGAGAATCACTCTCTCCTTACTGATTTTTTAAGGTAGATAATATGACAAGCAGCATAAAACCATCATCTCATTTGTACTGGATTACAGCCGTGTGATTAATAGACCCGCGCCTCCTAGTGAAAGTTCAATTTGTCCCAGTACAAGGGAGAAAAGTGCAGCAAACAGTAGAGCGTCGCAAAGTTTGCAGGACGACGAAGAAGGCGTTGAAACCAAAGTTAACCTGAGAGGCGGACGTCCTCCGCGCATTGGACGGCGATGCGGAGCATCCTGGCGGCGGCGCTCTTGGTGGCACCACGCTTCTTACCCGAGATGTCCAAGATGACACACTTGGCAACCGCCAAGATGAGGAACGGCCACGTGACCGCTGCAGGCAAGAATATAAATAATCGTGAAGCAATGCAAGGCAATGCGAGGATGAGGAATAGGGCGGGATAAACGAAGGTGGCGCTGTCTGACTCACATCCTGGGAGGTGGCCGGGCTTGATCTTGGCGGTGTTGCGGGCGAGGAGGCGGCAGAAGGTGAGGGCACGGTCGCCCTGCAGCCACGTGCCGAGCAGCTTCACCCCTTCCTGCAAGGCAGCGCGCTTGGTTGATTGAGCCGTGCAGTTGATTGATTTCATTCAAACAAGTCTAGTCTACTCACATCGCGGGCTCTGGCCCGGTCGGAGGAGAGCTTCTGGACGACTTCCTCCACGTCGCGCGAGGTCGCCATGGCCGGCGGCGATGACAGGATTTAGGGTTTGGGTCGGGAGGAGGAGGCAGCGCTGGCGGAGGACATGGGAGGCGGCGGAGATGGGGTGGGGTTTGTCCTCTCGGTTTTGGGGGTTTAAAGATCCACGAAAAAATAGGAAGCTTTAGTTTTTTTTTTTCTCCTTGTATTATTTCTTAAGTTTGGTCCCTCTTCAAATGAAATTATAAATCTGAGCCTCTCTCTCAATCGTGGCAATCATCTATCGTGTTTTTATGTTGTGACAAGTCCACCTATCGCACTTTTATGCTCTTATATCATAACAGATGACATACGTTGTCTCTTAATTTCACAGTGGAGAAAGAGCTAGATTTACAATTTTAGTAAGACATGGGTCAAACTTAAAAAAGGAAAAAAAAAACAAAAACCTGAAATGGGGGCGCGAATCGCATCCGGTGCACACGGATAGCGATGTCCAATCACCACCTCAGAAAAAAAATTCAGGACGTGGACGTGTCTGTGGAGTCCATAGTTACAAGTACGGACTGAAATCGTACATCTCCTATGCTTCTTCTTTCACCTCTGGTGGTAAGGTTGTGTGTCTCTATCACCACCCTCACTCACATCTGTCTTCTTCTTCTTCGAGCCGCTTTTCCTTGCAGTTGTCTCCGGCGACATGTGACGGCGCATCCTCTTAATACGATGAAAAGAAGGGGGGCCAGTCAAGGATTGGGATCCAGCCTGAGTTGTTCACAAAACTTAAAAGGAGGACTAGAAAAGAAAGTACGGAGGAGAGGGGAGCTGTTTGTTCCTCAGCGATACATCTCACGTGCTACGGTGCTAGCCTGCTAGATAGCAAAATCTGAAATCGTATTTAAGCATGGAAAGGGGCCTCCAAATGATGTCACCGTCTGAGTAGTGAGTACTGTATTCCTCCCTTCATATTCATAGATACATGTCATCCAAGTTCCGGCATCAGTGCATACAAGACACGACAACATAACCACACAAAAAAAAACGAAAATATCGACATGCGTTGCCTTCACTGAAAAATAAACGACCACAAAGATCAGATCACAAACAACTCCTTCCATCTTCTTTGGTCAAGTGGCCGCACATGATCAATCAAGGACACAATGCCTGGCATTACGTGCTCACAAAAACATGGAGAACCCATCATTTCATTCACCTAAGCAGAACAAATACGTTACACGTGATTGCCCTGAACAACAAGATGAAAAAACTTAGAAAACTACGAGTTTCTTGTATATATTACCAGAAAACTACGTATTATAGCTTATATTTTATAAAACTACATATTTAAGGAGAACTTGGTCTGACAGTGTATGCCTACTTGGCAACCTCATGCGTCCCTATTTCCCGCATCACTCGCACATGAGACTACCATATAAGCCTACACTGTCAGATCCGTTACAAGAAACAGTCAATTCTAAAAACTGTAGTTTTGTGAAATAGAAACTAAAACATGTAATTTTCTAATAGTTTGTACCAAAAATCTGTAGTTTTTTGTAAAATTTACTGAGTATATTACATGGACCTAGCATAGTACATTTTACTGGTGGACACCAGCGGTACACAAGTTTATCAAGTCCATCAGTGTAGAGTACAGCGCTTCAAGCGAAAGATACCCTAAAAACCTACGCTTCTCTAACTCCGGATTATGTGTTGACATCTTCCCGTCCTCCGTCAGGTGATCAACTGTTAGGTACCAAGAAATGCACCCATTGGCGTCATCTGGGTCGACATGTGCCACCAGGCCAAGCATTTCGCCTTGGTCAAGATCAAAGTAAAGGCTCAGAAAATCTCTAGTTACGTTCATCCCGAGAACCAAAGCTTCTTCATGAAGCCAGTGGATTACTTGACTGGCAACCTGCAGATGCAAACATGTGATCAAAATCTTCTGATGAAGCAGGTTTCAAAGCAGCATAATATGGCTTCAATCTCAAAGCTAACTGTCAGCTTAGAAAAAACAAGTATCATAGCATATGCATTTGTAAACCAATCTAGTCCATTTGAAAGGAATCATAGGCCCTTCTTTAATTTTGATTGGTATTCGATCAAACAAACTATTGTGAAGAAGACAAACACCAATTGATGCATCCACTCTGCAGCTCATCGAATATAAAGATCTACTCACATAGGCATGCTACACATAACACATCACTCATTCGGTCATTGCAACATCCCATTGTCAGTAGGAAAAAAAACAGATCCGCATTGATGGATGCTCACAGAGAACTTAAAAAGAGCAGATTATCTTACTTATACAGATCAATGTGATAACCCGGGGGGTTATCAGTTTAATTAAATGATTAATTAAACAATAAAAACATGATTAGGCAAGAAAAATTAAAATGTAAGGATTTGAGAGGTGCCGTCAGTCCCGCAGTGAAGGTATCGCTCATCGAGGTACCCGACCTATCCGAGACCCAGGCCGGCCCCTCTCGCTAGTTTCGGGTTCATCATTCGGCATTTAGTAGCTTACCTGGTACGGTTACGGGTACCGTTAGAGTTTTGAGTGAGAAATGACCGTAGAGCCCTTAGTGCCAATAACCCTTAGTAAAAAGTCCAAGGGCAAGGTGGTCTTTTGACCTCAAGAGAGATAAATAAAGCCAGCCTCTTGCCAGCCGAGAGCCACCCAACCAGCTCATTTACCTCTGTCCCCCATTCTCCACCAAGCACTAGAGCAAGCATTCCAACCGAAGAAAGCCAGAGAGGAGGCCACCAAAAGAGGAAAGGGAGGAGCAACCAGAAGAGAAGGGGATCATCTAGAAGAGGAGGAAGCCATCCAGAAGAAGCAAGGTGGAGGCATCCAGAAGCAGGAGGCCAGCATCACCATCGTCATTTGCCACCTCTTCAGCTAGCCCCTCTCCAACCGATCAAACCCCAGGTGCATTCACCAGTAGAGTAGTGGTAGATTGGTTTGTTCCCTCGGTGGGTTCTCAGTCGGTTGGGGTAGCCCTAAGGCTAGTGTAGCATCTGTTCTTTCTCTTGTATAGATCAAGCCTCCCAACGTGCATCATAGAACCAACATCCAAAGCAAAGAATCATCAAAACGAAAAATGCAAGAATAAAATGTGGGTAGAACCCTAGAACCAGTGCCAGTAGATCAGTAGAGGAGGGAGAGCTGCGGGTGATGTAGGCGCCTCTTGTAGGAGCTGTGCCTCCGTCGGCCAGAGGGGAGAGGAGGTCGGCGAGGCAACTCCGGCGGCCCAAGGCGCAGCCTGAGCCGCATGGCCGATCTCTTCTTGCGCGGAGGAGGCGCAGGCCTCGGGCGAGCCGACGCGGTCAGTGCCAGAGGAGAGAGCGGCCGAGCCATGGAAGAGAGGCGGGCGGCGGAGCCGAGCCGAGAGAGGTCGACCTTTGGAGGAGGAGACGCAAGAGGAGTAGAGTGGCGGGTCGGTGCAGGAGGCGGAGGAGGCCATGGAGTGGAAGCCGGTCGGCGCCGAGTGTGCGCGTGAGGAGGCGCCGTGCGTGAGGGAGGAGAGGCGGCGTGGGAAGCTAGCTGAGAGAGGAGGAGAAGGAAGCAATGATCAGTAGAGGCTTGGCGAAGAAGCAAGAAAAGGGAAAGGGAAAGAAAGGGAAAGGAAGAAAAGAAAGAGAAGAGAGAAAAGTGAGGGGAAAAGGGTAGAAAAATAATCCGTACCGCGAACCGCGTTGGTTTCTGTAATCAACTTGCGGATCGCTTAAAAATCGGAAACATGTATTAACTAAGTAGTGCCAAGATAAAATATATATAACAGATCAGAAAAGCTGGTTGGACGCCAGAATAATTTATTCACCTTAATTGCCCTAGTTAATGTTGTATGCTTTCAAGTTCCGACCTGAGCATCCCAACCAATCAAATCCAGTATACGGGCGGGGACGATCCTTCCGCTTATATCCCAGGCAAGATCTCTATTGACCATCTTTACTAAATGTTTTGAATGCTTTTCTATAAGTATCTATATCATCACTGCATGGAAAATCTTATTTTGCAATTGAAAACCTTCAATTGGATTCGGATGGAAAGATGGTTTGTGATGAGATGATGTGATGATGAGTTGGTAATTGAGATTATGGAATTGATGTTTGGCTCGTCCAACAAATGGAGCCGTGGATGTGTGTATCTGTATATATGGTGGGTAGAGGGCGCCGATGAGAAGGGAATGGCCGGCGGGGTCCTCTACATAAGTTATAATATAAGATCAACCAATTGCACTTGGGCAATGAGCCGTATTTTAGTATCAACCATAGCGAGATAAATCGCTGTCAGAAAAGGTTGTGCTATGAACGTATTATGATCTCCACATTGGTGGTTAGGTAGTTAACTAGGGGTGTGAAGCTGGGTATGCCGGGAGTCCCAGTGAGAGGCACGATATCGGCTGCGGTTGATCAGGCGCTATATTTAAAGCCTAGGGGAGTATCAGTGCTACTGCGGTAGCATGGTACAACTGGTATGCTGAGGGTAAGTGGGGAACAGTCAAGGACACCGCTACTCGTTGGCTACCAGGGTTGGAGATCTAATACTGGATTAGCGATAAACGTTCTGGAGCCTGTGTGGTGGAGGCCGTTATGGGTAAAGGGTTAAAATCTTGAATTCAAGCCTGTATCCTGGATTGGAGGCTGCGGAAGCTAAGTCTGCCTCATATACGAGTGCAATAGCTTTTTCATATTTTAAAATATCCAACCCTTAAAGAAAACCAAAAGTCAGTATTCTGTAAAAAGGGATTTTGAGAGAAGGTAAGAAGATGGCTGGATTTGAGAGGAAAATTCATATCTGCATTTGTTATAATGCCTGCTGAGTACTTTTGTACTCACTCTTGCTAAATCCCTCTTTTCTAGAGTTTGGCTCCGGTGTTCAAGCAGATGATTGGGTGGACGAGGCAGCAGAGTTCTACTAGGAGGAATAGAGGGGAGTAGATGATGAGGACATCACTTCTATGGATATAGCCACACCTGCAAATCCATCACCTACGCATCAATCGGTCCCCGTTGCTGTAATACATGGACCGATTACTCGAGCTCGCGCACGTCAACTCAATTACCAGGTGAATTCGTTCCTCGGGCTTCATACGAATATTTTAATGGATGGAATGCTATTTAATTCTTGTGATGATGTCCTTTGCCTCGTGAACTTGGGTGAGAACCAACCAAGATGAAGGATAGAAGAGAATGCACGAGTTCGGTTCGATTCGACTCGTGACGAGCTGACTTGTTTCGCCGCCACGGCTACATCCGGACTCCGTTTTGGGCGTTCTTGTACTTCACCGAAAGCTTATCAAGTCTACTTTCCAACGGATCCGAATCACATCCAAACTCCTTACGAGTTGACGGAATCGCTCAATCAAGCAGCGTCACTTTTTTGATCCAAGTCAAAAGTGGGCCTTTGGCCTTGTAACAAGGAAAGCCCACTTAAGGTCGCACCTAGGTTCCTAGACGCCTCCACAATAAAAACAGCCACCACTGCCATTAGATAGGGGATTTTTTTAGATCAAAGATAGCGATTGCTACTTCTTGTAATCGCGTGTTGGCTAAACCGCGAATTACTTGTCATCGGAAACCCTCTTTTGTGATTCGAATGAACTCGTGGTTTCAATTATAATTTGGTGCTTGTTCATCTTGTTCTTGCGTGTTCTTCGATTGCTTGCGAGGACAAAGGCCTTCGTGGTCGTGTTGATCGTGCACGGCAAGATCAATAACAACCGGAAGTCGGTGTAACGATTGCTAAGGCGCATCGTGCGGGGCGGTGTAGTCGGATCGCCAACGTCTTCTTCCACCCAATCGAATCTATCCTCTCTCATCAAAAGGTGGGACCTATCCTCCTATCACGTGGTATCGAGCTCAAGGTTGATCGGTGAGAGATTTTTTTCCCATCCATTATTTTACCTCTGATCCGAAAACCATAAAAAAAACAAATAGGCGATTAGATCTCCTTGTCCAAAACAGTTTGTGCCCTTGCTTTTGCTACTTTAGTTCTCGCTTGTTGAATTTACTGTTGCTCGACGAGTCAAGTTCTTTGGTCTTTAGTTTCATCCTTTAGAGTTTGAGTTCAGTCATGTTTTGTCACGATTCGTTCATAATTTGAGTCGATTCATTAGTAGATCGGATCGGAGTTGAGTTTGTTTCGTCTAGTGTGGGAGATCAAATTGGGTTGCCGTTTTCCTTGCTTTGTTTACTAATCCGCTTGATTCTCTGTGTTTACCAAAATAAATATCGGTTTCAAAATATATATATAAAAAAGAGGCCTGCGAGATACAAGAGCCGCACCAAATCAAGGAGTTAAAAAAAGGCAAGTGCATATAGAAAAGCCGCACCAAATCGAGAGAAGAAAAGGCAAGTCGCAGATAGAAAAGCCGCACCAAATCGAGAAGAAAAAGGCAAGTCAGATTTCAAAAGCGCGCTAGATCAATTGCAAATCAAAGTTTGAGAGAGAGAGAGAGAGTATCTTTTAATTACCTTTATACCTGGTTTTGCCAAAGTCCTTTGTGCAAATTTTGTTTTTAGGGTCTCCGAGTTCATCTAAGAGAGTTTTGTGACCCTCCCAAAAAAAAAAAAAAAAACTTTGTTTTGGGCGTTTGGTGACGACGTTTGTGTCTTGGCTCGCGCCTCTAGTGCAGTTCGGGACTAGGACCAAGACAGTACCGTCGAGAACGTTTATTTAGCTTCTTTGTGACTAACGTGGTGAAGGTTACTCCTTGTGCTATTTCACCACCTATAGCTCCACAGATTGTCTCCTACTCTCTGAAGTTGTTTGTCTTCTTTGGTTGCCAACACCTCCTTGCTAAAGCTTGGTAGAACAGTAAGAACTTGTTTGAGCAGTTGAGAGTGAGCGTTTGACACTAGCACACCACTTGTAGATAGGGATAATCTTGTTACTTGGTGTTAGCCTTTTTTTCTTTGTTTTCTCTAACCATGGCGGGATCGGAAGCCGATAAAGGGGACAACATTCACCTCGCACACGGGGATCGTGACAAAGACTTCGAGCGCCAAATGAGGCTTCACACCGACGCGCTTGATGAGGGCGTTCGTGTTACCAATGACCGCCTTGGTCAATTGGAGGCGATTCAAATTGACACCAACACCAAAATCACCGCGTTGGAAGTTTCGTAGGCGCAATCAACACCTCCTTGCAAGCATTCTTGCAATGACTTGAGAGAGAGGATCGTGGGCGCCTACCGATGGACATGTGGCGGCGTTGCGGGGAGACAATGAGCAGGACTATGCGGACAGAAGTTGAGGAAGAGGAGGATGATAGGCCACAACGCGACTACACCGCAACCGCCATGGTATGGGTTTGCGACCACCACGACAGCAGTGCGTGAACATGATGACTCCTAGGATCAATCAAATTCAAGATGCCACCTTTTGATGGGAAATATGACCACGATGCATACCTCACTTGGGAACTAGTCGTAGATCGAAATTTGCTTGCTATGATTTTCCGAACACAAGAGGTTAGGACCGCAACTAGTGAGTTTCTTGATTTTGCCTCCGTTTGGTGGCGCGAGTATCGTAATAAGACCCCGAACAATGTGACACAAACTTGGGATGCTTTGAAAAGGATCATGCGAGCTAGATTTGTTCCTTCGTATCATGCACGAGATTTATTACATAAGCTGCGACAATTGAGACAAGGTAGCAAATCTGAGAAGAATATTATCGGGAACTACAAACAGGCATGTTGCGTTGTGGGTTAGTGGAAGAAGAGGAAGGCGCTATGGCTAGATTTATGGGAGGGTGACCGTGAAATTCGTGACATATTAGCTTACAAGGAATACAATTCTATCACTCGTTTATTCCATCTTGCTTGTAAAGTGAAAGGGAAGTCAGGGCGTCGCGCAAGGACTAATGTTTCGCAGGTCGGACTACATCATGGCATCCACGTGCTTGGCCGGTGCCCCAAACCGTGCATCTTCACAAGGTACCACTAGCACCGCCACACACGCCCAACAAAACCAATGCCGCAGCATCCGGAAACAACAAAGGTCAAGACCAACACCCGCCAAGAGCGCTTCGTCCGCTGCATCCACGGGAAGAGCGAGGATATTCAAAGTGCCTACAATGCAAGGGATTTGGGCATGTGAGGAAAGATTGCCCAAGCAAGCGTGTCTTGATTGTGCGGGATCTTGGTGAGTATTCTTCGCTAGTGATTTGGATGATGAGACATATGCTATGCTTGCCATTGACCATGCAGAAGTGGACATGAGAAGGAAGAAGAACATATTGGTCTTGAAAATGCGAGAACATTATGAGAGCCTTGTTGTTCGTGGCGTGTTGAGTGCCCAAATGGGAAGGCCGAATGTAACCAATGACATAATTTGTTTCAAACCAAGTGTGTGGTCATGGAGCGCTCATGCCGCGTCATCATTGATGGGGGTAGTTGCAATAACTTAGCAAGTTACGAGATGGTTCAAAAGCTAGAGTGAAAACAAGCCCACATCCACAGTAGTACCACATCCAATGGTTTAACGACGCAGTAAGATAAAGGTAACACGATTGGTAAGAGTGCACTTTGCCATTGGTTCGTATCATGACTATATTGATTGCGATGTTGTGCCTATGCAAGCATGTTCTATGTTGTTCGGTGAGACCATGGCGATCGATAAAGACACCTTGCATCATGGTAGAACTAATCAAGACTCTTTTGTGCATAAAGAGAAGAAAATTGTATTACATCCTATGTCTCTGAAGCCATTTTGAGGATGAAGTTGCTAGAGCCAACAAAGAAAAAATCGAAAACATGAGAAGAGTGAAAATCGATTGTAGCAAAGGAATTTGTACAACATAAAGAGGGCAAGTCTAAATCTGTTCATGATGTAAAAGATGAGATTAAACTGAAGGGTGCTTGTTTACTTGCTTCCAAATCTGATTTAAATGATTTGAATGATGGCTCAAGTTTGCTATGCTTTGGTTTGCAAAGAAGCTTTATTTTCATTTGAAGATACATCCTCTTCTTTGCCTCCTGTGTCATTAATCTTTTGCAGAAAACATAGACATTTTTCCAAAGGAGGTGCCACCGGATCGCCACCAATCCGTGGAATTGAGCATCAAATTGACCTCATTCCAGGGCCTCCTTACCAAACCGTGCACCATCTGTAACCAATCGGAAGAAACCAAGGAGATACAACGACAGTGCAAGAATTGCTTGAGAAAGGGTATGTGCGCGAATCTCTTAGTCCATGTGTCTTTGTCCCAGTACTTTTAGTTCCTAAGAAAGATGGATCATGGCGCATGTGTGTGGATTGTAGAGCGATTAACAACATTACAATTAGATATCGTCATCCTATTCCTAGGTTAGATGATATGCTAGATGAATTGAGTGGCTCTCTTGTGTTCTCTAAGATCGACTTGCGTAGCGGATACCACCGATTCGCATGAAATTGGGCGATGAATGGAAAACACTTTTAAAACAAAATTTGGATTGTATGAGTGGTTAGTAATGCCTTTTGGACTCACTAATGCACCCAAAGACTTTTATGAGATTAATGAATGAGGTTCTGCGCCATTTCATTGGAAAATTTGTGGTGGTGTACTTTGATGATATTCGATTTATAGCGAACTCTAGAACAACATCTTGATCATTTGCGTCTTGTTTTTCATGCCTTACGTGATGCTCGTTTGTTTGGTAACCTTGAGAAGTGCACCTTTTGCACGGATCGAGTCTCTTTTCTTGGCTATGTTGTTACTCCGCAGAAGATTGAAGTTGATCAAGCCAAGGTTGAAGCAATACACCGTGGCGGTTCCAACAACGGTCACACAAGTCGAAGTTTCTTAGGACTTCTTGGATTCTATCGTCGCTTTGTGAAGGATTTCAAGACCATCGCCGCACCATTGCACGAGCTCACTAAGAAGGAGTGCCATTTGCTTGGGGCAAAGCACAAGAGAACGCCTTCAACATGTTGAAAGATAAGTTGACACATGCACCACTTCTCCAATTGCGATTGGTAAAACCTTTGAACTCGAATGTGATGCTAGTGGAATTGGGTTGGGAGGTGTGTTGTTGCAAGAAGGAAAACACATTGCTTATTTTAGTGAGAAATTGAGTGGGCCTAGTTTGAACTATTCCACTTATGATAAGGAGTTATATCGCTAGTTCGAACTTTGGAAACATGGCAACATTATTTATGGCCCAAGGAATTTGTAATACATTCGATCATGAGTCATTAAAACATATTCAAGTCAAGGA
Source organism: Otatea glauca (assembly GCA_036346275.1). NCBI lineage: Eukaryota > Viridiplantae > Streptophyta > Magnoliopsida > Poales > Poaceae > Otatea > Otatea glauca. The sequence continues at coordinate 438,296 of CM070711.1, read as the reverse complement.
AAACTAAACCGTAGGCATGCTAAGTGGGTTGAATTCATCGAATCTTTTCCTTATGTCATTAAACACAAAAGGGAAAGGAGAATGTTATAGCCGATGCATTGTCTAGGCGATACGCTATGCTTTCCCAACTTGACTTCAAAATTTTGGTGAAAGCGATTAAAGGGCAATATGAGCATGATCTTTGAATTTAAAGATGTGTTGCTCAATTGTAAAGAGGGAAAAATGTGGAATAAATTTGTCCTCAATAATGGGTTTGTGTTTAGAGCTAACAAGCTATGCATTCCGGCTAGCTCGTTCGTTTGTTGTTGTTACTGAAGCGCATGGAGGTGGGCTAATGGGACATTTTGGTGTGAAAAGACAGAGGACATACTTGCTAGCCATTTCTTACGGCCAAAGATGAGGCGAGATGTGGAGCGTTTAGTCGCTCATTGCACAACATGTCAAAAAGCTAAGTCACGACATAACCCACATGGTTTGTACTTGCCCTCCCTGTTCTAGTGTGCCTTGGGAGGATATTTCTATGGACTTTGTTTTAGGGTTGCCTAGAACAAAGAAGGGGATGGATAGTATCTTTGTTGTGGTGGATAGATTTTCTAAGATGGCACACTTCATACCTTGTCATAAGAGTGATGATGCTACCCATGTTCTTGATTTGTTTTTCCGTGAGATTGTTCGATTGCATGGTGTGCCAAACACAATAGTTTGGATCGTGATGCTAAATTTCTTAGCCACTTTTGGAGAACTTTATGGGCTAAATTGGGGACTAAGCTCTGTTTTTACTACTTGTCACCCACAAAGTGATGGGCAAACCAAGTCGTCAATAGAACTTTGTCTACCATGCTTAGAAATTTGTTTTAAAACAAAACATTAAGATGTGGGAAGAATGCTTGCCTCACATTGAGTTTGCGTATAACCGTCATTGCATTCTACTACTAAGTTGTGCCCTTTTGAGATTGTGTATGGTTTTGTTCCTCGTGCTCCCATTGATTTATTACCTATTCCGCTTTGAGGGCGAATTTTGATGCTACACAACGTCTTTGAATCGATGTTAAAATTGCATGAGACAACGAAAGCGAACATTGAGTCTATGAATGAGAAATATAAACTTCTTTGGTAGTAAAGGAAGGAAACATGTAACTTTTGAACACGGAGATCTTGTTTGGTTGCATTTACGGAAGGACCGTTTTCCTCGATTAAGAAAGTCTAAGTTGATGCCTCGCACGATGGCCCTTTTAAAGTATTGGAAAAAGTTAACGATAATGCATATAAGCTTGAGTTGCTGCAGATTTTGGGGTCTCTCCCACATTTAACATTGCTGATTTAAAGCCATACTTTGGAGAAGAGGGCGAGCTTGAGTCGAGGGCGACTCCAATACAAGAAGGGAGGATGATGAGGACATCACTTCTATGGATATAGCCACACCGCAAATCCATCACCTACGCATCAATCGGTCCCGTTCTTTGTAATACATGGACCGATTACTCGAGCTCGCGCACGTCAACTCAATTACCGGTGAATTCGTTCCTCGGGCTTCATACGAATATTTTAATGGATGGAATGCTATTTAATTCTTGTGATGATGTCCTTTGCCTCGGGAACTTGGGTGAGAACCAACCAAGATGAAGGATAGAAGAGAAGTGCACGAGTTCGGTTGATTCGACTCGGGTGAGGGCTGACTTGTTTGGCCGCCACGGCTACATCCGGACTCCGTTTGGGCGTTCTTGTACTTCACCGAAAGCTTATCAAGTCTACTTTCCAACGGATGCCGAATCACATCCAAACTCCTTACGAGTTGACGGAATCGTTCAATCAAGCAGCGTCACTTTTTGATCCAAGTCAAAAGTGGGCCTTTGGCCTTGTAACAAGGAAAGCCCACTTAAGGTCGCACCTAGGGTTCCTAGGCGCTCTCCACAATAAAAACAACCACCGCTGCCATTAGATAGGGGATTTTTTTAGATCAAAGATAGCGATTGCTACTTCTTGTAATCGCGCGTGTTGGCTAAACCGCCCGAATTACTTGTCATCGAAACCCTCTTTTGTGATTGAATGAACTCGTGGTTTCAATTATAATTTGGTGCTTGTTCATCTTGTTCTTGCGTGTTCTTCGATTGCTTGCGAGGGACAAAGGCCTTCGTGGTCAGGTTGATCGTGCACCAGCAAGATCAATAACAACTTCGGAAGTCGGTGTAACGATTGCTAAGGCGCATCGTCTGGGGACGGTGTAGTCGGATCGCCAACGTCTTCTTCCACCCAATCGAATCTATCCCTCTCTCATCGAAAGGTCGGGACCTATCCTCCTATCAGTAGCCGTGCAAGGGCTTCGTCAGTCTTTTGGTGTAATAGTATCTATATTATGCCCTTTTGTTGTAAAGGGATCAGAAGTATAATTATGTAATGGACATATAGCCCTGCGTGGCTTGGTTTGTAATATATTTACATTCAGTCTCTAATTATTGTTCTGTTGCAACACTCTGAACACGGCGTACTAACTGATAAAATATCGAGTGCGCTCGATGTTTTGATTAGCTAGTATGCCGAGATTCGCGTAATTATCTCCGGCAGTGCGACTGCCATTACCCAGGGCTAATTATGCGGGTTGCCACAATCAACGAGACAACTTAAGTTCCAAACATAACACCATCCACTAAGGCATAAACATCTTACTCCTCTTGTTCCAATGTGCAAGATGATTTCGGCGTATTAGATAAATGTTTTGAGCCTTTCAGACCTTTTCTTATAGTGGGACGAAATTGACTTCTAAAATAGGGAAGCTTGGCAATGACCCTAGAATGTTTTCTGCACCGATTTCATGTTGGACTCAACATGCATGCCACATGCGTTTTTAATTGTTAGACGAACTATTCATATAGGTAGATGGACATGATGGAAGGTTTCCCCAAAGAAAAAAAAAGTAACAAAGTGCAAGGATTGAACACAGCAGTCGTTCATAGGGCATTTGCATGCAGCAAGTTTTTATTAGAATATAAGAAAATAGTAGGTGGCTCATGCATTATCCTGGCAAAAATGAACTACTCTCAGTTGCTTCGATCTTCTGGATCACAAATAATTCCAATGGTAATAATATTAGCAATTTCATTCAAGGCATATTTAGCAAGAAAGCATAATTTCGAAGGTTTTATCACAAGTTCACCTGCTGCAGAAGCATCATTGGTAGGTCTTCCAAGTCACAATTGTAACTATTTATCAAATATCCATCAGAGGGCCTCCCAGTCAATGATCCAGCAATGCTTGGAGAGCCTTCACCCATCAAACTAATTTGGCCATCTTTCAAGATTACCTTTGTATTGAACTGTGACCTGGATTTGTACTTAGGTTCATGATTATCTGAAGGCTTCATGTGCCGATCAGGAGCCAGGATAGGCTGCGGGATTTTCAAGCGGAGAGACCAGGAAGAAGTTCGAGAATGCCATGTAGGAAGAGACCGCAGATGGAGATAACGAACCCTGCTAACCTGCATTAGCGAAAGAAAGTTAGAATGCCTATCTACACTTGTATTATATTGCATTAATCAACAGGGAAATAGTAGTTATACCACACTCTCCAGCTCCAAGTGTACTTTATTAGAAAATATCCTTTGGGCCACTGTCAAGCAGAAGTGACCTAGAAGGCCACAATCATCACCAGCAGCCTGAGCAGGATTCTGGTAACGAACAACATTACGATATTTCTCCCTGACTTTCCTAAGAACGTTCTCATGAAACATATGTAGCAAGTAAATTTCCAGACTTTTGGGGTTAGGAAACCCCACATAACTTTTTAAAGACTCCTGCTTCCCATTGATGGTGGCTAACACAAGATTTGCATCATCCTCTGAATTAGTATGCTCTTCATGCCCAACCATTTCCGAGTCACTATCCTGCCCAGAATGTGCGAGCGAAAGGCACAACGAACACTCCTGGCCAATCACTAATTGGAGAAAATCCTCGCGCATTCCAGTTACATTGATGCCTTGCGATTGGACAAATGTCTCGCGGGTCACCATATCAAATACCTACAAAGGCATACACTAAGCTATGCGCAAGATAGTATATAGATAAACAATGACAAACGGAGAGGGCAATAAATTGACACATGACATGATGTACAATAATTTTCCATGGCAATCTAGTTAGTCAAAAGAGGACTTTGCAATAATTCATAAGCATTTAACCGACCTGCTCCTCAAATATTGACATGTGGATATTGCGAAGAATGGAATGGGCATGTTTGACAGACTTATCGACATCATCAATCTCCAAATCATCAGTTTCCGCTGCTGAATAAGTGATGCTTGAGATACTTTCTTTCATTTTGCCAGCATAGCTTTCCGCACCACTGGCACTGTCCCCACGAAATTGAAGGGTCAAGAAACGGCAAGCCTTTTGCAGGACTTGTACAGACAAAGTGCCCGATGAGTCTTGATGGATTGGAACTAAAGACAATGATGACAATCGGGGGATTGCTGCTGTGTCTAACTGAGAACTATCAACTAGATCAAACATGAAGCCCTCGCTTCCCGGACCACTTCCACCAAACCGCTGCTTCTTCACTTTCCAGTTCTGCTGCAATCTGCCAATCAATCAACACTAGTTATGGCGCAACCATGACTGTGGTATTCAGATTTCACAATTCCTGCAACAAACCATACCTGATTAATGAGCCATAGAACCTAGCCTCCTTTTGAAACTGCTGCTCCATCGTCGTGGCTGATTGTTTGAAGTACCGTGCCAAATGCTGAGAGATGCCAAGAAATTGAAATAACGATCGTGGCGCGGCAGGAAGCATGATGAGATCTATGGTATGAATACAAGAATTTTCTATTACAGGTTTTTCTACTCCCATTTTCTTACATAGATGATGAATTCCATGCGTTCACTCCAAGATAAGAGTGCACATTCTGCTAATTGGGTGGAAATACACTAGTACAGGGGCTACAGGCGATACAGAACATACCCGTAGGCTCTGGAGCTTGGTGGCCGCAGAGACAGCCATGTCAACTAGGGTTTCGTTTGGCAGCGGCTTGGGCTTCTGCATCCCCGCGACTGCAACGGCGTCATTGGCTTCAACCTGCATTATCATTGCCTCCAGAATTATAAAGATTCACGGGACCGGGCCGGATTGGTGCGTGTATGTGTGTGCTGACCGTTCCAATGAGGTCGATGACGACGGAGAGCTCTTGCTGCGCCTGCCGCAGGCTCTCCATGGAGCCCTGCCACTGCCATGCCTGCTGGGCGGTGTCCTTGGCGGCGTCGGCAGCCTTCTTGGCCTTCTTGGCGTCCTTCCCGATGACCCAGGAGAAATCGATGCGGCGGATGGCGGCGAGGCGCTGCTCCTCGCTGCTGGTGTCCCTGCAGTCGCAGAGCAGACGACGAGCAAGTGAGGTGAATCGAGAGAGGAAAGGGAAGGGGGATGGGGTGGGTGCGGCTTACGGCGGGTAGTGCTCGGTGCCTGCCTCGTCGATGGCTTCGAGGCGCTTGATGGGAAGCTTGTCGAGGTCCAGCCGGAAGGCTTCCTCCATGGCAGCTGCTCTCTCTGCCCTTGTTCCTCGACGGGAGGTGGACTAGATCGGGAGAGGAAGGGAGGAAGGAGTTCGAGCCTGGCGACTGGGGGAGGTGCCCGAGCCCGAGCCCGAGCCCGAGCCGAGGAGTGACTATGGGCGGGCGCCGGCGGCGGGTGCTGGGTCAGCGAGCGAGGGTTTCGTGGTTGTCTGCACTGCAGCGGTGGAAGGGAAGCCGGGCCGGTACTCTAGGAAAGGTGAGGGCGGGCCCTCGTCAAGCTGGCCTGCTGCTATTGGGCTGCAACGCCTCAAGCACAAGAACCAAAACCAACAATGGCAACCACATGTACATGCTATGATACCATGGCCCCGTTCGTTCAGCGTATGGACAGTTTCTACTTGAAATAAAAGTGGATTACGAGTCGAACAGTAAGATTATAAACAGCTTCTCACATTATCAAAATCAGCGATTCTCCACCGAATGACGTAAAATCAGAAGCGCTCGTCGGGCTGCTTCTCCCACGGAATCAACGATTCTCCACTAGAGCCACGCACGCCCAAGCTCCCCGAGGCCCCTTCGCCCTCCTCCCGAGCTCATCCGGTCCTCTGCCTGCCTGACCTCCTCAGCTCGCTGGCCCCTCAACCAGAGTTCCTCCCCCCGACGCCCGTCGCTCGTTCCTCCGCCCGCATCACGTGGCTTCGGCGCCCCTCCGCTCGACATCTGCACTGTCGTTCTCCGCCCGACGCCCCTCCTGCACCGCCGCCTGAAGCTGTCAACAATCAGATCTGCCGAACATGAGGATTCCCTGGCCAACAGATTTTTTAGGCAATTGCTTCTCTACACAACTGGTAATATCTATAATTTACACAATCAAAAGCTGAAACGAACTGGAACTATGTTACTACTATATGTATCCACCATAACAGATCGATAACTGGGACTATGTTACTACTATATGTATCCACCATAACAAGGTGTATACTGCCTTCTCGGTTTACGTATCTCAATATGACATGGCCCTCCACCATAACAGATCAATAACACTGCATCGTCTATTTTTTCTCTTATGCCATCGCATCTTCGCACATGATCAAGCTAACAATTACAGCCTAATAATCACAGAATCAAATATGCACTAACCATATATTTTTTAGCGCATATGAGAAAGCAGCGAACATGACGTTGAAGGAACTAGTTGGCCTAGAGGGGGATGAATAGGCAACTTTTGCAAATTTTAACTTCTTAGTGACAGTTTACTATTCTCTTTATGGGAATAACTCAGTACAATATAAGATGTAGTAAAGAGAAAAGCGATAATAAATGAAAGCAACAAAGTAAAATAAAACACAAATGAGACAGAGATTTATCCTGTGGTTCAGAGCCTTTCTCCTGCTCCACGTTGAAGCACTTCTTTCGAAGTATTGCTTCTCTAAATCTAGTCGCAGTAGCTCTGGTGTTCACTCAGTTAATTCTTTCACTACTCCGGTGAGGTGGGCTCCAAACCTTTCACAACCACAGTGGCCTTCCACAATCACTTTTGGACAGGTCGCACTTTTTTACTTCCTCCAAGCTATCTAGGATCACTAAGATCAAAGAGTAATAAACTTTGCACAAGTTCTGTCTCTTGGTTCACTCGCAAATCACAAAGCTAGACTTCAGCTTAGAGCTAAAACACTTAGAGATGTTGAGGATTTTGAGTTTGAAAGTGAAGCACAGACTCCTTTTTAGAATGAGAGCTATTTTGAATACTAAAAGGTCAAGGAGTTCATTCTATGTCATGGTAGATGGCTCAGGAAATGCTTATATAGTACAGGATCGGCACACACCAGTCCCATCCGATGAAAGCTTGGCTAGCTTATCTCTTCAATATATAATAGATTTGATGCAAAAAGGTTGTCCTGATATATACATTATTATTTCATTAACTCTAATTAATCACTGAATGATGAACTTGTTCTTAATTCGTGTCTGCACTGCATCATACTAAGTTTTCAGACTGAAATCCGCACCAGTCATCACATATTATTACGAACTCGGAGTAGATTATATCGATGTAGTACAGCGTGTGCATATAGATAGATGCTCGATCGTATACATTCAGACGACAGACTCTCTAATTATCGCACTTAATTACTTTTCGTCAGGCACATCGATGATTGATTGGTTGGTTATTGGCAAGCAGGGATGCATGCATGCATTCATGCGCCGGCGCCCGGCGATGGATGGATGGATGGAGCTCGATCGTTCATTTCTTTGCAGCACTGCGAGTAGCAGAAGCAGCAGCGGCCTTGCCTCCGTCGGCGCTGCCTGTCTGCTGCTGCTGCTTGTCCTTGCTCATGGACTTGGCTGACAGCTTGAGGTGCACCCCGGGGTCGCCGCCACTGCAGGAGCTCTGCAGCAGCAGCGAGTTGTTGATGACCTGCACGTTGCTGTTGATTAGAGCCGTCAACCCCTTCCCGCCCTCCTCCTTGCCGCCGTCGTCGAGCCTATGGCCATGCCGCTCCTTGTCCTTGTTCGTGGCGCCTACCTTCATGGACGCGCCATTGTTCTCGCCGGCCAGCGTGATGACGCTCGTCCCGCCCGCGCGCTCGTGCCCGGAGTAGGCGCCGACCTTTTGCACCATGTCGGCGACGCCAGCCTTGATCCCCTCTTGCAGCTTGCCCTGCTCGCCGCCGTGGCTCTTCTTCTTGTCCTCCTCCTCCTCCTCCTCCTCCTCCTCTTTCTTCTTGTCCTTGTCTTTGGGTGTCTTGCGATCTTTACCTTTGGCCTTGCCGTGTGACTTGGGGTGAGCAGCAGCAGCAGCGGGTTCTAGGACGGCTTTGTCCTGTGGGAGGATGATGACGTCCTTCTGCTCAGGAGCAGATTCATGTGCAGCAGGAGGAGTGATGGACGACGGACGCCGCTGCAGCTGGTTATCGCCGCGGGGCGCTGTGATGGGCGCAAGCGGTGCAGCGCGGGATGGGGACGGCCTGGACGAGGAGGACACCTGAGCTTGAGCTTGAGCTTGAGGCGAAGTGGCACCTCTGGATGTTGTCGTCGTGGTCGGTTGATGCTGAGTCGACGGCCGGCGTGACGGGGACGGTGCAACGGGAGGAGACGGCCGGACCGGAGGTCGAGGGGGCGGGGGGCTGGTCCAGTACGGGAACCAGTAGCGTTGCTGCTGGTCGTCATCCATGGCTCAAGGATCGATCGATCGATTGCTTTGGTTGGATGATGTCTTTATAGCAAGAGCCAAGAGGAGCAGGAGGAGGAGGTGATTACTAGAGCGCTAGGCGTGGGCATTGCATCTGATTCTGCGTGCAATCGGGTCGGGTCGGCCGTGAACACAAGTCTACAAGGTGAGTAGTACGTTACTCTAATCTATTGTGCATATGCCGACAGCTGTTACCTTGGCGCTTACATCTGGAATATCTGTGCCATCATGCCAACCTCTCTGCTTGGTGCTTGCTTACTCATCATTTCACCCGCTCATTTTGATAAAAGAAAAGAGGCAAAGATCGAAGATACAAAAGCAAGGGTTTGGAATAAAGCGTTTGGAATTTCGACCGTCACTTTATTTTCTTTCTTTCAGAGCCTGTCCCAAACAACTGCTTGCTGCCACGTGAAATGTTCTACAAGCATCATGCGGTCGACCTGCTCAACACCACCTTTCGAACGCACAAATTTCACACCACAAGCGTTCAATTCCAATGTTCAGGACGAATTCACATGTTCCAAACGGGCCCAAGTGTTTCTCAGATCTTTGTACGGTTTTTGCCCATAAAAAATCACGCGCCTCATCGTAAGCAATAGCATGCCAGCAATATGATGGTCCATTCAATCAAACTTTTCTAGCACCGCCTCTCATGTTCACCCACAATGCGAGAAAGTACTAACTCCAATCAGAAAATGGTGATATTTAATTTTGAAATCGGTTTTCAGCTTTTATTAGACACTGTTTGTTTCGGTTTTTTCACTTGTTTAAAAAGCAAAAAAAAAAAACGTCAATCAACCTTTCAAAAAGGCTAAAGCCTTCGTATAACTAAAGCTGGCCAAGAGGTGTTTTTTTTTGCTTTTGCAGTATCAAAATAACCATTTACCACTAAACTTCATTGAAATTACACACAAATGCAATCGCTATATAAGTCAAGCCCCTTCCGCTTTTCGCCTCATCCTCCCTCATTCCAACCCATACGCCTCATCCTCCCTCTCTCTCCTCTCTCGTGCCTCACGATGCCGGTTAGGGTTTAGACTAGCGCTGGCGACCACATCTCCCACACTCCTTCGTCGTCCACACCCCCAAGCCGCTGCTGTCAACTCCTCTAGGCCACCGACACCGCCATCCTCGACTCCTCCCTAGGCTGTGATCCTCAATTCCTCCACAGGCCGTCGATCCGGCCAACCCATCCACTCCACCGCTCGATCCGGCCTCCCCGTCGCCGGATCCAACCTCCCAGTCCCCTCTGCCCCTCGGATCCGGCCTCCCCCGTAACAAAATTCTTCATGTAATTTGCATTGTAGCAAATTCTAAAATCCCAAGCAAAATTATTCATGTAATTTGCTCTGCTTTTATATATTTTTCTTGATGATGATTGAACCAAAATGTCATTATAATCATGGGTATTTCAGACAACTCAACGATAAAGCCATAGCTCAAAAGCAAAAAAAAAAAACAAAAAAACAAAAAAAAACAGATTACCAAACACCATGGCTTGTCTTAAAAGATATATGCTTATAAGCTGTTTAAGCTAAAAGGTTGCTTTTAAGCTATAAGCCAAAACAAACAGGGCCTTAGTATATAATATAGCATCAGAAATCCATCGATGCGTGGTTAAAAATTCTTCGGGAGGAAAAATTGCGACAAATTCTCTGAAAAAACATAAAGGTTTGCCTGGATAACAGTATGGACTGATGTAATGCATAAGCATACTCGATCTATGCAGGCAGCCAAAAACATCAAACTGGCGTAATGTCATTGACAGACATGTTCAGACGCTCCCAAAAACAGTAAATAAAACTTATAAGCATGAACTTCGCAAGCCTATCCTTGTAAAAAACATCTTGGAAAATACGAAAACTATTGAACTACTGAATTATTATATTGCTATTAATCAACACAGACATCAACGAAAAGGACTCTTTTTCTATCATACTACTACAATCTGATTGGGTATCACTGCCACATCCAGTTCTCCCAGATCAATGTATGCAATTCAGGTTTAGCATGGTAAATTCTACTACTGCGATGTTAACCCCAATAACTCTATATAAATTGTAACCGCACGACACTCACCATTAAGAAAACACAGGATTCTCATGCTAATATGAGAGGTAGAATGAAACTGCGACTCATTATATAATGCACAAAGCAGTGACATAGTAAAGTCCACCATTCACATAGGTTTCAAATCGTAGCTGCTGAACTGGTCAATAGATCTAATTTATCATAAATTGGAAATTAGCAGCTATAATTGACAAAGACAGCCAGCGCAGGCAATAGTATCATTAACTAGGGAGAGGTCAGAGCCATAAATCCGTACAGCAGGGCTAAGGAGGAGTACTAGTTGAAGGTCCACTTATCATTTTGTCAACTTTTGCCAGAAGGCCTTGCATTTCCCCCAGAAGGTTTTCTGAGACAGGCTTCAGTCCATCTGATGAGGTTGCCTTCTTGCGAGATGAATGGCCAGCCAGGGATGAAATCATTTTCTCAAGGTTTTTCCTAATATCCGCAAGTGGAGGTTTCGAAGCAGGTGAAGGCAAAGGCACGCTCAACTTAATCGGAGGAAGATAATGAAGCCTTGGTGTAGCAAACGGAGGACCAAACATACCAAGAGTTTCTGCACTGTAGGCTGCCTCAGCTTCAGCGCTTTTTCCAAACACAACACGTGCACTGCGGGTATCTTTTATGATCTCAGTCTCAGACTCGATCAAGAAGCCAAACTTGCCAAATGTGGAGAGTATTTCCTCTTTGGAAGGGAGAACAACACCAGGTGTAAAGTCCAACAGAAGAGCTGCTGGATTTCCAAAGTGTTGTGTGGCTTTCTTCTTCTTTTTCTTAGGAGTAGAATTTGCTAGACCAGGGCAGGTACCATTGGTAGCTTCACCAGAGGAATGATTTGCAATAGTTCCATCAGCTATCCTCTTCTGGTTAGGTTGTTCACCCTTTCGACCCTCATCTTTGAGCGCATGGCTTGTTGAGATGAAATTTGTGCCATTAGTGACCTCCACTTTCTTAAGCACTTCTGGCACCATTGCCTCCAGAGAAGCATAAGATTCTTGGACTGTACGCACTTCTACACTCGCGTGATCTTTATTTCCATCTGCGAGCTCAGATGTGTCTCCATGTGTAGGAAGCGATCCACTTCTAACAGGTACATCTACAACTACAACAACACTTTGCTCATTCGTATCTATAGGAATATTAGCTTCCGACTCCGCTGGTTCCATCGGAACACTTCTGACAGGCACATCTAGAATAACACTTTGCACATTCACATCTACCCGAATACCGGTTTCTGACTTTGCTGCTTTTGCTTGCATCATATCCTCATCATTCCTTTTTGCAGATTGGTCAGATGAAGTATCGCTAGCATCCACTGGTGTATTGACAACAGATTTGCCATTTGCTTGGTCTTGCTCCTGTTCTGGTTTGATTGCTCCAGATACCGCAGCTGAAATAGGACTTTTAAACACCGACTTGTTCTTCTGATCCCAAACCCCAACTACCATGCCCCTTGCACCACCTGCTGCTGTCATTTGGCTTCTTATATCTTCTGCTTTCACTTGCCTGATAGGAATAGCAGGGGTAATTGATGCTCCACAGCCAAGAGTAGCCGCAGGAGAGGTTTTCTCTCTCTTCTTCCTCTTGATAGAAGAACCACCACTCCCATCTTGATCATTCTTTCTACTCCTCTTCAAAACACGCATGCCTTGTTTCGGAGCAGCACATGAATCAGAAACCAAACCTGCAATGTCTGCACCAGCTTTTGCAGAAACATTATTCGCAGATGGACATTCACACGCCTTGTAGGAGTCATAATCAGCATCCTCGACGAACAGTGAGCTCCTAAAGAAACCAAGAAATCCCTTTGCAGCCTTTGGGAACCGGCTCCTATGGAAGATGTCCTTCCCGAAGCCCCGCAACAATAACAAGACCTCTTGCGCACCAACATTGTCCGGCAATACCTTCTTCTCATCCTGAGCAGCATCGGGCAGCAATTCCTTGGGCAAATCAGCCGCCTTCTGAGCAAGCAAGATCCCACCCAAGTTGGTGTAGGGCGGTGATAGGTATTTGCTCTTCTTCCGCTCGCGCTTGGCGGACAACCATTGCCCAGCGCCGCTGTCACTCTCGGTGATCTCGTCCTCCTCTGCATCGAGCTCCTCCATAAGGGTGGCGACGCTACGCCTCTTCTGAGTGGGTGTCTCCAGTGGTATCTCCAATGCCTTGTCGTCATCGTCAGCAACCCAATCGGCAGCATGTTTGTATTCTCCGGCGGGCACATCGAGATCAATCTTGTCCACGAGGTCGTCGACTGAGCGGCGCGGGTAGCACCCCGCGCCAGCCGGACCCCAACCCTGAGCGAGCGCGAGGACCCAGCTCTTGAGCCTGGCGCGGTCCACCAAGCCGACGGATGAGACGTCGAGCGCGGCGTCGCGGAGGGAGGCGAGGAACTCGGATGACTCCAGGTTGGCGACGCTGATGGTGCCGTCGGTGCCGGGAGGAGATGAGGGGCGAGCGCAGGCGCAGGTGAGGTCCTCGCGGAGGAGCGCGACGGCGTGCGCGTGTGCCTCCTCGACGGCAGCGACGAAGACGCGGGCGCGGCTGTCCCGGGCCATGGCATCGGCGGCGGGGTCGGCGAAGGGCCTGAGGAGGGTGGCGCGGCGCGTGTCGTGAGGAGCGTCGCCGAAGCAGGAGACGAGGGCGTGCCGGGAGGAGGCGGGGCAGGCGGCTCGCAGGCGCGCGGGCCACCAGCGGCGGCCGATGGTCTTGGCCCAGACGAGCTCCCCGGCGGCTAGGGTTTCCATGAGTTGAGTGGAAGGGAGGGAGGGATTAAAGTAACGGAAGGCAAAATGGGATGGGATGGGAATACGATCGAATCGAATAGCAGCAAGCTTAGGGGAATCCAATCGCGGTGGGGTGGGGGTTTGGTTCGTTACTGGGAACAGTGAAAGAAGCGGCGGCGGCGGCGGCTTCTTCTCCGAGTCCGGAGGCCGCGCCGCAGAGTGAGTGGAGCGGAGTGGGGTGCGGTCGGTGGGTCAGGTCAGGTGTAGCTGACTGACAGTAACACAAAATGAAAGAAAACAAACACAGGACTGGAGCGGAGCAATGGCAAAATCATCCATCATCTATAGATGGAAGACCCCTCCGGGGCGCTTTGAGCCGGTGTGCTCGCGGCTCGGCTCGAGTCCATCTTCTATAGATGGAAGAGCCTGCGCCTCTTGGGCACTTTGAGCCGGCGTGCTCGTGGCTCGAGCCGAGTCGCGAGAAAATATTTACGTTCAGGTCCTTTTTTCGAAAAAAATTTACGATTATGTCCTTTTTTGGGAAAAAAGTTATGATTAGGTCCTTTTTTCCGAAAAAAAAGAATATATGTTACGTCTAGGTCCTTTATGCGTTTTTAAGCGTTGCGCTCGGGTCCTTTTGAGAAAAATCAAAATTACGATTAGGTCCTTTTTGGAAAAGAAAAAATACGTTCTGGTCCCTTTTTTTTGAAAAAAATATACATTGCGTTTAGGTCCCTTTCACGTTTTTCTAGCACTACGTTTAAGCCCTTTTGCGGAAAACACAAAATCATTTTTAGGTCCTTCTCGCGCGTTTCCTCGATTTACTCGTGCAGGGAGCGGCGATCGTGCGTTTTCTCGATTTGCTCGCGTGGGGAGCGGCGCTCGCGGCGTGGCACGCAGCGTACAGGTACCTAGTATATCCTATATTCCTCCTCCTATCCTATGTAAGTAAAGCAAACCAAACTTAAATTACGTCCTCGTCCTGCTTGTACGTGACATTATCAAGAGAATCTCCGGTTTCCCTCTTTCTCTTATACACACTCTACGATACGGGCTTATTCGACCTTCAAGAGTATGATTGAAATACATGCGTACGCGTGCTCTCTCGATGAACACTTGTTGATCCTTCATTGCCAGATGCAATGAGCTTGCAACTATTTGATTCTCCAAGATCACACACGTATCGAACATCACGGATACCGAGTGAAGTATATCGATCTCCCAGTTCTCGGTGGAAAGGTATAACGATCTTTGAAAAAAATTGCCCAGTTCTCACTTTATGCTTATGCAACGAGGAATAACAAACAAAGAATACTAATAAATGCAAATACCTATCTTATTAATTTGGTGCCTTAATTTTACAACAAAGAGGTATGCAAATATATGAGAGAATACATACAAAGAGGGGGAAAGGGAACATGTGCTAGCTTCATGATGGATCGTGTCAATGATGGGAGAGGAATCCCTCCTATCTTATCTCTAATCTATCTCTTATTTAAACGAAACTAGTAGGAGCCAGTCTAATCTCCTTTATACTTACCTCAAACAACAAGCGAAGTCGAGATGTTGATGAGAAAGGGGCGAGTCTCAAGGCCAAAGAGTGCTCTTTGAAGGCTATTATGCATCCTTACCAATACAAGAGTGGTTTTTTTTGGTATAGCAGGACTTGAACCTGCGACCATTAGGTTAAAAGCCCAATGCTCTACCAACTGAGCTTTACACCCGATTTTACAAGAAGGCTTGGTGCTGAAAAGAAAAGAGGGTGGCCTGGCCCCTTTTCTTCGATAAATTAAGATGCATTTTATTCTGGTGGAGCTCATGTGCAGATTCCCCGTGATATGTGAGGCATGTAAGACGTACAAAAATTTCAACATTCGTATCTTATGCGTCGAAACTCGGAATATAGCAAATAATATATCTGCTTCAATCAGCTCTGTGAAATCTTTGCAATGGTGTTGTTGCAACATTTCTTTCTTCGAAACATTTTGAACACATCTTTACTTTACATTTGTACAAGTCAAATATGGACCTGGATTTAATTAAATAAAATAGTATTAACACTCTATCTCTAGGTATGATAGAGAAAGACCCAAACATATTAGAGTCCACCTAACGTTATTTAATATGGCTCATCATTGTAACATCTCAATATTTGGCTTTTATTGAATTTATAATGTGTATTTATGATTTTTGTGAATTTTGGAAAGTTTTGGAATTTTCTGAAATTTATTTGGAATTTAAATAATATTTTTGCATAGGGCTTATTACAAATAATATTTAAATATGAGTAAATTTTATATAAATTTTTGTCAAAAATATTTTATTTGAGCTCTATATGTCTCAAAGTATTTTACATAATTTTTCTAAGATTTTTTTATATTAATTTGAAGCTAATTGATTTTCTGGACTTATTTTAATTCAAAAATGTTATGCATATTCAGAAAAAGTTGTGAGACGAAAACCTAAGGCCTGGCCTAGTTATTTTCGTTGGCCCAATCCACTAGTACCGGCCTAGTTGCCTCGTCCTGATTCCTTTCTAGGCGATCCACCGCGCCACGTGCACCGTTGGATGTGTGACACGTGGTCGGCTACAGGTCTTCGTCTCTGGGTTGAAGGCTCAATTGCGCCGTCGTGAACACCGTAGATTTCGTCAGCGTCCCAGGAGCTACTTGGACTCTTGGCACTATTTATGGTGTGCGTCGGCCTCGGAGAACCAAAACCCTAACTCAATTGCGTGATTGTCGTTGCCATTTGCTCGCAATTCGACTTTTTCCTCTGTGCGTTGTCGTGTGCTCAAGCCACCAATTCATTGCCTCTATAGGTCCTTGGACTCCATGTTTCGTGCCGGCGTGTTCGTCTCGTTGAGGCGCAGCTCGTGCGTGCATCATCTTCATCGGAAGACCGTTGGACCGTCGCCATCCATGGAAACCCTGGCTCGCCGGAGTTGCGACCATCGTCAACGTCGTTCAAAGCCACCGAAGAAGGTAGCATCTACGTCATCAGATTCTCGTCGACGAACCCTACCTGTAGGTGCCTTCACCGATCACCGCCGTCGACCCTAGGTCCTCGTGTCGCCGTTGCCTATGTGGCATGTTCCAGCATGACGTGTATCGCTGACGTGTGCGCCATGTCACCTTTACTGCCTGTGTGTAACTAAAGTGTTGCCTGCATTAGCTGAGCCATGTCGGAACTAGCGGGGCCTGCTTGTCGGCCAGATGGATTCCATGAACTGGGTTCGCGGTGGATCGGAGCTAGTTTGTGGACGTGGTCCATGGACCAGTGGGGCCCACTTGTCAGCCGGATAATGATTTTCCAATTTATTTTATTCGGAAAATTGATTGCTGATGTCAGTGTGATGTCATAAATCAATTTTTTAGTAGAAAAATAAAATAGGAAATTTGGATTTATTCTTTTCCTGGATTTATCTTTTATTTGAATCTTCTGAGAGCCTGTTCTTCTTCATATGAGCTCCTATTGAGGCGATTCGAGTTTCTAAAAATTTGTAAATTTAAGATCTATTTTATAGTTATTTTAGTTATTTTTTAAGTTTGTTTGCTCTCTATTTTATATTTATTTGGTGTTTCTCTATCGATTAGTGTAGACATCGAAGTGACGGATCGCTCGAGAGTGAAGTGTTGACTCAAGACCAAGCTGAGAGCATCTAGGCTCCCTATTTGCATAAATTATGCTTACAATATAGGTCTTGGTGTTGATGACTAAAAAGTATACTCAATGAAAACCGAAAATAGTCAGATTTGTTGATCAAGGCTAAGGTATTTTTATTAGTTTTGGTTTGGGAGTTGATTCAAGCCATATAGTTAAAATCACCGTACTATTAAGAGGGATTATACATAAGAAATGATCTTGGTTCATATGCAAAATCAGTAAGATTACTTGGAGCATAGGAATTTTCATATTTCTCCTCAAAAATCCATAGTTATATCTTGTTAGCCAAAACAATTCTCTCTGAATCAATCTTCTTTTACTTCTCAAATATCCTTAGTTCAAAATTCCAACCGAGTGTACACCATGTCTGTGGGACCAATATTCTTGATCGGCGCTAAGAATTATCCTTACCGAGCGTACTCCATGTACGCCGAACCGACTTTTTCAGTCAGGCGTTAAGAGTTCTTCATTGATTGTTTTCAACCAAGTATAACTATTATTCGTTGGACCAATCTGAATTCTTTCTTAAATATAGTCCGACATAATGTTATATTTTCTCTCTGAATAAAATTCTAGTACGTATTAAAATTTATTTTTAACTGAGAAATATGAAGTCTATTATGGACTAAAATTCCATGTCTGTTGGACCAACTTTTTGGTCTGCGCAAACTTCTTCACTCTGATAAAACCGTTGTTTTCTCTTGTACACGGACCAACATTTTTATCCAACGCATAAGCGTTGTTCGCTGGTACTAAGTTAGATCAAACCATGTGTACTGTAGGACCAACTTTTTGATCCGGCACCAACATAGCTTACTGGCTAAATCAAATCATATGCACAACGGACCAATTTTATTGGTCCGACACAAGTCTTCTTCTTGCCAGTATAAACCTCTGCTCTCTTCACTCTTACGACGGACCGATTTTTCGATCCGGTGTGAACAGGTCTTTCTGAGTTCAACAAAATGCCTCTCAAACTATGTACCCCGGACCAAAATTTCCGGTCCGACGTGTGTGTAGTTTGACTTATGGTTCATACTCAGTCGAAATTCTTACTCAAAGGTAGCAGTTGACCTACCCCATCTACCCTACCAACCCCCAATGGGCAAATGGCGAGTGTAGCAGTTATTTACATTCGAGGTCTATATATAGAATATCTGTGTTCACAAACATACGAGCTTTGCACATTCACATCTTTTGATATCCCGAACATCTTTGAAATCATTCAAATCATATACAACTCTTTGATCTTTAGAATTCCTGAGCCTCACTACATCAAAGAGTTTTGAGCTTCAAATTGAAAATCACAAACAATCATTACGAATTTTTAGAGTACTTGCTCCAAGCTAAATCTAGTTGAGTCTAGCTTCGAACCAAGAGCAGGGCTTGTGGATAGTCTATTACTCTTGGAATTAGCTGTTCCTAGGCGGTTGGAGGAGTTATTGGTGCGATATGTCCAACAATGGTGTGGAAGGCCACCATTCTTTGTGAAAGGTTGAGACTCACCTCCTTTGGAGTGGTGAAAGAGTCAAGATAGTGGAAAACCAAAAGTCATTGAGATTGGCTGTTTGGTGGAGCAATACTTCTAAGGAAGTGCTCTAACGGGGACGTAGGAGTGATCTCTGAACCTCGGTGAAAAATTCCTGAGTTCCCCTGTTTCTGTCTATTCTAGCTTACTATTCTCTTATTATTTCTCATTCGAAATTCCTTTTCATAAAGAGTTTGTTTTAACAAGTGTTGTGCTGAAATTTTATACTAAGTGTTTCCACTTCTATCTTTTTATTGAGAAAAGTCTTTAAATAACTTAAAAAGTTATAAAGTTGCCTATTCACCCCCCTCTAGGCCAACTTGATCCTTTCACAATCTCTAGATCATGATCAAGACCTATTCCAAGGCAAGTTATGCTTTGATCATGTTGAACCCAGTTTTACAAATGCTATATTGATTTAAATTACTGCATGTTATTTTATGGTTAGAATTGTTTTCAAATAGCTTGGGACCTAACTATTCTACCCAATTGAGTAATGCATACATTGTCATTTGTATGCCATGATTATTTATCACCCTATGATGGTTTATTATTAGTTGGTTGCTAATAGATGCTAATGTGGGTTGGTTAGATCATGTGTAGTTTATTTAGGCATGCAACGAGTTATTGAAATCATTTTGAAAGTTCAAATCAATCATGACTAATGGAATATGGAACATGTTTATGAAAAGGGTGTACCATGTGTTGTCACACAATGATGTTGAGTTGTTGATAGCATGTGTTACATGATAATCAATTGGGGTGGTAAATGATTTAGACTGGGGCAAGTGGCAAAGGGTTGCGAGCCATGATGGGACTATGTGGTATTGAGTTGACATGTTGATATATGAGCGAATGTGAGGTGGTTTCTTTGAGTAAATTGTTGGGAGTCTTGCCTCAGTCAATTAAGGACTTAACTTGCAAGCTATGGAACTGGGCTAATCATGCAATCACATGTCTGAAATGGGATAGACCTAACTAAGTAAGTTACCGAGTCTTAACATTTGATGCCTCAGGTGGATAACCAAACTGGGTGTGAGGTTAAGAGGAAGATGTGTGTGCAGTGGCCTCCCATCTATCCACCGGTAAGTCCCTTATATTTCTCTGCTCTGTGTGAGGTGAGGAATAGTGAGTCAGACTTATCGAGAGGGTCAATGTTAGGATGGAGTCTTCGTCAGGTTTTGTTACGATCTTCGTAGTCGCACGTCGATAAGTACATATACTGGCCGACGGTATAAGATTGATCATATCATGTGGGTAAAGTGTATAACATATACAGAGTGTAAATCTATTCAGATAGTTGTATCCCTGGTTATAGATAATGCTTAGAAATTTCATTCAAGGGTTAGATTTTATGAAACAAAATATGGGAAGGGAGGCTGTGTGCCACTAGAAATATTGGAAATTGATTAGGGCTGTGTGCTAGTTTATTCTTGAGAGTTACCTGAAAGATATTTATTATTGTTATTTGTTTTACTGTCATTTCAATCTATTTGTAGTAATCATTTGTAAATGCTGCTTTGTTGCAAAATAACTATATAAACCATTCATTTGGAATAAGCCATGCATATAGTTATATCAGACTTGCATTCTATGCACAACTTGTTGAGTGTTTTAAGTACTCACCCTCGCCACAACAAAATCATCAATTGAAGAGGAGTCCGTACCTGCTCTGGAGGAGGAGTATCAAGAGGAGGCGAATTTCTAGGGTGCAAACCTTCTCAGTTGCCTATGGTATATTCATGTGTTGTTTATCCATGTTTTCTATTCTGATGTAGTTTGTTTATTATTAGTTTGAGCCCTGCGTGGCGTAATCATGTAAAGTCAACCATAAGGTCAATCAACTGTCTTATATTAAATAAATGAAGTCTTTTATTATGTTTTCGCTACGTATGATTGTGATATTCATCTATATTACCACTATGTGCACTAACGTGATTCTGGACTAGTGCGATATACACAGAGGGTCTAGATTTATATATTCGGGTCCCGACAATGTAAAACCCACCCAAATTTACAGAATTTCTAAAGACACAGATCATCTATTCTAAATCCTCTCTTAGTAGCATCTCAAGTTAAAGTCAAATACTGTATGCTAAAAAAAAATTACCTGAAAGATTCCATATCTATACGCAAAGACCATAATAGATATAGGTATGCATGTGTGCATGTGTGCGTATATGTATTTGCTCACACTCTTTGAATCAAATCTAATGCGCATCACTTCTAATCAGACTAATCAACTTATCATAAAAAGAAATCAACCCATATATATATATACACACACCTTTAACCATTCAAACACTAACACGGCTTGATCACAAAATTATCTTCAGAGCAGTCATTATTCAAAGATTCATGAAACATATTCATAATCATACACATCTTATTTCACTCACTCATGTACAACTCAACTTCTGGATATCTCCTCATAAGTATAGCACCCAAACAAATATGGCTATCACATAAAAATATCCCCTCATTATTATCCATTCAAACCATCAAAGAGATTAAACAAGTTCAAAGTGCAGTAACTTTACAAAAAGGAGTCACACTCTCCAAATTAGTCCCAATCAGTACATTCAGTTCCCATAATGAACAAAAAGATCACTCTCTCTTACATTTAGTTACATCCCTCATTACAGATCACATTCCATCCAATCAGTATTGAATCATCTGCTAATGGCATCAGAAAGAAATCTATGCTTACTGTCGAACCGACTTGCAGCCACCTAGCCAATCAGTAGCTCTCCAAACTGACTCATTCAGCCATCCAGCTGTCACCTTTTTCACTCCTTGCCCATCACCACAGCTAGCTGCCAGCAACTTTTGCCCATCCTGGTGCCCAAGTGGAAGTGCAAGCTCTGCATGGCCTCCACCTAGCACACAGCCCACAGTTTACCCCTTGCACAAATAACAGGTTTCAGTTCCCACTAGTAGTTTATGCAGCAGTATAAAAAGAAGTCAATCGCAATACAAAGGAGACTTTACTGCTTCACCTGCGTCCAACCACCAGAGTAGAATTTTCTTTGCTGGTTCTCCTCTGCCGAAGGAAGTAGTAGGCCTAGGGAGGAGTGAAGGCAGTTGACGAATACTCATACCAGGGGTACCCCAACGGCCCAGGGTAACAAGCAGGCTGCCTCAAGCCCATTACCGACCAAAGGACCCATGGGACCACAAAGGACGCCCCTCCCCGACCGATCAGGACGAGCGTCCCCGACCAAGAAGGGCTCCCGACCCCCGCGGCGGGTCGGGATCCCCCGACTCCGACCAAATTAAGGCAACCTCCGCCAAGGGCCGCGTGTCAAAGCCTCCACCGGTCTACGGCCGCGTACCCCACGGATGGGGACAATCGAAGTGACTGTACGGGAGCAGGTGGCTCTTTCCCAAGATGGCATAAATGGCTGCTGAAGTCAAGCTTCCGGTCTCATCAACCAATCACGTACAATACGAAGGCACGCTCCCTCCTGAGGCAGTACCAACGTTATACACTGCAACGTCAACACTCGTCAGGCTCACAGAAGGCAGGTGCGCCATTTCCCGACGAAGCGGCTAACTGCCCTGCTCAAAGGGACTACCGACCCGGCGTGGGCAAGACAAGCAGTGACCAGTCGCCAGAATGAAGGACCGAAGCTCTTAGCATGGGCCACCTCCCCTTTCCCAATGTAACCTGCCCTTTCCTACTATATAAAGGGGGGGGGGGCAGGAGCCCCTGACGGAGAGAGACGGACAGAGAAAAAGAGGAAGGACGAGTTCTTTCTTGTAAACGTTGTGCAGCCATTTGCACCAAAAGCAATACAATACCACCACACGAACTGGAGTAGGGACTTTCGGCCCGAACCAGTATACACCTTGGGCTCTCGAGTCTAACCATTCAGGGACAGGGAACGCGTGACCTCTTAAGACTTACAAATTTACTTGCCGGTGCTCGAAACGCCGACAGCAGTCGGCAGCCACCTCCCATCTCCTTCTCACCATCTTCTTCCTGTTGCCCTGCAGCCATAAGGTGCCCCATTAAATTGATGTTTTTTTTGGTCATTCAAGGAAGTCAGATGATTAATCATTAAATGAAGTCAAAGCACATTTCAGCCACTATTCATACAACATGAACATCTAGCATATGAATAACAATCTTTGGCAGATTATAGCTAAGCATTGTATTAGAAACAATTTCTATACTATCATCCATGCAAGCAATCCAAATAGGGTAACTAGAATAAATAGAACATACCTCGAATGTACATAAACTCATTTGGGAAAAGTCTGAAAAGCATGGTGCATCGAAACATAATGATATGGAATGATACTCAATCAACAGAATAATCTTGACAGGAAGCAATATTGAATGTTTCTGTGTCTCAGTAAGCAAACACTGAATACATACATTCTCCCTGAATCTAATCTTCAAAAGTATTAACATATACATCCTCTGTCTAATCATGATTACGGCACTAAACCCAGAAATTCTATTGTGTAGCAGATCAGTATTGCACATAAACTTCAAACCCTTGATCTTCTTTCAAATAGAAATCTCAGACAATCAAAGAATGTATAATAATGAGTAGAAACTCTGTTAAAACATTAGGGTTATTGATTTAGCCTTGGATCAGAAAAGGAATGTTTGCAGCCAAACAATCTTAACTCAGTCTAATCAAGAATCAAAAGAACATTAATGAACAAAGAGTACCAAGGTGTTCTACCTAAGTAAGGGAAATTACTCATAGTAGGCTTTATTACCAAAACATAAGAGATTTAACCCTCATTATGCCCAGAATCCACAAAACTTCAAATCATCTATACTACCCTAAGTCAGTAGACCACAAGGCATTTTACTCTCTTGAGCATGACTTTATATAAAACATCAGTCACTCTTTTATCTATTTAAGAATGTCAAATGGTAGATTAACCATAACAAAAATGGATCATGGCTGATCAATGGCATGTTAGCTATTCTGTGTCTCTTCTGCAACAACACATCAATTCCAGCTAAATGCTCATGCCCTCTCTATGGCTTAATACAAAAGTCAATTTTCTTTCTCTAAGTTGCACTCTAAATCGCAAGTAAGCTCAATCTGCCAGCGCGTATCATCTAATGCTAGATATCCTAGCTCACAATCAAATACAGCATGCATGGCATCAAACAAATGCTTGTGTCCTAAACAATTTTTATGCCTTGGCGGCTTGAACTTGAGTAACTGAAACAGCAGTCAATCATCAGACATTAATTCAAGAATGCATGCAATGCTCTCTGCCTATAGATCCAGAACATATATATATACATATGCGCTTCATAATCTATGTGCTCGTAGGCCATTTCTGGCCTTATACCATTTAAACACGTAAGAATTTAAAATGCAAACATCTCATGCACTTTTGAGCACATATCAGAACCATGAGCATAGAGTATTGATCTAATGTTAGAAAATAAAATCCCTAGCAACAATGAACTTGCCTTGCTAAATCACATAGGCGGTAACTATCAGAAATTGAAACACAAAGAAGAAGGAAGCTACTGATTAGTATCTTAAATCCACTCTCATTTGTTAAGCATGGTGTTTCATCATGCATATAAAACAATCTGAACTGCATATCCATATATACCTCTCATGACCACAATATAGAAAGGTCAAGCACTGATGCAAACAAATCTATTCGGCAAGGATCCAATATACAAGAAATGTTTATTAAATCTAACTTCAGAAATGAATGTATCATGAATAGCATCGAGCAATTAGTGAGCTAATAACAAATCGCAGAATACATAACACACATGATTAGCACAGGGTTAATCATCCCAATAGGCCTCATGGTTCGGCAGGCAAATGAAGGCTAATGCTAAAATACCGTAAATCACCAACAACTTGACATTCATGCAAGTTTAATCAACAGATCTAATACACACAAGATTTCCTGCTCATTAACTAATTTCACAATCTAATGTATCATGAACGGCATAGAACAACTAGCAATGGCAGAAAAGAAAATTTGAAGAGGGGATCCGGTACATAGCTCGTAGTGTAGTCGTGGCCGAGCCGTGTTTGTGGCAGTGGTGGCCGGTTCCAAGGAGCTCCGGACTCCATGCCTCAAGTGTCGGCGCCGTCGGGTGCGGTTGAGGCTAACCGGGCTGGTGTCGGCCATGGGAACGCCGGTCACGGCGGTGACCTAGGGCAAGTAGAGAGAGAGAGAAAAAAAGGGTAAGTAGAGAAGGGGAATAACGAGAGATAGGAAGAGAAGTGGGAAGGAGCTTACCGGGCCGTCGGCGTGGGGTGAAGCGAAGGCAATGGCGGGGCGGGCCGAAGGAAGGCGTGGCGCTGGGAAGCCATAGACGGTGGCGCGTGGTGAGCGGCACTCAGAGTTGAGCCGGGGCCGTCGGCTGTCGTCGAGGACGGCCACTGCGCCACCGGAGCCAAAACCGATGGTGGCGTGGGGGAGAACCGTAGGACGGTGGCGGTGTGGAGCAGAGGGCGGAGAGGGAGAAGGCGGTGCCGGGGGCGTGAGAAGGAGAGGGGAATCGGGGAGGAGACCGGGCGGCGGTGGCTTGGCACAAGAGGCGGCGGCGACTGCTGGAGAGGGCGATGAGAGCGAGGGAGTAGGGGGCGAGAGAGAGAGTCGGGTGCGGCGGCTAGGTAGGAATGAGGTGAGGAGAGAGAAGGGGGATTAGGGTTAAAGGGGCGAGCCGACTGGGCTTTTTGGGAAAAATTGGGCCAGCCTGGCCATATATAATAAAAAAAAATCATTAACTAGTTAGATGAATAAATAAATAATATATAATGGTAAAACTAAATAAATAAATGATTGAGTAAATAAATTACATAAAAAGAAGAAGATGTTTTACCTGAACCAATATAGCAGAATAAGGAAATAGATCAAGAAAAACAGTAGAAAGCAAATCCAAAAAAAGAAATATATATATATATATATATATATATATATATATTTCTTGTTTTTCTCTTTTCTTTTCTCTAAATAAATCTATAATACAACTCTCACAGAAACATATATAGATAAAACATCGTAAACTCCAAATGCAAGTATATAAATATTTATTTCGCAATCACTCAATAGAGAAAGTTATAAAATAAACCCAAATTAAGAATTCTGAATATTAAAATCCTTGGTCCTCTCATTAGGAAATCTTCCCGATTACAACAAAAGGCCGCTAAAGCCACTTCCTACTGTGGACAACTCTGTGACCTCGCATCCAGGCAAGTCGCCCTTCGACCATGTCTTGTGAACTGATTTTGTGGCTTGGGTTGTTTGAAACTCTTGCATTCATCTCAAAAGCTAATTTCTAAAAAAAATCACACTAATTGGATCAGCTAGATGCAGTGTTAGAACCATAACCTTGGTGAGGTTATGAAGTAATTGGTGGGTGGAAGAGCTCAGGGTATGAGCAACCTCAGTTGGGTTGCTGTGAAAGTCAGGGATCCTCCACATAGGATATCATTTAAGAACAAACCAAACTGGCGCTTACCTCAAAAATCGGTGCAAGCCGTGCTGACCATAGACCCGGTATGGGACAGGCTGAACTAAGTAACCGACAAGTAGCTGACTCTACCAAGGTGAGAAAGGTGACTGTGCCAAGTGAGGGCAGTCACCCTAGAGCGAGACGTCGGGGGAGGAGTCTCGACCCGCGTGCCTTTGGTGAGGCGAGGCGGTATGGCAGAGGTCAGTGTACAGTTGGCCAAACGTTCTGTTTCCTTGGTTTATTAGCGTGCCTAAGGAAGCGCACTATGACAATAAGCCAAAGTGATGCTATGGGCAAAGCAGTGCACCTCTGATTAGAGTCAAATATGATATCACTCCTAGCTTCCGGGTTTGGAAGTGCGTCGTGTGGGTTTTCCTCTAACACAGGATGTAAGACCCCACATTGTTTTGCTGTCAGTAGATTTAAAAGTTAAAACTTGATACTTTTTAACAAATGGGTAAAGAGGGGTACTTTGGATAAAGTACTACTTTGGAGTAGCGGCTCGGTGGCCGAAAAGTATATTTTATTACCCATTCATAAAGGTTCATGACTTCTTTGAGTCTTGGTGTACTCAGCCTTGCTTTCTCTGTTGTTTTTCAGAACATGTTGAGTCCACCCAACCAGATGAGATAGAAGGTGAATTTCATGATGATGTGAATCTTTATGATGATACCGATGTTGTTGTGGAGGGATATGAATATGAGGGGGCTGACGACCAAGACCTGGTGGAATAAATCTACCCTCAGGAGGGAGGCATCTAGAATAATATTGTAATATTAGGCGGTGTAGAAATCACCGTAGCTGGACCTAAAACGATACTATATGTACTTTAAGAATAATCCCGAGTACTATTCGGTGGAAGTTTGATTCTACATGTGTTGCTTTCCTTAGCTTCGATCTGGCGCACTGCTCTGTGATGTTTCCATGGTTACGGCACAGTCGTCGAAGTGGGGTGTCTGAACAATATTTCTTTTCGGTCAAATAAAATATTTAAATGAATGGTGCTAAGCGTGGTTATATCTGCATCACTCTCTCCCCCCTCCCACGGTAGCACGGCATGCACACTCCAACGTCTGGAGCACGCACATGATAACAAGGTGGCATGGCAGTGGTGTTCGGTGCTGAGCGCCAGCAGCGCGCCTAGGTAATCTGTCCAAATTCTTTTTCTACCATTGTCCTACTCTTCAAATTGATTCCGCCATCAAGTTCTTGACTTCATTGTGGTCCCAAAAGTGTCCTTGATGCGCCGGAAGGTCGCCACCTGTTGCGCCACTGATCTTGTCATCGCCACCGTTGATCTGTCCTCTCCATCATATCTTCTTGCCTCGCTGACCATGTCACGAGGTGTGCCACATTGTATTGAATTTGTCACCCATCTTTTTCCGATCGTCCCCTCTACTATGGAGCGTTGTCGCTGATCTACTCCTTGCCATAGCCGCCATCGACGTAAGGCTCCTTGGCAACTCATCCACCGATGTGGACCTCAAATATGGAAACCCATCATCAGGAACGCCCCATGCGCGCGCTACCATGTCCTCTAATCGCTAGAGCTGTCGTGCCTTGTTCTTCTTCTCCGCATCTGGTGACCCCATCGATGTGTCATTCGAGCGCTTGCTTAGTTTGTTTATGCTTAGCAGCGATTCGTTCAAAATAAAAAAAAAGGTAGAAGCCACTCAGAAGCCTTCGTTCGTCTCTAAGCCGACCGTTGTTGCCAGCAGGTTTGTCGCCTCCGAAACATGACCAAAGCCTGCCGTCGTCGTCGTAGCTCGCCAATGCCCATGCCCCTCTCCCTTCTCTGTTCAACCCGAGCCGAATCTGTAAGAAGAATAGTGCCTAGGCCAGCAATGTGCATAGATGTCAGGGGCAAAATGGACTTTTCCGCAGCTTCACTCCCTCCTTCTCATCCCAAAAATAATATTTTATTGATCAAAGTACCATACCAATGTCAGTGCGAACCCGATTGGTCTTTCTGGGTCGGGCCGGCCCGGCCCACGACATCTCTCCCCCAGCCCTTCGCCTTCGCCTTCGCCTCTGCCTAAAACCCTAATCATTCATTCTCCCTAGTCCCAACCCACGCGCCCACCCTTCCTTGGACGGAGCGGCGGCGATGAGGGCGATCACCGGCGCCGTTCTCTCCTCCAAGCTCTGCTCCCTCGCCAAGGCCGCCCGCATCCTCGCTCTCTTCGCAGACTCCGCCGCATCCCACCTCCCCTCCTCCGATGCCGCCACCTACCTCCGCACCGCCACCGACGCCACCAACGACCACCATCTCTTCCGCCGCGAGCTCCGCAGCTATCAGCAGCAGGGCGGCGATATCGACGGCGCCTACGAGGCCGAGGAGAGCCAGGGCAACAAGAGCGAGAAGAAGCACAGAAAGCATCAGCGCCCGAGAGACCAAGACGGGGAGGAGAACAGCGTGACGGTTCTTGCTGTTGCTTCTGGTGTCTCGCAAGGAACTGCCGGTGAGAAGAAGAGCAAGAAGAAGAAAGGTGCCAAAGAGGATCACCAACCGAAGGGTGCGAATCAGGATGAGGGGGAGGAAAGTGCCGCTCTTCACAGAGGTTTACACAGTCCTGTCAGCGAGAAGACGGAGAAGAAGAAGAAGGACAAGCATGGGAAAGAGGGAGATAAAACAGGGAATGTGCAAGAGAAGGAGAAGAGGAAAGCTCTTCATGGTGGTTTGCAAGCTATGCTGTCAGATGAAGAAATCGACACTGAAAAGAAGGGAAACAAGGAGGAGAAGAAACACCTGAAACAGGAAGAGGAAGCCAAGGAGGTGGAGGAAAAAATTGTTCGTGACGGTGCGGCTGAACAAGGAATTGCTGCCGAGGAGAAGAAAAGTAAGAAAATGAAGCACACAGAAGAGGACGACGGGAAGAAGGAAAAAATTGTTACCAAAGGCGATTTGGGGAGTGACAAGAAGAGGAAAAAGAAGAGGGGGAGAGGTGACGATAATGATAACGATAAAGAGCTAGTAGAGCATACGAAGAAGAAGCAGCGGAAGCGATCTGGAAACTCGGTTTAGGAGAACCCATACTGATCGGAAATGTGTCAGGATTTATGAAGATTGGTGCGGTGATGTTGATCTTGCTGTTGTATTGTAGGCTTTATTGTACAAGCAAGGTTGGGGTCTTTTAGCCACTCTGGTGTTGTAGACTCTACAATTTTGTTTTGTGACATCCAATCCATACGCCATGCTGTTGTAGCAATGGGATTTACATTTTTACTGTCCCTTGAGATGCCTCAGTTTCATATTGTGGTTACTTCAGTGTTAGTGGGTCACTAATTTATATCAGCGCTTATGACAATGTGTACAACATATATATAAAGAAAATGCTTTATTAGAACTGTAGATTTAATTTTAAAATGCTTTATGATAACGTGCTCAGTGAAACTTTCTGTGACATTCTAAAGATTTTTCTCGACTTGTCATTTCTAACAATCAAATTGTCATTTGAAACAGTGCTGTTGTTCGTATTAATAAGTGAGATGATGTAAAGAAACACACACACTCTTATCGAACTGATATGCTTGTTGCAGAATTAATGCCTTGTATTCGCTAGTCTGTAAAGTGGAAGCTTTTTTCTCTAATCAAGCGTGTCAATTTGCCATCTTGTAGTATGAAATACTCATAATGTATCACAAATAATAAAATTTTCTGTAAGTTTATAGTTTAAACCATGAGTCAACTATGATTCAGTGCTGTCTTGACGTATTGATGTCTTTATTTTCCCTAGGGTTTGCAGATCTGTGTTCATTGTTTTTTTGGGCAATAGTCTCGTACTGACAGTTTATCACGTGTCAAATGATTTTCAGTATGAACAGAAGCTGTTGTTAAGCAATAAAAGAGGAAACATTGCACCTGGTTCTGTATGAGTTAGTCAACTTTACCAAAAAGCATCACTGTTATTGTTTTTAGAGGTAATTATAATGGACAAAGTTTTACAGAACAGACTCCCATTGCAAAGACAGTAAAAGAGTTTTCTGTCAACTTGGTTTTTAAGTCAATAAGGCATAAATATAATAATGCACTGTTATGTTTTAAGATGTTACAATGACTGAGATTGAACAGAAGCCAAAAAATACCTTTGCAGATGAACAACAAAGGACAATAATCGTTGACATGCGAATGAATTCCTTGCGTGTTGGTAATTTTTATTGCGATGCTGATGCTCAGATAAGAAAGTGGTCAGGAGGGAAGATGGAGATAATTAAATGGAAAGTGTGGGGTTATTGAACCTTGTTGACCGATTATTTTGGAGGATGGAAATGGTCAGCTGGATCACAGCAGAGGAGAGAGAGCACAAGTTATTTGCTGTCACCACCTGAGGTCACAACCAAGAAGACTCTGCAGCAGACAGAAACAAGTGAAGCATTTGATATTCAGATCGGTAATATGGCACTAGACAAGGAGGAGAGCAATGTCCTCGTCATCGGTGACACGGGCCACATTGGCAAGCACACGGTTGCAGTGAATTAGGGTTGCCTCACCGTCTGACGGGGCCAAGGCGCAGGCAGCCTCAGGAGCTAGCTTCGTCGATTTTGGTGTTGCTCTCATCACGGTTCGAGTGATCATCGATTTTGTTTGCTTAGTTTCGGATTTGTTTAGATATATAAAGAGAAGTGCTTCCATGCTCTTTTTTTTTTGCAGTTACACAAATATTAAAGCATAGCTCAGTTGCAGCTTGCTTGTCTAGCACTAGTTGCTTGCTTTTTGACAGTATACATGGATCCTGGCTCGAATATGTGGAAATGATCATCACAAGACCGTATGATTGAGCCAAATATTTCCAGGGATATCTGAGCTACCCCGTTTTCCCCGCGAATCAGTCAGTAATCTTAGCTTTGTTTTCTAGATGTTGCCTTTGATGTGTTTGCAATGCTGCGCCTCCTGCGCGTGTATCTTCTACTCAAGTAGTAGTATATTTTCGCTTCGCCGCTTTGGGAACACCAGGCCCTGTTCTGTTCCCATGGACTTTGGCCTCGCCAACTTCTCATCGTGTAAGAGCCTCTCCTGTCCTGGGAGTCCCAGCATTAATGCAAATCACGATCCGATCCTATCCTATCCTATCCTATCCTAGAGATTGACGTACCTATGCAACAACTGATGATACCATGCTGCGAGCCGATCGACCTTTAGCACTAGCAGTGCCCACCATTCAGGTCGGTTGGCCTCATGAATATTTGGTGTCGAATATTCAGGTGCCACGGGAGACGGAACACTGCCAGAAGATGCAGATACATGCTACGTCTGCTGCTGAAAACAATCACACTGTGTACGCACTGACCAAAGCAATCTAGCACAGTATCAAATTAAACCGTGACGCCAAGTCAGAAACACAAGTGAATGGGCCATGCTTCTTCTTTCTAACTCTAGATATGAATAGTATTACACTTGCTATTTAGCACATGGAATATCATCGGCAGTATCTTCTCGCCCTTTTCATTTTCCTACCGGGGGTAGGTTGGCAATCAGTCTTTTGAAGAACTGCTGCTTGCACCACTCTTCTTCCCACCATATTTCTGCCAAATAAAATTGGGAGAAATTATGAGAAATGAAACGATAACCGACGATTGAATAATACGATGCTCCAACTGCACCGGCACTTGTCGAATGTCACAAAAAAAGAAGAAGGAAAAAGTTGATGCACGCATCAAACTGATGACGTCTAAAGAACCCAAACTTGAATAGACAGATTAACGCCATTGATTGTAGATTTTCACTATGGGCGTAACTGCTAAACATGCAACTCCCATGAAACCCACAACAATTGACCTTCAACAGATGAACATGCAGTGAACAAACAGAGGTACACAATTTCAACAGTGGACACAGTACACCAACCTGCTTCCCGATATTGAATGGCACATATTTGTATTTGATCATGTGCAGAATCTGGCGCTTCATCGTGAGGACGAAAAGAACAACCCAGTAGCAGAGAAGTATGGGCCAGAAGACAGGAACATCAAATACAGAAAAGAAAGTCATCACAAAAGCTATAACAAAAGCTTTTGTTATTGCATACCTGAAAGATAAGCAAATGGATATTATGGATACGCCGGTTTAAAACTACAAGCCCAATTTTCAGATTTAGTACAACAAAGGAACTAGTCAATAAAATACTGAAAGACGAGCAACTGCATGTGTCTTTTAGATGCCATGTTGAACCACATCTGAATTCGCATTACCACAATATCCGAAAGGCTGCAACATAAAACTATAAGCATTATATACATAGATGAAGATGAGCATTATGCATGCTGCACCTATTTGTGCATGCTACTGTTAGCATTTTCTCAAGGAAACCTTGCATCTAATGACAGTTTCATGGGCACACAATGGATGAACTCCAATTCTATTGTCAGAGAACATGTAAACTAAATATTAATTATGATGAACTATTAATGAAGGGTGGGAACAAACAATGAAAAGTCCTCAAAAAGCATCACTGTAAATTTCGTAAACTTAGTTTCATTAGTTCCGTTCACTTCAAATCAAAACAAAAACACATTAAAATTTTCCTAACAGCAAATTTACCAGGAGAGCATCACAAAAGTATCTGGAAAGGTAGGAAACACACCAACTTATAAAATGAATTGAACTAATAAACATGGAAGTAACTCATAATGTAGCTAATTTACATCAAATCCATCCCATGTAGCTAAAAGGTCCCTGCCAAACAACCAGCCATCTCGAACGCAAAAGCAAAAAAAAAAAAGGTGCACAGAAAGATGTTAGGGAGAAAGGCCTTAATGCTGTAATTTGCAACATATATCCCCCAGAACCAAGCACATGGGCAGTGCATAGAGCAATTTCATCAACCTATCTGGCCATAGGTTGCTGCTTATGGGGTGGACAAATAGGTGCAATTACTCTGATATTAGCTAGTACTGTACTATCACAGCAGGGCGGTCACTGTTTCCCACCTCATCCATTGGAATCCCCAAGGGAGGTATGATGAAACTGAAGAGAGGTAGCATGTTATGAGTGGTTTATTCAGACAAGTCAGATGCAGATTGGGAAGTAACTGACAGGATTCAAGGCTCTGTTAGATTGCTGGTGGACAAGTCCAAGGGAATATAAAGTCTTATAATCTGTTGGGAATTTGTTGGGGATCGGGCCCACACTTGAGCTGGTTTGCATGACACTGACAGTAGGCACAACCACACGCAAGGGGTGTAGGTTCTCCTTCTTCCCTGGTGTCAATGTTGTCGTTGCACACACATTTGCTGGATTAGCCAAGAAACACGGGCATGCAGAATTTGCACTTGGATTACCACAGGGCAACAATTATGGTGTACAAGAAAGCAAGAATAAGGTTAACATCCTTGCACAGCAATCGGTGGAAGTTTTGCATTTCCTCATGTCTAAGTGTTGCCTTAATGTTGTGCAGGCAAACATGCCAAGGTGTCTTGACCACGCATTAACATTAACAAGCGATAAGGTAGCAACAATGAGCACAGAACAGAAGTTCTAAGTAGTTAAATTATACTAATGCAGCAAGCTTCAGCACTAATTGACAAGGACCGTGTCACCAATTGGAGTATATGGCAGCCTGACTTGGAATTAAATGACCTTGCCAAGGGTAGCACCTCAACTAAAGCTAGGCCGTGAGTAACAGAGAGATTTGATGCCCAATTAATCTGAACAATGAGCTAGCATCGTCAGGCTAGGATCGAGGAGGGCAGTGATCTGCACGAGGTAAAGCTAAACTAGGCAGATCACCCCCGCTGTATACAGGTGTAGAAGGGGATCGATTGGTTGCGTGAAATATTACCCCCAAAAAAAAAGGCACACGAAGCTCGGTGATTCATTATGCAGCGGATCTGAGGGAGATCTCGATCTGATGGGAGATCTGGGCGATTGGGGGGCAAGGCACCGACGGAGAGGAGGGAGAAGTGGAAGTGGTACGTACCAGAACTTGAACTCTGGTAGGCGCCTGATGAAGGGCTTGAACTCGTCGGAGCCGCGGGTGGGGAGGGCGGGGCCGTCGGCGGCGGCGGCGGCGTCGGGGTCGACCATGGGGGAGAGGAATCCGATGAGGAGGTTGAGGAGGTAGATCCCGAGGCCGTAGGTGACGATGTAGAAGCCCTGGACCATGTAGACCCTGAGCGCGTAGATCGCCGCGACGGCGAGCGTGCCGAGCCAGCGGCCCGTGGCGTGTGGGGTGGAGCGGTCGAGGTAGTACTGGAAGGCCCGCGACGCGTCGCTCCGCCACTTGGCCGCGGCCGAAGCGCCGCCGGAGTCGCCGCCGTCCATGGGGTGGAAGCCTAGCCTAGCCTAGCCTTGGCCAGCTGAGAGAAGAGGGAGGCGAGGAGACGACCGGCTCTTGAGATTGTGTTCGGTGACGTTGGCGTTGGCGTTGGCGTTGGGGGGCATATATGATATACCGTCCCGCCCTGCTAAAGATCCCTCTTCATTTCCCTTCCCCTCGGCCTCGGCCTCGGCCTCACCTATCATGATTTATCTATTATTAAGAGATGTTTTCACGTTTTTTCTTTTCACAATTATACAAATCAATTAAAGTATGAATAAATAGTAGATAATAATTACTTACCTCTTCGCTCACTTCAAGATTTGTGTAATTTATAATCAAAACTTCCTCCCCCTGTGCGGCTCCTCCCATCATCCTCTTCCTCTTATGTATACTCAAATCCTCCCTCCTCCCATCGAAAACTTTTCAAAACGTGTACACGCTCAAGAGAAATGGAAGAGGGTAAAGGAAAGAGGAGTGCTGACGACAGTCACTCCCGAGAGCTTCATGTCGAAATCATATGCACTAGAAGGAGCCCACGAGATGGCTATGGTAAGGACGCCATCGCAATAAGGTTTCTGTGATGATTTGTGTGATCTCCTTCAACTTTGCAACTAAGTTCTCTAGTAAATATCAATTACTCTAGCAATTCAAGTATGAATAAAGTAGAAAGCTAAGCACAAATAATACACTTGAAAAGATAGAAGATTTAACTAAACACTAGAAGAGTAAATACAAATCACAAGAGAGCAAGAGACAAGATTTTTAACCTGTGGACTCGGAGACTTGTCGGTCTCCTCTACTCCATGTTGAGTTGAGTTGAATAACTTCAAGCCGGCTCTACCCGCTTGAGTCTTCCTCAATCATTAAGGTAGTTCTTCCCCGCTCTGGGTAGGCGAACTCCTACCTTCACAATTTGTCGGGCTTCTCACAATCTCCGTTGAGAAGCTCACCGCGCACGATCGCCTTCAAGCCGTCTAGGAGGCGGCAACCTCCAAGAGTAATAAGCTTTGACGCTTGCTTGATGTCAAATTAGAGTGTCTAAAGGCTCAAATTAAATGCAACACTCAAATTTTGCTCTTCACTCTCTCAAATAAAAATTGAATGTACTTTTGGAGAGAAGAAGATTTGCTAGAGCTCAAATATCATCAATGAGGACCAAGAGTGCCTCTAGAGTGCAGGTGGGGGTGTATTTAAGCCCCCACCAACTTTTCTAGCCGTTAGAGCTCGAAATGTGCAGAAATCAGAATTTTCGGTACTACCATCCATGTAGGACCGGTAGCACCGGACTCCAATCCAACGGTTGGAACAATGCATTAAATGCACTGCTAGAGACCGTTGTGCAGAGGGTCCGGTGCTACCGCCCAACTGGGACTGGTAGCACCGAGCGCTTTTTATTTTTGCCCGGCCAGAAGGAGCTTCTCTAGAATTCTTGCACCGGGCTGAGGGGCCGATGCTACCGCTCGCCCGGTAGCACCGCGCTACCATGGACGGTAGTACCGGATCAACCGACTACCTAAAAAGGAAGCTTTCTGGTATTTTAGCACCGGACAAAGGGCTAGTGCTACCGTGCTACCATGGGCGGTAGCATCGTCCTGCCTAGACCCAAAAATTACCCTTCTCGGGTTTTTACACACCGCTCAGGAGCCGGTGCTACCGCTTCCCAGGTAGTACCGGGCTACTATGGGCGGTAGCACCGGATGGCCCAAAATGCCCAAAAATAATCCCTCTGGATTTTTCACACCAGGCATTAAGGCCGGTGCTACCGCTCACCCGGTAGCACCGCCCTACCATAGGCGGTAGCACCGGACTTTCAGAATCTTTCTTTCAATAAATATAGAGTTTTAATTTGATTTTTATAAGACATGATGCATGATCTTAAGCATAGATTTGAGCTTTTAAACCCTAGATGATATTAAGATAATTGTTAGAACCCCTCTTAATAGTACGGCCCTAATTCTAGCAATCCAATCTTTTCTCCAAACTTTGAGATCGGTAAAAGCAATGAGAAAAAAATCCTTAAATATTTATACCTTAGCCATTTTGTCTTGACGCGTTGATCTTCTCTTCATCAATTTCATGTTTTCATAATCATCGAAAATTGGACCAACCTATTCTCAAAATGCTCAAATGGGAAATGTTAGTCCTTTAACAGAAATTGTCATTAATTACTAAAACCAAATCGAATTGGGGGCCTAGATGCTTTCACACGCGGAATGAAGAGGAGCATTGGAAGCTAGAATCAAGATCAAAATCACCTCCCTTCTTGCCAATCCCTTCACTGGCTCCTCCCCGTTCTCTCTCCTTCCTGTGTTTCCTACTTTTCTTCTTATTCCCCGTTAACAGAAAATTCAGCTAAGGAAGCAAGTACACTACACTCTCATGGTGAAGACCTGAAAGAATAGAGAAGAGGAAATGGATAGCAGTACAATCCGTTTTGAAAGTGATCATCGAATGGCAATGCGGCTATATTTCTTAGTTAGACTGCCATTGTTTTGTTGTTTTTAGATGATTTATTCCTGAATGCATTTGTACAGGCCATCAAGAATCATAAATCAAGATGAAGAATGTAAATTTTCGGTTTATGCCATAAACATAGATATTTATTGGGCATTCTAACCTAAAAATATCAATACTTCTTATAACATATAGTTATGTCTTGACATGATCTAGAACTTAACACTAACCCATTTGGCATATTGAATGGATTAGTTTGGCTATATCCAATAATTCCCAACTATGTATTTCTAGGTTTGGTTAGGACAAAAGATATTATGATATTTGGAAAAAAGGAAAATTAATGCTATTACTGTTGGTATATTTGGGGTTTCCTCCAAATTTCGGAATATATATATATTTAGAAAAAATGATTTGGCTAGCCAACTGGGCCGGCCTGGCCCATGCGGCCAGACCAACCCAGTCGGCCCAGCCCAGCCCAGCCGACGGAGGAAAAGAGAGGCAGCTCTGTGCTGCCTTGGCCCTTGACCGAATGAGAAACGGCATGGAGAGGGTCATGCAGATGGAGAGCAGGTGGCGGCTTCGCCCACGTCGCGTGGATCTGGAGGCACCGGCGTCTTTGCCCGCATCGCCCGGCGCTTCGCTTGCGGCGGCTACGTGAGGCCGGTGCGGGGACCATTGCTCTTCTTCATCTTCCCGAGATCCTTTATAAGATGTTGCTGGTTCTCTCGATGAGATCAATCCAATACTCATCTCCGATCCGAATCCACTCAATCTGGTTGGAGTTCTAGTGTTGCTCTGTGCTTCTAGTCATCTCTGATTCTCCCTGGCTCGATCTGTGATTGATTCAA
Source organism: Otatea glauca (assembly GCA_036346275.1). Taxonomy (NCBI): domain Eukaryota; kingdom Viridiplantae; phylum Streptophyta; class Magnoliopsida; order Poales; family Poaceae; genus Otatea; species Otatea glauca. The sequence continues at coordinate 400,590 of CM070711.1, read as the reverse complement.
CTTGCGGTCGACCGCATTCACGTGTTACCCGAGTTGAATCGCAACTTGATCTTGCAGCCTAGAGTTTCTGCTTGATGGCTATAGAAGCTACACGAGACTAGAACATCTAGTTGCGCAGATTTCTTGCTGCCTTCTTGATCCGATTGGTTGTGGTCTTTCGGTTTGATTGATTGCGGTGGTGGCTGACCTGTGTGGTCTGCTTCCTGTTGTTCGGCTGGTTCATCCCTTTTGGCCGAGCGAGCGATTCTGTGGTCCTGTGTAGCTTTCGCTGCATCTCAAGTCTTCAGGTGAATTGCCTCACCGAGAGGACTTCGGCTTTGTATCTCCGAGAACATCCGCCTGCGAGGCTGTGGCATTACAGAGGCGGTGTTGTTTTATGGGACAGCGTCAACGACGTGCCTGGCCATTTGCATTAACAATCTGTTGGTTCTCTGTAAGTATTTCGCATTCCTTTGTGATTGCATTCGGGACCATTGCAAAGGGGGCAGTCATTTATTGACTTGGGGACCTTGCAAGTGGGAGACATTGTTCGATGACGATTGGGCAAAAGTGAGACTATTTGTGACAAATTCTAAACTTTCAGTCCTGTCATATGCTTGATTAGTACAATTGATTATATATCATACATGCTCATGCTGCAATCAGTAGCTTACTGTCTTATTGATTAGTCTACCTTCTGTTTGTGCTTCCTGTTCAGTCGGCTAGCTTCTGTTATTGCTTTTTAGTTCTTGTGTTTATTTCAGTAAGCAATCGGTAGACTGGTTTCACTGTCATTTGCATTGTTGATGTGGTGATAATCAATTGTTTAGGTTTATAAATCTGTCAAGTATTGAAAACTGAAATTTTATTCTTTCGTGAGGTAAGGTTGTCACAAATAAGTCTGTGATCTTGTCCCTAGTGGCGAGGAGGGCCTTTAAAGGCAACCCAACATCTGAGAACAATTTAAAATGAAAACAACTTGAGTATTATTGCTAGTTGTATGTCTCCTTTCATGTTCATTGTTATGAAATTGCTAAAATACTTGTTTATGAGCATGTCTGCTTTGATATTGTCAAATATCTTGCTACAGTATTTTATCTCGTGCTTTCTTAACAATGTTATTTCATGGTTGTTTAATATGCTTGGAATTATTGTCATGATAAAATTGCTAATACCGCAATATTTACAACAATTACAACTATGCATGAATCCCATGTTTTCGATCTTATTAATCATGTTTTGGTATCTTTCACCTTATGTTTTAGCTTGATCTTGAGATGTACCTATTTTTAAAAATAGATGAAATGCAAGGTATATAGTTATGTAAGTCAGAGGAGCATACTATTTTATATAGCAAAAGAGATATGTGAAGGTTTTTTACATGGTAATTCATTGAAAGAATATTGTTTTAGTACATCCCCTTTGTATTAGGACATATCGGTTGCTTGTTTTATTTTACATAATTTTCCAAATAGAAGCATGCCCTAACAGTTTGATGAGATGATGGCGTTGTCAGACCTCCACAACTCTAGTCCGACACCTAATCTTCAAATTTGGTATCTTCTGCCTCTTAACTTTTATGCCCTCATGGATCGTTTGTTTTAGATGATGCATGGATGACTTGGTGCGTGTTTGAATGAATGAATGATGCTACATATTAAATGCTAATTGGTGATTTATCAATGAAATTAAAGAATGACGCTTGGTAAGTTTGTCACTAATTTCCAAGATTTATTGTCTGAAAAATCATCATTTTAAGTTCTTTCATTCATTGCATTATCACTGCCTTTGGGTATTAAATTACATTGCAAAAGTAGTCATTTGGTCGGAATTAAGTTCTTCCGTCGTTTTATTCTTGTCTAAGGGAGGCTAACAAGCCATGTTTGTTCTTAGGTATCATCAATATGTCAGTCACCCTCTTTTAGAGCCCGGTTGCATCGCACGAGTATATCAGTACCAGTACTAGATCGGGATTTGAATGTGCTGCCCGCCTAGACTAGTTGCCTACTGGAGACATCGGTCTCACATTTTTATTCGCTTCTTTGATGAAAAAGGAGGACTTGATCGCCACAAGGAGCAGGTTGGAAGCATACTGGAACACGTACGAGAATTTGCTAGGATCTGTTTCTACGGAAGTAGATTGTGCAGTTTCAGCCATGGATACGGGACTAGTGCTAGCTAGCACATGAAGAACATGGACTGTACGAGTACTTTGGTGGCTAGGCGCCGATTAGTACGAGTGCATGCGTCAAATTCTGGGATATATAAAGAGGTAACAGTTATGGCATAAACCACTACAGAACCAAGGTTCAAAATTTCGCCGAAATTTCGGATTTCGGACCACCCCGAAATCTCAAGTACCGCCCGGGAAAAAAACTTAAAAAAATTTGAAATTGCTACAGCAAAATCCGAAATTTCGGGGTTTTTTGGCGAAATTTCGTGTTTTTGGCCGGTTTTGAAAGTTTTAGGGCCGGATTTGGTCCAATAACCCTTAGGAAAGTCATCTCCTATGAAAATTTGTTGAAAAACCTAATTTTTTAAACATTTTAAAATTTTGGTAGAAACACTGTCAGATTTTTATAAAATTGTACAAGCTTGATAATATTATGAACATATTATGGTACTATCCTTAGTAGTTTAGGATCATACATAAAAAATTTCAAAATAATTTAACTTCATTTGTTATCTTTAAAAAATCAAAAACAGAATGAACATAATTGACACAGTTATATTGTCATAATTTTATAAATTTTCTTGAGTGTGACTATGATCTAAATTTTTTTTGAGAGATTAATAATTGACTCAGTACCATTATATAAATTTTTCAAAAAATTTTAACTTTGTTTGTTTTGTCAATAAAATCTATGTAAGTATTGAACTTGGTTTGTTATATTATATTTCAAAATTCAAAAATAAAAGAACATAAATGGTACTGTGCTTTGTAAGAATTTTATAAATTCACTGGAGCGTGATCATGAATCAAAATTTTTATGAGATATTAAGAACTTCCTTATCACCATTCTTTAAAATTTTCAAAAAAATTTATGGTTTACATAATTTTTTATTTTTTTCAAGTTTGCCGGTAAGCCTTTTAACATGGTAGTAGTACTGTTCGAATTTTTAAAAATTCATACAGTTTGATCATCATCTGAAAATTTTATGAGAGAATTATAGATATATCATAACCATGCACAAAAAATTTCAACAGTTTCTAACTTCATTTGTACCATTTTCTATTCGGATCAAACTTGTCGGTCAGTGTTCTATCATGACAGCATCACTTTCCGAATTTTTAAAAATTCCTCACATGTGATAATAAGCTGAAATTTTTATGAGAACATTAGTTATGGATCATAACCATGCAAAAAAAATTTCAACAGTTTATAACTTGATTTGTACCATTTTTCATTCCGATCAAACTTGTCGGTCAGTGTTTTATCAGGACAGTATCACTCTCCGAATTTTTAAAAATTCATCAGATGTGATAATCAGCTGAATTTTTTGTGAGAACATCAGCATTGTGTCAGGAACCTCCAAAAAAAATTTAAAATTTTTCGATAACGTTTAGACCACTTTTCAGCCAGTTCAAAAAACCTGAAAATTTCGTCCGAAATTTTGGGTTTTTTCGCCGAGTTGCGTTTTTTTTCCGGATTGGACCGGATTTGAATTTTCAAATTAAAATTTCGTCTGAAATAATCCGGTCCGAGACGAAATTCATTCCGAAACCGAAATTTGAAACCTTGTACAGAACACCATCGCAATGATTCCAAATAAGAATACAGCAATGAAAGTCTAGATAGATTCAAAACCACTTGATTTTAATATGTTGGCAACAACTATCGCAACAATTGCACTGTACTTGTACAGTCGGCCACAACTATCGCAACAGCTGCACTATACTTGTACAGAACCAGTTACACAGCCTAAGACAAACACTAGGAAAGAATAACACCCAAAAGTAATGGGTCAATACAAAATATCTAGACCACTGAGCATTGAACCATCAAGAAAGAACTCGAATGGGACACGATGTGAGTAGAGAAATCTGAAAAAGGTTGTCGATATATATATGAGCATTGAGATTGGTTTTAAGCAAAGTGATGAATTATAGGCCATTAGCTCATTAACCAACACAAGATTGATAAATCTGTGATCTAAGAATGCTAACCACCAGAAGATCGATCAATTTGTGATCCAGAAATGGTAGATCAACAAATTAACAACAAAGTGAACCATATGTAACAGAGTGACCTGTTTGTACTTGAATTTTCCCTCTTCATTGATCCTAATTGTATAGGCAACTGCGCAACCTATTATGAATTCAAACTATTTTGAGCAAACATCCCTCAGTTTTGTCAATAGGAAATTAGTGATTCATGCGACGAATGACAAACAGACGTACCTAGACGTATGTGGAGGCAAGCATTTGATCAAGATTTTGGAAAGCTATAAAACCTTTTTTTTTCAAAATCTAACCAGTGACCACTGATAATATACATGTGTAGATATTTTTCAAAAGCTAACAAAAGCTGAAAGAGTACAAATCTCATATCCAAGGTATTGTTCTTGACCTTTGCTTCAGATTGTCTGTTAATATCCTACGCCAAAGATCTAAAACAATGCATTCCAGTGGTAATGTTGAAACAACAAAATAACTTGTTCTTGATAAAATGGGGGAACGAGAATAAATGCTGTCAAAGTCACTAAAACATTGGTCCATCACCATGCAGCACAAGCTCCTTCAACCCTCAATAGCTTCTGCTCCAACCCCGACACTGAAATTGAGAAGGAAAGTCTTCAACAGTTTCAGTCCAAAATGGCACAATGAAATTTTGTTTGCTTAAAGGCTGGGAAAGTTCAATTTCGATGAAAAGTTGGGAATTGAGTAACATGGTATGAGTAGATTTACGGAAAAAGCTGACTCCATGTCTTCAGAGGGTGACAAGGATCCACAAGGTCTTTTAGGCAACGGCACTGATATTACTGAAGATAATAAGAGTAAGGAACAAACAGACACACGAACAGAAACATTGCACTTTGAGACCTACTCATTTGACAAGGTAGGAGAATGTAGAAGTGAGCATTCGGGCCGGGCCTTTTGGGCCAGCCCGAGGCACGACGCCAGGCACGGCCCAAAGTCCGACCCGGCACTGTAGCACGAATCGTGCCGGAACGACACTGTAGCACGGACCGTGCCGGGCCCACGAACGAACCGGGCACGATAGGCGGCCCGGTCCGGCCGAGAGCGAAGACGGCGGCACGCCGGCAAAGACGGAGACCCGCCCGGCCGGTCGGGCATGGGCGCCTCGCCGCGGGCTCCCCGCGGCGGGGCACACCGACCTCGCCTGCCACGGAGTGTTGCCTCCTGCGCCAGGCCTCAGCTTGCCCCGCTTCCTGCGTCACGCCTTGCCTCCAGCGCCGCACCGCCTCTCCTCTCGCAGGACCAGCAGGTCCAGCATTGCGTTGCCTCGTCCGTCACGCGGCGCCGCCTCGGTTCGCCTTGGCCACCTTGGCTCACCCGCGTCACGCCTCGCCTCCCGTAGGACCAGCAGGTCCAACACCACGTCGCCTCGTCCGCCGCGTCGCCTCGGCCACCTTGGATCGCCTAGCAAGTGGCTGTGACTGTGAGGCCGAGCAGCGGCCTTGCGTTACAGCCGAGTGCGGCTCCCGCGCACGTGAGGAAAACTCTGTTGTATCTTCACCAATCAAAGTCTGCTTGTTGATCTTCAACTTGGTTCCTGTTCTCTGTTTCTTAGTCTGAACTTTTTGCGATGATAAGTTCAGGGAAACACAGAGCTGTAACCTGAAAGCAAAACTCAGAAAAAACAGCAACCACAACAGAGATTGATCTTTGTGCTGCAAAACCACCGCAGCGTTTTCTGTTTTTCCATTACTCTTATATAGAAAAGATTACAAGACTGTTTTGGGGATTTCCCAAATCAATTCTTAACAAATATGAAATCTGTTACCTAAACCAAGCAAACTTACCAACTTGACATACTATTCCTAATCTGGCATATGGCCTGGGACTCTTCTCAACAAGTTTAGTCTAACAAATCACCTCCCTAAACTTGGTGTGCAGTGTTCACATCGGTTAGCCCCAGTTTCTGTCGCAATTCAACATGCCTGACGCGTCCCAACGCTTTTGTCAATATATCAGCTAACTGCTCATCAGTCCTGACATATGAAATCTCAACCTTCTCATTCTCAACACATTCTCTAATATAATGATACCTTGTATCTATGTGCTTGCTTCTTTCATGGTGTACTGGATTCTTGCTCAATGAGATAGCTGCTTTATTGTCTATCTTCAGTTCGAATTTTTCTGGTTGCTTCTTCAAAAGACTTCCCAACAACCGGGCAATCCATATCCCTTGACAAACTGCAGTTGCTGCTGATATATATTCTGCCTCACAAGATGACAATGCCACAATCTTTTGCTTCTGGGACTGCCAAGTGATCAAATTTGATCCCAAGAAAAATGTTGAACCTGAGGTACTTTTGCGATCATCAGTGTCACCAGCATGATCACTGTCGCTATACCCAATTAACCTCATCCCTTTACTGCTATCCTTTCTGTAAACACAACCATAAGTTAAGGTACCCTGCACATACCTTAATATTTGCTTCACAGCAGCATAATGTCGTGTGGTTGGTTTCTCCATAAATCGACTCACATACCCAACAGCGAAAGCAATATCCGGTCGGGTATTTACTAAGTACCGCAGACTCCCCACGATACTTCTATACATTGTCACATCCACTGTTGGATCATCACTTTGCCTTTTCAGTTTTAGCCGATTCTCCATGGGAGTCTGACACGGATTGCAGTTCTCCATCCTGGCTTGTTCAAGGATCTTGACTGCATATCCACCCTGACACAAAGTAATACCTTGGGCTGATTGCTTCACATCTATTCCCAGGTAATAACTTAACAAACCAAGGTCACTCATGCTAAATAATTTCTTCATCTGACTCTTGAATTCATGAATGGCATCAAGAGAAGATGAAGTAATTATTAGATCATCCACATATACTCCTACCAACAAAACACCATTGGCTTCATTCTTAACATAAACAGCATGCTCAAATGGACATTTTTCAAAACCTAATGACCCAAGGCTTTTGTCCAATTTCGCATTCCATGCTCTGGGAGCTTGCCGAAGCCCATACAAGGCTTTCTTCAGTCTCAACACCAAGTGAGTTCTCTTGTCATCAATAAAGCCAGGTGGTTGTGAAACATACACTTCCTCCTTCAATTCTCCATTCAGGAAGGCAGATTTAACATCCATGTGATGTACTTCCCAATTTCTAGATGCTGCTAAGGCTATGATTAGACGTATTGTCTCCAACCGAGCCACTGGAGCAAAAACTTCTTCAAAGTCTACACCTTGCTTTTGCGCATAACCTTTTGCAACAAGACGTGCTTTGTATTTCACTATATTCCCTCCAGAATCTTTCTTTACTTTAAAAACCCATTTCAAGCCTATTGCCTTTTGATCTTTAGGCAATTGCATTAACTCCCATGTATCATTCTTCTGGATGGAACCCATTTCTTCTTGCATAGCCTTCCTCCAACAAGCTTCCTTCATGGCTTCCAGTACACTTGTTGGCTCTTCCAACGACAACATCAATTGTTCATCCATCTGTAACTCAACTTCATTGGTTTCATTATATATCTCTTCTAAAGATCGGTTTTGACGGGACCTTGAGAAGATCTGTCCACGAGCTTGGTGTTGATGGAGATGAGATCCGTCTTGATTACTCTCTGGTGTTCTGTTTCGGGAAGCGAAGCTATGGGAGAATTTCCTTCGACGGCCGCTGTGTGTTCATCCTGTTCTTCATGTGACAAATCTCCAGCATCAGCAGGTTCTTCTTGGATCTGTGTTTCTGAACTTCCATCAGCAATTTGATCCAACTCAATTTCAAATATGTTTCCAATATCTCCAGAAACATTACAGTTTCTCTGACCACTCCACGCCCTTCTTCGCCGAAGACCACATCTCGACTGACCACAAGTTTCCCAGTATCAGGATTATAAAAGCGATATGCTTTTGAGCCAAGCTCATAGCCGACGAACACCACTTTCTTGCTTCTGTCTTCAAGCTTCTTTAAATGTGGTGTGGTTACTCTGATATGAGCTATACACCCAAAAACTCGAAGATGCTGAACCTTCGGTTTTCTCTTATACCACATCTCGTATGGTGTTTTGTCCTCCACACTGCGTGTATGTGAGCGATTCAGAATATACACTGCAGTAGCTACAGCTTCGCCCCAGAACCAACCGGGCATGCATTTGTTCTTCAAAATACACCGAGCTGTACTTACAATTGTCTGATTCCTGCGTTCGGCCACTCCGTTTCTTTGCGGAGAATATGGTGCGAAGAAGTCTTCTTACCCCTTGTTGTGCACTAAAATCGTCAAATTCATGCGAAACAAATTCACCTCCGCGATCAGTACGAAGTGCCTTGAGTTTTCTGTCAACTTCAACTTCAATTAGCGCCTTGACCTTCTTGAAACCAGACAAAGCTTCATCTTTAGTCTTCATCAACACTATCCACATAAACCGTGAATAGTCATCTACCATGAGCAAGAAATATTTATTTCCTGCCGGTGTTGATGGATTTATCGGACCACACAGATCAGCATGGACAAGCTCCAATGGCATCTTTGCTCTGTACATTGATTTCTGTGGGAATGGGCTTCGCCTTTGCTTTCCCAACAAGCATGCCTCACAAAGTTGTTCAACATGATCTAAGTGAGGCATTCCCACTACCATATCCTTCTGCGACAAATTTTTCAACGTCCGAAAATTAATATGACCATACCTGGCATGCCACAGCCACTCCTTCTGATCATACTTCGCCATGAGACAGATTGGCTCTGAGCGCTTCAAATGATGGACATAAAGATGATTCCATGTTCTTCTTGTTTCTATCAACAGTTTTCCATCCTGGTCGTATAACCTCAGCCACCCACTTCCAATCACAATGTTGCAGCCGGATGAATCAAGCTGTCCCAAGCTGATCACATTGCTGCGCAAGCGTGGGATATAATATACCCCTGTGAGTAGCTTGTGTTCATCACATGAACCCTTGAACAAAACGGAGCCTTGCCCATGAATTTCAACTACTGAACCATCTCCGAACTTCACCTTCCCTTTTACTGATGTATCCAAATTTGTGAATACATCTAAGTTGCCTATCATATGGTTACTAGCACTAGTGTCTAGATACCATATATCTTTGGATTCTTCACCTCCATACCTCTGATTTGGTTGAATTTCTTCCTCGTGAAGCATCACCAGTCCTGTTACTGATTTTTCCTCCTTTGATAGTTCAACTGCTTCTAGCATCAATAATGCTGGTTCATCATCTCTGACTTTCTCAACATAATAGGCCTTTCCTTTCTTTGGCTTTGTGCATTCAGAGGCGAAATGTCCCATCTCCGAACAGTTGAAGCACTTGATCTTCATTTTATCAAACTTCCGATATGGTCTTCTTTCTGCATCATCACCACGCCCACTGGTTTGACCACGGCCATGCCCCCGAAAGGTGCCACGACCTCCTCCTCTTCTGGCATTGCTGCTGGGAACTTCTTTGCTCTTCTTTTCTTTCGCAATTTGTGCTTCCCATTGGCTTTGTGAGAGCATCAATTGCTCTCCATCTTCCTTGTGATGTCGTCGCCCTTTTATGGTTTCTTCAAACACACGAAGTCTGCCAATTGCTTCTGTTAATGTCATGCTGGACAAATCCCCCCATTGCTCAATTGTGCCAACAATGGGTAGAAATTTATCCGGTACAGCACTGAATAACTTTTCTATCACAGTGCTATCCTTCATCTCCATGCCCAATGCGCGTAACTCACCCACTAAGCCAGTGAGTTTCTGCGAAAAATCTGCAATACTCTCAGAGTCTTGCATGATCATCCGATCCATTTGCCTTTTGAGTGCCAGACCTCTCGCTTTCGTGACACGATCCTCACCTATGCGCATCTCTTTGATGGCTTCCCAAGCCTCTTTTGCCGTCTCATTTTCTGCAATCGCCAACATTACAGAATCAGGCACGGCTTGTGAAATTGCAGCCAGAGCTCCCTGATCTTTCTCTTGTTCAACAGGTAAACCTCCTTCTATTGCTGCCCATACACCGAGAGAGCGCACGATGATCTTTATCTTCACTGCCCACAGGCTATAATTTGAATCTGTGAGGATCAGGTATTGGATTGGCACTGTACCGCTTCTTGTCAGCGATCTCCCGGCTGCCACCGCTTCTGCATCTGTTGCAGACGTGTCGCTGTTCTTCATCATCACCGGCCGCGGTTTTGCAGATCTTGAGCCAAGGCTCTGATACCAATTGTTGTATCTTCACCAATCAAAGTCTGCTTGTTGATCTTCAACTTGGTTCCTGTTCTCTGTTTCTGAGTCTGAACTTTTTGCGATGATAAGTTCAGGGAAACACAGAGCTGTAACCTGAAAGCAAAACTCAGAAAAAACAGCAACCACAACAGAGATTGATCTTTGTGCTGCAAAACCACCGCAGCGTTTTCTGTTTTTCCATTACTCTTATATAGAAAAGATTACAAGACTGTTTTGGGGATTTCCCAAATCAATTCTTAACAAATATGAAATCTGTTACCTAAACCAAGCAAACTTACCAACTTGACATACTATTCCTAATCTGGCATATGGCCTGGGACTCTTCTCAACAAGTTTAGTCTAACAAACTCGGGCCGTGCCTGTAGGCTGTAGCGCTCGCGCGACCCGAGCACAAGGTGAGGCGAGGTAGGTGGCGACCTCAGCCGAGCCGGTGAGGAATCAAGCTGGCGAGTAGTCTTAGCTGGCGACGCACCGCGTAGACATCGGCCGGCGTGGTCGCTGCGCAAGAAAAAATATCATCAGAAATGAAGAAATAGAGTAGAATCTAGGAAGCAAAAGAATGGGGAAAGGAAGGAACTAAAGCTAGGATTAAGAAGAAGTAAGGCCAGGCAGGAGGAAGGCCAGGGGTGCGGCGGCTGTGACCGGCGCCGGCGCCGGCGCTAGGAGATGGCCAAGACCCCAACTCGGGTAGAGAAGGAAGTAAGTCTGAGAACGAGGAAAAATGGAAGAAGCACCATTCGGCCAGGAAGCGACTAGATAAATGAAGAGAGAGAAGAAAAGAAATAAGAAGAGAAGAAAAAGAAAGAAAATAAAAGAAGAAAAAGATTTTTTTTTATAATTTCTGAAATGTGTAAAATTTGATTTTTGTTCGCAGAAAAATAATCGCAAGACTAATTATGTACTAAAAGATGCACAAATCAACCGCAGCTAATAAATGGACCAGAAAATAAAATAAAGAGAAAATAAAAATAGAAAAAAAGAAAATTTAGATTTAATTAAATCAGATAAATGGTAATTATTTGTCTCTATCGAAAATCAAAACTCAATCAAATCAGTAGAAATTCATTAAAAGCGATTAAATTAGTCGATTGAGTTATTAAATAAAGTGAGGCCGTATAAAATCGAATAAAGATCTAAAAATCGCAAAATAAATTTGAAAAATCTCGGAATAATAAGAATAGCACTTTGGAAAATTTAAAACATACAAAAAAATATTCACCACTAAATATGGTATTTATATAATTTCAGAAAATAAATTAAATCGGACCGTAGATAAGTCGGCGGGTGAAGACGATTATTTCAATCAAAATCTAGGCAAGCAATCCACGACCATGCTTATTTTGGTATCAATGTTTTATTTAGAATATACGTGGTATCATTGATACACGGTAAAATGTTGTTTTAATTAAAATCTAAATCAGTTGGTTGGATTAACTGCGGATGCAGTTGTGATTGTGATTGTTAACTCCACCGACGGGTGAAATCGGTGTGAGTTAATAAATGGTGGGTAGAGGGTGCCATGTTTGGTTTTACCGACGGGATCCTCTACATAAGAATATAATATAAGATTAAAACAACTACACTCGGGTAATGAGCCGTATTCAATCGTATCAACCATAGTATGTGGAAATAACCAGAAAAGGTTGTCCTATGATGGTATTTGATCTTCACATTGGGTAAGCTTATAAATGTTCAGTTGGAATATGCCGGATGCTCACTAAATGTACATTCTAATAACCTGTATTGGTTATTTGGCGCTATGTTTAAAGCTTGGATGAGTATCTCTGATTGTTGTGGCGGAGATCAACTGGTTCCCCTAATGTCTTAGTGATAAACATTCTGAGTTCTCAACGGATGTTGAGTTTACTATGGGTAAAGTGATATAAAACCTACGCAAGGTATAAAATTATGAATTTATGTCTGTCTCCTGGATTGGAGGCTACGGAAGTTAATTCCACCTCACCTTAATAAACCTATTTTCGGTATTTGGTTTTGAGAAATAATTTGGTGATATGGAACCGGTATTGGTTCCAAGTGATAAAGCTCATAAATGCATAATTCGTATTAATGCTTGCGGAATATACCTTTGTACTCACCCTTGTCTACTCCCTCTTTTCTTAGACTCTGATTGCTATGGATGCTCTGACGAAGAGTGGCTGGATGATCCCTCGCAGGGTGGCAAGGAGGCTATACATTCGTTGCATATCGTAGCACCACGTACGCACGCTACTGCAAGCAACTTCGGATCATATCTTCTCGTCGCAATAGTGTAAATGGGCCGGACCTGAACCGGCACGGCACGAAGAGCAAATGGGCCGTGCTTGGGCTCGCCAAAGACGAGCCGGGCCGGCCCGGCACGACACGGCAGGCACGACGGGCCGTTGCGCCGGCCCGGCATGACGCCCAAGAATGTAAAGAATGCCAATTGTCTGACCTGAAAATTACCACTGCTGATTCATCTGACGAAGTGCATGCATTTTCTCAGCATTAAGCCTAAAAGAAATGAACAAAATAAAGTGGACATGATGTCTAATGACAGGCATGGGGAGCACTCTAATGAGACATACTTAACAAAAGCAGCTGTTAACAAATCTTCTCAAAATTTTCCTTGTGGTGTTGTATCTGGTGAAGATCCAACACATTCAACAGCGACAACCGTTCCTGAGAACACTAAGGAAGCTCCTGCAGTGGACCTTAGTAAATTTAATATATCAAGGGAGAATAATGACAATGAGCAATTAGTCAGTTCACAATCCAGGAACACAAGCATTGTGAATCCCTACATCTCAAGTCCCAAAAGTGACCAGAATGAGGCTGTGGAGGAAAGTGCATCTCTTAATGAAGGAAGCATGGTACCCAATGTTTTAAAGGCACCTCAATGAGGCTTATAAAGGAAACATCATGTGGGACAAAGAATGCCGAGGAAGGGACTTCAGGTCCAAAAAAATCTCTCTTCATCGATGCCGAGGTCTGTCTTTGTCATAAGTTTCTTCCTCGATAAACTAAAACCTTCAACCTAGTGTTGACTCTGTTCATTTGGACAAGAGATAGTCTATCTTAAATCAGATATCATTGATGCAGGGTTAAGTCTACTTCTGGCGCACATATAGCATTACACAAGGGCACAATGCAGAAGCGCCATGGTTCTGTTGGGGACCATATTTCAATTTACTGTAGTGCCAGGGAATATAATATAGAATAGTTGTGACAATGGAATTCTTTACTTGTTTGTGAATTGTGAGCTGAGTTGTAGTTTTCTGCAGTGATTTTTTACCCGATGACAGTTGTGAGATATTTCGTGTAGGGAAATCAGAAATGTCAAACCTGGATTGGTGAATGAAACAGGAAGATTTTTTCTTCTGAGTCCAAGTTTGCAATTGTGAAAGCAAGCAGGCCTCCCCAACTAACTCCAGAAACAACCTTAAATCAATTAAGTGCTGCCAATAACATGATCAAAAAGATATATACACATCCTACAGACTTGAAAAGGTGGTAGATAGATTGTGTCGAAGATCCAAAGACTAGGAAAGCCATGCCACATCGACATCAACAAACCTCAAGCAATTAGCAAACTTCAGTACACTGATCTGGCAAGCGAGGTATATATTGATTAGTAAGCATCTAACTGAACACAAGTCAGTATTTGATAAGATAAGAATGACATAAACCTAAGTCCTACATGATTCTAAACTAAGCTACTCTGTTCTTTCGGTGGTAATACACCTATTCACTTTTGAGAAATACACGGTAATAAAGGAGAGACATGCAGACCTTGAATCAGATTTCTTTCTGAGCAGTGCTTTCATGCTTTCCCTCTCAATGCAAGTTGCACAAATCTAGTAATCTCCATCTACCCTTCATTGATGTTTTAATATTTGTACAAGTTTTTTTAAAAAAAGCGTGGAAGCACCTCCTCCACATTGCTGGCAATGTTGGGGGCGGTGGCGATGCCCTCGCCGTGGTGGAGCCTGCAGAAAGCCGATGGTCCGTGTCATAGTATGAGGAATCATCTATACTACGACAACGAATCGAAAGCTCTTAACATAGTAAACGATCATCCGAAGGGAAAATAAGCACACATTTGGTCCAGATATGCAATGCTAGCAGGATCCAAGTTTAAGGTAGTGTGGCATTATATCAGCTCAGGTCGTAAGCCGAACTCCTCCACATTGTTGCCGATTTTGGGCGTGACAACGACAGCCTCCCTGCGGTGGAGCCTGCAGAGCTTCGCTGGTCTTTCTCACCACCACCGTGCTATCTGCCGGTGATGCCGCGGCCACAGCCCGCTCCTAGACCGGTGATGGCGGCATGGACAAAGAGAGACGGCAGCGCGAGGAAGGAGGATAAGGCGACGCAAGGTGGTCGGAGGGTATGTCTGCGACGGGGATCGGGGAGGGGAAGCGTGACGCAATTAACAGCATGCTTGCTTGCTTACCATGGCGATACGTAGCTCCAACGCGGGCGACACGACCTGATTTTCGATAGCACAGACCGGGAATTAGCAACAACCATACGAAGCTAGCATGCAGTCAGCTAGTTAATTATGAGATACAAAGGGACTGCAGTTTTGGTCCCCTCCTTCCCTCTTCGCTGGTGCGCGCGACCCTCTGCGTCGGGCGACATGAACGTGATGAGGGGCGAGGAAGCGGCGAGAACGAGTAGCGGCAGCTCGTGTTTGATAGGATATGTAGTTGCAGCCTCAACATCTTGTCAGATTTTCCATACTGTGCTATTGTCATCTTTGAAATCCAAAAAGTACATTTCCAATGTTTTTTTTTTGAATTTTGGCCAAGAGCCCTATAATTCATTATAGAAAGAGAATAACAGTCGGGCTACAGACGCATACACACCCACACACGTTGCACCAGGGCGAGTCCAGGGACTTGAACCCGGACGGGCTGCTCGTACACTCGCGTAGCAAGCCAACCGAGCCTTCGCTCGTTCGCCCAATCTATACCTTATATTACAGCCGGAGAGATTCCCGCTCCTAAGCCGTGCCACGTCACCTTTCTCGCGAAAAGGTCATCCGAAAAATTCAAAATCACGTTTAGATCCTCCGGTCGTTTTTTAACAGAAAGGATCCGAAAAATGAAATTACGTTTAGGTCCCTGCGCAGTTTACGTTCAGGTCCTCCCGACGGTTTTTTGCGGAATGGACCCGAAAAAAAAACAAAAAATATGTTTAGATCCCAGGAAATCTGTTTTTAGCATATTGGACCCGAAGAAAAGCGAAATTATGTTTAGATCCCTCCGCGGTTTTCTCCAAAAAAATCACAGATTCACCGATGGTTTATAGCAGTAAAAAAATGAAATTATGTTTAGGTCCCTACGCGGTTTTCTCCCAAAAAAACCACAGATTCGCCGACGGGTCATAGCGACCCTTTTTTTTCAAAAAAAAAGAAAATCGAAATTATGAAAGAAAAAAAATTACGTTTAGGTAGATTCCTCGACAGCTCCTAGCAATCTACATATTCACGAGCGGCTCCTAGCAACCAATTTTTTTTAAAAAAAAGGAAACCAAAATTACGCATTTTTTCTCCAGAAATATCTGTCGGACCAAATTTAATGCAGCGCAGCGTCGCGCGACCGAATTTCCCAAATTTCGCATGATGCAGCGTAGCGTGTGACCCTCGCTAGTGTATTATTATCAAGGCAGAAACCCTGTACTTTTAATGAATTTAATACCATCATTCTATGACTTGGACACTCGGCACCTTTTATTTCTGGTCCTGATGTGAATTTAATACTTACTAGATAGTACAGCGCGCTATGCTACGCTGCATAAATCTCACTTTGGAGTTTTTTATTGCAAAAATGATAGAAGGACCTAAATATAATTTTAAATATTTCGGACTTAAAGAACTGGCATCGGTGTCAAATTTACGGAACCATTGGGTTTTTTTGCAAAATACCCAGATCTAAATATAATTATAAATCTTTTGGGTCAAAGAACCGGTGCTCGAGAGGACCAAAGCGTAATTTTAAATCTTTCGGATTTAAATAACTGGCACCCGTGTCAAATTTGCGAAACCAAAGGATTTTTTCACAAAATAACCGAACCTAAACATAATTTTAAATCTTTCTGGTTTAAAGAACCGGCGCCCGAGTTGAATTTGCGAAACCACTGTTTTTTTTGCAAAATACCCGGACCTAAATATAATTTTAAATCTTTTGGATATAAAGAACCGGCGCTTAGGGGGACCTAAATGTAATTTTAAATCTTTCAGATTTAAAGAACCGAAGCCCGTGTCAATTTTGCGAAACCACAGGATTTTTTTGCAAAATAACTAGACCTAAACATAATTTTAAATCTTTCGGGTTTAAAGAACCAGCGCCCGTGTCGATTCTGCGAAACGACGGGATTTTTTTTCAAAACAACCGGATCTAAACATAATTTTAAATCTTTCGGGTTTAAAGAACTGGCACGCGAATTGAATTTGCGGAACTACGGGTCTTTTTTGCAAAATAACCGGTGGAAGGACCTATTCGCGATTTCTGATTTTCCGGGGGTTCACAAAAAAAATGTACGGCATGGCCTCCCTGCGCTCAAAATCTTTCCGGCTTAATATATATACTAGCCAAGATCACGCACTATGCTGCGTCGTGCAAAATTTCGGTACGTGACGCTGCGACGTGCGAAATTTGGACATTTAGTTTTTTTTCCGTAATTTTGATTTTCTTGTTTTTTTTAAAAAAATGGGTCGATAGGACCCGCCGGCGAATCTGCGAACTGCTATAAACCTTTGGCGAAGCAGTGTTTTTGTTTAGAAAACCACGAAGGGATTTAAACGTCATTTTGTTTTTTTTGTGTAATTTCGTTTTTTGTGTGTGTGTTTTTTTTAAAATGGGTTGGTAGGATCCGTAGGCAAATCTTTTTTATTTTTTTTTGGAGAAAACCGTAGACGTATTTTTTGTTTTTTTCAGAGTCAATTAGTTTTTTTTTTTTGCGTAATTTCGGTTTTTGTGTGTTTTTTTTAAAAAAAATCGGTTTTCATGTTTTTTTTAAAAAAATAGGTCAGCAGAACCTGTCGGCGAATCTGTGGACTGCTATAAACCTTCGGCGAATCAGTGTTCTTTTTTGTGGGGCCTAAACGTAAACCACAGAGGGACCTAAACATAATTTCGTTTTTCAGGCCCTTTATGTTAAAAATCGACCGGAAGACTTAAACGCGATTTCGAATTTTCCGAAAGGCTTTTTCCGAAGAGTTGCTGACATGACGTTGCCCAACAGTCGAAAATTCTTGCCGCTATAATGATAGATATTATTATTAGAGGGTATTGTAGTTTCGGTATTGTTAGATTCCAGCTGACTTTGAAATGCTGACTTTACTACCTGTATTCTCTCTAAGTTATGTACATCCGATTAGAATTTAACACTTGATGTTGATGCCAGGGTAATTTGAGTAGACTGAGATGGGTAATCGGATTATGACAGCACTGTACTGTATCTATCAGTTTATCTCCTCTCTTACTGATGCAGCAGATTCTACGGTTCACCATGCTGGAGCCTTGTCAATATCTTTCTTGTTACTTTAGTACAAGTCCAGGAGCTAGGCATATGGGTTACTTTGTACACATGTAGCAAAAACACATACACACATGTGCAGGAGTATTTCCATAGTATTAAAAACAGTTCGAATATCAATGGAAAATGAAGATATACTGTTTGTAGCTGCAGTTCTTTCACTTCCTCTTAGCTATTAGGAGGTCGAAGAACAATGTCCTTTGACTTCCTCCATCTATAATTCTACATCATACATTATTTTGAGGCCCGGTACTGGTGAGAGGAGTTCTCTGAAACGAATAGTGTTTTGGGGAGCTCTTTGCCTTTATGTTCCATTTTCCTTCTGTTTTTGGTAGAACTCTTCTGTAAACAGTCTGATTTCCAATAATAGAGATCGTAGAGACCTCTATTATAGAAAAAAAAAACATTATTTTGAGGCTCCATTATTTTCTTAGGAGGCTTTTTTATTAGGTATGTGGTGGCAAGATTTACAAATATAATGAAAAAGATCTGACATTACTAAGGGGAAACCGAACCTTATGTCATGTGGTTAGGCCGTGAACTTTATTTGACAATTGTTTCTATGATGCACCTGTCTCTATTGAGGACTTGAATCATATTCTGACTGAAGTGAATGCCCATATTATTCCTTCCCGTGATGACCTCTCTCCAGTAAGAACTATAGCCGATGGTAGTGTTGCCAACACAATTCGGGGGCTCTCAGCGGGTTTTGGGATATCAACTGGAATAATTGGAGCTTGTGGAGACGATGACCAGGGCCTTTTTGTTTGCCAACAACATGAGCTTTAGTGGTGTAGATCTCACAAGATTAAGGGCAAAAAAAAGGACACACTGTACATGTAATCTGAAAATCCGAAGCCAGAATTTATCTGTTTTGCCCTTATTTTTTGCTGCTTAGTGGATAAGGCTGAAACGAATACCTATAATAGTGTGCATACTTGGTCGATGCAAGTAGCAATCGCACGCCTATCTAGTGCAGTCAAGCTCCAGGTAACCCCTCGTTTTTTATGCTGTATTGAATGTAACATAGTTATTTGACTCTCAACAATCTTAAATATCATTTGTCCATGTCACAGGCCAGCGAGTTCAGGAAGGAGGATTTCAAAGGCTCCAAGGTGGCTTCTTTTTCCTCTTAGTTTACGTTCTGTGCACATATATTCCATCATATATTGCTGCACCTCTCAAAAAGTATCCTAACATATATGTTTGTATAACCTGGATACCTTTGTTTTGTCATTGTTGCTGTAATGCAGTGGCTAGTTGTGAGATATGCACAACAGAACATGGAACAGATTATTGAGGCTATTAGGATTGGTAAAAAAGAAGGTCTCTCAGTATCATTAGATTTGGCTAGTTTTGAGGTTTGACTGCGGCTTTACGAAACTCAGTCCTCATTTGAGGTCAATTTCGTAATGACAATTTGACGAATACTCATAAAACAGGGGTGCACCAACGGCCCAATTGCAACAAGCAAAGCCCAGAGCAGCAAGCAGGCGGCCTCGAATACGGCCCCAGCCTAAACAGGCCGTCCCCGGCCTGCTACCCAAATGCCTACGAGACCATTCAGGGAGACCATTCCCGACCGGTCCCGACTCCGACTCGGAGAGGTTCCCGACCCCGCGGCGGGGCAGGATCCCCGACTCCGACTTCAGCGAGGTTCCCGACCCCGCGGCGGGGCGGGATCCGCGACTCCGACTCAGCGGAGGTTCCCGACCCGCGGCGGGACAGGATCCCCCGGCTCCGACCGAACCATGATAATCCCGCCGAGGGCAGCGTGCGCGCGATCGGAGTCCGTGTCAACCTAAGGCCACGTGCCCCTGAACGGTCATTGAAGTGGATCGGCGAGGCGGTGGTCCCTTCCCAAGACAGTTTGATAGCTGCTGAAGCCCGTCTCTGTCCCATCACCACCACCCACGGTGCAAGGACATGCTCTCCCGAGGCAACTCCAACGTCACACGCGACTACGTCGGCACCACATGGATCACGAGAGCGCTCGCCACTTCCCGGAGGATTACCTAACCGCTCGACCGGCTAGACCACCGACCCAAAGATAGGCTCGCAGCGGCGACCGATCGGCGAGCAAGCGACGATCGGCGGAGCGATTGGCGACGGCGGGGCAAGCGAAGCCCTAGAAGTAGCTCGCTTGGCACCGCCAATTCTCGATGTAACCGCCCTTCAGATCTTGAATAAAAGGAGGCGGGAACCTCCTAACAGGCAATGAGTAAGAGCTACAAGAGAGCTTTTCCTCTTCTTCCTCTTCTTTTTTTCTTCTCCTTACGAGAGCTAAGTTTAGATCATTCTAGTGTTGAGGCTCCACCTCTCGCTTGTAAAAAACTCGGTGCGATCATCCACTTTTGATGAATACAACACCAACGCACTGGCCGAGTAGGGACCTTGGCCCGAACGGTATACATCTTGGACTCGGTCTAACCATTCAGGAGCGGAACGCGCAGCCCTTAGACTTACAAATTTACTTGCGGCGCTCGAAGCGCCGGCGGTTGGCAGCGCCAGTAGGGGGCTTGCGCGTCTTGGCGGCATCTCGGATTCCCATTCGTCTCCTTGATGGCATTCTTCTCCAACAGCGGCATGGCGTGTTCGGGAGCGAGATCCACCGGCTCCTCGGCTTCACCGTCACCTCGGAGGAGAGCTCACGCTCATCCAGCTGCCGCCGGAGGGCGGCGCTGCGGGAGCACTGGACACCATCTCCGGCGGCCGTCCCACTCGGCTTGGGCGCCCCAGCCCCAAAGCCGGAACACGAGCGCTATACCTCCTTTGGCGAAAGCCCTCCGAACTGCGCGCAGAGATCCGTCACCTCCCTTTGCCACGACTTGTAGCTATGGTGGCTACATGCCAACCTCCGTCCACGAGTTCTTTGGAAGACTCTTCCACCACGGCTCCGGCCCAAACGGAGTATCCGCCATGCAGCGACACTCGCGAGTGCAACGTGGCGAGCCTGACCGATTGGCCGTAGCCACCGCAGCACGACGGTCCCCGTCCGCGACCGAGGCACGGGAGGGGAATACGGCAGCGGCGCTGAACGCCTTCGAGCTCGCCGCGCCGAGCTCCAACGGCAACGCGAGAGCCTGGAGGAGCGAAGGTCGAGCTCGGCCGGCTCGAGCCAACTCGAGCAGGGCGAGCCCGAGCCCGCGCAAGTCTTTGGCGGCGCGCGCGCGCGCGCCAAGAGCACCACAAGTTGGGGCGAATCCGGCGCCCCGGTTTTCCCTCACGCAAGCCAAAGCGTGGGCTGCGGCCGCAATCTTGCTCGAGGCCTTCGGAGCCCGCAAACCCGAGGCCGAGCTACCTACGGAACCTTCGGGGTGGTGGGCGCGTGGCCGTCGCGACATCTGAGCCTCGGCTCCTACCACACCGGCGCTACTTCCGGCCACGGGCCCGTCTGCGCCCATGGAGCCGGTGGGTGCGCCAAGACCGCACCCCACCATGAACCACCCAGGCCTCACGCACCCGGTGCGCGGCGCCTCGGTAATGCCTCGACATCCGCGCCACCCTCGGCGCGAAGAAAGATGGCGGAGGACGCCGCCACTCACGTGTTGCGGATGGTGGCGCCACTACGCGGCCCGAGCCACGATGGTCGGACCACGGGCTTTTGCCAAGGATCCGCCGGTAGATTTCCCGCCCGATTCCGGCGCCTACCAACATTGCCAAGTACAGGGCCACCAACCCGGTGTCGGCTCAAGATTGCGGCTCGCGTCTTGGCCGGGGAGCGACGGATGATCTCTTCATCATCCGGTACCTCCCCATCTACCTCGCGGACTCGGCTCGAGCTCGGCTCGAGTACCGCCTCCAAAGCCGTCGAGGCTGGCCGACTTGAAGAATCTCTTCGTCGGTAACTTCGGGGCACTTATAAGCGCCTGGTAACTCCTGGGACTGAAAGGCTGCAAGCGGCGGCCGGGAGACTCTCGGGACTACATCCGGAGGTTTTCCGCTTGGTGCAACGAGCTCCCGACATCTCCGACGCCGATGTCGTGGGAGCCTTCATCTGGCACCTCTGCAAGGCCTTGGTGCACAAGGTGGTGCCTCAAGCCCAGACCACCAAGGAGCTCCTCGACATCGCCACCAACCACGCCTCGCGAGGAGGCCGTGGGGCTATTTTCGAAGGAGGAAAGGCCCAGCAGAGCCGGCGTCAAACCGGGTCTCCTTCCGACCGCTCGACAAGCGGAGGCGGCACGGGAAGCGATCCGTGAGATCGAAGTGGTCGCCACGGCCGACCGCCTCGCCAAGCGGCAGCGCGCGGCCGTCGCGCCGACCACTTCGAGAAATTGATGGACGGCCCATGCCCGAACCATGGGTTCTCCGTCAAGCACAAATCACGGATCTGCGAAGTCATGAGGCGCTATCTTTCTAGCGTCCCCACCACGCCGCGAAGCAAAGGAAAGAAGCCGCGGCCCCGCGAACGGCGGAGAAGAAGGCAGACGACGAGTTCCCCGAGCCCGACGGCTGCCTCATGATCTTCGGAGGACCGTCTTGCTACGCCGACAAGCGTCGGCTCAAGCTCGCTTACCGCGAGGTCCACACCGTCGCGCCGGGCGTCCCCCAATATCTTCGGTGGTCGGAGTTCCGATCACCTTTGATCGGACCGATCACCCGATCGCGTCCACGGTAGGAGGTACCGCGGTGGTCGACCCGTCGTCGAACGGCGCCTCGAAGGTGCCGATGGGCGAAGCGGCGGCCTTAACATCCTCTACGTTGAGGCGTTCGACGCTATGGGGTCCGCGCTCAAGCCTCCGGCCAAGCAAGGCACCTTTCCATGGCGTCATCCGGGCCAACAAGCCCATCCGCTCGGCGGTCGACCTGCCGTCACCTTCGAGGCCGGAAACTTCCGCACCGAGACCCTCACCTTCGAGGTCGTGGATTTCCGGCGCCTACCACGCCATCTGGGAGGCCATGCTACGCCAAGTTCATGGCGATCCCCGCCACGCCTACCTCAAGTCGAAGATGCCGGACCGCATGGAGTCATTACCGCGGCATCGTCTTTCCGGCTGCCTTCAAGCGCGGAGCGGCGGTGCGAGCGCGCCTCGGCGATCGTTGCCTCTGCGGAACTCAACAAGCTCGGGAGGAAGCCGAGTCCGTCCCCGAATCCGACAAATCGGCGGGATCCTTCAAACCGCCGAGGACACGAAGGAGGTCACGGTCGATCCTCGTGATCCGACCAAGACCGTCTTGGTCGGAGTCACGCCCCGCCAAATAGGAAGCGCGCTCGTCGACTTCCTCCGCACTAACAAAGATGTCTTCGCATGGAGGTCCTCCGACATGCGGGCATTCAAAGGAGGTCGCCGAGCACTCCTTGAGCGTCCGACTGGGCTCAAAGCCGGTCGCCCAGCGCTGCGCGCCGGACGAGGAAAGCGCGGGGTTATAGGAGAGATCGCCAAACTCTTGGCGGCGGGTTTGTAAAGAGGTGCGCCACCACGAGTGGCTAGCCAACCTCAGCTTGTAAAAAGAAGAGCGGGCAATGGAGAATGTGTGTTGACTATACGAGTCTCAACAAAGCATGTCCCAAGGACCCATTCCCTTACCTCGCATCGACCAAGTCATCGACTCCACCTGGTGCGAGTCTCTTTCCTTCTCGGATGCCTACCGGGCTACCACCGATTGCGCTAAAGGAGTCCGACCACTCGCGACTTCCTTCATCACTCCGTTCGGCTCGTTCGCTATGTCACAATGCCCTTCGGCTGAAGAACGCGGGCGCTACATACCAGCGATGTATGCAAACGTGCTTCAATGACCGGATCGGCCGCAGCGTTGAGGCGTATGTCGACGATATTGTCGTAAAGACCGGAAGGTCGACGACCTTATCGCCGACCTAGAAGAGACTTTCGCGAACCTTGACGGTTTCGCATAAAGCTCAACCAGAAGTGCGTCTTGGGGTCCCCAAAGGAAAGCTCTTAGGCTTCATCGTCTCGGCGAGGCATCGAGGCCAATCGGAGAAGATCTCGGCGATCGCGAGGATGGGCCCGTCGGCAACCTCAAAGGGGTCCGGTCGCCGGTGCCCGCGGCTTTGAGCCGTTCGTGTCTCGCCTCGTGAACGCGAATGCCGCTCTGGTCGCTCAAGAAATCCGACCGCTTCGATTGGACACCGAGGCTCGGAGGCCCTCACCCGCTTGAAGGCCTTCCTGTCCTCGCCTCGATCTGGTCGCCCGGCACGGGTGAACCGCTGCTCCTCTACATCGCTGCCACTACCCAAGTCGTCAGCGCGGCCCTCGTGGTGGAGCGAGCGGAAGAAGGCCGTGAGCTCAAGGTACAACGGCCGGTCTACTTCATCAGTGAGGTACTTTCCGAGTCCAAGACTCGGTACCCACAGTCGCGAAGTTACTCACGCGGTGCTCATCGCAAAGAGGAAACTCGTTCACTACTTGATCAAGACGCCATCTTTGTGGTGACCACGTCCCCACTAGGCGAGATCATCCACAATCGCGATGCCTCAGGAAGGATAGCCAAATGGGCGCTCGAGCTTAGCGGCCATGGCATAATATACGTCCCTCGGACGGCGATCAAGTCGCAGGCTCTGGCCGACTTCGTCGCCAAAGTGGACCAAGCCGAGCACCACCGGTGGTGAAGACCCGAGTCTTGGACAATGTACTTGACGGGTCTTACACCAAGAATGGCGTGGCGCGGAGTAAATCATCATCTCCCGCTCGAACAGCAGGCTGTCGCCATTAGGTTGCTCTTCGACGCGACCAACAACATTGCCGAGTACGAGGCTCTCGTCAACGGTCTCCGGATCGCTGCCGACCTCGGTGCCCGCCGGCTCTACGTCCACGGGGACTCCAAGCTTGTCGTCGACCAAGTCATGAAGGCTGCGGAGCCCCGAGACGCCCGCATGGCCGCGTCTTCGTCGAGAAATGCGCCGGCTCGAGGAGCGGTTCAAGGGTTTCGAGCTTCACCATAGCTACTAACGCTACAATGGCGAGGCCGATCACCGCCAATCTTGCCTCCAGAGAGCCCGCCCCGCGGGATCTTCGTCTCCGACCTCCTGCGGCCCTTGTCCGGTGGACTCGGCGGTTGGCGGCCACCCGACCAATCCAAAGACGGTCACCCGACCGACGCGTGCGGTCGGGCGTAGACTTGGCGGATCGCCGCGGTGTGCTAGCACTTGAGTCCGATCGAGGAGGCCCTACATCGACCGCTTGACGGACGGGTCACTTCCCGACCGACCGAGGGCGGCGCCTCGCCCGCGGCAAAATCTTTCGTCTGATCGCCTGACCTCTACAAAGGAGTCCCTCCGGTCCTCCAAAATGTATCTTGACCGACCAAGGAAAGCAAATTCTGCCGGACGACATACGGTAGTCTGCGGTCACCACGCAGCACCCGATCTCTTGTGGGAAAGG
The DNA here is from genome assembly GCA_036346275.1 of Otatea glauca. Taxonomy (NCBI): domain Eukaryota; kingdom Viridiplantae; phylum Streptophyta; class Magnoliopsida; order Poales; family Poaceae; genus Otatea; species Otatea glauca. The sequence continues at coordinate 375,369 of CM070711.1, read as the reverse complement.
CCTTTCGACAAGGTTTCTCATCGCCAACACGTGTCGACGCCGAGCATATCGTGACGCACCGCGAAGGATGCGATTCTTTGCTCGGCAGACGATCTCGCCCCAAGCTTCTGTGACGATCCCCATCACGTGGCCTTTTGCCGTCTGGGACTCGATTTGGTCAGACCTTTCAGAAAGCGCCGGGGCTTCACCCACCGCCGTCGCGGTAGATAAGTTCACCAAGTGGATAGAGGCCAAGCGGTCGTGAGCGCCACGTCGGTACAAGCGGCCATCTTCTTCCGCGACATCGCTTTTAGGTTTGGAGTCCCAAACTCCATCATCACCGAAACAACGGAACACGAGTTCACGGGAAGGAATTTCGAGTTCGTGGCGACTTCAACATCCGTGTCGATTGGGCGCGATAGCCCATCCGCGGACTAACGGCCGGTCGAGCGCACTAACGGCATGATCCTTCAAGGACTCAAGCCGCGGATCTTGATCGGCTCAAGCATTTCGCAGGTATTTGGGTAGCCGAGCTGCCCTCCGTCCTCTGAGTCTGCGGACCACGCCGACCGGCGGCCGGGTTCACACCCTTCTTTATGGTGTTCGCGCCAAGCCATTTTGCCCATCGACACGGAATACGGCTCCCGAGATTGCAAGCCTTCGATGAGGCTCGGGGCTCGCCGCAACAAGACGCCATCGACCATTTCGGCGAGGCGCGCGGCGTGGCCGTCTGCGGTCGGCCGGATATCAACAAGCCTGCGCCGCTACCACACCGCCAAGTTCGAGGGCGATCCTTGGCGTGGCGACTTGGTTCTGCGTCGGTCCAGACAACCAAAGATAAGCACAAGCCGGCGCCCCACAGGAGGGTCCTTTCACCGTCGTGGAAGTTCTCCGACCGCACCTTCGACTCAAGGACGCCGATGGTCGATCCTCCCTAATGCCCGGAACATTGAAAAGTTAAGGCGATTCTATCCTAAGCTCTTTTCTTTTTCTGGTATAAGTCTTTACCTTTCTCCCAACCGAGCACCGGTCGCCACGTGACGACTCGGGGCTGCCCGTCGGCGCCCGCTCGAGCCGCTCCGGATGGTGTGCGTATGGTCGGTGACCCACCGACCACGAGGTCTATCCCGGCGGTAACCCTCTCGACCCGAGTGCTACGGCCACGCCACCGGCTATGGTTGCCCAAAGAGCACTCCGCGAAGAAGGAAGCACTGAGTGGATGACCTTCGGTCGATTGGGAACAATCTTCCCCACACGAACTCGGCTAACTCACGTACTCATGTGGGTCGGTGACCCGACTAGTCACGAGTCTATCCAGCGGTAACCCTCTCGACCCGAGCGCTCGGCCTACGCCCCGGCTATGGTTGCTAAGTAGCACTGCGGAAGAAGGAAGTGCCCGAGTGGAAAAACCCTTGGCCGATCGGGAACACTCCGAACCCCATGAGTGCGCGTAACTACCGTGATAAACAAGACTCCTATCCTCTTCGCCCTCTCAAATTGACCCGACCTCACGCATAAGCGACCCGTGGTCCTTGAGGCTATGGTCGGTCAAACCCAAACGCAAAGGAGAGCAAAGAGGCAAACCGAGCTTACAATTACTTACGATCGTTTACAACAGCCTTTGCAAGAAAAGAAAAAAAAAAAGGGGGCTAACTTCTTTCTTCCTCTTCTTCCCGGTGGCCGACCAAGCACGGAGGAGGAGGACTCGCATCTTGAAGGCGACCAAAGCGGGGCGTGATCGGCGATCTCGAGCATGCGGCTCGACCGAGCTCGAACACGTCGACCTCGCCGTCGGTCCGGTTCCGCGATGCCGCTTACTCACCATCGCGAGGTCGATACCGCCATAGTGCGAGACGGTGTTGACCGGTCGCGACGAAGCTCCCGATCTTTGCGCCCGCAATCACACCGCCTCCACAAGCCCGGCACTCGGGCAGTAGCGAGGCAAGTGCGCGCGGGCTGCCCGTGCCCAAGACTTGGCGCGCAGACCTCTGGCCGGCCCCCGAAGGGCTTCGATTCGGCGCCCATCTCGCCCTACCATCCTCGGAGACCCTCGCGCCGCGAGCCTCGTCCCCGGCCGCGATCGCCACGTCGCGGTCTCCGCGCGCCGATTCCGAGCCTCCATGGCGGCGCTCAGGTTTTCTGCACCTCTGCGAGTTTTCGGCGTCTCGGATGAGTCTCCTCACGGGTTACCCCAACCAAAGAAATCAATGGAGGAGTTGAGATACTTACGACCGCAGAGTCGATCAGCCGCCGACTTCCTCCGAGACTCTCGTAGGACGTCCTCAAGGAAGCCAGCTCCTTCCGAACAGTCTCCTGCTCGGACCGAGCTTGTTCGGCGTCCTCCGGCTCGATCCCGCTCCGACCGCAGATGGGTCGCGTCGCTTGTGCCACCCCTCGGTGACGGCGGCGCCTTGGTCTCGTGACCTCCGCCAGGAGGATTCAAGCTCCACCACCCTTGCCCTCAAGGCCTCGGCCCCAAGGCGCTCGTCGTAAAGGGCCTTTGAGGCCTCCTCCACTCTAGGCGGAGTTCTTTCGCCTCCGTCCGCCCAATGTTCAAAGCCTCTTGGGCAAGACGAAACTCAAGCCGCACCGACCACTTTCTTCCACTGCGCGCCGCACGAGCATCCGAGCGACGAAGGAGCCCTACTGGCGCCGAACGGGCCTCAAATCTTCGCACAACACAGACATTTCACAACCGCGAAGCATATCGAGAGTTACAAAGCACGACTCCTTCGCTCGCCTTACCAAACTTACGGTTGAATCCCCGACCATCACCTCGGCGCCTACCGAAGACTCTAAGGCTAGGGTCGGACCCTTATGGATCAGCCCTATCTCCTCCTTCGCAAGCCGCGCGCCCGCCAAGGCGCGCCCACTCGCTCCTCGGCCGGGTCCATGGATCCCGCCCGGGCCACATCCGGCAGCAGACCTTCGCTGTCTCGCCGGAGGAGCGGCGCCGACGAGCGCCATGGCTGGGCGATGAAGTCGGCCTCGGGAGCCCCTGGGGGGCGGGGTCTGACGCCTCGCATCGGCGCCGCGCCGGCCGGCTGCCGCCGCTGGGCTATCGCCGACCCTCCGAAGACTATCTCGACCGGCACCGCCGGTGGAGTCGGCGGTCGCTCCACCTCTTCCGCGGCGCCCCTCCGGGCGCAATGGCCGCGGCGTCGCCGTCCCCTCCTCGGGAAGACCCTCGCGTCGGCCGGCGGCGCCCGGCGGGGCGGCGGAGCTCCTCGCCGGCCTCGATCTCTCCTCCTCAAAGGAGGCGCGTCCACGGTCGCGTGCTCCATAGGCGCCGACCGACGGTACCACCGAGCCGCCGTGACCGCCACTTGAGAAGTGGTCTGCGCACGCCCACCGCCACGCCGTGTAGGCGCCGCACGCCACGATATTTAAAAGTCGCCGAGCGGCTTTACTACAAAAATGTTCCGGCAGAAGGGAAGAAATACTTATCGAAGCGGAGCGGTCGCGCTGACGCGCGCTCTTCTTCGGCCCCCACCAAGGGGCAGGTCGGTGCCGCTTCCCGGCTACCACCGGTCGGGCGCGTCGACAATCGCGCCGCAGACGCTTCTTCGCCGAGGGATCCGCGTCGCGGGGCTGCTGTCGGGCCAACTCTCGAGCCACCACTCACCGGAGGGTCGGGAAGGAATGCGCTGTAGTCGGGAAGCTCCCCACTATCGCAGAAGTCGCCCCACCGCGTGGACTCCGACGTCCTCGCGCAAGCGTGCCTTGCCGCGCGCTCTTTCGCTTCTTCTTCCTCCCTCTCCTCCTTCCGCCTTTGCGGGAATCGGCCTCGGCGGTCTTCGCCCGAGAGGCCGCCCTCGCTTCTTTCTCCCCCGGGAGCGGTGCCCGGGAGGACATGCCTGCGAGCCCCTAGAGGATACAAAAACGACCGATCAGGTCAGACGCTAAGAGCGAAGAAGAAAGAAGCAGAAAGAAAAATCCCACAAACTCACCAGATTTGGGGATGAGCCGACGAGAAAGGCCCCGGGTGGCCGCCCGCGGCCACCGTGGCGCTTCCTCCGATAACTGCCGCCACCCGGGCCTCCACCTCGGACGCGGCCAACTCGGCCACCTCCATCCTTGCCCGGTCGGATGGCCCCTCATACTGGAACATGGGGTGCGGCCTGAGCGCGAGGGGCTGCACGCGCATCCTCATGAAGGCGTGCACGACAACATCCCCGGTCAGCCCCCGTTTCCTCAGAGCCCTGATCTCCTCCACGATCAGGGCCACCTTGTTCTTCTCCCTCTTCTCGGCGCCCCAGGTCCATTGCTCCACTGCGACAGGGAGCTCGCCAGAAAAGCCTGGGGCGCTGTTTTCAACGTTCCGGACATAGATCCATTCGGAGCGCCATCCCTTGTTAGAGGACGGCAGCTTGATGTCCAGGTACTCGGAGCTCCGGCCCGTTCGAAGCTGGAGGGCCAGGCCGCCCATGGGCGCCGTCGCGTCAGACGGCCTGTCTTTCCAAAGCCTCGCCTGGAAGAAGTGCCGCCACAGCGCCCAATGCGGCTCAATCCCTAAGAAGGCCTCGTGGTAATGAAAATGGCGATGTGAAGGACCCGTTAGGGTTGAGGTGGTGCACCTCCACCTTGTAATGGAAAAGAAGCCCCGGACGAAAGGGTGGAGCGGCAGCGAAGCCGCTCAAAAACGAGGCGGGACCACAACTCGTCGCTCTGCGGCGCGGGATAACGGCCCCGGCCGGCACTCTCCACCAGAGGTGCCTGCGCGGCGGAGGAAGCCCTTCTTCACTAGGCCGAGCGCGACTCTCTGTGGCGGAGCACTCCGCCCACGACATCTTCGCGGGAAGCGACGGAAGGTGAGAAGAAGAGGCCGAGGTTTCCTCTCTCAGCTCTCTGGCGTTTTCTTGCTTTAGGACGGAGACGAAGAAGGCGAAAGCGTGGCTACCGAGGCACCCCAACAACGTATTTATAGGAGGCGAAGGACGCCGACCGAACGGACGCCTCCTCGAACGAATCGTCGCGCCCGCCCCTCGCATCACGCCGGCCCGTAACTCCCGATTTCCAATTCCACTCGCATTTAATCACTCGCGTCAAAGTTGCAGAGTCATAAAGACGCCGCTTCAACAGCGTGTCCGTTACCTCTTGGTCTCCGCCTTTTGGCCGGACGGTTGTTCCGGCGCGCGAGAGGCCCATTGGGCCGATGCGTCCCAAGATGGCAAAAGCTTTGTGGCTTGCGCCAGGCCCAAACCAAAGTGGGTTCAAAAGGCCTAACCCACCGGATGGGCGTAGGGCCGCCCAATGAAACTTGAGCGAGGGGCAAGTACGAGGTGAGCCCCGGTGGGTCCCGGTTGGGTCGGCCGACGACCCACCACCTCTACTCGCGCCCGAGACCATACTTCACACTCTCCCGGAGCTCATCGATGAGCGACACCGGTGTGCTCGGGTGGTGACGACCCGTGGTCCATACGGATTGAGTAAAGAAAGGTTTCTTATGGGTCGCCCCACAACAGGCCAGACACCCTACTCGGGACCGTCCGCTCGGAAGGTTCCCCTTAGGCGGACCTCACAGACCCACTCGGACTACCGTTACTAGCTCCAAGAGCACGGCGCTCAAACCAACGCAGTAAACGCGTCGCTCACCCTCCAGTCCCACACTGCGGATGGGGTAAACTTGTGGGATAGACGGCAGCTACACCTCTCGCAGCTTCCCTCGCGGGACGGGACTCGGGATGGATACCCGCGCCCGGCCTACGACGTTAACGAGCACTCGGACACCGGAACCTCGCGGAGGCATCCGGCCGTCCTTGCCGAAATTAAGGCACTCGGACATCGGAACCTCGCGGAGGCATCCGGTCGTCCTTGCCGACTAAGGCGGCGTCTAGCTACGACGTTAAGCGAGCACTCGGACACCGGAACCTCGCGGAGGCATCCGGTCGCCCTGCCGACCAAGGCACTCGGACACCGGAACCTCGCGGAGGCATCCGGCCGTCCTTGCCGACTAAGGCGGCGTCTAGCTACGACGTTAAGCGAGCACTCGGACACCGGAACCTCGCGGGGCATCCGGTCGTCCTTGCCGACCAAGGCACTCGGACATCGGAACCTCGCGGAGGCATCCGGTCGTCCTTGCCGACTAAGGCAGCGTCTAGCTACGACGTTAAACGAGCACTCGGACACCGGAACCTCGCGGAGGCATCCGGTCGTCCTTGCCGACCAAGGCACTCGGACATCGGAACCTCGCGAGGCATCCGGGCGTCCTTGCCGACTAAGGCGGCGTCTAGCTACGACGTTAAGCGAGCACGGACACCGGAACCTCGCGGAGGCATCCGGCCGTCCTTGCCGACCAAGGCACTCGGACACCGGAACCTCGCGGAGTCATCCGGCCGCCCTGCCGACTAAAGCAGCGTCTAGCTACGACGTTAAACGAGCACTCGGACACCGGAACCTCGCGGAGGCATCCGGTCGTCCTTGCCGACCAAGGCACTCGGACATCGGAACCTCGCGGAGGCATCCGGTCGTCCTTGCCGACCAAGGCACTCGGACATCGGAACCTCGCGGAGGCATCCGGTTAAACGAGCACTCGGACACCGGAACCTCGCGGAGGCATCCGGTCGTCCTTGCCGACCAAGGCACTCGGGCACTAAAACTTCCGAAGGCATCCGCTCATCCTTGCCGACCAAGGCACCGACTAGCTACGGCGCCGAAACGAGCGCAAAGGAAGATTTCTTGAGGAACAAACCGCGAGTTCGCACGTCCGACCACTCGGAAACCGATCGCCGAACTTTCTAGCGCCGAGCTGATCAAAGCAGAACAAGCAAAGCTAACTCCTTCATGAAGTCATTCATAGAGAGAAAAAAAAGGATTTCATTAAAAAGCCGGCAGGCTCAAAAACTTTACACCACTTTACATGAGGCACACGCAAGACTCTCTATCTACACCCAGACTCCTAAAAACTCCCTACGACAACGCCGACGGTAGGCCCTTGCCTGGCCGACGGGACAGACCTTGGGGTCGGTGGACCTGAGGTCGTTGGAGATGACCTGCTGGTAGGCCCTTGCCCGGTCGTCAAGGCTGAAGCCACAGCCGCGGAATGGCATGCATTTGCCGCCGCTCGGCGACATCGACGCGGCCGCGCTTATCGCAATGTCGGCGCCTCGCGCCATTGCCTCTAGGAGGGCCCCTTGCCACCCAAGCCTCGGGATCGCTCAAGTAGCGCGTCAACGGCAAAGCAACGTCGCGAGCTACTTCTTCTCTCTTTGGGAGTTCGCTATCGCCGATCATACTCAACCCAAAGCTCGCTCAAAGGGTCTTCCTCTTCCACCACGATGTCATCACCAAATCAAGACTAAAGGGTGTCTTGAACACATTTCAAGAAGGAAAGGATTCTCGTCTAAGAGTCCGCCGCCGAGCAACCCGTGGCACCCTTATATACCCATTCAAGGAAGATCAAACGACTCAGAATAAATGCGTGCAAGCAGAAAACGGTTACCACCACCGGAACCCGAAGCGGTCAAGAAGACGAACGAGCAAAAACACACCTAGCCGTGCGCGGCGCGCACAACGAAGCAATTAAGAGGCTCCCGGCGGTTCGCATACCTCAGGAACGTGATCCCGGCGGGCGTCGGATGCGTTGGGGCACGCCCAAGAAATCGGTAGGCCCCGTTGGCCCACCTAGTTGAACGGATCCAGTCAAGCTCAACCCCCAACCGAGTCTGCCGAACTCGATTGGAGGTTCGGGGGCTACTGACGAATACTCATAAAACAGGGGTGCACCAACGGCCCAATTGCAACAAGCAAAGCCCAGAGCAGCAAGCAGGCGGCCTCGAATACGGCCCCAGCCTAAACAGGCCGTCCCCGGCCTGCTACCCAAATGCCTACGAGACCATTCAGGGAGACCATTCCCGACCGGTCCCGACTCCGACTCAGCAGGGTTCCCGACCCCCGCAGCGGGACGGGATCCCCCGACTCCGACTCAGCAGGGTTCCCGACCCCCGCAGCGGGACGGGATCCCCCGGCTCCGACCGAACCATGATAATCCCCGCCGAGGGGGCGTGCGCGCGATCGAGTCCCGTGTCAACCTAAGGCCACGTGCCCCACTAACGGTCATTCGGCGGATCGAGCGAGGCGGTGGTCCTTCCCAAGACAGTTTGATAGCTGCTGAAGCCACGTCTCCTGTCCCATCAGCCAGCCACCCACAGTGCAAGGACATGCTCTCCCGAGGCAACTCCAACGTCCACACGCGACTACGTCAAGCACCCACATGGATCACGAGAGCGACACGCCACTTCGGAGGATTACCTAACCGCTCGACCGGCTAGACCACCGACCCAAAGATAGGCTCAAGCAGCGGCGACCAGTCGGCGGAGCAAGCGACCAGTCGGCGGAACGATTGGCCAGACGGCGGGGCAAGACTGAGCCCCTAGAAGTAGCTCGCCTGGCACTTCGCCAATTCTCGATGTAACCTGCCCCTTCGTACTGAATAAAAGGAGGCAGGAACCTCCTAACAGGGCAGCGAGTAAGAGCTACAAGAGAGCTTTTTCCTCTTCTTCCTCTTCTTTTTTTCTTCTCCTTCTGAGAGCTAAGTTTAGATCATTCTAGTGTTGAGGCTCCACCTCTCGCTTGTAAAAAAACTCGGTGCAGTCATCCGCACCCCAGTGAATACAACACCAACGCACGAACTGGAGTAGGGACCTTCGGCCCGAACCAGTATACATCTTGGACTCCAGGGTCTAACCATTCAGGGAGCGGGAACGCGCAGCCCCTTAGACTTACAAATTTACTTGCCGGCGCTCGAAACGCCGACACAATTTGATCTAAGTTTCTTTTGTTATATTTGATATACTTGCAGATGGTTCGTGACTATAGGCCGCAACTGATTGGCCTTTTGGAGACAGGCAACATTGACCTTTGCCTCGCCAATGAGGATGAAGCTAGAGAGCTCATAGGGTGATTATCTCTGCTGTCGTGTATCAATACATGTATGTATCTAAGTGCGTGAAAAAGAAAAAGCAAAAGTGTATGTTAAAAGAATGGTACAAATAGTGTTCTCCCCAACTTTCTGAGTGCCAAACGGTCAACTGTTTTCCTCTGATTGGATTATTGGTATGCTGCACCTGTCTTCATATCTGAGATGCAAATTTATGATTTGTGTCTGATGTTTATCATGTGCATGGGTAATTTGCGTTTCAGGGGAGGGGTGACATCTGATCCAGAGGAGGCACTTGCTTTCTTGTCCAAGAACTGCAAGTGGACCTTGGTGACCCTTGCTTCAAAGGGATACGTAGCAACGCATGGCAAGCAGGTGAGATTGCATTCAACTTGAGAGGGTTGTTTCAACTTGTATATTCACCGAAGATTGAGCTGAGCCCTCAAATAACAATGTGTGCAGGTTGTTCAGGTGGCGGCCACCGGGGAGAGCAGTGCGGTGGACGCGACGGGCGCAGGCAATCTGTTTGTGAGCGGGTCCTGTATGGGCTTGTAAAGGGGCTGCCGACCCGTGGAACTAGAAATTTTTTTTATGGGGTGCGTATTTCACGCGTATAACTTTAGAGTTTTTTTTTTTTACAGTAGATTAAAATCAATATAAGCCGTTTATTCATTTAAATTTAATGGTTGAAATCAATTTAGATCTAGTTATACTACCACCTGTAGTATTGGTACTAATTTCAGAGAGGGGTAAAAAATTTCGTCATACTATTTATCCTCTACGGTAAAACACGTCCTGTGATCTTGACGAATGGCAGAAGAATGGATAAGAAGCCTCTGAAGATCACCAAATATTCGGTGAATCCAAAGCTACGAACGAATTAGGAAAAGCCTAAATATCCCTGATGAATGGATAGGAAAAGTCTAAAATATCCTTGAGGAATGGATGTTTAGATTTGATTTCTACTACCACTACTTACTATCTATGTTATCCATTGTAAATTTTTTCTCATATAGTTTTGTACAATGATTTCGTACCATCATAAATCTAACATATATATTTGAAAATTTGTTAAAAGTATAATACCAATAATTTTAAGACCTTAAATATATCAAACTACTAAAATTGAAACCAATTTAATCAACAAATTTAGTCTATTGAAGTGATGAAATTTTAGCGTTCCACAAATTTTTTGGGTGCCGGGTATGCCCCGGCACCACCCAGTTCCGCCCATGGCTGCCGTTGGAGGAGCGCTGCAAGGTGGGGGCGTGCAGAGGCGGGTCGGTGATCAGGGCTCTCGGCGGGGAGGTGAGGCCGGAGAACTGGCAGTGGATGTACAAGCAGATGAACGCCAGGGGCCTGCTGCTTCCGGAGCTCAAGAACTGAACTGAATCCTGATCGGAAATGCAGCAGCTAAAGCTAAATTAAGCTTGTTGAGTCGTGTCCTAGGCTCCTCCAAGCTGGGAGTTGGTCCTAACGAAGAAGATAAGAAGAGGGTGATCGATAGATATTTATGAAGCCATTGATTGGTTGGTTACCTGTCTGCAAGTGCTTGCTTCGATTGTTTGCCTTGCCAAGAGGAACGCGGCGAGAGAGAGAGAGAGAGAGCCCAATCCGATCCGATTCCCTGTCCATTTACGCAAGCAAACACAAGGTCTTGGATTCCCTGTCCTATTGATGCTCTGTATATGTATACGAGTATTTCTGCTTGCCCTGCAATTCGCCTTGCTCTCTCTCAACTTGTCTGACCTGCACATGACATGTATAGCTTGGCCTTCCATTCGTTCTGCCCTGTGCTGCAATCAGCCTCTCATGCTTTTATTTCGTTTTGACCCTGCAGCAGTGCACCTTGTTGCTGAGCAAGCCATGTCGTGTCGTCTGTATTAAGTAAGGGCTGGCTGGCTGGCCCTGCTGCTGTTCATAAGCAGGCTCCTCAGCCTACCTACGGCAATGGCCTGTCTTGTCTTACACACTCACTTATGCCGGTATCATTTTTTCTTGTTCGAGTTAACTTTGGCAGCACATTTGTTTCACGTTAAACTGTTCCTCTGCATGTTCTAAGCTAGTATCGTGTTCAAATTTTATCCTGCAAACTGTGCGTTGTTACAGTGAGTGATATACATAGCAACCGAATAAATCTATACCTCTTTATAATGCACCTAAGCATTCTTTTCTACGTCTATCTCAAATAATGCACCCCACTAGAGATGACCCAACCTTCATGCACCCAGCAAAACGTCTCCAGGAACTTGCCTCCATCAAAACTAACCTCTCAGATCTTCCCTCATCTTTACTCACCCACATCCGATGGCCATTATTTAATATGTCTAACTCATCCCTGTGGCCCACAACAGATCTCCCCCCACCTCCAGCATCATCTCAAGAAAAAGGAAACAAATATCCTAGAATTAATGGAAAGGAAACAAACGTTCTAAAAAAGGAAAAGACCATATATTACGTGCTGGGAAAAGGAAACCGGAAGACAGTGCACTATACTAGTAAACAACAAACTCTGCTTATCCAGATGAAAAAGGCAAGTTTTGAGGAGCTTGTTGAAGAGAAAGGAGTTATTAATTGACCCCAAAGCTCCATGTTATGAGTTTTTTTAAAATTTTGCAAAAATAATACTACATCGCCCAACCGGTTGGCGAAAATCGAGTAGTCGCCAGATGGTTCGGCGAAAATGCTATTTTCGCCAAACGGTGTGGCGAAAATTAATTAATGCGCCATTAGCGCCTTGACGAGCAACCGTCGGGACACCTTATTTTCGCCACATGGTATGACGAAAATAGGATTCTCGCCATACCGTGTGGCGAAAATAGCCTGACTTTTTTGTAGAGGTTGAAAAGAAGGTCAAATAATGACGAAATTTTTTGTGGAGGTTCCTGACACATCAATGATGTTCCCATAAAAATCTCAGATGATTATCACATTTGAGGAATTTTTAAAAATTCCTAAAATGTGATAATCATCTGAAATGTTTATGGGAACATCATTGATGTGTCAGGAACCTCCACAAAAAAAATCAAAAAATTTCGTCATTGTTTAACCTACTTTCCAACCTTCACAAAAAAGCCAGTCTATTTTCGCCATACGGTATGGCGAAAACCCTATTTTCGTCATACCATGTGGCGAAAATAGGATGTCCCAGTCGGTTGCTCTGTCAGGCGGTGTTAATGGCGCAATCAACTAATTTTCGCCACACCGTTTGGCGAAAATAGCGTTTTCACCGAACCATCTGGCGACTACTCGATTTTCGCCGACCAGTTGGGCGATGTAGTATTATTTTTGCAAATTTTTTCACCCGCGTATTAATATCGTAATTACTTTTAAAAAATGTAGTATTTTAAAAGAAAATTCTGCATGTTATCGGCACCAAGATGGATTATGTACGTTAATTGATTATCCACTAAGTATGGTTTCTGGCTAGTTATAATACAGAACGTTCTTCTTTTCCCCGTCCATTTACCTCTTTTCAGCTAGCAATGGTGGCTTCTGATCTTGTAGGTCTGAGTTTGTGTTCATAAATCCAAATTCCAAAGGGGAGTGTGGGTGTGATGAATCTTTCATGACTACAAGTAGCATAGGATCAACTTCGTGATGTAAATAAATAGAGCAAATTAAGTATGTGCAGGCTCCAGATAGTGATTTTGCTGAGCTTAACAACGTTGTTAGCCGATATTGCATTGCAGTGCAGTGCAGTGCAGAACACAGCAGTGGATGTCATGGGTACAACTAACTAATTTACATGCATTTACAAGCGTAGGCATTGATAATCCTACGTACCTTAATTTGTTTCAGAATACTACGTGTCAAGCCTCCTCTGGTATAGGCATTAGCATACATAGCCGATTCGACTGCTGTGCTGTGGATATGTGTGCTTAAGCTAGCAGAGACCGAATCGATATATAGAGTATAAAATATTTGTTGTGCCACAGCGAGACATCGTAACAACGTATTTTCCTCTGGAGATGTGCGGTTAATTAACCATTAGTTCTGACTGAGTAGTACATTTTGTAATGTTCGACGGATCTGTTGTAGCTAGCTAGGTAGCAGCTGCCTGACATTAATTAGCTTCCCCTAAAATTAGGTGGTGGGGCCCAAACCCCATTCTCATTGGTGACGTATGACGTGCACGAGAGAGGCACCAAGCAGAGTCCTCGACTGCGAAGATCAAGCTGCTTATTTGCATCAGCAGTCTCCTCTTTTCTCTCTCCACCATTTGCTGCCGGCCCCTAACACAAGCAATTAAGCAGCAAACAAATCAGGCATATGTAACCAAGTTCTAATTTATAGTACTACTTAACATAGTTTTCTCTTCTGCATGCGTTTGTGTGTGAGAGAGATCGAAGCAGAGAAGAAGAAGCTGACGACGACGAAGAGGATTAATTCACGACGTACCCGTTGTTGTGTTGTCCTCGCTTTCTTATTTTTTGATGATCTCATGTACGGACCGCTCAAAGTCTGCGCGGGTAATTAAAACGATGGTCAGGCTGAATCTTTTCGCGATAATATATACTACTATCTTACATAATACCTTCCTGAAAAGACAGACAGTATGCACATCCTGGGACAGCAGCTGGTTAAATTGATTTCTACGCATGTATGAATTAATGTTAGCATCGCTGATCTATCTATCTATCTATCTATCTATCTATCTATCTATCTATCTATCTATGCATGTATGAAATGTTAGCAATATCGCTCATCTATCTAGTGCATGTATGAATTAATGTTAGCATCGCTGATCTATCTATCTATCTATCTATCTATCTATCTATCTATCTATCTATCTATCTCTATCTATCATCTATCTATCTATCTATCTATGCATGTATGAAATGTTAGCAATATCGCTCATCTATCTAGTGCGTCCACATCGAAATGCATGTACATGTACATGTAGGGAGGGATTAATGAAACTCTAAAGCCTGCAGCAAGCTTGCCAGTCTTAACTAGAGAGAGAGCGTTAGTTTTGGTCAGACACAGTACTCCACTGACTAAGAATAATTAATTAGTATTACCTCAACCTGGTCTTGAAGAAATTTGATATAACCAATGGCCTCCATCAGTACTGATGCGGTATCAGTCTGCATGAGATGTAGAAATATACACGTGTCAGGTAAAGAAGCAATAATTAAGGGAGGCCAATATGCTTGATTGCAGCAAGAGCAGCTACTTAATTAGATGTTGAAATGATTAATGCCTGCTTTTTATTACAAACTAAGTTCAAAAAAGATTATAAAACATAACATGATAGAGCCCGCAAGAAGCAAGCATGCATATAAATCTCGTACATCAGGCGCTTGTTTTATTCAGGGAGTTTCTTCCATCAGATCAAAATCTAACACCTTAAGCAATAAGCACACACATCTCCAAGCACATCCGATGTCCAAAAAATGAGACTAATTACTTTGAAAATAATCATCAAGCGCCTGCTAATCAGAAAAACCGGAGAATTAATCTGTGTTAGTAAGCTTTGTTTGTTACCTTGCCAAAAGGTGACACCAGTTGCTGAAGAGCAGCGATTCTATCCCCTAATTTCTCTTTCCTTACCTAATTCAAGGACAACCCACAGGTATTAATTAACCAGCAGAAAAAAGCAGTCAGTAACAGCTAGGTCTACCCAAGCACGCAGAGAGAGAGAGAGAGAGAGAGAGGTGTAGCCGCACACATATATGTAGACTGTCTAGAGATGTGACAAAACAAAAACATTATTTTTGGAGTAGTGCAGTACAACCAGAACGAGAGATCGATCAATCTATTCATATGCAAAAGTACGTCCGTGCAAATTGCAACGCATATACTCGAAATGAAGGAAAGATACCTTGAAAGAAGGGACGATGGTGGAGGAGCGCGACTCAAGCCGAGGCTTCTTTGACGACGACGACGGCACTAGTACTGGTGCTCCTTGCTGGTACGCTGCTTTCTGCCCACTGCCTCCTCCTCCTCTCCCTTCTTCTGCACTGTTGTTTCCACTCACTAAAGGCGCACCCATCTTCAACATGTACACGTTCATGACCAATTAGTTAGTAGCTTAGCATGCTGCATACACACAATTAATATTACTGATCTTAATTATGGTGCAAGAATATGTACGTAGCAGTTAAGAGATATAATCTCAAGTAATGTTAAGCAATATTTCGAGCTGAAATTTCAATATGTCTGGGTCCAGGACAGAGATACAACGAGTATGAACAGAATAGCTGCAGATCAAAACTCCAAGACGCAACAGGCCAGAGCATAGATCAGCACATTTGGGCGCAAAACATACATGACGCACGTCACTCTTAAAGCTCAACTTTTTACAAACGCATTCACCGGGCCTAGCTTAGCTTCCTCTTGCTGAGGGAAAGCCGGCCGGCCAGAAACGTGAGAGACCTGCAGTGCATTCTGTCCCGATTAGGCGTTCAATTTTCATAGGAATCGGAAAAAAATTCTGGTGCACCAAACGGGCCTAGAACCAAAACTAGCTCGCTCCACTGTCATTTGGAGAATATGTACATTGCATTCGTTCTAATGTTCTATATATACGCATTATTATTAAATTTACCCCAGCTATATATAACATATAGTAGTATTAATTCTTTCGTAACTAATTTAACTATTGGATCAACAACATATAAGTACCAGTAGCTCCCAAGGCAATCAATATGTGCCATTCATTGACTGGTTGTCTAAACACTAAACTTAAGTAACCTTTGAACAGGTGGAAATTAATTTTTTATATGCCACCGGCAAAGTTTGTGAATCATATCTCTGATCTGCGCTCGCAAACATGACTCTAAATTGAGAGGTGCTTGACTCTAAATTGAGAGGTGCTTCAGTGCTTTTTTTTTTTTTTACAGTTGCACAAATATTAAAGTATGAATGAAGGGTAGATGAAGATTACTTATCCCTTCGCTTGCTTCAAGATTTGTGCAACTTATATTAGAAGGAAAAGCATTGAAGCATTGCTCCTCTCGTTTATATGCCACTGCAGTGTGTAACCCTAACTTTTTATGCTATTGTTGACCGGTAAAGAAGTTGTGCAAAGATCATTTTACCTCTCCCATCTCTTCTTGATCTCTATTAATTTTTGCTGTCATTTTCTTCTTGTCTCCTCCCTTTTAATGCAGCCATGATTGAAGCACCTCGCCTCCCACGTCCACCCTCCCACAGTGCGCCGCCTCGCTTCCCCACCAGCGCCGGTGGGCACCGGCAAGTCCCTCCACCTCCACCTCCTCCTCTCCCCCCTCTCTTCCCGACCTCCACGACTCCTCCTTCATCTACCACCACTTCTAGCCATCACCGCCGCCTCTCAGCCACCATCCAGGTGTTGCACATGTCGATCGTCTTCCTCGTCTCCCGCCTTGTGCCCAACACCCTCCCAGCCTTGGTTGCCGGAGCTCGAGCCTCCAACAGCACGGCACCCCAAGTTCCCTCCCTGTGAGTAGATCTAGTCGAGCGCAAGCTTAGAGTGGTGGTGGCAGCTTCGTCGAGGCAATGACGCGGCCCCCCTAGCTTCTTCCCCGGATGCAGATCCGGTCGGGTGTGAACTCATCATGGCCATGGTGGGAGGTGGGAGGAGGGAGGTGAGGAGGCGGCCGGGGTAGGGGTACGGCAGGTGGAGGGGAGGAGGAGCGAAGGTTGCCAGTGCAGGCCATGGCGGCGGCAAGGGAGATGGGGAGGCAGTTTGGGGATGAGGGAGAGAAGAGGAGGAGGAGGAGAGAGAGAGGAAGGGGAGGGAGGAGGAAGAAGACGAGGGTACTTTTTGTTTTGTAGAAAATTTGGACAGCAAAAATCTAACGGCAATGGAAAACAAAAAAAACAAGGCGATGTTTGTGAAATGTAATACTAGCATGTAAGGGAGGTGTTGTTTTGTAATGGCAGATCAAATTGACATATAATTTTTTTCCCTTGAACCAGTGTCAATGTCGGATCTAGTCTAGACCTATAAGTATGTCTTGTACTCAATCCGTAAAGCTAGCTAGCTAGGAAACAACCATTTTAGAGTAAAATTTACAAAGCTACAATATTTTTACACAAATTATTGGAAAACTATATGTTAAACTACATATTTTAAAAGACCTTGTATCATAAAACTAGATGTTTTAGAATTAATTCTTTCTTGTAACAGGTCTGACAATATAGACCCACATGTAGCCTCAAGCGCTACTATTTTTCATTTCACCAGCATGTAAGGTTATTATGTGGGCCTATACTATCATACATGTTATAAGAAACGGTCAAAACTAAAACATATAATTTTGTGATACAAATTATTCTAAAATACGTAGTTGTGTGAAATATAAGTTAAAAAATGTGGTTTTTTATAGTTTGTATATAAACTTTATAGTTTTATAAAATCTACTCTTTTTATTAGTCTGGGAACATCTGATCACTCGAAGAAGGGAAACAAAAAGGGTAAGAAATCAAAAAGTGATGTCACGGTCACGACAGACAATATATCTTGGAACTCTTTCGGTGCTGCATGCTTACTTTCACATGCTGTACTGCATGTTTGGTCTACAACTATCGTTCATGCTTTACAAATTAGGGTTTTTGATAAACATCATCTGGATGTTTTTTTAGTAAAAAAATATCAAAATTTTGGAACATTAGATCTATGGTAAGATCCGTAAGATGTGAAAGGAGGTGGGATTGTGTTTTGATGGATGATTTGATACTTTGATCTAAAGGTCTAAAATTTAGATGTTGGTAAGAAACAAAACATCCGAATGAAGACTAGACACTCCCTACAAACAAATGATTAGGCTTCTACAGCAAGAGACTCCAACTGAAGTAGTAAACAAATTATTAGTAGGTTGAGAACATATGGTCCTAGGTTATCACCAATAATAGGATCGAGAACTCTCGGTTAGGATTAGACTGAAGTAGTAAACAACTAGTTCCTACTTGAGTTCTAAAACTCTCAATGAAGTTATACTAGTCGGTAACCGGTCCATTAATTTGTGCGGGTTAGCTTCTAGTAAAAGCTAAAATAATTAATTAAAAAATTGGCAGATTACGGAAATAATACTTAATATAAAAATTATTGAGTACATTAAAGTACTATATAGTTTCATTTTTAACTTGAATTTTAGATATTTTGGGAATTTACTCTAGAAATCGTATTAAATAAAATTTCTAGTTTTCTTTTACTTGAATTTTATATTGTACTTGACATATAGTCTTTATTTTAATTTAAAATTTTCTAATTTTCTAATTTTTTTGTTCTAATTTTTATGTTGAAATTGACATAAATATTTCATTTAATTAATATAAAATATGATTCCAAGTATATAGTTAATCTTATTTTAATTGTTATTCTGAATTTGCACATTTGTGTGATCCTTAACCTATTTTTTTGTTTAGTCTTTACCGTTAAATTCAATATTTATTTCATTTCACTTGGCAACTCATATGCATATCAAACCTCTTATTACCATTTCATTTTTATTCAAATTTGCAATATTTTCTATTGTGATTGATGTCGTCTTTCCCCCAATGGAATTTGTATACTAATCTAAATGTTATTTTTTATTTTATTTATATTTATTATTATATTTATTTATGGATTGAATTTTAGAATAGATGTGAAAATTGAATTACTATTTTTTTATTTTGAATTTTAGTTTATTTAGATTGTATTTTTACATGGACTCTTTATTTTGATTTCATAATTTTGATTTAATTATTATTCCGAATTTTACTTATTTTTGGATGTTACTTTGGAACTCTTATGGAAATCAGATTGTTGATTTTCCTTTATTTTTTATTCCGAATTATTTTTTATAGATGTTGCTTTGGAAGTTGTACATAATTAAAATTGCTAAATTTCCTTATTTTGTATTCTGAATTTCGGTTGTTTTTGTATGGACTTTTTTTTTAATCTAAGTCGTTATAACTCGGATCGACCAATAGATGGTTAGATCTTTCTGATTAACGTGGGGCTTTTTTGGATTGACTAATTAGATAGATAGATATGAACAATTATAAATTAATGCATGCCTCGAGTATTCTGAATTTCGTGGTTCTTAAAATTTGTAGATCAAACTTTAAATAGTTAATACTAAAGTGTACTGTTATAGCGTCGGATGTAGCAAGCAATACCGTTCTCATCTGGATCCCTAGCTAGCCAGTTGTAGTTGGTATACTACTGTTATAGTACAAGTACCATACATAGCACTACAGTTACTACCTCGTTCTTGTCCTAACATTATCTTTGTTAGGACACTTAATTAGTACTGTGCAAGAAAGCTAGACCTGGAGCTCTACTACTTTGACTGACCTTGTAATTGTCAATGGATGGCCCTTGAAGATGAGCAGGAGGGCCATAGGGCACATGTTGCTCTCTTAGCAAAGGCATGCCATTCTGGAGTACGGAAGAAGCTTGGCTTAGTAGGGTCTTGCAAAGCCTTGCCGAAGCTAAGATCTCAAACGCATCGCCGGAAAGAGGCGGCGCCGCCGGGCATGGCTTCTGCAGCCGCGAGACGTTGACGCTCGGAAGCACAACGCCGTCTAGAGCGGCCAGCGGCAGGCCGGCGCCGTCGAAGGTATCATTGTAAGCAATGGTTGTGCCACATGATGATCTTGGATTATTAAGGGATTCCGCCGGTAGCTCCTCCTCAGCTTTGATGGTGTGGCTGTCTTGCTGGCTTATGAGCATGGCCATGGAGGCATCTACAACAGCGCAGTTGCTCCATTGGAACCCTAGCTCTTGCATCATTAGCACTGAGCTGAACGGAGGAGGGGTTGGAGCAGCAGACTGGCTATGATGGTGGCCTTGTGCGGAGAGGAGTACCTCAAGCTCGTTTGAAGTGAAGTGATCACTGTAGTTTCTGCAAGGGAAAAAGAAGCACAATTATATATATATATATATATATATATATATATATATATATATATATATATATATATATATATATATATATATATATATATATATTGATTTGCTAATATTCATCTAACTAAAACAGTTAATCACCAGCTGTGTGAGATTTGGAGTCCATGACAAAAGGAAAAATGCACACAGCAACCTTTTGGAGGCCAGAAACCAACAAATAAGATCGACGATGTTCCATACATATTTGTTTCTTCCTCTCTCTCTCTCTCTCTCTAAAGTTGTCATTTTGTTGTACTACAATTCCCAAGGATCTCATGCACAGAGACAACAAGGAGGTAGCAAACAACCACGAAGAAGAAAAATCCAAATCCTACGAATCAGGTCAAGAGAACATATGCATATGTGTACAAACCCAACGCCATGGTTCAACCTTCTTAATTTCTAAAACAGACAAAGCTAGCTTGAAAAATGCAAAGAGCAGATCGATTAAACTTGCTTTTGGTCCAATTTTGGCCCCAAGAAACTAAATATAAGCAAAAGTTGAGCAGACGCTTACAGCATTAGGGATTGGCTCCATTGGTGGTTGGCTCCAATGGTGTGATGAAGATTTGGAGCAAATGGCAGGGAAAACCATGGGAGGTCATCTTGCAGGAGATGATCACTGAGGTTGGAGGACGAGGAGGCCATCATGATGGTACTAAAAGGGATCTTGATGCTACTTCCAAGAGTGGAAGAAAAGGTCACACTCTATGAGCTTTTAGAATCTCTCAAGAACACACCCCCACCAACGGAAAACTATACTGTTGAGTTTGAGAAATGGAGACGCCCATCATAAGGCTTCATCATCGCTTTTTCCCTTTTTATCTTGGGTAACTTTGTTCCCATCCCTCCTTTCAAGGCATCAAACAAGAAAGCGCTCTCTCTCTCTCTCTCTGCCTACCTGCCTGCCTGCCAATTACAGGTGAATCATTATAACATTTCTGCTACGATCATAGGATCTCTGCCATTAGATCCCGAAGCATAACCTCCAACATATATATGCCACCAAAGAGATCGAGAGTCTTTCTCTCCTTCGATCGGGTATATTATTAGCCACATGTACAAGGGTATACGCCGACCGCTTCGATCAGTCAGTACTCAGTACTACTTATATAACAAATTGTTCTCCAGACAATAAAACGGCTAAGAGAACTTCCAAAAGTAAAGCCAATTATTTATCTTGGCATCTATAACTTGTATTTATGCATATGACAAGTTGATTTAGATGTCAAATCATGCTGCCATCGAATGGAAGTAGAAAAGGTCCTAAACTGAAAACGAGCCATATATATATGTGATATGCTCGATTGGAGAATTCCAATATATATATGCATGGTGACAATAAGTCAAGAACATGGAGAAATTAATGGAGTTTTAAGGAGCAAACGGAATTCAAATTCTTAAGCTAGCAGTTGCACGGGAAATTCGATCGGGTAGTTGTCATCTAAGTCGAGTCTAATATCAAGTCCAGTTAAATATTAAAAAGCCCAATATGAAGAACCAACATAAAGCAACATCTTAATTTCAAGTTTCCAAATCTTCGTTCAATTCCCACTAACAACAAGTTAGATATATAAGTTAATTGATGGATTTTTAAGATTTGATTGCGCGGCTTATTGGTTACACTGAGTCTAAAAATAGCTACTCCCTCTATTTTTTTTTGTAAATGACACTCTAGAGAGCAAAATTTGTTTCTTAAAAATGATATTCTATACTTTTTAGCTCGGTGTAACATAGCCATATCCATCTTCCTAAATTACTCATACCTTGTTCAATGTATGTTTAATCTCTTTTCATTGGTAAAAAAAATGACTTGCATACAAATTCATGCTAATTTTTTTTTTTTTAGAAAAAGTAACCAGTTGCTCCCTTTTCATCAGGAGCACACTTTGTGGTCTCGGTAATTGTGATGTATGAGTCCATGGCAGCAGGGGTGCAAAAAAGTTGGTCTCTCTGGGCCTTGTCCAGTTCTCCTCCTCCAAGAACAAAATTGGAGAATGCCCAACTTGATGCAGGACTGCCTGTCCTAGGACCCCATGCAGCAAAATAAATAAGAAAATAATAAGAGAAAAGGAGCATGAGGACTGATCAATTCAGATGAGCCCCACATCCATTCAGTGCGGAAAGGGAGTGCTGGCTGGCTAGGAGAGTGTGAGATGCAAAAGTATGGGCAAATAATGCTATTTGCCTTTACCTTATTGTGCATCGATCACCTCGATCCCTCTTTTTACTACTCCACTATACTAGAACGGTACAACCCCTACTTTCCTGCGTTACCAGCCCCACATGCTGTGCGCATGGCAGCTAGCTTAGGGTTCATCCATTCATGTAAAACTTCCCTATATATATCTCCACGACGGCTTATACGAAGGTTAAGTACAGCTAAATTGAGATAAACGGCGCAAATTAGGATGGAAACTACTAAGCACTTGATATTTATGATTCCTTATAATATGCTACACACCGTAGGTGATAAAGTTTTCTAGCACGTGTGTATAAAATGCTTGTTACCGTCTCATACCCGTAGTCCTCGGATTATATCAGAGTTTTATAAGATACGACACGAGGGTGCACGGTTCCAAGAACGAAGAAGTTGAATATAGAGAACTAAAGTACCGGCGATAAAGTAATCATGACGAGAGAGAGAGAGAGAGAGAGATTTGGTAAAGCCGACCGCAAATTCTTTAAATACAACCTCAAAAGAGTATAAGGGAATTAAATGTCGCTATTTCACAACCCTCTCAAACCTTTTAGGACATTTGGATCTTTGCTCTAATAATAACCTAGCTAGACTCTAATCCTCTCGTGCACCTCTTGCTTTGGATGAGTTGATTTGTGGCTTAGGTTCCTCATAACCACCCCCTCGGATGTAGATAGACTCATTTGCTTTCCTCTAAAGGGAAGTAGAAATCACACTCCAAAAGAAAGTAAGAAATCCTAATCCTTTTAATTAGCTAGCTAGGATTCATCTAGGACTCCATATAGCACACATTTTCAAATCTAAAAAATTAATTATGAGTCACCATAACTCAACAATGCTCTCCATCATCAGATTAATCATTTTTACAAGTAAGAGACGTGCCCTAACAACAATTTTCCAGATCTAGCTAGGAACAACATAATATATGATCATTGACCATTGAAGAAAGTATATGCACGTACGTGTATATCTAGACCGTCCGACTGGAGATTTTACGCGTGTGCACATGCATGATCTAGACCGGAATATAAAGGCTCAAGAGTTTTGCATGATTTTCACGGGAAGAATTAATAAGTTCAGTTCCGGCAGGAATGAATTAATATTAATTCCTAAATGACAACAATTAAACACATATCAATCAGAGTGCAGCCGGGTGTCATCTGATGATATAACCGGCCTGATCCAGCAATTAATATTGCATTTAACAAGCTAGGTGCCAAGGATTTAAAGCACATCGATATATCTGTATCGATCTATCGTCCGGCCGGCACGTACGTACATCAGATCAGATCAGATCAGATCAGATCAGTCGGGTCTAGTGCTAACGCGTCGATATATATATATCACACCAATATAAAAAGCTAGCTAGGCGTCTAGTCCTTAAAGGAAGGAATATATATAATTGATCGAAAGCCAACAGAAGCTTGCATGCACCGGAAGGAAGAAATTAAAAATGAAAAGAGAAAACGGCCGGATCGAAAAGAAAAGTTTCAAATGTGACCAAGGGCTTTTAAGGCTAGCTTTAAGCGCATCTGATCGATGATCGAGTTCTTTAATTAATTTCGAAAGCCCTCCGGGTCCGGGGCAACTACTAGCTAGCTAGTAGATCTTTTGACGATTAAACCGACTGCTCGATCGATCGTATTGATCTACTTCAAAGCAAGCATGCATGCATTTTGCTGCCATGATTGCCAACTTTTAGAGGACGACCTTCCTTCCAGCCCATCATGCCGTAATCATCATTTCCTTTCTTGCTTTCTTTCTTTCTTTCTTTCTTTCAATCTGCATGCGTACGTGGTCAACCCATGCATATTTCATTTAGACTCAACAGGATATATGTATATATATATACAATGGAACGTACGTTAATTTCGTTTAGTTCCTAGCTAACTCATTACTACCGATTGTCCTCTGACATGCATATATGTACATGTGTACGTGCATTGTACACCTTGAACAATTTATCGTTTATTCTTACCTAAGTAGAACTACATATATAGTGGAATTTGATTTCATATGTATTCCAAGCTGGTAAATGCTAGCTAGTGCAGCAAACTTGACCAGAAAAAAATGCCACAAGCTTAATTATGGACATTAAATCTCCCCCAAACATA
The DNA here is from genome assembly GCA_036346275.1 of Otatea glauca. Classification (NCBI taxonomy): domain Eukaryota; kingdom Viridiplantae; phylum Streptophyta; class Magnoliopsida; order Poales; family Poaceae; genus Otatea; species Otatea glauca. Next base: position 351,331 of record CM070711.1, on the reverse strand, counting down.
GCATATATTATATTGAAGTGAGACTTGTCAAAAGGAAAGCTATTTATTTAAACTGATCTTACTTGTACTGAAAATTTATAAGTTGCTGTCTCTCGACATGTATGATCGAAAAGCTTAGGATATATATATATATATAGATAGATTAATTGTTTCTTCCAAATATTTAGTGGTACTGACTTTTCACGGAAAATATAATATGTTTCTGCATTGTATATATACGAAATATTTTGCGCCGCTTTATTAAAGTACTTGAGCCTATATATCGTTTTGAGCCTCCCGTTCATATCATGTAGAATTGAATTATTTGAATATCAAGCTGCGATTGACATATATACGTGTATATAGACATGCGTGCAAGATGCATGGTAATATATATAATAATCAATGAAAGGGAGGAATCTTCCGTGAAACACTGACGATCTTTTCTTACTTTTAGTACTGGGAGATTGTATATTTTTGTGTTTCCCATGGGCTGTTGTTAACAAGATCCAAATATCGATTATATTAGGAGCTAAGAAATGGGGTGCACCCATGCCTATCACAAAAGAGGCGAGCTAGCCAGCTTTGTTCTTGCATTGTGTTCTTCTAAAGGTGATTGAGAAGAAGACAAAAGGGGGTCCGAGGGGAATATATGCTTTTCATGCAAATGCTACGAAACCCCATACATCTATATCCATGCATCTAGCCTAGTGCACACACCACGCGCAACAATGCATGAAAGATTTTTCTTCCTTCAATTCTTGAAGCCCCTATATATGTACCTTGGTAATATCATAGCTTGATGCTAACTTACAATCGTATTAATTCCAAATTTTAACATGTACTCCATATCCGTTGAAGTATTAATATATTGTGCACAATTATTTTTCAGCTTAAGCTTTTGGGTGAGTTGATAGGTGCATAAAACTCAAAAGAATTAGTATATTGATCGGCTATACGCACCAATTAGTTCACCCTAAAGGTTAAACTAATAAGAAAAGGTGGGCAATATACTAATACTTAAACACACCCTCACAAGTCTACGAGAGGTGGAATAGAAGTAGGTTGTATTTTTTTTTTGTAAAATTACATCAGTTGAGTCTTGAATTTATGACCTCTTGACTCTAATGTCATATTAAGTTTTATGCACCAGCTAATTCACTCTAAAACTTAAGCTGACGAGGAAAGGTGAGTAGTGTACTAGTATATACTTCAACAATATGACATGAGAATATCAAACGCGCGTCATACCTGGCATGCAACTCATATGTTTGCACTTAAATTGCAATTAGTCGTGGCATGCATTGTAGTGCCATTAATCCATGCACGGTACTTCTTCTGGTTTCACGTTGAAATTAAGGCTACTAATACTACCTTCTACTAAACCCGAAAGACTTCCGGCCTCCTCGTTCGTTTGAGCCGTGGGAGCTCCGGCTCGGCTCTTTTTTACATATAGGTCCTTTTTTCGGAAAAAAATACGGTTATGACATTTTTTTCAAAAAAGAATATATATTACGTCTATGTCTTTTATGCGTTTTTGAGGCTTGCGCTCGGGTCCTTTTACCAAAAAAGGAATTACGATTAGGTCCTTTTCGGAGAAAAAAACGTTCAGGTCCCCTTTTTTTTGAACAAAATATACATTGCATTTATGTCCTTTTTGTGTTTTTCTAGCATTACGTTTAAGCCCTTTTGCGGAAAACACAACATTCTTTTTAGGTCATTTTCGCACGTTTTCTCGATTTACTCGTGTATGGAGTGTCGATCGCGCGTTTTCTCGATTTGCTCGCGTGGAGAGCGGCGCCCGCGGCGTGGCATGCCGCGTATAAGTTTCTAGTTAACTCTACTTCTTCTCGTTAGGCGATGGTGTGTATGTATAGCAAGCTTCCCTTTTGAGCGGTAGGGCCGTGATGCAAAGGGCATCATTCAGGGGCCCATGGATGTCGATCGATCGTCGACTTTGCTTTCCATGCCATGAAACGAAAGGCAGGAGAGGGAGAGGGAGAGGGAGAGGGAGATGCAGGCAGGCAGGCAGGCCGTGGGCACGGCAGAAAATGCAGGGGAAATATGTAGAGAAGGCAAAGCTTCGGTTTGACAGCCTCAGTCACGTTCTCATGTTTGTTTGCCTTTTCTTCTCTCGGGGTCGGGCAGGGGGGCCCACCTGCAGGCCGGGCGTCTACTCGAGCAGTTGCAGCTAGCAAAGCATGCAGGCGTGGCGGGTGACGCGGACAGGCATGCAGGTGGTCACCTCACCGGCCTCTCTTAATATGACATTAAACATGCACAATCAATACTACTGCAGCTTCCGCCGGTAAAAAGCAAAACGTTCTTCTGGATTACAGTCGGTCAAACTTTCTAATTAAATTTCCAAATCCTAGTTAAATCGAGCGTAATGAAATGATAAGTACAGATCTATATAGTATCACTACTACACAAATATACATCACAATCGGTTCTTTTTCGTCATCACAGTCGGTTCTAATGGTGACACAAAATCATGAGACAGAGATGAGACGGACATTATTACAGTCGGTTCTTGCCCGATAGAGATGATATGGTTATCTCTATCGGTTCTTTATAAGAAGCGATAGAGATGATTGTCATATCTCTATCGGTTCTTTGTAAGAAGCGATAGAGATGATCGGTTCTTTGTAAGAACCGATAGAGATAAGACCATCATCTCTATATAATATCATTCTTTCGTGGCTGAACCTGAAGGGAGTATGCATGCAGTGTTAATTGTTGTGCAGCTCATCAATTTGATCCGTTGCGTACAGTATATATATCTATACATACATTGTCGTACGTACCTGCTGCATCTGCATGCGTGGACACGTACGTACGCATGTTGCGTATGGTCGATACGCATATGCACGTACGTACGCGCTGTGCTAGCTAATTAATCAGACTCAACATCCACTATATATCTAGCTAATTAGCTAATACATTGTCGATCGATACTTGTATTGATTCTATATATGTATGCATATATTCCATTTCGCGGAACAGGCGCCCTGACATGCATGCATGTATAAGTACGTACCCAGCTGCGCATGCATGCATACTGCATACATATGAACAGATGGATGGATCACACGTCTCATAACCATGCAGGATCTGCAGGTTATACGATCGAACATGTAACACGTACGTTCGCATGCTGCTGGTACGTACATGCAAATTAAAAGGCTGTTGGATCGGTCCAAAGGCAAGCTAGCTAGTCATGCAGAGGAAATAATAAGCCTTTCATTTTCTTGCTGGCAGCCTGGCCGGCCATACATGACAATTGACATGCATATATGCTGCAGGCCGGCAGGCTAGCTAGGATGCCGCAGCCAGCAGAGAACTAAAATCAAGTAGTGGCAAGGCATCAACAACAACTTTGCAGGACGATCAATAATATAATCGTTCTGATCAGCCTGCATGCCCAGCTATAGCTAGGTACATCAGCTGGATATATATGTGTGTTGTCCGAACCCGACACATACATACATGCATGCATGTACATACTTTTATGCCTACTTTTATATATCTACGCCTATAAAGATGAAGCAAAAAATTATTAATGCACGGGTATACCTAGAGCTAGCAAGCAAAGTTATTCACGGCCGGGCCTGTCTATTAAATTGTCATATGATATTTTGCAAAACAACCATCACTTTTCTTTTCAATGGCTCAGACTGCTTCAAGATTGGTGCAACCCTAACCATGCTCTTCTTCTTTCTCTATCTCATTCTCGCCTAATTCCATCCCACTAGCTCCAAGTCCGCACTATTATCCTCCCCCGTCGCCGACCTACCTAGCTTGTTCCCCGTCTCTGGTAGCTCACCGCCCCCATGCATCACCTCTCTCTACTCTCCGTTTGCACCGTCTGTTGCATGTCTGTTGTCACCGCTCACTGCATGCCCTATTCCATCCCACGGTAGAGGCAGTGCCATCGCTCTATGTTTTGGGCTCCGATGAGCTCCGAACCCTGACAGGGTGACAGCGGTGACGTACGGAGGATGATCATGATGACTTGCTAGCTAGAGCACAAATCTCCAAGCAAATCCAAATGTTAGTAATATCTACTGATCGAGACCTAACAAATCCGTAATAAATAAAGATGCATGGATGGATGCATGCATGATCGATGGTTGGCCGGGTCCCAGTATATGTAAGCAGCATGCATGCACCGACCCACGCGCAGTCTTTTTCGGCTCAATTATATGCACTGCACTCTTCTGCACCACTACTGTGTGGGATCGATCCACTGCACTGCACTGCACTGCACGCATAACTAATTACCCCCATAACACGCATATATACTTACCCTACATGCATGAATAATTAAGCCCCGCAACGATCCATACATTTGTTAATTATCCCGATAGGTAGCCACCTTGCAGAGAGCGAAGATTTCCCAAGTGCATGTGGCTACATTCTCTCTCTTCCTCCGATCTCTCTCTCTCTCTCTCTCTCTCCCCGGTTTTGGCTCGATCGGCTCGCATCTCCTCTCTTGCCGCCTCCTCCCGGAGAAGCCGCTCGCTGCCTCACCTGGCTGTGCCACGCTTGGCCGCTCACCGCGAATCACGCCGCCGCCCGCCTGTTGGGAACCCTGCCACCGCTAGTCTCGCCGTTGCCGCCTGTCGAAAATCCCGGCCGTCGGAAACCCGCCAGCTACTGCCATCGGAGGAGAGAGAGAGAGCCGAAGTCGAGAGGGGAGAGCGATGGAGCCGAGAGGGAGGAGATTGAGGGGAAGAGAGGACCAGCCGCATGGATCTCCATGCAATTTCGACGGCCACGATTAGGCATGTAGTAGCGGTAAGACGTTTTCGCTGGGACCGGCTAAACAAAAATCATTCCGGTTCGAATTAAAATTACTTTCGTTACAATAATTAATATACTCAAATTAAATTGAAATGAGTCTATTTCGAACGAAAATGTTCATGCGGATTGGCTCAACAGTGACTCGATAGCCAAAATTTGAAATATAAATATAATACTTTTTTATATCGAACATCGCCAATAATTTTTTTTATAGAAAAAGATAGATAATAGTTGATTAAGCTCGATAGATAGCCCTAATTTTAGCGCCCTACGTACTCTTTTTCTTGTTTGAAAATTGGACAAATTAAATTTTCTGACCGTGCGCGCGTATTCCGTGGACAGGTACATGCATAAATTAATTAATGTACTCGATCGACCTATCTTTGGCTGGGTCATGTACGTATTGATATGCCTGCATGATCATAGTATCTGTCACACAGCTAGCAGCTGTACGTAATATATGCTAGTTGACAATTGCTGCTAGTGTAAGAAATCGCCGACACAGACCAGATTTTAACAGAGCAAGGAAATCTTTTTTGTAAACACCTAAAAAAAATCAAATAGTCATAAAATTTAAAAATCGTAACAACTTGATCATGATCCGACTTTTTTTATGGTAGCTCATGCGTGCTCTCAGCACCCTTCTAATAAATTTTAAAGAATTTACAAATTCAGTAACTCAATCAAATCAGAGAACTCGCTTTAAGTGTGTCTATAGCATTATCAGAATTTTTTAAAAATTGCAAAAGATTGATCATGATTTGGAATTTTTACGGTAGCGTAGGCATGCTCTAAGGATACTCCTAAATTTTTTTCAAGAAATTGCAAATTTAATAGCTCAATTAAATCAACGAAGTTGTTTTAAACGCATTAGTAGCATTGACATAATTTTTAAAAATCGCACAAATTTGAACATGATCTGGATCTTTTTATGGTAGATTAGACATGCTTTGAGGACCATCCTAATTTTTTTTTCAAAAATTTACGACATGATTTAACAGTTCAACAAAAATCGGCGAAGTTTACACTACCTTCTCTGTAGCTGCTACAGCGACAGCACGCCAAGGGATTCGTACTAGGGACCTGTCGGCCGAACGGAGCTGTGGGCTAACTGAGCTAAGCCTGTGTTCTGAAATTGTATGCGTAAAAAATATATGAGCACGTATTTCAATTTATTGTAGAAAAGCAACGTGTGGCTGGGTGGCGTGCGGGGTGCCGCACCTCCCTATCTATAGTAGTATTTACTAGATAATCATACGCGACGTGCCACGTTACGGACGTCGCTCCTCACGTGAGCAAATAGAGAAAATGTGCGACTGCCGCTCTCTACACGAGCAAATCGAGGAAACACGCGAAAAGGATCTAAACAGAATTTTGTGTTTTCCACAAAAGGGCTTAAACGTAATGCTAGAAAAATGAAAAAAAAGACTTAAATGCAATGTATAATCCTTTCAAAAAAAGGATTTAAACGTATTTTTTTTCCCGAAAAGGACCTAATTGTAATTTTGATTTTTCGTAGAAGGACCCGAGCGCAATGCCTAAAAACGCATAAATGACCTAAACATAATATATACTATTTTTTAAAAAAGTACCTAGTCGTATTTTTTCACGAAAAATGACCTATTCATAATTTTTTTTTGGAAAAACGACACAAACGTAATTTTTTTGCAGCTTGGCTTGAGCCACGAGCCGAGCTGCCACCGAGCCGGCTCTAAGCTGGCTCAAACGGCCCACAACACGAGAATTCTTCCATCTATAATACGGCTCGAGTCGGCTCTAAGCTAGCTCAAACGGCCTACAACACGTGAATTCTTCCATCTATAATAGATGGATGATGTGCATGCGTGCAGTTAGAACTGTCTGGCCACATGCATGAATGATGTATGCATCTAGGAAGTTTAGATATTTAATTACTAAATCTATAACTTGGTTGTGTCTTATAAAATTCGTTGCAGAAATACCTAAGCAGAAGAAAATTTCGAACAATAGATACTAATGACAGAAGTTCTGTTAGGGTGTAGGGGAAAAAAGAGGATCACAGATGGTAGCGTGCTGGAGAATTAGACTATGTAAGAAAGATAGAATCGATTCATTCCCTTCAGTTTTGCGATCACCCAGACTGATGTGTGTGCCCTTGTCCACTTCATACAAAAATTTGTAGTATGCAGTCATGCAGATAATCCATTATACACATTTGCACATAGCGTAGATCATAGGAATTACCACATTCAGCTCTCTCCAAAAAATAAGGTTGTCAAATTTGAGGAGCAGTTACCCCTTTGAGATTCATTCAATCTTGTTTATTGAAACAGAAGGTTCCTTTTCCATGTAGTGTAATTCTTACAAATAATTTGTGTTACCTTAACGAATTGAAGCTATCAGAATGGTTGGCTCAGAGATACGAACCTCTTGTCAACAAGGTCTGTTTTATTTCCAACGAGGGCAATGAGTACATCACCACCTCTTTCTGTGTTTACTTCATCAATCCACTTTGACGTGTTCACAAAAGAATGTCTGTCTGCAAAGAAGGATGATATGGTGATGCGCACAAGACGGCCCGATCTTCCGGTGAGGGGATAACTTCGATTTGGCGGAGGATGACTTTGACGATCCGGCTACGAACCACACAAGGATAAGCGCCTGCAATCGCTAAACCACACTCCTCGTCGTTATCAACCGTGCCAAGAACACGGATGACCTGACCACGAAGGTCTATTCTTGCGAGCAATCGAAGAACTAGCAAGAACAAGGATGAAGCACACACTCAAGTTGAGGTTTGAAACTTGTTTATCTTTGCTCTAGCCGAGTCGGAGAACAAGGATAAAGTTCCACACATGGGTAACTATTCTCAAATCAAAACCTAAGGAGATAGATAGGGGCTTGTCCAATATATATAGCCAAGGATGGCTGCTAGGAGTTGGTCTCTCGCCACTTTAATTACATGGGAACTCAGCCCAAAATTATGGTAGCACAGCACCCTAAAAGACAGAGACCGTCGCACTATTTTGACTGCTGTGGTCAGCTCGAGTGGAATTTGATGATGAGGCCAGATCCGTTGGAAAGAGCACGAATTTATCTTTTAATCAAGTACTCACTCATCCCAAACGGACTCCGTATGCAATAGTTATGGCCAGTGGAAGGTGGACTGCTCCTGGGTGGACGTTTTGGCTTCCTTCTCGGGAATAACTTGTCTATAGCTTGTAGTGATAAGGAATGACGTCCTTGCAGCTCTAAGCCATGATTCTTATGCACAAGCACATTATTATGCAGTGGTATATCCTCAAAAATATAATTATACCACCCGAGAAACGAGTTCACCTGTTGATTTAGCTGCTGTGCGCGTGCCCTTGTGATAGGACCTTGCATAGGAGGTGGTGGAGGTAAGGTCATGAGTGTATCCGTCATAGTGATGTCCTCATCATATGGTATCATCGGATAAATTGTGTAACTGAAATTATCGCTAGAACAAATACCCTCATCTGAAACAATTCAACATGCTAGTTTTTTAGGGGAAAAAACTGAAAATTATCAGAGTGCCTCATTCTACTGCATATGCTTGGAATCAGACTCCGGAACCTCTCCTGCCCAGCCGTGTCCCTACACATTTTCACAGTTACAAATTCTCTCTTTCAACCTTCCAGTTCCCATAATTGACTTGTGCAAGCAGGTTTCAGTATATCAGGAAAACAAAAAAAACGGTATGTTGATCTCCTCTCTAGTAGTAATTAAGGAAGGGCCATATATATACTGGGTGCTAGTTGTAACCTGCTATTGCTCTGAGCAGCGTGGATTTACTGGAGCACGGTGAGCACTTTCCAGACGAGGGTGGCGCCGGCCACCTTCCTCTCCCTGCAGGTGGAGACGGAGGCACAGGGCTCAAGGAGGGAGGGGGAGGGGTATGCACTGCTGTTGATGGAGGCGGTGGAGGACTTCGCCGGGGAGGAGGTCGCCCAGGAGGAGGATATATCATCGGGGGCTAGGGTTTGCGGGAGACGAAACTCTATCGGTATGTTTATATAGTGGTCTAAGAACATATCACAGATGGTTCTTAGTTAGAACTGTCTGTGATGTCAACTTATCATAGACGGTTCGTATTTAAAACCGTTTGTGATATTATCACAGACGGTTTGAGTTAAAAACCATCTGTGATATTGATGTATATCGCTGACGGTTCATGAAGAGCACCGTCTGCGATTATCTCATCGACGGTTTCAGTATAGAACCGTCTGTGATGATCAGTGATGTTCTTTATCACAGACGGTTTTTCCTAACCGTCTGTGTTGAGACGTCTAATATATGCCTTTCTGTAGTTGGGAATGGAACTATCATAATTTTAGAAAAAATACAGTGTCTGATTATCATATGAAAATTTTACAGAATCATTAGAATTGCCTCTGAACCTCACACAAAAAAATTAAAAATATTATACTTCATTTTGTGTCCCTAGAAAATAAAAAAGAGAACAGCATATATATATATATATATATATATATATATAAATAAAGGCAGTAGCACTAGCATTTCCTTCCACTGAATATATCTACGCATGTATTTGTCTTGTAGGCGTTGTTGTGTTGCTGCGTGCTTTGCTTTGCACTTTGCACTGCATTTTTACTGCAACATGTACAGCCTGCATGCTGTAGACTCACTATACAGTGGCTAGCTAGCTCCCCAATACATGACGATTCAGTGGAAAGAAATTGAACCTGCTGCATGCAGCTACTAGCTAGCTAGCTAGTACTAGTGCAAATGTGCATGAATCGATGCAGCATACTCGATCATCCTGCAACATGGCAATACATCGAAAGCTAGAAATTAAAAAGACTAGCTAGTTACGGGTAAAATTTCGAATACAATCAACTTTGTACCTTATAATATCAGTTTTGGGCAATAATTTTTCTTATTTTCCAAAATGACATCGTTTGACGGCATGTGACACGTCGACAGTGCATAGCCGACATGTGAGAAGCCGACTATGGCATAGCCGGCGTCCCATACGTCGGCTATGGGGCGTCCCATACGTCGGCTATGGTTTGGGGCCGGTCGGTCGCGTCGCGCGTGGAGTTTTGCTTAAATATGGCAAAACTCCACGCGCGACGTGACCGGCCAGGTCCAGACCATAGCCGGCATGTAAGACGCCGGCTATGGCATACCCGACGTGTCACATGCCGGCAAACGACGTTATTTTGGAAAATACGAAAAATTGTTGTCCGAAACTGATATTACAAGGTACAAAATTGGTTGTATTTAAAAATTTTCCGCTAGTTACGTACTGCTAGTACTCCGTATATATACCGATACATTCATATTACACACGCATGAATTAGCTGCGGCAGCATGCATGCAGAGGGCAGTCAGGAGCTAGCATGCATCAGGATCCCGGGATCGATGCATAAGGTATATATATACGTATATATGTTATGTGTGGTATATATATCTAATGGATCGGAGCGCACGGGACCGTTACTTTCACGCATGCGCGTGCGCGTGCGCCGCGCTCCTCGCACTGCAGATTTGCATTTTGCTGGCTCTCTCTACCCCACTCAGGTCAGGATCCATCGAGCTAGGTAGGTAGCCTAATTTCAACAAGAAGAAGAAGAAGGAAAAGAAGAAGAAGAAGAAAAAGATTGTCGCAAAATTTTTTTTATGAGCCACATATATACATGTCTGTCTGCATGTGTACATGCGTGCACAATCGCGCACATGAAGCAACGTTGGTCTAGTATCACTGTATCAGCATGCATGCATGCTACTTGCTACAGTTATTTAAAGAGCTAGTAGCTAGCTAGCTCTTGGCAACTCGCTGGATGCACGACCAACACTGACCCATATATTGGCAACTCGCCTTAGATTAGATATATGCAGTCCTGAGACCAACACCTATCTAGCTAGCTATATCATCTTGTGAGATCCAGAGGATCAAAGGGAAAGAGAAGAAAAAACTTGTGCCAATTAGCTAGCAAGGGTGCAAGTAGCTACGCAAGCTCATCTGCAGCTAATCTTCTCAGACAAACGTGGCTTCAGAATTCAGGGCTGTACAACCACGTACGAATCAATGAAGCTCCTCCTTGACCAGGGAGCTAGCAACAGCTAGCTGACCGGCCGGCTGGCCAGGAAGGCAAGACAATGATGACGGTACATGAACACCACGGCCACCTGCATATATGTATATATAAATCTAGCAAGCTCATCATCAGGGGAGACCTAGATAGGTAGAGTTGGACTGAATGCAACCCGGCCCAGCCAGCAATCTATCGGAAATTCAGACATGCATATATAATTACGTACATATATAGCTATTGTTTGATTGCTTCTGTTGTTTCTGTTAAATACCAAACTTTGGTCAGACGTCTGGCTCTGGCTGAAGCTGTGCAATGATCGGCGAGGAAAGAGGGCAAGAAGACTGTGCTTGGATGCAGCAGGGAAAGGCACATGCATGCGGGCCGAACAGGAGCGGAGAAACGAAGCCAAGTACGAACACGGTCAGAGAGATCGCGCCCCTTGTGTTTGTCCACTTCGTCGTCGTCAAATCCATCGACTCCTCCTTTTTGTTTCTTTCTTTTTCCAGTTTAATTAGTTTACCCCCTTTGCCATTTGACTGGTTAAATATTCCAGCAAATTGGTCTGTTTCTGTCAGATTTCATCCGTGGCCAAGTGATCAAACATCTTCAGTTCAGAATTCATACTTAATACTGTGCAAAATAAGTGACAACTTGAGTGTTAATCATATATACAATCATGTATTCTATACAACTCTGAAATATCTGAAGGTGTGTTGAAACGTTGGATACGCATCTTTGGCGTTTATTCAGAAAGCTTACACATGAAACCCAAGCTGGTCACTGAAGATTTGGGTTTCCCTAGGCCCTCCTCCTCTGATGTTACAGCAATATCGATCTAACGATTGCGAATTGGAAAAACCAATGAGAATTACAAACCTTCGATGAATAACAAGTTTTTTTTAGACGTTCAGTGAATAACAAGTTAAGGCCCATGTATCCATGAGAAGCTTAATTTGATACTAGTTCGATGCCCGTGCGTTGCTACGAAAAATAAATCGCGAATCGGATTCGTTAAATCCAAACTAATTTAAGGTAGGGCGATGGGCTTAATTTTAGTCGAGGACTGGTACGGTGTCCTGCACTGAGGCCCATGAGGAGCCTGGGCTCAGTAGTTGGTAGGCTTCCAAACATCATTCAGGCGCAACAAAGGAGGCCTTGTACTCGACTCGATCCATGCGCCTCCTAGAAAAATGTCACTACGTGGTCACACTTACCACTCCTATCTAGTAGTTGTTTTCGATTGTTTTGTTCTTTTCTGAAGCCTGTATTACATGTAACCCCAAACTGAGGGCACCTGATACTGCTAGCAGCATTTTGCAAACAGTCAGCAGGTACGTTCGTTCGGCATTAAGCAGTTAACCTTGCCACCCCGGCCGGCCGGCCCTAATTACCTAGCTTGGAGATTTACGGTGTATTTGGTAGAGCTCCAATTCTACCAGATCTGTGGATCTGGAGCTGTGAGTACATTAAAAGTGTTTAAATTTATCATCTTGTTTACATTTTAAACCAAAAATATAAACTTAATTCACTTTATTTTAGTCTACAAGTTTCAGATCTCAGATGAAGCTAGGGTCTAGAACTCTACCAAACAATCCCTTAATTTCCTCTTAACTTTCTGGCCGGTCCCTGTGATTCCTTCAGTTAACCTCTCACAAAACAACGGAGCGCTTATGCAGTAGTAAGCATTTCATACGTGCACAAAAGCATATTCCGCTCGAGTTGAAGCACTCAAAATTCCTAAGAGAGCGTATAAAATGGTAGAGACTATTGATCTATACCCCTTATAATGCACCTAAGCAATTTTTCCTACGTCCACCCTAAATAATGCACCTCATTAGAGATGGCCCAATGTTCGTGCACCCAGCAAAACGTCCCCAGAAACTTGCATTCATCAAAATGAATGTCTCAGATCTTTCCTCAGTTTTACTCACCCACATCCGATGGCCATTATTTAGTGTGTCTAATCATCCCTGTGGCCCACAACAGACCTCCCCCACCTACATATTTGGAAGGAGAGCGAATCAAACAAGAAAATAAATAAGGAGGATCCGCATGCAAGGAAACAGACTTGAATTTTTCTTGACCAAAATTGTATGCGTACTACATATTTGGAAGGAGGGTGAATCAAACAAAGAAATAAACACGAGGATCCACATGCAAGGAAACAAGACTTGAATTTTTATTGTCACGGCATTGTGATCGTATTTTTCCGGATATGACCCTTCTCGAGACTTTTTACAGATCTAGCCCCATAGAGCCTAATTTCATCGCATACGGAGAGCGTTGAATTTTGTTTTTATTTTTATCTAAGGAACCAACTATGCGTGAGTCTGCTTAATTTTTTTAATTTTTTCTCACGGAACCGGTGGCCGGTGAGCACCTTTATTTAATTTTATCTTTTTTCTTAGGATCCAGTGATCGGTGAGCGCTGATTTGTTTTCCATATTTTTCCGAAATCATCCCTGTGGCCCACAACAGACCTTCTCTCACCTCCAACATCAACAAGGAAAAGGAAACAAACGTCTTGGAATCAAGGAAAAAGAAACAAACGTCCTGAAAAAGGAAAGGACCATATATTACGTGCTGGGAAAAGGAAACCGTGGGAAAAAAGTTCTAGCACCTCTCTGCTGATTTTTCCTATCTTAAGGCTACAATCGCAAATTCATCGCCCGAGAGCCTGATTTAGAAAAATTATAACGACGATACTAATATAGTAAAAAGTTCGAGCCTGAGCGCTGGTAAATAATACCGCGCCACCGCTCCGCTGAATTTTTCCGGCTCAAGGCTACAATCGTAAATTCATCGTCGCGAGAATGATTCAGAAAAAACTTATAACGATAATGCCAACACGGTAAAAATTCGAAAAATAAAAAAAACAATCAAGCGGTGTTAAATCCGCTTAATAATTTTGGCAAAAAAATAAATGCTTGGTGGCATTGAAAAATTCAAGCGTGGGAGAAAAATGAAAAAAATCAAGCGGTGCCGTCCCTTTGAATAATTTTGGAAAAATATAGAAAAATAAAGCGTGCTTGCGGACCGCTGGATCCATGAGGAAAAAAGATAAAATTAAACGACACTTTTCGCCGTATTGGTTCCGCGAGAAAAATTGAAAAAATTTAAACAACACTCACAAACCATTGGTTCCGTGGATAAAAATGAAGAAAAAAATCGGCTCTCATGCTGCTGAAATTAGGCTATATGGGCTAGATCCATAAAAAAATCTCGAAAAAGGTTATATTCGGAAAAAAATACGATCACGAGGCAAGAACAATAAAAAATTCAATTCTGGTTTCCTTGCATGCGGATCCTCCCCGTTTATTTCCTTGTTTGATTCGCTCTCCTTCCAAATATGTAGTACATACAGATTTTGGTCGAGACGATAAAAATTCAATTCTGGTTTCCTTGCATGCGGATCTTCCCTATTTATTTCCTTGTTTGATTCGCTCTCCTTCCAAATATGTAGTACGTACAATGTGGTCACAAGATTATTTACTATTAAGTGGTATATTCATACTTATCTTCTCATTTAATTGATAAGCGGATGTACTACCGTCATAGCGTTAGCACTGGCACTATACTAGTGTCTATATAATTCTTCGTATCATCTAAAGACAGAATTAAATATAACTTTTATAATAGGTGACATCTCATGATTGTCTATTACAATCTTTTAATTGTAGTATGAAAAAATATTTATTATAGATAATAATCTATACCATTTATATAGTATAGCGATCGTATCTTTGGATATACACACGCATGCATGCATGGAAGGGGCCCGCGGGATGGAACTTAATTTGTCGTCCGTGCTAGCTCGATCATATATCCCCACATTACAAATAGGAGTAGCAAGCTAGGAAACCAATCGTATCAACGAAAAAAAAGGGAAGTAATCAACTACTGCCGTAACTAAACTCCGAAGTTTGTGCTCTTTCCGTGCATATTGGCGCCTCCTTAGCTTCCTCCAGCCGCGCGCACTCCGGCCGGCTCAAACCACCGTACGGTCCAGACCTGTACGTTTCACACGCGCGGTGCACTTCTTCCGGCGCCATGGCAGCTTGATTAGGGAGATCGATCCATTCCAAGCTAGCTAGCGGCCATGGAGATCCCCGGCGAGTGCCAGTACCGGAGCGAGCCGGTGCTGGTGTCCCCGAGCCAGCCCACGCCGCGCCACACCCTCTACCTCTCCAACCTCGACGACCAGCGCTTCCTCCGCTTCTCCATCAAGTACCTCTACGTCTTCGCCGCCGCAGCCTCCGTCCCCGCCGACGCCCTCAGGGTCGCCCTCTCCAGGGCCCTCGTCGACTACTACCCCCTCGCCGGCAGGCTCAGGCCCAGCGACGACGACGACGCCAAGCTCGTCGTAGACTGCAATGCCGAGGGGGCGCTTTTCGCCGAGGGCTTCCTGCCGGGCCTCATCGCCGCCGACTTCCTGCGCGGCCGCGCCAAGCCTCACAAGTCTTGGAGGAAGCTGCTCTACAGAGTCGACGCGCACAGCTTCGTGGCGGTGCCCCCTCTCGTCGTCCAAGTGAGTAGCTAGCTATATACTATTACTGCAGATCAATTCATTACTAGTAATTTTCTTTCTTCTTTACAAATTTCCTCTGGTTTAATCATCAGTAGTAATTGATTCATTTGCCGCCTCATTTACTTTATTTTACAACTTAATTACTACAACACGTACTCCATGCATAGATTGATGCATATACCACTACGTACGTACTTGTTAGGTAGGTTTGATTCTTCTTGTAGTTGCATGCTTTCAGATAAGTTGAGACAGAATTAGTGCTACGCCGAAGAAGGAATTGAGTAGAGTGAATAATGAAATGGGAAGTTCATATTACAGACACGATCAATTAAGGAGTTGGGGTATAACCATTCTGACTTTGTTGACGATCATTTGCTTTTTGCTGGTGGCCGAGCACAATTCCTTCTGGGATCGATTAATTGTGATATATAGAGCCACCGGTAGCAAATATGCAGCCTTTTCGTTCTTGCAGGCTCCGGTTCAGTACATCTATCAATAGTTGCCTCGTGACACCACCAGTACTACTAGTGATTAGTTAGAGCTTTAGAGGGCTAGATGGACTTATTGCAAAGTGATACAAGTGCTGGCCTGGCCATGGCCGTTCTTAAAGTTGGCAAAAGCAAAAAGATAGGGTTAGGAGAGTCCAACCTTTCTCAAAAGAAAGCTTTCATCTTTATACTAGTGCCTTCCTAGGCATATGGGTAGGCTGTATCTTTGTCCATCCAGACATAAACCCACCACTTGAGTGAAGTTTTTCATGATTCCATGCACATTTTCTCCTCCAATATATGCTCCCGATCGACTTTGTTCTTATATGTATGTGCGTGCGTGTGTCTAGCTGGATCAGATGTCTTTCATCTGCAAATTAAACAAGCAACTAACCGGCCCCTCAAAAAGCCCTAAGTAATCTCACTTTCAGCTCCTAGTCATATATATAGATAGACCTTTGCATCTGGCCTCGATCCCTCCTTGTTTCAGAAACACACTTGCATGCTTACATTGTACCTAGGAGTATAATGAAAAGAACAAATAAATAAATAAATTGTTTCTTTTAAAAATCTCCATTTATGTGCTAGCTATCTGCACAAACAATTTGAGGAAAGGACGTTGCAACGTGGAGAATCAGGCTGTGTGTGTGTGTGTGACATGAACGCTCTAGCTAGCACAGTGAACTGTGGTGCTTTAAACTATGTGCATTAGTACTGTAGAACAGATTGCTTTGAGTTTGCAAGCGAAAGTTTTTTTTTACCCTCTAGCGTAATTGTTTTGCAAATCTGGCCTCGGTGCGGCTTTTTTTTTCTTTTAAAAAATGATCTGCTCCTCAATCATGAGAAACGCGATAGGTGACACGTCTCATCTGCCATACCCGAGTACCTTGCCAGGTGGCTAGGCTTGTGGCAGTAGGTGGGCCACCGTAGCAGGAGGAGCTGTCGAGCCAGAGCATAGCGGCAATTGCTTGGGCTTGGGGTGCTCGGCAGCTTGCTGTCGTGGCGTGCCGTGATGCACTATCTGTCTGTTGTAGAGGTCGGCCGGTCTCCCGCAAGTTCAGAACCCTGTTGCGGTATACAAACACAACGGGAGATATGTGTCACCTGTTGGATCTTCTTTGGTCGATTAGGGACTATTTTTGCAATTGTATACGTAAGGAGGTTAGAATTGCAAAATGTGCCTACTAAGGCAAAGGCTTGTTGAGTTTGGGTGACCGGCCCTACCGCAAATTCAACTTTCATGGACAAAAATAATTGCGCACCAATCTAACTAGTCCATAGTACTCCCTCCCTCCCCTCTCTCTCCGATATCAAAATCTAATACTATAAGCAATTTTAGCTTTGTGCTTTAATGGTTTCACTTTTAAGTTTCTCGAATTAGTATAACGACTTATATTTAGAGAAATTTTTTTTGATAAAACGACGTGTAGAGAAGAAGTAGTGTATAAATTTGTTTTTGGATATTGAGGAAAAGGACGTGCCATCTTTAATCTGTGATCTGCCCAGCACGCATGTCGGTCTCGTCGTGTACGTTGCCTGCCTGCCACCACCATTATAGGAGTACTATATTATAGTATTAATTGTCGCACGCACCAACAATCAGATGGCGTGTACGTAACTGAGCAGTGATCATCATTAATTGTTGCGACTAATCTTTCTTGGCACTGGCAAATGGCAATAATAATAATCAAGAAACGTTGGGATTAATACCAAAATTGTGTTGTGATTGCTACTAATGGTAGGTGACTCACCTCGGGTGCGGCGGTCTCGTCCTCTGCACGGCCATCAACCACTGCCTCTCCGACGGCATCGGCACCGCGCAGTTCCTCCACGCCTGGGCGCGCGCCGCCAGGTCCGACGCCGCCGCCGACCCCGTCGTCCACGACCGCCGCGCCCTGCGCCCGCGCTGCCCCCCTCGCGTCGCCTTCACGCACCCGGAGTATAACGCCGCCAGCGGTAACAACAATGATCTCCTGGCCCAGCTGCTCGGGCAGCCGCTGGCGCCGGTGTCTCTTACCTTCACGGCGGCGCACGTGCTCCACCTCAAGAAGCAGTGCGCGCCGTCGCTCAAGTGCACCTCCTTCGAGGCGCTGGCGGCGCACGTGTGGCGCGCCTGGATCCGCTGCTTCGACCCGTCGGCCGCCCTCCGCGTGAAGCTCCTCTTCTCCGTGAACGTCCGGCGGCGCGTGAAGCCGGAACTTCCCAGGGGCTACTACGGCAACGGATTCGTGCTCGGGTGCGCGGAGTCGACGGCGGGGCAGCTGGTGTCGTCGGGCGCGCGGCACGGGGTGAGACTGGTGCAGGAGGCCAAGGAGTGCATCGACGACGACTACGTCCGCTCCATGGTAGACCTCCTCGAGGAGCGGCGGGCCGCCAAGCCGGACCTGTCGGCGAGTCTGGTGATCTCGGCGTGGACGCGGCTGGGGCTGGAGGACATGGACTTCGGGGCAGGGAGGCCGGCGCACATGGGCCCGCTCACCAGCGAGATATACTGCGTGTTCGTCCCCGTGGTCGGCGACCCCAACGGCATCACCGTACTCGTCTCCGTCCCGCAGGCCGCCGCCGAGAGGTTCGAGCACTATTGCTGCTGCCACCTCAACCCCAAGGGAGTGGACGCCGCCATGGACAGCTAGCATGGAGGACGACACGACAGGAAGCAGCAGCAGGGATCGGAGATAGTTGGACGCACGGGCACGGACGTGACATCGATCGTATCCTAGGCCGGCCTATCTTAATTAATTCTTGCCTACGCCTTAATGTTTCTTTTCCCTCCTCTGCACGTATTATTACCACATGCAAGAGATGATCACTTGTGTTTGAATTAGCATGAGAATTAAGAACGTAATTCTCATGTTTTCTAATTAAGATGTACTAATCAATCCATCCATCCATCCATCAGACAGATCTACTGCCCATCAGGCCACTCCCCACGTACGCTACCTCGAGCTATCTTCCATCTTTGTAGGAAAGGTCGGCGACGAGACGACGAACCTAGCTTGGTGTTTACTATTTCTCTTCTCGTACGCTTGCAAGGAAATCCTCGATCGGCGGTCAATGCGTCTGACTGGGTGGGTACTGGTAGTGCCGCAAATTTACTACTCCTATCTGACAAGCAATTGCCCGGACCTGGAGTAGTGCTACTGCTAGCTTGCTAAACAATAGCCCACGTCTCGTCGGCATAGTCGAAGCGCGCGCGAGCGCGGATGCCCATGCCTACCAGCTTGAAAGCCTTAATTTGTGCGTGTTTCAAAAGAACACCTACTAGGCTACAACTACGTACTGTGATTCAGTCTTCTCCTCCATGGAAGCTAGCTGAAAGTACTAGTTAGCAATCACAGAGCTCATCTTGTCCCTCTAAAATATGATTAAGTTTGCCAAAAGGGTGGTCGATATGAGTGGAAACCCTTCACTAGCACTGCTAACTAGTAGTACGTGCTCAACAGAATGTACGAGCAGTAATTAGAGAACTAATATCACAATCTAGAGCCAATGTTTACAGGAAATAAAATTGGAACAGGTTCACAACCAGCCGGTGGCCGAGCCGAACTTCTAGGGAGCTTCTTCACAGATACAAGAGGAGGTATTATCCTAGCACGCTCCTCAAATCACTTTGGGTTGTTTGACTTTAAAAGGGAACGAACACCCTTTCTACGACAATTCGCATGAGAAATGATGGAAGCCAATGGTCATGCACGGCCGTGTACGGACCGCAGCGAGACAGTCACCAGCTTCGTTTTTTGCAGGAAATAGCCAACCTTAAGGCGGCAGATAAAAACAACACGAATCTAAATAGAAGGCTCATGGCATGGGAGCTTTCTCCAAAGTGACAGACGATGCTCATCTCAAGGAGCTAAGGTTATATGGCACGAGATTTACCTGGGGTAATGACAGGGAGAGCTCAACTCTAACGAGGATTGATCGTATGTTCGCTTCAAATGCATGGGACCTTCTCTTCCCAGCTTGTCATCTCCAGGCCATTTCCTCCCTTGTATCAGATCATTGTCCTCTGCTGTTGCTAGGACATATCACACTGAAGAAATTCCGCAGCTTTAGTTCGAGAACTTCTGGACCAAATTGCCCACTTTTTTGAAGTTGTGCAGCAGGCTTGGGACAAATCGACGTATACGTGGGATGCCTTGTTCACGCTTCATATCAAGCAATCAAGAACGGCCAAGGTGCTTAGATCATGGAGTCGTCAGATGGTGGGAGGCCTCACATTGCAATTCTCCTTGGTGGCCGAGATTATTTTTCCAGCTTGACAGGGCAAAGGAAAGGAGACAACTCTCACAATCAGAGAGGGGCTTTCGGGCAAAGCTCCGATATAGTGTAAGCCCCCCATTTTTGATAATGAATACAAAAAATGGATACCATTTGCATACAATACTAGTTTCATGATCAGTAGCTAGTACGCACAAATACAAATTGATACTACAGCTATACACAAATTTTATTACACAGCGGAAGTAAGGTTACATAATATTTTTACAATACCAAAAAGTAAACACAGCAGTAAAGACAATTTCTTATAGTATGCCTTTTTAAACCCATTGTTCCACAGGCAACTGACAAGGGAAATCCTTAGAAAAATTCATCGTTAAATTCCCCGTATCCTGCATCAACGTATGAGTCGTCGGGGTAATCTGAATCTTCACCTAAAAACATCAACATAGGCAAGTTGAGTACTTACGTACTCGCAAGACTTTTACAAATCCTACAATACATGCAGGCTATTCCAATGGAAAGGCTATTGTGGTTAATTTGCATGAAGCCAATTTGAAATGTAAATACAGAATAATAGATTGCAATAAAATTTGCTTAAAAGCGGATTAGTTAAAATGATAGTAAGTAAGTGCGAGTAAATAAAAATTCGAATCCGGGTAAAATGACCATAACAAAACCAGTTCTACTGACACACAGTAGAATTCACCGACACACGGTAGAAACCGCATTTTATGAAAAATAAAAAATACTGCTAACTATGTGATGACTTTACTAAGTGTCCATTACAGCAGACGCGACTAATCGATTAGTTTTACACTCTACAGATGTATACAGTTTTCCTCACAAGACATGACTGACTCTTTGAGCAATCGACATTTGCACACTGCCTTTGGTGTGCCGCAGAGAGTCATGTTATAACTGTTATATTATTTAATCCTGACTTTGCACTAGCACGGTGACGATAAACCCATTCTGTGGCGTAAGAACTCAGAGCATAGAAATGATGGAACTACCCACAGTATGACGTACACCGTTATATTGGTAGACGTTTATTCCATGATCACCTCAGTGTGGATGTCCCGTCGAGCAATTAATTAAGAAACAGCTCGTACTACTCCGGTCTTCCAAGTGCAAAGCCAGTTTTAAACAACTTAATAAGTTAGAGCTGTCTCATACCAGCACTTGTGGTTGTATGATAATTCTTGACTTGAAAACAACCCATAGTTCGGTCCTTAACTCGACACGGACAATAATCTCCACCCTACACTACGTGCAAAGACATGCACTCCCGGCTATTGCCAATAATTGCTCGCATCTAAACCAATGTTTTATTTTTATTTTTCCAACCAAAATACCAACCATAAAAATGGTCATACCCATTTAAATGTCATAACCAACATTTTTAATCATGTCACAGTTTTATATTGTTTTAAGCATGGTTAAGCATAACACTAAGTGTAAGTGACCCATATTGACATCAAATAATGTCTATGTCGTTCTAGGGTTTTCAAGATTCACAAATCCATACTTATCAAGGAAGTTCTATAAAACTACAGGTACAACTACCAGTTTTCATAATATAGCAGACTTTAATAAAAATAAAGAATGCAGTAAAACATTTAATGAAACATTTATAAAGCTGGGATCAATATGATCAAAGGGAATGCTTGCCTTGTTGATTCTCCTCGACGTCGAATTCCTGATCGTCGATTAAACCGGATTCGTTGGGTTCTACACGTCGTATGGCAACACATAACAAATAACAAATTTCAATAGGGCCAAAAAGAAATCAGATGGAAATATTCAAATAAAATAACTTCACAATTCAGAAGTGATTGCAAGCATTATTTGTTTTGATTTGCAATTTAAAGATTTAATCTATTTGAATCATTATTGCATTATTTTACCACATATTTACAATTTAAAATTTTTCTTATATCAAACCCTAAGTATTTTTGCATATTCTAGTTCCTGAAGTTACAAGGAATCTAACAAAATTTATTTTACTAAATTTGGTGGTCATTTGCAAAAATTTCATGTATGACATATTTCTAACTCTTACTTTGAATTTAAATTAAAAATTCAAATAAAATTCAGTTCTGAAATATTTTTACATATCCTGAATCTACATGATTTTAGATGAATTTTTAAATTTAGTTCATCAAATTTGGACAGATAATTCAAAAGATATTCAAGTTTGAATATTCTAGGTTTTTGAAAAATACAGAAAATTAGAAAATATGCCGAAAATGGAAAGTACGCTTTCACTGGGAAAGTGCGCTTTCCCTTTTCGGGCGATATCACGCCGAGGCGCTGACAATCGGGGTCCACACGGCAGTGGTGGCTGCTGAGCCACGCGTGTGCGATCGACGGCGCGGGTCCGCACGGCAGTGACACACGAGGCGGGAGTGACTGACCAATTGGGCCCGCATGTCGATGACGCGAAGACGACGCTGACGACGATCGCGGTGACGGCCCGGTCCACGCGGCAATGACTTCGCTCAACAAGCGGCGGCGGCTTCGGGCCCGCTTGGCGGTGACCCAGAGCAGGGCGCGGCAAGGCGGATCTCGCCGGCAGCGAACTAGAACCGCGGCGGCAGAATCGGTTCCACCACGAGCACTGGTCGACCCTGGCGCGCACGTGGGCAGTGGCGCGGTGGTCGAAGATGGTCGGGAAGGGTGGTTCCACCAGCGAGGGGCGGCGATGGCCACGGCCGTCCGGCGAAACTGCGAAATTAGGCTTTCCCGAGCTTGAAGATCACCACTACGAGCATGAGTGAGCCTCAAGGATCGTGATTTCGGGTTTGGATTGAAGAATGGGTAACGGAGGGAGGTTCTCACCGTGCGCAGGCGGCGGCGGAATGAAAAACACGGCGTAAGAGCTCGTCGGGGAAGAAGAGCTTGAATTGGCGGCGGGGAAAGGTTCCTGGTGAGGTGAGGAGGCTCCGGGTTGGATGATTCGGGGCGAAACTAATTATGGCGGCGAATTGCTCGATTTTTCCTCTTCACGGGTTCTTGCCGGAGTTGGGGAAGAATTAGGGTGCAGGGGCTGCTTCGGGGCAGAGGGTGACGGTTTTCGTGACCTGAGCGACGGAGCGGGGTTTATATAGGGCTTGGAGGCGGTTTGGGCGCAGAGGCGACAAGAATCAAAGGCGGCAAATCGGCTGTCTCCGCGCGAGGGCGAGCTGGCGCGGGGGAACAGCGAGAGGGGGAGAAGAACGGGGAAGAGAGGCTGACACACGGGGGCCAAGTGGCAACGAGGTCGACTGAGCTTGACTGACTGACAACTGTGGCCCACTTGTCAGCGAAAGAAATCAGGGAACTCGGCCGAAGGCTCGGGACAGAACGGGAGGAAACGGAGAATTCCGCGGTCAAACCGACTTGAAATTTTCTAAAATTTTTACCATAGGTCGGCAAGGTAATTACCAGCTTCGAATAAAATGTTTACTATTTTACGGTATGAATAGAATTTAAATAATTCTAACAATGCAACTGTTGCTTTTCTACCAACTCTGTTTTTCATTTAATTTATGATTAAAATTAATTTAATATTTTATAAAAAATTTTATGAGAGTCTGAAATGGTATTATATACCTTCTGTAAAATTTGAATATTTTATTTATTAATATTTAATCTTTAATAATTCTGACATTACTATTTTCCAATTTATTTCTTAACTATTTTTGAATTTTTAAAATTATTAAATGAATTATTAAATTTTTTATATTTTTACAGGAGATTTGCACTGTGCTGAAGTCGGCAGAGTAAAATTCTTGGTCCAGGAGAACTTCCTGAGAATTCTACATAATTCTTTTACCATTTACCCTGACTTTCTTTTCACATGATTTGCTTTGATTAAATATTATTTTAATTAATCCAGCTATTACACCGACTTAATCTGGCTGTGGAGAGCCCTTATATTTTTGGTATGACTTTGGTAAATTTTTGTTGACTTGGCATTTTTACTTTTTACTTTTACCATTTTACTATATCCTTTAATTCACTTTTTTGTATTAAGGAAAAGCCAAAATAATATCCAATAAATCCAGAAATTTCAGAAATTTCAGAAATAATACACAAAAGACTTTTTAATTTACTTTAATTTATTTTATAATTTTTAGGCTGTTACATATAGGCTCCTAGGCGTCGCCGCCATCCAAAGGGCTCGCCTGCAGCAGCGCTCAAGATGGACGTTCATTAAAGAAGGAGATGCTAACACCAAGTTCTTTCACATCAAAGTCAATGCGCGCATGCGGAAAAATCATTTGCACTGCATCTCAACTGACAGGGGGATTATCCACTCAGAGCCCGACAAGCATGACGAGCTATCCAATTACTTCCGTCAGCTGCTGGGTGCAAAAAATCAGAGGACACATTCCTTCAATTAGGACATGTTAGGCATCCCTCGCCATGATTTGGCCAAGTTGGAAGAACCTTTCCTTATCAACAAGATCAAGCAGGCGGTGTTCGCCACATCGCCTGAGAAAGCGCCGGGTCCAGATGGATTTACAGGCCTCTTCTATAGGGTTTGTTATGATATCGTCAAGGATGACCTGAAGGAGGCCTTAGATCAATTGTTCAATCTCAATGGCTGGCATCTCCGTCTCCTCAATTCGGCCAATATTGTCTTGTTGCCAAAGAAGTAGGATGCTAACAGGATTGCAGATTTCAGGTCGATCAGCCTGATTCACAGCGTAGGCAAGATCTTCTCCAAGATTCTTGCAACCAGGCTAGCACCATTCCTTCAACATTTAGTACCATCCAACCAATGCGCCTTCATCAAGAAAAGATGTTTACATGATAATTTCATCTACGTTAAAAACTTGGTCAACGACCTTCATAGGAAAAGAATTCCAACGCTCTTCATCAAATTAGACATAGCTATGGCTTTTGACTCCGTTAGTTGGGAATTCCTCCTAGAACTCCTTAACTAGCTTAGTTTTGGGCCGCGTTGGAGAGAGTGGATTTCCATCATTTTGGCATTAACCTCCTCTCGAGTGCTGCTCAACGGCATTCCATGTCGGGCGATTCAGCACAAAAGAGGCTTGCGTCAAGGGGATCCTCTCTCTCCCATGCTCTTCATCTTGGCTATGAACCCCCTACAGAGGCTAATCTCCAAGGCGATGGATGAAGGCCATATTATGCAGATTCTTACCAAGTGGACCACGATGCGCATATCCTTCTATGCTGATGACGTTGCCATCTTTGCAAATCCTGACAGAGGCGAGTTGAGAATTATACAGACCTACTCATTGTTTTTGGTGGAGCCACAGGCATGCAGACAAACTTGCAAAAGAGCGAGGTATTTCCAATTAGATGCGAGGCCATCGACATGGCGTCTCTACTACAAGAATTTCCAGCTCATTTCAGTTCCTTCCCATGCAGGTACTTAGGTTTACCATTGCGACCTACATATTGGAAACATTTGGATACGCAACTTCTAATTGATAAATCTCGCATTGGCTTGGCGGGATGGAAAGGAAAGATGCTCTCAAGGGCCACGAGATTAATTTTAACAAATTTGGTCTTCACATCTCTCACAGTTTACCATTTAACTGTGTACCTATTGGGCAGGTGGATAACAAAAAGGATGGATAAGTTGCGCATAAATTTTATTTGGAGAGGTGAACATGATTCAATGGGGGACACTGTCTAGTTAATTGGAAGAAAGTATGTAGGCCGAAGGATCTTGGAGGCCTCGGGGTAAAGGACTTGATACATTCGGCCGGGCACTTCGTGTTCCTTGGCTATGGTTCGTCTAGAAAGACCATAGCAAACCTTGGGTAAGAATGCAATCACCACCTTAGTACTAGGAAATGGAGAAACATCGAAGTTCTGGGAATCCAACTGGCTTCGGGGTGTCTCTCCGCGCGAGCTAGCACCCTCCTGCTTCCATCTTTCCCGCAACAAAGGTGGTTCGGTCAATGAGGAGCTCACTGATAGGAGGTGGCTCCGTTCGCTACATAGAGTTACAATCACAGCGCAGTTAGATGACTTTGTTCGCTTGTGGAATGCGATTCAACAGGTGCAGCTACATGATGATGTACATGACGATGTCATTTGGAAATGGACGTCAAGTGGCACATACTCAGCAAAAATGTCGTACATGATCCAATTCATAGGTTCAATCCCAAACCATAATTACAGCATGATCTTGAAGGCAAGTTCTTTGGTTGGCTCTTTGCCCAAGAAAGGATCCTTACAGCCAACAAGCTAGCAGCTATGGGGTGGCCACATAGCGCAACCTGTGTTTTATGTGGATCCAACATGAAAACGGCGTGAGACCTCATTCTGTTATGCCCTTTTGCGAGTTAGTTATGGACGAATGTCTTCCGACATATGGCGGTAATCTACATGCCTCCGGACTCTACCTCTGTACAGCTAGGTGCCACCGTTTGGTGGAGCAAGATCCGCTCCTTTGTGGCGAAGGACCGCATGAAGGAGGTAGACGACATCGTCATGTTCATCATGTGGAACATATAGAAAGAACGAAATAGCAGGATCTTCACGGACACGTATCGTACGGTCCAGTTGGTTGCCAATACCATCATTCAAGACGTGCAGAATCGGAAACGTGCTTTCGCGATTTCATGATTCTCCACGTGTTGCGACGCTTCTGAGGCTAGGGATCTAAGCTGTTCTATTCCTATGTTCAGTTGTGCCTAGTTGTTTCAATCCTCTAATTCTACCATCTCTAATTGTAAAACATTATTTGTAACTTTATTTTTTACTTCTATCCTTAATGTATTGGCAGAGCTCCTGACCCTATTTTAAAAAAAAGACCTAGCTTATTTGATCCGAGTGACATAAACAGCTACTAAAAACATACATAAATTTCTGACTTCAGGCCATATTAAACAAAACTAGCCAGGGTTACGAGCTACGTTGCGTCATGTGAAATTTCGGTGCGTGACGATGCAACTGCAAAATTTGGGAAATTCGGTCGTATTTTCGGTTTTCGTGTTTTTTAAATGTATCATTAGGACCCATCGGCGAATCTGTGGACTGTTATAAATCTTCGGCGAATAAGTGTTTTTTGGAAAAAACCGCGGCTTCTTTGTTTTTTTACATAATTTCTGTTTTCGTGTTTGTTTTTTTTAAAAATGGTCGCTAGGACCCGTCGGCGAATCTATGGGCTGCTATAAACCTTCGATGAATCTGCGTTTCTTTTGTCGAGACATATTTTTGTTTTTGAATCCGCTTCTCTAAAAACCGCAAAGAGGAGCCGAACGTAAACCGCAGAGGGACTTAAATGTAATTTTATTTTTTTCGGGATCCGTTCTGCTAAAAACCATCGGGAGGACCTAAATGTAAACCGTAGAGGGGCTCAGACGTAATTTCGGTTTTTCTAGGTCTTTTTTGCTAAAAACCGACCAGAGGACCTAAACGTGATTTCACATTTTCCGGAGGACCTTTTCGCGAATACGCTGACAAGGCGTGGCTCTGGGCACGGCCATCCTCTCCACTATAATAAGAAGTATATACATATACATACATTACACATGCATAGTAGCTTGGTGCGGACTGCAGACCAATCATCAATTTAATCCTTCATTTGCTTCAGAACAAATGCATTATTCTTTACGGGGACCATGTAAATAGTAGCATTTCCATAGTCCGTTAATTATGTTCTCATTTCTCAATATTTTTAATTGGTTAATTTTAAACCTATCTAGTAAAGTGGAAGCGTACGTTGCGGAGTATATATCCCTTAAGTTTCTGAAACAAATTAATCAAAGGTGGAAGCAACTTTGCAAATGATAAGATTGAAAAAGCGACAGCCATGCTAGCTGGTACTTAATGAGTTATACCAAGATAGTAGTACCAATTCTATTGCTTAATTGCTGATTGATCTTTGCATCATTTGCTTTGCATTATTCCACCGACAACATTTCGGCCGGTGATCGAGGCGAGCGGACAAATGGAGGCAAGTCAAAGCGAGCCGTTCGTTGCTGCTAGTCCATCCAAGGAAATGGAGATGGATCATATAAATTGTACCATCCATCGAATCTGCCCGGTCCTATAGATCCCAAGCTAGGTACGTACTTGCAGAGTTGCAGTGAGCTTGGTATATATATATATATATATATATATAGATCGCGAGGCCCGGGAGAAGAGGATTAGGAGTATCTTTTCTGTGCTGACTGCTTTGTCGAGCTCAGTATAATTAAGAGGTCAAAGCTGGGAGGGACTAAAAATTATAAGCTGCTTTTGCAGCAGATCCGTCAATCAAAATCTGCTCCTGGCTAGCTCCAGCCTTTTCTTTTCGTTCCAGCTACAGCTAGCTTGCTGCTCGATCGCTCACATGTCCTCTGTCAGTTAAATTAATCTGTCCAAACAACAGGAGTAGTGCATACAGTAGGAAGGAGGCCGATTAATGCTTCTCGGAAGCATGGTGACTTTCCGATCAAAATGGAACCGAATTCCAAAATGACTTTCAGTAGTAGCTTTTAGCAAAGTCTGCTGTCTTGCAAATCTGACTGAAGCTTCCAGCACTAACTAACACTAGCTGGGTCTAAAAGGGGGCCGGCGATCGAAAGCGCGTTTTGAAAAGATTGCGATCGAGTGGTTGTCGTCAAAAATATTCGCAAGTCTCTGTCCTCCACGCTATGCTATTGTTGAGATCGATCAGGATGAACAAAGCTCGCCCTTCACGACTAGTCTGGCAGCTCTCTGCTACTACGTACTGCATGTCCCAGCTGCTGCAGCTGAGGAGCTAATTAAACTTTGGAACAGAACAATTAACGTATGTTTTGCTGCAGGTTTGCATGCATTCCTGCCTTCCTGGTCCCTGCGGAATGCTGATGGTTATTATGAAGCCGACAAATTAGCCAGCAATCGAGAATCTTTTTGCCATGCTCTGCTTTCCCATCCAAAGGCACATGACATGAAGAATGTCACCTTCATGCTGCACCCTGTCTGTATCAGAGGCAATAAATAAGATAGGACGGCCTAGAGGAGATCGAGGAGAGGGTCTTACTGTTGCCAGTCCATCAGCAGCTAGTGACTTGTCGATCAGCAATTAACTAATTCATCATGGACACTGCATCATATGCATGGATTCAATTGACGGTTCTCGATCATCAAACACTGACTGACTGAGGCCTGAGCCTGAGCCTGAGCCAGAGCCTGATGAAAAGAATAGATCGACTTTGGCTGTATCTTGCATGCATATATGCCGATTTGGACCTTGGAGAATCGTAAGAGCCCCAAATCTAAATGGGTCCCACCCTAGTGATCACAACACTAGATGCACATTTATGCATATTAATCTAATCTCCTCTACCGATCACTCTGGTGATCCATTCATAGCCCACCAAGGAGCAACAACATCGATCGATCTCACTTGTAACGAAATTAAAGAAACTGCTCTAGGGCTAGCCGCTCTGGAATGCATGAATTTAATAGGAAATAGCTCAATTTCAGTGCATAAATTTCATAGGAATTTCAAGTTCAATTCCTACAAGATTCGGAAGGGGGGAATCCCGCATTCCAAACGGGTACTTAATTAATTCGAAGGAAATTTCGCCGGCCGATACATATTATGTGTATGTTGTCATAGTTTTGTGTTAACCATGCAAGCATGGTTTGCAAATCAAGTAGTCGCTAGCTACAGGATCATATTGTGGAAGTAGAACAATGCATGTCCGGCCCATGAGTTGGGCTCAAATTGGGCTAGGTTAGGTGTGCTCCCAACCCAAGTCACTACCCAACTCGATCGTGTAATGTATACGCACCACTCTTCTTCTTCTTCTATACACACCACGTCTTCTTCTTCTTCTTATTATTATTATTACCGAGGAGGAGTCAACTTGAGCCAGAAACAAAAGGCGGCATTGACATTTAGCGAGCTATTTATAGACGAAAAGGGATAAATACATGACGTGCGAACAATAATAGTAAGTACCACGTAAGTTGGAATAATTAATAATAAGATGATGTAGCATTGTCGCTGTGACTTGCAAGCTAGGATCGATCGATCTTGCATCTGTGTTACTGCTGCATGTACATGTTAGTATGCACTTCCATTCCAAGAGGTGATTGTGTACGTACGTACTCCATCTATTGATTTCGACACCTTTTCCGGTTATACCGGCCAGCATCGACGCAATATATATCCATCAAATGCGAGGACTAGCTAGTACGTACGAACGTACGCAGCAGTGCCATTAATTATTTTCCATCAATCAATTTCCTATCGTGTGTGTATATATATATATATATACACACACGGTGGCGCTATTCTACTCCCGAGCGTAGAATAGCTATTCTGCGCTCTGACCGGAGAAGTAAATTCCACACGCTGGCTAAAGCGTAGTGAGTTAATGCATTGCAAATAACACTAGTAAATCTAGCATACTAGTAAATCATGAAATATTTTACTACAGAACAACTGATGAATTTACTGTCGAAGCGTATGCAAAGCACACCTGAATCTAATTCGGTGGTAAATCACAAATACATTTTACTATGTAACAACAGATTGAATTACTACCGAAACATTTACTAGTTCATGCGTTGGTTAACCCAGCTAGTTAATGCGTATTGTAGTTTGTACATGAATATGTCTCTATTTTGTTTTTTTCATATCTTTCAGTTGATATTGATTTTGGTTTTAAAATTTTACAGTGTTCTATAATCTCTCCTCCCTTATCTATAGTAATTTTTTGAGAATTTTTAAAAACGTGTACTTATGGTTTTCATGAATAATAATAAAGTTCTGTTTGCTACATCTACAGTAAAATATTTGAAAATTTCTCAAAAAATTACCACACGTAGGGCAGTTCAGCTTCTACAATCCTGAAAAATTTGAAAACCAAACTCAATAGGATTTGAGAGATATGAAAATAACAAAGTGACAAATAGCAGCGTATACTATCTTTTACTATAAAAAAAATAACACTTTACTGTGAAAAATCCTCAAAAATTTACCACACGTAGGGGAGGTAATATTCTACAACCCTAGAAAATTTCAAAACCAAACTCAATGGGGTTTGAGAGATATAAAAATAAAAAAATACCGAACAACAACATATACTACATTTTACTATCAAAAAAGCTGTATTTCACTGCCTCCTACTTAATTTGTTATAACATACTGTACACAGCAGCCAAATGGTATAAAGTCTATGAAAATCATATGTATAAGCTTTCAAAAAATAACAAAATACCAAACAGAAGCACATACTACATTTTACTATCAAGAAATAAATGAGATTTGAGATATATGAGATTTGAGATATATGAAAATAAATGAGATTTGAGATATATGAAAATAAATCTCATTTATAAAATAAATGAGATTTGAGATATATGAAAATAACAAAATACCAAACAGAAGCACATACTACATTTTACTATCAAGAAATCTGCATTTTACTGCCTTCTACTCAATCTGTTACTACATGCTGTACACAACAGCCAAATGGTATAAAGTCTATGAAAATCGTATTTATAAGTTTAAAAAATTACCATACGTAGGATACGTGAGCTTCTACAACCCTACAAAATTTGAAGACCAAACTCATTCTCATTTAAAAGATATGAAATTGACAAAGCACTAGACAGTGAAAAATCACTTGTCAACCGAATTTGTCTTTTTCATATCTTTCAGTTAGTATTGATTTTTATTTTAAAAATTTTCAAGGTTGTATAATCTCACCTACCATATCTATAGTAATTTTTTTAGAATTTTTGAAAATGTGTACTGTTGGTTTTCATAAATAAATATTTAGTTCTGTTTGTCGAGCCCATAATAAAATATTTAGAAAATTCTCAAAAAATTACCACACGTAGAAGAGTTGAGCTTCTACAATCTTACAAAATTTGAAGACAAAACGCAGTAGTATTTGAGAGATATGAAAATAACAAAGTGTCAAACAGCAGTGTATACTATCTTTTACTATCAAAAAAATAACACTTTACTTTGAAAAATTCTCAAACAATTACCACACATAGGGGAGGTAATATTCTACAACCCTGGAAAATTTCAAAACCAAACTCAATAGGATTTGAGAGATATGAAAATAACAAAATACCGAACAGAAACATATACTACATTTTACTATCAAGAAAGCTGCATTTTACTGTCTCCTACTCAATCTGTTACTACATGCTGTACACAGCAGCCAAAAGGTATAAAGTTTATGAAAAACATATGTATAAATTTTCAAAAAATCTCAAACAAATTACCAAACGTAGGATATGTGAGCTTCTACAACTCTACAAAATTTGAAGACCAAACTCAATCGCATTTAAAAGATATGAAATTGACAAAGCACTAAACAGTGAAAAATCACTAGTCAACCGAATTTGTCTTTTTCATATCTTTCAGCTGGTATTGATTTTTATTTTTAAATTTTTTAGGGTTGTATAATCTCACCTACCATATCTATAGTAATTCTTTTAGAATTTTTGAAAATGTGTACCGTTGGTTTTCATAAATAAATATTTAATTCTGTTTGTCGGACCCGCAATAGAGCTTCTACAGTCCTGCAAAATTTGAAGACCAAATTCAGTAGGATTTAAGAGATATGAAAATAACAAAGTGCCAAACAACAGCGTATACTAACTTTTACTATAAAAAAATAACACTTTACTGTGAAAAATTCTCAAAAAATTATCACACGTAGGGGAGGTAATATTCTACAACCCTGTAAAATTTCAAAACCAAACTCAATTGGATTTGAGAGATATGAAAATAACAAAGTACCAAACAACATCATATACTACCTTTTACTGTTAAGAAAGCTGCATTTTACTGCCTCTTACTTAATCTGTTACTACATGTTGTACACAGCAGCTATATGGTATAAAATCTACGAAAATCATATGTATAAGTTTTGAAAAATTCTAAAAAGAATACCAAACGTAGGGGAGGTGAGATTCTACAATCGTGTAAAATTTGAAATCAAAATTCAATCTCATTTGAAAGTTATGGCTAAATAAAAAAAAGGAAAGATTCATGTACAAACTAGAAGTAGCATTTATTAGTTATTTGCTGGTTGGTTGGCACGGACCGTTTTGTTGCACAGATTGGCTCGGTCGGACTGGATTAAATGGCTGGGGAGTAGAATAGTCTATTCTCCACGCAGCCAAAGAATAGCGCGCGTGTGTATATATATATATATATATATATATATAAATGATTCCATACTTCTCGTGTACGTACTCCTACCTCCAATATACTGTTTAAATGATGTTGTTATACCTCTTTATCCTTTTGAGTATACTCTAATACTGATTATAAGATACTCCAAAATGAGTTCCACAAAAAATTTCATGAAAGTCCACCCTTTGTAGCATAATTTGTTTATATATTTCTTTTACATATGAAAAAGGGTATGTAGCAAAAAAAAAAAAGGATTCTGATGAATTTTTTTCAACCATATCGCGTTGGAGTATCTAATTAGAATTATTATTGGAGTATACCGAAAGTGATAAAGGAGTATAAAATATTCATTTAAGTGGTATATTAGAGGTGGGAGTATGTGCTCCCAGGAGTACGGAAAAAACTTGGGGCACTATGGTGCCTGGGCACCATGATTTCAAATGCTCGAATTCGAACCATATTCGAGTATATTTTACGAAAATTTCGGTTTTAGGGTATATACCCATTTATAACAATTCAAATGAAACACATAACTTTGAAAAAATATACTCGAATTCAAAGATTTTGAACAGCTTTGGATCACATGCTTTGTTGATTTATATATAAAAACAGCACATACCTACAACCAAACTATCATAAAAAAGAGAAACTCTAGTTTCAATTTCAGTTCAAACTTGTTTGAACTAATTAGTAAACTGGTTAAATTCAGCATCCTAAAAATTTCTAAAAAATTCACATGAAAATACATAGAGAAAATATCCTTTTTAGATCATGGTGCCCAAGCACTATGGTGTCCTAGGTAATTATAATATATATATAGTATAATTACCTAGGACACCATGGTGCCCAGGCAACATGATCTAAAAAGGATATTTTTTTCTATGTATTTTTATGCGATTTTTTTTTGAAATTTTTAGTATGTTGAGTTTAACCAGTTTACTAACTAGTTCAAATAAATTTGAACTGAAATTCAAACTATAGTTTCCCCTTTTGATGATAGTTTGGTTGTAGGTATGTGCTGATTTTATATATAAATCAGCAAAGCATGTGATCCAAACTTGTTCAAAATCTTTGAATCAGTATATTTTTTAAAGGTCTCGTTTCATTTGAATTTTATAGATGGGTATATACCCTAAAACTGAAATTTTGAAAATTATACTCGAATATGGCTTGAATTTGCATTTGAAATCATGGTGCCCAGCACCATGGTGCCTATTTCGACTTCATATATATATATATATATATATATACATATATACATACATATATATATATATACATATATACATATATACATATATATATATACATATATACATATATATATATATATATATATATATATATATATATATATATATATATATATATATATATACCTGGATCAGTACTCGATCGAAATAATTAGTCTTCAAAATTTAAAAAAATTACACGATGGAGTCGATACATACATGTGTACGTAAGTTAATTATACTGTAGGTTGTATATGTTCGGTCCCCTTTCCTTAAAAGAATGGTAACTAAATTAATTAAATAAGGGATTTTTTTTGCAAAAACACACATATGGGAGAGTTTGCTAAAAATCCATATGCATCTTAAAGCACCTATGGGAGATTTTTTTTAATTGTTAAAGCTCTTATACAACGCTTGCACTACTATAAAAAGACTCATATTAGACTTCTCATCACTTACGATTTTGAAAAACCGTCTGTAATGAGGTATCATTACAGACTGTTTTTGCAAAAAACAGTCTGTAATGAGTCTCGAGCACATCACAGACGGTTTTTGGCTAAAATCGTCTGTGATGAGCGGCACATCACAGACGGTTTTAGCCACAAACCGTCTGCGATGAGGGGGGCACAACACAGATGGTTTTTGGCTAAAACCATCTGTGATGAGGGGCACGTCACAGGACGGTTTTAGCCAAAAGCCGTCTGGAATGATTAGCATCACAGACGGTTCAATCTTAGAACCGTCTGGGATCTACCGGCTACAAAGGTCTCTACGTCTTCGTTCCACGCACAAGAGTCCCAACGCAAACACTAGCGTCCTTCGCCCGTGCCTCCGCATAAAAGTCGCCTCCTTGGCCTGCGCCTCTGCCTTCCTCGGGTCGCCTCGCCTATGCCTATGGCTCCGCCTCCCTTGAGCCACCTGCGCCTGCGCCTCCCTCGGGCCGCCTCCGCCTCCATCTGGTACGACTACAATCTTTTAACTATCGGTGCGGGGAGCGACGACTTGCGGGCCTCGCGCGTCGCCTCCTTCCTCTATGACGCACACGGCGTCGTCTCTGAGATGCCCTTCGCCACCGTCTCATCCGACGACCTCGGCGGCGTCGGCGGCACGTAAGCAAACTTCCCCCCTCTGCCCCCATATTTACTTTTCGTATGTCCAGTCGCAACTTTTGATCCGCGGGAATGTTTGTTCGGAATTTGGATTTCGTGTTTGTAGCCAACACTTAGCTAAATTTGGGCTATCCCAAGTCATGAAAAATTTGAACACTTTCTATTCGAGTCTACTTCTCACATATGTTGAAGTGTGTTGACTAAAACCCTTTTATTGTATTCTTTTCATTACATCTTAATTTACAGTGTTTTCATTACATTATACAACTTTAGACAGTATTTTGAATAATAAGGCATATTGCTCTATATTTTTATGTAATCTTTTTGTTTCAGAGGGCATGTCATCTAGTGTGAAAAGGGCATATCACAGACGGTTCTAGCCTAGAACCGTCTGTGATGATGGCTTATCACAGACTGTTCTAGCCTAGAACCGTATGTGATTAACCTACATCACAGACGGTTCTAGACTAGAATTGTCTGTGATGATGGCTTATCACAGACTGTTCTAGGCTATAACTGTCTGTGATGTTAATTTTCACTGACGGTTCAAAAATCGTCTGTGATGACCTATTGTTATCACTGACACTTCGGTACAAACGGTTCATAAAATCGTTTATGATGTGTTTTATGAATCGTCTGTGATAGACTTTTGTATAGTAGTGTTGCGTAGCAATACCAGTGCACCACTCTAGCGAACTATGAACAGGCCGGAATTGAAGACATGCATGCGATGCACGAGGCAATCGCAGGAGAATAAAAGCGCGGCGCAAGACGAGGAGAGTATATAAACGGATGATGAAGAAGGCGATTACCGATGTTATAGCTGACGGGAGGATCGATTCTCATGGCCTGTATGAACTCGGACGTAATTCCCTCAACGAGAGATCGATAGCCAAGTTAGCAGATATTGAGTTCTTGGAGCTTTAGCTGCTAAAATATAATGGCTCTTGGGAATGGGAAGGGGGAATTTGCAGCTTCATCTAACTTGTTGGTGGATTTTTGACATATTCCTTCACTTTTAGACAATATTTTTTTTTTGGAAAATCCCCTATGGGCCTGTCCCGTCTACGCACACCATACTCACACACCACACATACATGTACAAATCCTTTGCACACATTAAAGCAGTGATCGGAGGCTCCACGATTTCCGGAGCGCGGGAACGCGCTATAACACTTAACACGTATGTATATGCTTATCTGTTTTTAGTTATTCTGGTGAGACACGAAAAGTTCAATTGGTGGGCAGTCTGCGACTTCTATGCCAACCGGGGTAAGCTCCGCCCTCTTCCTGTTCTAATTGACTACTCGAATCGTCCGTGTAAATATATAATGATAATCCATCAATCAGTCACATACGAAAATCGATCGATCCCAAGTCTTCTTGGTGATATCATGAATTAACGCAGGGGCGGATCTACAGGGTATGCTGGGTAGGCCGCGGCATACCCTGTAGATTTGGTCTAATCCATACATGATTCTCTTCATAATCTGTCACAGTAACCTTGCAGGATTTATAACTTTGGATCCGTAGGTCCGATCGTGCTAATTCGTTTTTAGTTAGATGCGTATTGGAATCTAGTTTATTTTGTTCAAATTTCAGGTTAATCCAACGGTTGGATATCTGAGAATTCGTGATTTACCAAACACATCTACTCTGTTTTGTTGAATACGAAGCAAATATTTGAGTCTGAATTGGGGTGAAGTTTTTGTAGATCAAAAATTTGATTTTAGCTTCCGCGCAATCATTCACCCCCCTCTGATTGCTAGTTTAGTATATTTCGATTCTACACATATACTTTATTCGACTCCTACTATAGCACATAGTTATATATTTATTTATTGCTTATCTTAGTTAGTATTTTAACCACTCAATGGACGTATTTTATTTGCAAGGTTTTTAAATTATGAAGAGGAACGGAGACATTGCATCTCTTTTTCGGAAACATACAGCAAAGAAGGCTGCTGCTACTTCACCTCCTCTCTCGTCACAAACTGCAACATTGAGCGAGATATTTTCTTCAAAATGGAAGAAGATGATATAATCAAAAGTTTTATGGCCATTAGAAGGCGTATACCGAACAAAAAGAAGTAATATTATAGGTATATAAGCTTCTTTTAAATATATTATCTTGTTTTTAATTATTTTTCTACTTGTATACCGAATTGCTCAATAAATTTTAAATCGTTTACCGAATTATTTTTTAATCGGTATACCCTAGGTTTAAATCCTAGATTCGCCACTGAATTAACGCACATAGTACTAGTATACCCTACATGTATATATTCAATTCTTGTTGCTAATTACGTACATGTTTTTTTATTTTTTTTGTAGATCGCTTACTTACATGCATATTTGCATGTAACTAGAACGTCATGCATCGTAACGACATACATGTCGCACACAAGCGCAAATCCATGTCAAGAAAGAAGTAATTAAAGAGGAACAGACAA
Organism: Otatea glauca; assembly: GCA_036346275.1. Taxonomy (NCBI): domain Eukaryota; kingdom Viridiplantae; phylum Streptophyta; class Magnoliopsida; order Poales; family Poaceae; genus Otatea; species Otatea glauca. The sequence continues at coordinate 313,342 of CM070711.1, read as the reverse complement.
GCGCAAAAAAGTAAACCAAGAGTCATGTCCACGCGCTTTGTTTAGTCTTCAACTTCTTTCTTAAGATCGTTAATTGATCAGATTTCAGATAAATTAAACAAAATAATTTATTCCATGATATACATGCATGCCAAAGTACGTGTCAACCACATAACGAAAATACAGATACAAATTCATTCATCATTATATAATAACAGGCCATATTTTAATTAAACAAAATAATTAATTCACATCTCGGCTGAAAATAGCATGTTGTATACTGCTAGGTATTTTACAACACAAGGAATGAACAAATGCATGCACATGTAGCTAGCTAGGTGGAGTATAATGGTATATATGTACGGTGCATATACAGGTCGATCGAGTACACGCATACACGTACACACAAATCAAACTAGCTAGTTTTATGACCGAAATTAACACAAGCCAATCAAGCATTCAAGCCAAGCCATGCCTAATACTCTCTCTCTCTCGTCACACAATATGATGCTATATATATATATATGTATGCAAGTATATATCTTGATCAGTACTTCCACATGCCATCCATCGCTATATTCACCGACGAGATCTCGGCGGCAGCGTTGTTGTTCTGCTCGTTGCTCTGCCCGGTGTCCTGCGACACCATCGACGACGGCCCGCTCGCCGGCCCGGCCATGAAGCCGCCTGCTGCTCCCATCTGCTGGTAAAACATCGGCTGCGCCGCCGCCATCGGGTCCCCAAGGTACTGGCCGTTCATCTGGAGAGCTGCGTTGCCCACGCCAGCCAACGACGGGCCGGCCACAAGGTACGAAGAAGCAGGCGGCGCCACCGACGACGCGTACAAGGAGGAGGGGTCCATATGAGGAGGCGCTGTGCATGTGACGGAGTTGACGGGGAAGCCCTGCTGCTGATAATCTCCCATGGGCATGGGGATGCTCCTCTGATCAGTAATGCCGCCGCCCCCGGCGACCATGGCCATGTGGTACGGCGGCACCTTCTTGATCCCTGAGCTCTTGTGGAAGATCCTACAAACCACCCAATCGTCCTACGTATATATGTAGGTATGCAAATCATATATGCACATGATTCGCATATAACATAGATCGATCCACAAGTTAGTTACAAATAAATCACAAACTAACTAATAGCTAGACACAAATTAAATCAGCAAGGGATTAACTTTCCCTAATTAAGGTGCTAGCTTGGTTTTGACATGATGCATATATATATATATATTTATATTATGCAAGTAGTATATATGTATGTATACCTTGGAGGAATTAGATGTACTGATGGTAGCAGCAGCAGCAGTGGAGTCGGCGATAGGGTAGTGGAGGCGGAGCCTGCCGGCCTCGAGCCTGTACTCGTGCATTACCCAGTTGGTCTTCTCGCCCCGGGGTGCCCTCCCCTTGTAGAAAACGAGCGTCTTCTTCATGCCGACGAGCTGCAGCGCTTGCCTTCCCGGCCTGTAGATCTCCTTGTCCTTGCCGGTGGCTTTCCAGTACCCCGCCTCCGTCGCCCGGTTCGTCCTCATCCCCGTCGGGTACTTGCGGTCCTTCTGGCAGTAGAAGTACCATTCCTTCTCCCCCATCTTCGCCTTGCCTATACATATGCAACAAAATTTGTAACGCAAGACCGATTTGCACAACAGATGCATGGCATGCATGATGATAGACAGATCGATCGAAGGCTTACTCGGGAGGTCCCATGGCTCGGACTTGTTGAGGTCGACCTCTCCGACGGCGGTGGCGCAGAAGCTCCTGTCGAGCACCTTGGGAGTGAGGTAGAAGTTGATTATCTCCTCGTCGCTGGGGTGGAACCTGAAGCCGGGAGGCAGGTCGAGGCCTCCCCGCCTCATCTCCTGCTGCGGCTGCAGGTGGTGGTCTCCCATGATTTGCTGCTTCTTAGGAGCAGCAACAAGCAGCTAGGCAAACGTATTAAGCTAGAAAATGGAATCTGGAGTGCAAAGGGGGGTAACCACACCACACATATACTAAAAGAACAAAACCCTTAATTGTTTCCCAGTATAGCCTAGCTAGGTAGAAGGAGATGCAATTAAGATGGACGTTGATTTGTTATGGATGAAGCAATATACCAATTAATTAGCTGGCTGGGAGAGGAGGGCGGGCTTAAATAGGACTCGGAGAGGGAGGCGTGCACACACAAGCTAGCCAGTCCCTTTCTGGGCTCCTTTTCTGCTTCTAACCGGCGACGGATGGATGAATGCTTAACTCCTCCTGTGCCATGCATGCGGTGCCTTCCTCTGTGGGATGCATATATGGGAGCCACACCTGGTAGCTCTCTCGAAGCAGCTAGATCTTCACTACGTATATCGTGTGCCTGTTTGTCTTGGTTTGTGATCCTTGTGGACGTATGCATGCTTCATGCTGCCCCCTAGCTATAGTTAGATGTCTCATCTGCATGCTTGGGAATTAACTAAGTGTATATATATGCCTTGCTCATCCAGCCATCTGCTTAATTCTACAATTCAGCTGCTTCCTAGCTAGCTAGCTTTATGCATTCATGATGCAAAGCAGACAGATGCTCACATTGATCTCACGGCCTGCGTGCGCGCAGGTTGTGCCTCTTGTGATCATATATATTGTTTCGTATCATTCATACACCTCATGATCGATCGAGTTCACTGTAAAGAGAATATAAATTAATATGTGCTGCCGCTACCTGTTGTTTTGTATGACGTACGTTTGGTGTAATATATCTACTAGCTAGCTAGGTGCAACACGCATACATAGCCTTCTGGTTGCACAAAATTAAACTGCGTGTCATTAACGTGACAACAAAAAGGAGCAACGGCCGGCAATCGATCGCCGTGGCAGGTATACGTGCTTTTACGTTATGATGGAGTCGATCTATCTCACGTTGCTGATGCATGCACTTGATCTTTTATCGATCTCGATCTGATGCGATCCCTGAAACCATGACGCGCGCGGACGCGGTTACCATGTATATATGCTAGGGGAAGGGGACAGGCGCCAGGTATCTGGCCCCTACTTAATTTGGGCATGCATGAATGGGAATTGTTTAAAGTTGGTCACGTTGCCCGTGCATGCATGGGATTTACACATCATTATTTGTCTACGTCCGTTATTTGTTTTGTCTACTTTCCAGGCGTCAAATCATGCATGTCTCATGCAGGTGTACGTGACTATATGTGCTTATCAATTGCGCTAGCTGCTTGGCTATGTCCCAACGATCTACTCGTGCCCGGCCCAACCATATGTACCAGCGAAGGATTCAGAAATTTCCAGATAGGTGTGCAGAGTTAATAAAATATTGTTCAATATAAGAGTTTAACGTTCACAATAACAAAATTAAAATACAAATTATTCATATTAGAGCAAATATGTCACAATAAATTAGAAATCTTCATTATAATTAAGAAAAAAAGTACAAATTAACTCGAGAGACTCCATAACTTGGAAGTGAGATATTATGGCTTCATCCCTAACTTAGAAAAAAATATTGATCATCCATTATACTTTGTTGGTTCTTTCATAAAATTAATTATCGAAAACAAATTTACTTTCTATAGGTATTTGTTTTGATGTGGAGGTAGTAGATGTACTTAGTTGCCTTCTGTGTCTTTCCAGATCGATTGTACAAAGCTTTCCAATCTACAGAATACCTCTTAATTTTCTTAAGCTCTACATCACAAAATCAACTAATTAATCTCGCTAATTCACCTTTTATCAACATTTCAAATTGTCAACATTCAACAAGACAATATGTGAAAATCCATATGATATGGTCGATGGCCCTGACTAGCTGTTGTAGCGATGCAGCTCGTAGTGTTGCGGCTACTACTTGGTTGACAGCTCGGCTGTCGCCTTAGCTCCCATCCTTCCGCCGCCGCCTGCTTGTCGAATTGTATCACCGGTCAACGCCCCAAGGCCAAGTGAGAGAAAGAGGCGGAGAGCATGAAAGACAAAAAAAATTGGCTAAGGTTGGTTGCACTTTGCAATATGCCATGCTCGATTGAGAAATGAAAGATATGGGCTTTTTGCTAATGGGCTACGACAGTTGAGGAGGAGAGTTATGGAATAATGGAAAAGGACTAAAATTAGTTAATAAGTGGATATATATATACTGATTTAGTCCTATTATTAATATATATATATATAGCTAATATACATATTATATAATTAATTTCTTGTAAAAAAAATTTGGTACATGGCGACATCGATCTAGCTAGTATATATATAGCACCCATGTTCTGGCACGTGGATCATGTTTCACATTTCAATTGATCACAAAGTTACCAACTCACGGCGAAACAATCCGGTAATGATATCTAGCTCCCTGCTTCTTTTTTTAGAGAGAGAACGAGGTGTGAACGATTAATTGGTTGGTGTACTACTCATCTTAAGTCTCACGACCCTGTAGGTCAATGTTTCAAATTCTATTAAACATAGTGAAAAACCTAGCTACTCAAATAAAATAGTCATAATTAAGCCAGAGAAACAACCGTTAGGCTATATATGTGACGTACTGTGCTGGCAAGAACTAAACGATTCCTCCTAGTGATAAAGTTTCCATTTCTATGCACACTCTTACTTGTAGCATGAACGAATAGATAGATAGCCGCGTAAAAATAACAAAAATGCTATACGTCTGTCTTGTATTTTTTTGGGGGGGATTTCAATCAAATTTCTAATTTGAATTTGGATGTGTACATGTGCTCGAACATTAATGGAGCTCCATCGATCACGTACCTATAGCTCAGTCCACCACGCACCGCGCTACATTCAGCGAACCCACCCACCTCGATCAGTACAGCGAAGGTGGCTCACCGCCACTATTGAACGCCTCTCCTTCTCGACCATACATTTTCTTAAATTTCTCTGTCGCATCAAAGCGGCGAGCGTCGCAGTGGCCGCCCGCGACGGGAAGAGAAAGAGAAGGCATGTGGAGGTCGCTGGTGCCGATGAGGCGCGCCGGCAAGCGCAAGGAAGTGGGCGGAGCGATTAGGTCTTCACATTAGACGGGGTGATCGAGGAGGGGAAGGGGCCGGGATCTCGATCCAAAATCTGACAAAAAAAACAATCAAGACGATGGAGCCATTTGTAGCTAGTTGATCTGAAAAATATATGACGAACGATTGATGGACTTAAAAACATGAGAACGCTGGGTTCAGATTAGTTCGTAGCGTGCCAGTCGATTTGATCATGTAATCGGCAAGATAGAAAATATATACTCAAAGCCGATCTAATGAGTTAATCGACAAAGATCTAAACAACTATCAGGGGCAGATTAAATCAAAGGTAACGATGAGTCTAGACAGCTGACTAGGACTGGTTAGATGGTAAAAGGTAGATTTTTTTCGAAAAAGGTGATATGTATCGGAGAAAATCAAACCTGATGTAATCGAGGATGACCCATAATCGGTAATGCGCAACTTTATTGATCAAAATCGGTTTACAAGAAAGATTCTAAATTACAGAGCTACTCCTAGTTGATAAGAAAGTAAATAAAAAGTAGATGCGAGTTGTTTGATTGATTGTGGTTGTTTTCTTTTGCTCGCCCTTGACAATTTTTTATAGTGCATTGGCCGATCGCATCCTTCTCCGATGCGCTGTCAATCATGATCCGTATCGGTCTTTACATGGACAAAATTTCATTCTTCAAATCAATATTGGTCATAATTCTATCTTCAACTTAACTTTTCCTTTCTTAACCGATATCGACTAAAAATATCATTTTTGTCCTTAGCCTGACAAATTGACCATACCTCACCATATTCTAGTGCAAATATGATCACATATATATGCTCCCGATCGATCAAAAAGGTAATTAGTAGGGTTGGAGTAGCTTAAGAATGCACTTTCATACTCCCTCCATTCACTTTTGTAAGGCTTATTTTTTGAATGGACTTGTTCACAAATATAAAGCTTGTATGTAGATTTAATGAGACATTTCCTTCTATACCCCTATTTATTCTCTCTCAACCATATGCATTTATTCATTACCACCCATACAAAATATATCTTTCATCTTTCAAGACAATTAAGTAGGAGCATCTAAGTCAATTTTTTTATATCTTTCTCAATTTTAATGTAAACTTAATCCTTGTGCAAAGTTAAAATAAACCTTATAAAAATGAACGGAGAGAGAATGTAGCTAGCTAGCTTTAATTAATTTTCTGAGAGGAGAATTATATATGCACTTCACTTTTATTTATTAGCCTACAGTAGTACGTACCGAATGGATGAGTATATATGCATGGGGTTGATCGATCAAATGATAACGGTGAAGTCAAACATGCAGGGTGGGGCATTACGGTTAATTAACGGATCTCAGCTTTTCTTTTCATTCAATTCATGGTCGCGTCATGAAAAATCGATCCCATGCATGCTGGCTTACACTTGCCTAATTAATTACGACCAACTTTCTTTGACTTTCTAGTCCCTTCCCTTCTCTGGGCGATCATACCCCATTTCTTCGACCCAGCAGTGATAGATGACAGAATGATATGAACAAATCAAAGTCGTTGGATTCGGTCTATGGTCATTGAGGTACTCCTAAAAGGATATACTAAATTCATCGAGTTATTAACGGAATTCCATGTCGTTCTTTTAGGCCATCTCCAACATATTACTCATATCCAATCTCTACTTTTAAAAAATAAGGAATGCATGCTACAGTGCCACCAAAACGTGCTCCAACATATTACCCATCCTATTCCCTATTTTTTTGGGAGAGGAGGGAGGTTACAGAAATATCAGGCTTCGTCTCGCGTTCCCCATCGCAACGGCTGCTTCATCCCACGATCGTGAGGAACCGCGAGGAGGCCGTTTTGCCGTTGTCGTGCCGCTACGTTCCGGCGCTCCGTCCCGCTACTCCGTCGAGGAGGCCGCTCCGTGTAAGGCCCCCATTTTTGATAGTAAATATCAATAATGGGTACCATGTGCATACAGTACTAGTCCCATTATCAGTAGCTAGTACGCACAATTACAGATTGGTATCACAGCCACACATAAGTTTTATTACACAACGGAAGCAAATTTACATAATATTCTTACAATACCAAAAGTAAATACTGCAGTGAATACAACATCTTGTAGTATGCCTTTTTAACCCATTGTCCCCACAGGCAACTGACAAGGTAAAACTCTAGAAGAATTCATCGTTAAATTCCCCGAATCCTGTATCAACGTATGAGTCGTCGGGACAGTCTGATTCTTCACCTAGAAATATCAACATAGGCAAGTTGAGTACTTACGTACTCGCAAGACTTTTACAAATCCTATAATACATACAGGTCATTTCTATGGAAAGGCTATTATGGCTAATTTTCATAAAGTCAATTTGAAATGTAAATACAGAATAATAGTTTGCAAACGGAATTTTAAGTAAAAGCAATTTCATATGTAGACTATCAGCAGGTAAATACGAATAAATGAAACCACGAACCTGGGTATCACGACAACATCGATGAACCAATTTCTACCAACACCGGGTAGAATCCAGAGTTTTATGAAAATAGAAACAGCTAACTATATGATGACTTTACCAAGTGCCTATTACCGCGAGCGCGGCTAATCGATTAATTTTACACTCTGCAGAGGTATAAGCTTCCCCCACAAGACATGACTGACTCTTTGTGCAATCGACATTAGCACATTTCCTTTGGTGTGCCGCAGAGAGTCATGATATAACCGTTACATTACTTAACCCTGTCGCCTAGCTCGGTTGGTGCCACAATCTCGCAGCGCACCTTTGACACCTCTGCCACGGATCCTCCTCGGCCAGCGCACCTCAAGCTCCGAGAAATCGCCTTAGCCGAGCAGCCCTTATCCTTCTGCGTTCAAAGCCTGTAGTGACCGCCTTCTCTGGCTATAAAAGCAACCCAACCTCTCCTCAGTAATCACCTCAACACCCTCAACTTACTTCACCACCCCGCTTCTTCTACCAAATTGAAGATTTCCCACCATAGCCGCAAAAGCAAAAAAGGGAAAACCTCCATTAGCCATCACCACTGAACCACAGACCAATTAGCTCGGCCAGTACCTTATCCTTGACTCCTAGAAATCACCTCCGCCCCCTTTTGGAGTTCTTCTTCTTCTTCAGCGAGCCGCCGCACCACGCATCCTCCTCCGCCTCCGCACCCGCTCGGTGAGAGTCTCACCCGATGATTCATTTTCTTGTCTAAGCCTAAAAATGGAGTCCTTGTGTCTTGTAGACGCTGTTAATGGTGGAAACGAAGTTCGGGAAGCCCCTGCTTCGCAACTTTGCCGGTCGACCATGGCCGCCGCCGCTGGTCCATGGTGGCGCGCCACCTTTCGTTGTCGCCAGCCACCAAGAAGACCACCCCTGTGCGCACAATCAAGTGCTGAAGCTCATGGTGGAACCCATTCCTTCACTCCAGCCGTGGTTTGCCGCCGGCGAGTCAGAGAAGCTTGCGCTCTGTTTTCTGACACTACACAACAGGACCAGCCGGTCAGCCTCCTAGCTGTGTCGAGCCTCTGCCAACTGAGCCCTCCCTGTTAGCCTTAAGCCACACCGTGTCGCTGTTCGACGGGACCGACTTGTCAGCGGGAAACCGAGTCACTTCTCACTGCCGAGCGGGCCCGCATGTCAGTCACAAGTGCGCACAACCACTCTTTGCCATATGGTCCCAGCATGTTAGCGCCTCAGCCCGACACGACCCAAAAACGGAAAGTGCGTTATGAACTCGAAAGCGTACTTTCTGTATTTGGTAAATTTTCCAATTATTAGTTAGATACAAACCCTAGTTTATTCAATAGTTCATATCTTGTGCATTTCAACTCCGAGTTTGATGAACTAAATTTATATATTTATATAAAATAATATAGATTTTAAATATACAAATATATTTCAAAAACAAGCTCTGTAATTTTAAATTTAAATTTAAAGAAAGGGGTCTAAAATATGTCATATATGGAATTTAAAATTTGACACGTAGTGTAGGGGAAGATTATCATCTGGGTCGGATTAAGAACCGAACTTAGTGTTTGTTAAACCCAAGAAATACTGTACAACTATAAGGCTGGTATGGGACGGCCTTAACCTATTAAGTTGCTTAAAACTGGCTTTGTTAATTGGTAGGGTGGAGTAGTACGGGCTTTCAGCGACTAATTGCTCGGAGGGGCGCCCACACCGAGGTGTTGAAAATAACGTTTGCTGATACAACGGTGTACGCCATGCTATGGATATGCTTAATCATTTACTGTACAGTGACTGTACAAACATTTACACTATAGTATGGGTTTAACGTCACCGGGCTGGTGCAAAGTTAAGGTTAAGTAATGTAACGGTTATGTCATGATTCTCTGCGGCACACCAAAGGAAGTGTGCTAATATCGATTGTACAAAGAGTCAGTCATGTCTTCTAGGTAAAGCTGTACACCTCTACAGAGCGTAATTTTTTTTGAAAAGCTGTTCCCGCGGTTATGGGAGTCTTGGTGCACCAGCACTAGTTAGATGTTTTTATTTTCATAAAATTCGGGATTCTACCAGGTGATGGTAGAAAATGATTCGTGGATGTGGTCATATCACCTAGTTTCGTGAATTTTCCTTATTCGTACTTTACATACTGTTATTTTATGTATTAAATTTCTTTTACTTAAATTTTGTTTGCAATTTACTATTCGGTATTTACATTTCAAATTGGCTTTATGCAAATTAACTGTAGAAGCCTTTTCTTTGAAATGGCCTGCGTATATTATAGGTTTTGCAAAAGTCTTGCGGAGTACGTAAAGTACTCACCCTTGCTTATTTGTTGTTTTTAGGTGAAGAATCAGATTAGCCCGATGAAACTTATTTGACGCAGGATTTGGGGATATTAACGATAAGTTTTTCAAGGGATTACGCCTTGTCAGTTGCCTGAGGGTTGGATAGGCACACTATAAGATGTTTGATTCTTTCCGCTGCATTTCACTCTGTATTGTAAGACCTTATTGTAGAAATTACAATTATCATATGTAATAAAGAGTATGGATGTGATATCAATTGTTGTAATGTGCGTGCTAGCCACTGATCATGGGACTAGTACTATATGCACATATATTCTCATTTTAGCATTTTATTCCAAAAATAAGGGTCGCTACAATAGTCTCATACTAAGTGGTGCTCAAATTTTAGAAAGCTTGACGTATGGCACACATTTTAGGGTGCCAAGTAAAAAAGAACGGAGGGAGTACGTTGCCTTCCTTACGAATACATCATATGAATGTCCATACTTTGCTATAGATAAATAATATCATATAATACACTAATATGGGCCACTTGACGCCCTCGGCTCTACCTACGGCCCTGTTTGGTAGAGCTCCAGATCTCAGCTCTACCTCAGATCTGAAACTTGTAGACTAAAATAAAATGAATTAAGTTTATATTTTTAGTCTAAATTGTAAATAAGATAACTCACATAAACATTCTTAATATACCTTCACAGCCCCAACTCCACGGATCTGATAGAGTTAGGAATATCCAGCTCCACCAGATCAACGAATCAGATGGTGCTAAAGCTGTACCAAACACAACCGTATCAGTCAAGCTCCGACAAAGCTAGCATCATGCCTCAGTTTTTTGTTAGATTGTTATTAGGGTGTTGAAATTTGGAGAAGACGGTTTTTCTATTTTCTGTTGTTAAGAGATGTTGCAGAGAGGTGAAACAAGCAGTGGAGGGGGTGACGTAGCATCGTCGCCAAAACCACCAACTCCTTTTATGTTAGTAAAGACCTGGATCAAGGTCAAAAACTAGTAGCAGCTAGTAGTGCGTACTTCAGTAGTAATGGCAGGTGTTAATCTGTAGTACGTAGTAGCTAGCTAGGTTTGTGATCAGTTACGTACGTTGTCTAGCTTCCAGATCGATTGAGGAGCTTGCATATATAGTACACGCGTTATATTTTGCTGGCTAGAGCCTGGAATTAGTACTTGAATCCTTGTTGCTGCATGATGATTAGTCATGCGTATGCTCATTTATCTACGTACACACAGAGCTACACGCAAGATATGTTTTTCATTGATTCAAAAGAACTAGCTAGTACTAGAATGTACTAGTTTAATACAGTGTCCGGCCTGAAATAATGGGACGATAATTACTCGTTGATCGAGGCGTGTTTACTTGCTAATAATGTGACCGATCGCTACATGAGCATAGTACGTACATACGTATATGCATGGGTTGTGAAAATGATGGACCATATATCGTTCTAGCTGTTCGTGTGCATGCCATTGCCATGGTAGCCACCTGCGTGCGAACATTCGTACATATGGTCGAGCTAGCAATCTTAATTATGGCTACATATACATCGTCATGCATATATATATATATATATATATATATATCGCTCTCGTCGACCTCCTCCTTCACGACCTCCCTTTAGGCGACCTCCCTCTCAGCGACCTCCTCCTCCTCCGCGACCTTCCTCTCGACGACCTCCTCCTCGGCGTCCTCCACTCCTCCCCCTCAGCGACCTCTCCTCCTCCTCCCTTCGAGCCTGTGCTCTGTTTGATTCGATGAGTCCCTGTGTCTTTGCAGATCCTTATCCTGTGATTTGTATGGATGATTGCTAAAATAGTAAACAAAGTACACAAAAGATTGATCTCTACCTAGTTCATGCATGCATAGTTTAGTTTATCCTTCAATATTGTTTCACTGTGATCAATTTTATCCTTTGATCTTCGGGTCTAAAAAAATGAAGGCATGCGTGCACATAACGGTTGTAGATAAATGGTAAAATGCAGATTGGAAGATGGCAAAATTGAATCAACTCATGTCCATATCTGGTGATTAGGCATGGTAGTAAACAAAGTACACAAAAGATCGATATCTAACTAGGAGATGCATGCATAGTTTAGTTTATCTGCAACTTCGATGCTGCTAGAACACTTATCTGGCGATTAGGCATGATTGAGTTTAGTTAAATGTAATATCTGTGACGATCTCTTATGCTCTTTTTTCTGTATTTGTGACTGTTGTTCATGTGGTTTGTAATATACGACAACATTGAAATTCTCATTACCACTACTTTGATTATTCCAAACATCCCTAGTAGTGAATTCTTTGCAAATCTATTTTATGCAAAACATTGAAATTCTCATTGCCACTACGTACTTTGATCAATCCATTATTCTGATATGTGAGAACATTTTGTTTCTGATCTAAATTAATTGACAAGATTGAAATCCGATTTGGTAAGATAGACGACATGAAAAACTGTTGGATGCAAAACAAAAATTTGAGATGGAGATAGAACAACTGAAGGGAAAATTTGAGTTAATAGAACAAATTTATGAGATGAAAGAAAAATTGAAAGACATAAATGATAAATTGCAAGGTATTGAATCTGTTAACACGATACTCATCATTTAGGACCACAGGGCGGATGCATAGCTAGAAGATGCCAAAGCTGAGCTTATAGAGGTAATATAAAGGTTTATAATATTTAATTCAATATGGTTACTGATAATATACCAAGACATACTATTTTCATAACAACATGAATGCTTTTGTTAGGATTAAGAGATATGACTAGAAGTCAATCGGTTATTATTGTCAAACAAATGGTCACTGTGCCGGAGTTGTGGAACTTCAAAGAGAATCGAAAAACCTCTGTTGCGAAAGCTATAACACATATGATAGTAGATATGAAAAAGCCCTAAGATCTTTTTGTGTCGATATATCAAATAATGCTGATTCTTAATATATATGCTTTTTAATATTTATGATATCATAGCTTGTTAATGTATTGTCACCTGACATTATCCTTAATACATGAGTGATTAGTTTGCTATGAATATGATTGCTGGATACCCATACACTAGAAGAACACTTAGATACTATTACTGGACTTGTTTGTCATGCATATTAAGGACCTCGAGACGAATCAATGGGGGCACAAGTCACAGTTTTTTCTGTTTCATTGCATTTTTTAAGGTGACGTTGTGCTCTTAAGGTATGTATGAAGGTAACATGGAGTTCAACTACCACTTTGATTTTGAACACCATGTTGCCTTCATATCTCAAGAGCACAACGTTATCTATAGATTGAAATTCCATAAAACACCAAAAACTGTGACCATCAACAAGTAAAGAACATGCTTGATTGATTCTTTCGCATCAGTGATATATTTTTTCCTAACTCTCTTGGCAGAACTTCTATGATTAGTATCTGTTAGAAATTTTCTTCTCCTTAGAATCTTAGATATTTCTACAACAACATTTACGAGGCATAACCATTTATAGATTTTGCAATTGAATATCAAAATATCCTAGATGCATCGAGACAATAGCTTGTCTGATGAGGATGGTTTTTGACGAATACTTATAACAGGCCGTACCCCAACGGCCCAAAGCGACGAGCCGACGGCCTCAAGCACAGCTCAAGCCCAACAGACCGCTCCTAGCCCATTACCGACCGAAGCACCGACAAAGCCACGCGAGACAGCCTTCCCGACCGACCGAGGGAAGCGTCTCCGACCAAGCGGGGCTCCCGACCCCCGCAGCGGGACGAGACCCATCGGCTCCGACCGAGCAGAGCTCCCGACCCCCGCAGCAGGTCGGGATCCCCCGACTTCGATCGTGCCAAGACAACCCCTGCCAAGGGCCGCGTGTCAAAACTTCCACCAGCCAACAGCCACGTACCCCACGAACGGGGTCAATCGAAGCAACTATACAAGGGCAGGTGGCTCCTTCCCAAGAAGGTTTAATGACTGACCAAAGTCATGCTCCCAGTCCCATCAGCCGGTCACGTACAGACGAAGACGCGCCCTCTCCCGAGGCAACACCCACGCCAGGCGCAGCAACGTCAACACTCGAAAGGTTCGCAGAGGGCCGGTACGCCATTTCCCGGGAAAATACCTAACCGCTCTGACCAGCTAAGCTACCGACCCAGCATGGGCAAGACGGGCGATGATCAGTCAGCAGAACCAAGGACCGAAGCTCCTAGTATAGGTCATCTCGTCCTCCCCCAATTCTCGATGTAACCTGCCCCTTCCTTTCGTATAAAAGGAGGCAGGAACCCCGTAAGCGAGCGAGAAAGGAAGAGGGGGCGAAAAGAGAGAGAGAGCGCTATCAAACCCATCTCGCTGAACCATTGGCATTCTCGCTTGTAAAACTTTGTGCAGTCATCTGTACCAAGAGTAATACAACACCACCACACGAACTGGAGTAGGGACCTTCGGCCCGAACCAGTATACATCTTGGACTTCCGAGTCTAACCATTCAGGGAGTGGAACGCGCGACCCCTTAGACTTACAAATTTACTTGCCGGTGCTCGAAACGCCGACAGTTTTAAAATATAAACATTTGTAGCACTTTAATCACCTTTCTTATTCTAATGTTGATGGATTTTAAGGCAAAATCTAATTCCATCCATAGTTCGTCCTGAAAGTTATTATTCTCTGATTTATCGCTTCCATTTCATCCTCATCCCCGAATGAGAATATCATAGGCAAACTATTTTCACTCCGGTCTTATGTAGGAACAGGCAGGGATCACTCTGGTCCTATTCCTGCACAAGACCAGAGCGAAAATAGGCTGGCTATGGTATTCTCATTCGGGGATGATGAAGAATTGGAATATAAATCAGAGTATGGCAACTTTCAGGATGAATTGTGGATGAAATTGGATTTTGCCTTAGAATCCATCAACATTAGAATAAGAAAGGGGATGAAAGTGCTACAAATGTTCATATTTTAAGACCATCCTCATTAGACAAGCTGTTGCTTCGATGTATCTAGGATATTTTGATATTTAATTACAAAATCTATAACTGGTTGCCTTGTAAATATCGTTGTAGAAATATCTAAGGAGAATAAAATTTCGAACAACATATACTAAGCATGGAAGTTCTACCAAGAGGGTTAGGAAAAATATATATCACAGACGGTTCTATTTAAAAACTGTCGTCTGTGATCAACTCATATCACAGTCAGTTGTAGTTAAAAACCGCACTACAATTGTGTGTGATATGTGTTTTCACAGTCGATAGAAAAACTGTTTGTGATATGTGTCGTAATATCACTGACACATGTTTACAGACTGTTCAGAAAATGATGTGGATATGCACATATCCAATACTTTCTGGTTTAATATTTCAATTAACTGGAAAGAATTAGTGAGCCGCATCAAATATCAACAGATGAATCATTTCCTTAAGTAATCTTTGTTGTATTTCCTCAAGAATTTTATAATACCTAATACAGAGTGCTTGCTTGTTATACGCGTGAAGATTATACAAAAATCAATATTGAAGCCAAATTGCGTGAATATATTATGGTGGACCGCGGTGGGACGCAAGGGAGGACGGGAGCCACACGGAGACACTATTCATACGCACTGTTCATGTACTCCATATCCTTCTATATATGCCATCAAAGAAGAAAGGAAAGAAATAAGATGGAAGGAGAAGAAAGAAAGGAAGGAGAAAATTCAGTCATCTTCAAATAAGGGAATAGATCGCTATGACAAGGAGAGAAGAGATTGTTTCCAACTAAATGAGCACTCTGTATGGCACTTATTGTCTGAGCACTGTAGCACACATACTGTTCATGAGATGTTTTTGTTCGAATCACTCTTCATATCCAAGTGCTATTTGTCTCGGATACTATTCATGCCCCTATCATATGTATATATATGTGTACTCCCTTCATTGTAAAGGAAACCACGAATTTTCAGGTTAAAGATATATTCTTGATTCTATGGCTTGTGCTCCGATGCCCACATTAGAATAGGGAGTTCTAATATGAAATTATCACCGTTGTTCTTACAACTTCTTCGGGGTGATTGTGAGGAAACGTGCATCTACTTTCGCGTGGTCAAGTAGGCGAGGATCGAAGCGTATTCTTAGGCGAATTCACGTGTCGCAGGTTGCAGTATCGAGACGGTGGTTGGCGCTAATATTCGTCAGGGTTCATGGGTCCGAGTTATCTTATTCGTCATCGCAAGATCGGGACCCCTATCAGAAAATCGTCTGTGATGTCATTTTCGAACCGTCTATAATAACCTTCTCCATAGCAGTGGATTCGCACGTGTGTGTGTATATATATAAAAGAAGGACCCTCTCGGCCGGTGTCCTGTACACATATGGCCTTCTTTGGCTCCGCCCATATATATATATATATATATACACACACGGAGAGATCGAGACGAACGGAAAGGGATATAAGTATATTTGTACGTAAGTACACCTCAACATGCAACTTGATAGCGAACGGGCCACCCAGGAATCGCAAATTAAAGGTTAAGCCGATCGAAACCGCCGACAAACCATCGATCCACCAGGAGCGCATATATATATATATATATATATATATATATATATATATATAGCACGACTGTACTCTCCAGTACAGCAAAGTGACCGGACGTGATTGATGGAGAGATGGAGACATGCATCAGACAATGCATGTACGTAGTATGTGGAGGATGCCCCCATGTGGCCATGAGGGCGTGTACGCCATAGAACAACTGGCTTGTACACATATCCTTGAATCTGTAAAATATGTTTATGTATTGACAATCATAGCAAATGTATGGCGAGCATCAGCAATGTTTAGTCTCAAGCTAACAAGTAAAACAGCGCTCATTTTTCTTCACTGGTTAATAGGAGAGGGAATGATCGATAGAGGGCAGGAAATGGGAGAGAGAGAGAGCATTTTTCCCTTTCAATTTAATCCTCTGTGGCTCCCTCTAAGAAGCAGCGGAAGTAGGAGATACTAAACACACCAGAGTAAATTCTTTTAGAAAATCATCTCATTTGTATTAATAACTCACTGACAAAGTATATAAGTATACAACTTTTACATTCAAAATTCTACATGAATATATTACTATCAAGTCTCTAAGTCGATGAACATGTTGAACTTCTTTATCTTCATTGACGTAGACCATGTATCTTGCAAACAATGTCATAATTATTGATAATCACAGCAGTAGAGTAGAGAGTAGATTATCAATTATGATAATTACCTCCGATGACACGTGTAAGACATATGCCTTGGAAACATGTTGTTTGTTGGAAGAAAAATCAGAGATGATTTATTTGCACCCAACTCAATCAGGCTAGTGTTGATCTCCGACTTAAGCGTCACCATTATCGTTTAGGTGAGTTAGTCTGACAAAACCCATATGAAGTGAGAAGTCTATAGAAAATTTAGCCCAGAACTCATCGCAGAAGAATCGGGTGAAAAAAATTACTTTTAGAAAACCAACGGGTTCTCCACCCACTCAACGTCACCGAAATTAAGCACCCACACGAGAGTGAAATTATAAATGGGCATGTAAATTTGTGATTATTTTTCATGTCAATTCAATTGTGGCCCAAATTAGTTTAGTCTTATAAACATACAAATGGGATGGACCGAAAAAGGCCCAGTTTAACGGATCAAATTGGCCCAAAAACTAATTAGCTTCATTAGTTGCCCAGCTGCATCACAATAAACTAAATAGAAATCCACTTAAGATCATAGCGAGTAGTGATCTACTGGGATGGGATGGATACTACGCCCAAATTTCAAGGGATTGAATAGCAAATCAACCTCAGGTCGAGCCAGGATCGGGACGGCAAATAAATCAACATGCATCATAATTTCTGGCAGGCAGGAAGTTGAGGTCGCTGTTGGATGCACTGCTTTTTTTTTTTTTTTACAAATGTTGGATGCATTACTGCATCTGCGGATGTCAATCAATACCTAGCACATGCAAGGTTTCAAATTTCGTTTTCGGACTATATCTTGGAGGCGACCAAAATCCAAAATTTCAAACAAAATCCGGATTAAATTCGAAAGGCAAAATTCAAATTCGGAATTCTTTCGATCAGAATTTTCGAGATTTTAGCCGAAATTTAGGTAAATTACAACCGAATGAAAATAGTTCAAACCACGTTAGAAAATTTTGAAATTTTTTTGTGGATAGTACTGAAACATCACTAATATTCCCATAAAATTTTCAAATGATGGTCAAGCCTGACGATTTTCAAAAATTCTGTAAATGCTACTATCCCGACAAAGGCTGAGTACATATATTGCTTCAATAGATTTGATTGAGCAACTAAAATAGGTTTAGAATTTTTGAAACTTTTAGAGAAGGGTGCTGAGGCAATGCTTAAGCTCTCCTAAAAGTTTGGATCATGATCAAA
The DNA here is from genome assembly GCA_036346275.1 of Otatea glauca. Classification (NCBI taxonomy): domain Eukaryota; kingdom Viridiplantae; phylum Streptophyta; class Magnoliopsida; order Poales; family Poaceae; genus Otatea; species Otatea glauca. The sequence continues at coordinate 295,238 of CM070711.1, read as the reverse complement.
TTCCAGCGAATTTATACAATTTTGACAAGATTACTGTCTCATTTATGTTCCTTATGTTTTAGATTTTTCAAAGATAACAAATGAAGTTCAATTCTTTTAGAAATTTTTATGTATGATTCTAGACTTCTAAAGATGGTATCATAAATTTTTTAGAGCATGATCAAGCTTTTACATTTTTATAAAAATCTTACAGTGTTTCTGTTATTTTTATAAAACATCTCAAAAATTTAGTTTTCAAAAAAAATTCATGGCAGAGAACATTCTTAAGAGGTATTGTCCTAAATCCGGTCCAAAACACTTGAAATCCGATCAAAATACTCGAAATTTTGGCAATATTTTGGGAAATTTCGGTGATTTCTCGAGGCTAGAAAAAATTATGAGCATTGATAGGGCTGCCTAACTCAGTCGGTAGAGCATAAGGGCCTGTCTCAACCTTAAGGTTGAGGGTGTCGAGCCCAAGCTATCCCATTAATTTTGGCATTTTTTCTTCTATACATTTTTGGATTCGAACGTGTGATTTTGGACTTTGGCCCTCCGTTCACCTGTTACCAACTGAGCTAAAGAGTTTATTGCAAAAATTTTATATATATTCCCCACAACAGGCATTAAAATTCGATAAAAGATTTGCTGCGAAATCCGATCAAAATCGAAATCACTGTAGCAAGTTTCAAATTTTTCCAGTATTCTGTCGGGATTTAGAATCTCGTCTCCGACCAAAATCCGAAATTTGACTGAAATTTCTAAAATTTTGCTGGGATTTTTAACCTTAAGCACAGGTCAGGTGAGCCCGCCCGACACACACTAGTGGATGGACAGGCGCAGCATCGATTATTGCTGCTGAATAAACGAAAGCAACTGGAATCATATCCTGCACTCTCCACTCCAGCCATTCTAATCGATCACAGGGAATCAATCAGCTAAAACTGTACGACGAACTGAAACAACATCCTGGTGAATCACAGGTTCATACATCGATCGCACACACTTAGTTGGTCCAATGATCCATTACAAATTATAAAGCTGTTCAAACAAAACAGAAACACTACTCACCGGCACCATAGAGGCGCCCCTTATTACAGAAAACTCAGTACTTAGCTTGTTAGGACAGCGCTGCATGGACGAACAAAGGCATACATTTATTCCTGCCATCAGTAGAAAGCACAAGTTAAGACAACTTTGAACATAATTACTTGCTCTCTTTTTTAAGAGTATCTTGCTCTTTTGGATAGTAATTGGTACTCCTAAATTGCAACAGTCACGGTATTCCAAATAGTTTCTGCATAGCGCCCAAGGGGAAATTAGCCAACACGACAGATTTTTGCAACACCTCAGCTATTATGCAGCTCTTCCATTTTTGAACTGATCTCTGTTTTTTTGCATGAGAAGAAAAACTAGCAATCAAACTGCTGAATCATGAACACAAATGACACTGTTCTCCTAGCCTATGACTTAACTTTTTAAAAAAAAAAAGATTAGGTGAGACTATTCGTACATGATATTCAACTGAAGCAATATATAGAAAACAAATACGCAGCCCAAAATCTAGAGAACTCTTCCAGCGCTGGTTGTCGCCCTCGCACCACTCCCATAGCACGAGGGAGGTTCCATCGAATTTTTGACTGTATTAGCCACATGAGAACTGTTATTTTTAAAAATAGCTTTCGTCAAGCATAAATTGTGAAAATGACCCCCTGTGCTTGTGTGCCGGGCTCCCGGGTTACCATCTTGAAAGCAGTCTATGTAATCGAAATAGTGGAACAAGCAGACAAGGTGTGTTCCAATCTGAAATAACTAGTAATGCATAGCCTGGATAAGCAAATCTCAGGATGGGGAAGTTCTCTTTCAGTCCTCTCAATAAACACGCTTGCAACCATCTACATCAAGAATTTCTAAATATGATTTATACCTAGCAATCTAGCATGCTGAATGTACAGATGGTGAGAGAACAGCAAAACCGCAGATAACCATGGAAGATGATCAAGCAAAATTCTCATTACTTTGCAAACTAGTATATCAAATTAGTAACTGCAAAAGGGGAACATGTGGTCAAGGGTGTCTCAATCTGAAATATTACAAACACTAGCACATATAGCCAGGACAAGCAAGTTCCAGGTACGAATAGTGATGTTTCAGCGCTCTCCAAATATCCTAAACACTATTGGCACCATTTAGGTATGTCCAATAGTTTCGAAACATGTTTTATACCTAGCATGCTAAACATTAGGGGTAAGAAAAATAGCAAAAGCGGAGAAAATCAGGGAGCTAAGACAGCAAAATTCTCGTCACATGTATCACTTGATTTCACCACGAGCTTAATCAACCGCCTGTAGCATTTTGCAAACAAGTATGTTAAACTAGAAACTGCAAAAGCAGGAGTAATTAGGTTCACTTCAGTAAGAAATGATTTAATCTTTTTTTTCAGAAGTATCAAGTTCTATGCTCATGTAACAAAATTGATCACATTGACCAAGACATGCCAAACCATCAAATGGATTACCTTTTCTGTCATCTCTATTTGGTATTCTAATTATTTTCAGATTTCTCCATTAATACTTTGATGGAGTATGCTGTATTGGAGTATATTTAAACTGGTAAGATACTAATATTGACTAATTCATGGAGCTACCCTAGGGATTGAGAGCTAATTGAACAGACACAAACTTTGCATGTTTGAAAACAAAAGGACAACTCTCTATACCTTCAAATTAGTTTCCCTCGAAAGCAAGCTCCATATCAGCTACAGAGAAATAGATAAAGCTCAGACCGAAATCAGCAGTAACAGTGACTGAATTCTACACACTGTTGTATGACCATAATATATATATATCCCAGCTTAATGTGGTGTTTGGATACTCCGGAAATGCCAGATTGGATGTCTACCGCACCCAATCATTACATGCTTAATTGTTTATCAAAAAGGAACTAATGAAAACACTAGAACGCACCTGAAGCCAATGTAGAGGGAGGTCGCCATGCCATGAGGTAACCCAGAGGCAGTGCAACGCCCCAGCGCCAGGGTTTCAAAAACCGTTTTTCGAAAAACCGCTCGAAATTCGAAAACCGTCAGAAACCGAAGGGTTAAGAAATAAAAAAATTTGAAAAAAATTGAAAACCGTTTTCAACGAGAAACCGCTCAGTTTTTCACGAGAAACTGCTCGGTTTTCACCGAAAACCAAACGACCAATTGAATGTTCCTTAAAAACGGTTTTTGAGCGGTTTTCAACGGTTTTCGAGCGGACAATTTTGTCCAATTTTTTTTGATTTTTTTACTTTATTTTTTTTAATTAGACCGGTTTTGAATCTCGAACCGCAACGGTAAAGTCGAAAACCGCGGTTTTTGAACGGTTTTCGCTGGTTTTATAAACCCTGCCCAGGAACAATTTTTTGTTTGTTCGTCAGAAAGAAAAGGAAAGGTAGGAGACTAGGAGGGAGGATAACATGCAAGAAGACGCCAAAGTTGCGATGAAAAGCGAAAGTATCAGTTGGATCCAAGATCGAGTTTGTGATCTGGGATCAGGACATGTAAGCATTTTTTAGATCAATCAGTCAGGACATTTAAGCGAGGTGGTACATGTGCTTCGTCGTCGCGATCGGTGCGCACGAGGATGGGCTTGCCATCCCGGACGGCGAGGCTGTAGTTGTCCTCCCCGGCCTTGCAGAAGATCCTGAAGGTCTGCTGCCTGACGGGCGGCTCCAACCCACCGCTGTGGTGCGGGCGGCTGTCGTATTCGCAGTGCGGGCGCGGCCTGTCGTCGCCAACCTCGTGGGAGACGTGGACGACGTTGCCGTAGCCGCCGGGTTAGCCACCGCCGTAACTGTAAGACCCTATATTTACCATCCGGAATCTCCTATGTATTTCTGTACTAGTTCCAGATCAGTTGCTAGTACACACAGTGAAGCAGTGATGATCATAACCAGAACAGAACGAAGAAAAAAAAAATAACATAAATATAAATTACCAGCCACATGACTATTTATTATATCTCCTGGTCACATGACCAGAGTTCTCAGCAGCGGAAACAAAAACAAGATAAAACCCAAAAGACACCACATGCGACGACTAGGAGCGCGCGCTTAGTTATCTTGACGATCTCCCACGAACTCCGCGTCATAGAATTCATTGTCTTCGACTGCATCTTGGTGATTCTCTGATGACAAAATTTTGTGTAGCATGTGAGTACAAACGTGCTCTGCAAGTTTGAGAAAATCCATCATGAAGGGAAGGAAGGCTTAATAGGGTTCTTTTGCATAAAGCCAAGTTTCATCAAACCATACTTAATAATAATTTTCACAATGTACATTTTAACAAATATTTTAACAATAGAATATATCTATTATTCTAGCGAAGGTTCTAACCACCATCGCTAGTATACTGGCTCATGACTCTATCCATCATGATCAAAACAGGTTTCATCTACCTGATCGGCTCAAATCGCCAAATAAACATTCGAGAGTTCTAACCACTCCCGAATCTCAAAACATCAGTTATTTTGAAAACCAAAACCAAGTCTACCAGTATGAAAGCATTCTTCGCTTTGCCTTTGACCGTAGGCACGGCTATTCGAATAGTTTTACTCTGCAGAGGTGTACAGCTTTACCCACAAGACATGATCATCTCTTTAATGCCAAGCGCTACGAACACACTTCCTTTGGTGTGCCGACAGAGATATCATGACAAGGCCTTTACAATGTATACGCCTAACCCGACCCACCCGCTGAGGTTTCACCGTTGTTAGGGTTCCATCCACCCAGTACAGAAGCCCTCTCTTGCGCCGTGAGAGAAATACGACTTGCCTCAATCCGGCACCCACATTCCACCAACTGGCGAGTCTAAGTTAGGTTTCTACGAATTATTCAGCCAGACCGTACCCTTTATAGACTTGTGGTTGCACGGTAATGCTTAGAATGGACAGTCATAAGCGTCGGTCCTAAAATTGATTAGGGCGGCTTTCACAAACCAGAACCAGTGCTCCATCCGCACCCGCCTGACAAACCATTCCGCCCCAATCTAAACCATTTTTATTTTATTTTTAATTTACAATCACAGCAGCAATCACTTTGCTACAGTTTCGATAAAACACGTTTCAACAATATTTTAGAATTTTTCCCACCATAGGCATTTTGATCAACATCAATCCTAAGCACAGTCTATCGTACTAAGCAAGGTTAATCACATAATACATGATTTCATGATTAAATCTTAAGGTTATAAAGGCATGGTAATCAAACAGCAAGGATGTCATTTCGAAATGGGCATAGTTAACATTCTATATTTTAACATCATCAGTTTATATAAATAGCCATGCAAGTTGTAAACATTTTATAAAACAGTTATAAACAATGGGATCAACGTGCGTCAAGGAGACTTGCCTTCGTCGACGAAGTGCGCTGCGCTGTTCTGGAGGTCTTCTCCTTCGTCGGCGACGACGACCGCTTCTTCGACTACGCGCAAAACGGTGCACGAAATGAATAAAAATAAAATAGAAACTAAAAATTATAATAAAAATACTGGCAGATAGAGGATGAATTTAGATAAATTTAGCAATTTGAATCACTCTATTCGGAGTTACGACGGAAGAGAACAGGTCATTTGAAGTTGGATTAGAAAGAAAAATCACAAAAAAGGAAAAACATTGTAGCAGTACTGTTCACTCACGAATAACAGAGAGCCGCTCCTTCTCCATGGCGCATGGGGAGAGAGGGCCAGGTGGTGGCTGGCCAGCGGAATGTGGAAGATAAGGTGAGCATCATGTAGAGCTCGACGCCGCGAATCCAAAAGTGAAATCGGATTTCGAAGAGGATTACTGGAGACGACAAATCGACGCCGCAAAGATGGTTAGACCGACGGTGTTCAAACGTGAAATTCATCGCCGTCCTGTAATGAAACCCAGATTTTCTTGAGGGCTTTTGATCTTTGCAACAATATGCACAAAATGACGCGAACGGAATTTGATTTAGCTCACCGGATCAAAAGTTGGCTCGCCGGTGTCTTTGGTCGACGTTGGGCTGCGGTTTTCGCGAGTTTTGGAATGGAAAATGGCACTGAATCAAAGGGGCAAGGTGAGCACGGGGTAGAGGACAGCAAGACGAAACTTTTAAGTACCCGCACGTCCGGTGAGGTGAAGAAACGCCTGAGATAATGACCGAGCAATAAATTGTCATTAACGCTTAATTGCGGCCGTTTCGCTCGGATTAAGGATGGGTAACGACAGGGTATTTGATCTCCAGTATGACGCCGTTACGATGCTTCAGCTCCCACTCAATTTGATGCAGCAATGAGGAAGTTTTGAATATTTTTCTTTTGGACATTGAAGAGGAGAGATACGTGAAAATAAAACAGACGTTGGAGGTTGACGATGCTACTGTAACACTGACAGGTGGGACAAATGAACAGTGCTAAGAATAGAGCGCGAAGGATAAAATAGCAAGAAGCCTCTAAAAAACTTGGAAAAATTCTCAAAAAATACTATGGAATATTTGGAACCTAACAAAATTGTTTTCGGAATTTTTAGAAAATTCTGAAATCGGATTTGAATTTTGGATATCCGGATGAAAATGGAATTTCCGGACGCGAATGGAATAAATTCCATTTTTAGATGGAAAGGAATGCCAGGTTAACTAAAATTCTAAAGAAAACCCAAATCCTTGAATTAATTTATTTAGAATAATTTTTTTAGCAAAAGAACAGAAAATAGGATGTTACAGTAACCCGCGGCGCTGTGGGGCGGAGGGGGAGCGTAGTCGTCGTCGCAGCCGTACGGTGGCGACCGTGGGCGTCACCGGGGGCAGGGGCAGGGGCAGGGGCAGGGCCGTAGGCCGAGGGAGGCGGGTGAGCGTAGGGGTCGGTGTCCTCAGGGGCGCCTGTCCGTAGGCGTCGGGGTCGGCGTCCTGGCGGCCGTAGGGGGGGGGCGATGGTCGTCGTCGCGGCGGTGGCCGTGGTGGGGGGAAGCCATGGGTGGGATGGGGGATCAATGGAATGAGAATTTGATCTGATCCGAACCAAGCAAGGGTTTATTACTAGTTACATTTGTTTAACCTTAGAAGCCCTCTTTCTTTCTATCTTTCTTTCTGACAAGGATAAAAGGCTATACTCTATTTCAAGTCTATAATGGTTAAAAGCTATACATTGTTTTGAGCCAACAACTTTATAATAAAAAGCCTATAAACAAGAAAAAAGCCCACCATCAGTTACTCGGTTACGACCCCGATCAGTTACTCGGTTACGACCCTGATTAGTTTGTTGACGAGTCCTCTACTGGCTCACACTGGGCCACCTAGACCAGTGATTCATCCGCTCCAATCAGATGAAACTGGTTGGGTAGGTAGTTATCTCTGCCCATGGATACCGTGCGGACAATTTTTCTTGATAGGTACAACTAATTGCTTGGAAGTTATCCCATGAAGAGACATCTTTTGACCGGAAGACGTCTCTCGGCCAGAAGAAACTTTTTTGAAGCGCAACTGCGGCCTCTTGGTTCTATATAAATAGGGAAGTTCGTTGTATCGTCAAAGACAATCGAATCAATTCAGAATGGGGCATTCAGATTAAGATAGATTTAAAGACTATGTACTCTTTTTAAACTTTTCCGTTAATAAAGAAAACAGCCCTTTATCTCTCTTTTCATAGTCTCTAATCATAAAGACTCACAACCATTTTCATTCATAAGCTTGGTCTAGAGACCCTGGTTCTGAATACCACACTGTCTCTCTTTCTTCTTATTAGAGCTGAATGCAAACTAGTGTTGTCCAAAATAAAAAAAGTGGGAGACAAAGGCAATGGCAAAATTGGCCAAAACAAGATTTGGGCCGGAGACGGTTTGGTTTGGTGTCCAAACCACCTACTAATATAGTCCTAAATGTCATTGAGGTTTGACCTAAATAGGCCCACCGAATTAAAGATGCACAATCATTCTGCAGCTGGGCCCATCTCTCTCTCAGGCCTTCTTCGTACGGACACCGGCTAGCGAGCTCGAGGCTTCGCCTATTTCCATCTGCGCCTAATTCCTCATCCGTTAATTGGCTTTCTGAGACCCAACATGCTTTATTGACCACGAAATAGTATTACAATCTACTCCCTGTCATTCTTTCATAACTTAAATTATATTTTTTTGTTGGATTCGAAGTTAGATATGGATAATACCGGTTATGAATTCGAAGCGAATACGAAGTGAAATCGATACAGTACCAAATATTGTGCGAAAACATATATTGTATTACTGTATATAGCACACATACACAATGATTAATCAATCATATGAATTCAACATGCAACAGGATTATCGCAATTTAACAAGTCATTTTATCAGATAGTCCAACAAAGTTGCAAAAGTATCAAATTTTTTTTATATTTTGCAGAAGACTACTAGGTATTCATGTATGCAATTGGAAGTATATTCTTGTATGTCAAACTCTAATGATGGCATGTAACATCCTAGAATTTTGTCTTTAAAAATAATAAAAAAATTAAATTTAAAAATATTATAGGATTTTGTTAATTTTTAGAGAATAATTCAATTTTTTAGTTTTTCTAATAATTATTTCAGATTTTATGGTATTCTCTACCGATTTTTTGGATTTTAAAAAGCCTTTTCCTATTTTTAGAAATTAACAGTAATTTTTGTGTAAAAATAAAACCAACTTTTAGTTGGAAATAATTTTATTAAATTCAAAATGTCTCAGAAAATTTATGTGATTTTTTTTTCAAATTTGTGAATTCTATTTTCTATTTTTGTAAAATGCATAATTAATTATTTGCCACAAAGTTAATGTGCAATTGATGATTTGCCATGCTATGTCTCACTGATATTTGGGCCTTGGGATCACATATCAGGAGACAGGGCATGACAAATCGTCAATTACACCAACTTAGGTGTGGAAAATAATTAATTGCCCCTTTGTAAAAAGCCTTTACGTATTTTAGCAATTATATATATATATATATATATTATATTAGAAATAATTTTAGTAATTTCAAAATGCCCTATTTTAATTCTTTGAAATTTTGTAGAATTTTTGGGGATGTTCTAGTATTTTTCTATATTAAAAAATATTTTTTAGCATTTAAAAACTATTTGCTGCATAAAAGTAATAATATTAGATTATTTGCTTTGACTATTTTGTTGGGCCCAATTGAAGCTGCTAGAATATGGGATGTAAATATTCGAATAGAGTTATCCGGAATTATTCCGAGAATATAATCGGAATATTCTGACCTGACTGACGGTGATCTTCCGAATCTGAATCCAACTATCTGATACGACTATCCGAATTCGATCTACAGATCAGATTGGTCGGCATTTATCCGATCCGATGCAGGTACTCTCTCGGAAGTCGGAACCAACCGCTGGCAAACAATCCTGAAGCATGCATACGGTCAAACAGCTAGCTGCGGCCCATCTCGATTAGATACCAGCAATTAAGCAGAAGAAGCGACCATGCATGATGATCTCCGATAAACTCCTCCCGAAAACCTACAAGGATCAAAATTAAGCTCCATCCTTTTTATCATCCACTCCGACGTCGGGCGTTCAATTTCTATTTGCCAGGGCTAGTCTTCATGACAACCGGTTAAGATTTCAGACCGCCACAGTAGCCCATCTGATCATCAGGCTTAATAGCTAGCTAGGTAGCCTCCCATGTCTGTCGATCTATCATAATATAGATGATTACTGACCAGGTCAGTCTTTCTAAAATCAGGTCCACATTTGAGGCCTATTTACGATTCAAAGGAGGTCTTATCCCCTTTCGTAGTGAAAAGGTCGGAAGATATTAAGATCAGTTAAGATCAAAGGATGACGTACCGGTCATGAGTAAGGACAATTAGTAATATGGTCTCATAAGCTCCGATCAGGTACTGGTTGGAAGATAAGGTAGTTTCCTATATGATTAATGTGAAGACAATTATTGATGTATCAGCTGGCAACTTATGATGGTTGACCACCGGTTAAAGGGGTGACACTAACTTATGAGGTTAGTGTCACACCTTTAAGTGGCTACAAATATGTATAAATAATCATAAGCATGTGGTCTAAATTCGTTTAAATTTTTTGAATTTGATAATATTTTTTCAAAGATATGTGTTTAATTTGAATTGTTATAGATAGGTATATAACCTAAAACTGAATATATATATATATATGTACATGTATATGTACATGTATATGTATATGTATATGTATATGTATATGTATATGTATATGTATATGTATATGTGCAGCTAGCTTATGTTTGACATCGATCATTTGCGTATATAGCTTGTGGGACAGTATGTAATTAGCTAGGCTAAATCATCGTATGCGTCAGTTAATTGCTTTGAGCACAAGGTAGGGCCCCGGCCTTCTGCTTAATTAATCGATTTTATGTTACTAAAGTAGCAATCCAGAGTATGCTTCGGCTTCGGCTTAGGAAGCAACGCCCTTCCTAGCTAGTACTTGCAGGTTGCAGCAGCTGGTCAAACACTTCGGAATATATTCTTGAATATTAATTCGGATCAAGGATAGCTAGCTTGATACTTATAGTAGTAGCTTTCACGTAATGCACATCCCACAAGCAAAGGGTAAGTAGTTACGTACTGAACGTTACTAGCTCGATCGCATTACGTGAGAGAATTCTCAATGATGTCAAGCGCACAAGGTCACTAAAAAATCGTAGCGGTTCGAGGCCTTTTTTTTTTAATTGAAGGGCAGGAGCTCTGGCATGTATTTAGATTGAAAAAGCGAAAAGTAGACAAAACACTTTTCCCAATGTTACAAGCGTTTTACCTCTGAGAAGCGTACCGAACATTTGGACGAAAGGAGGTTAGCGAGTAGACAAAACACGATAAGACTACATTGGGAAAAGAGAAAATCAAACGGGAGAAGAAGACGATGTGACGAAGTCAAAAACACTTTTGCAGTTGCGGACGTCCTGGACAACAATGTTGGATAGATGCCTGGGCGATCTCACAGTAGCACTAAAAATCCTATTATTTCTTTCCTTCTATAGGTTCCATAGGGCGTACAGGACGATTCTGCCCACCTTCTTCTGTCGTTGCCTGTCAATTGATGAGTCCCTTAGGGCAGGCCACCATCCGTCAACGCCGCGAATAAGAGATGAGGTTTGAGGAGGCGAATGATTGATCTGGAAGGTATGAAACACCTGCGCCAAATGTGCTGCTCAAAGGGACAAAGAAGTAGAAGGTGTGTCGCCGTTTCAGGTTTCGTTTCGCATAAAAGGCAGGACACTGTGCGGCCAACCCCTAGCCATGAGTTTATCCGCTGTGAGAATCCTTTGCTGTAAAAACAACCAAGCGAAGAACTTAGACCTTCCTTCTGCACTTGCTTTCCGGATCCTGCTATAGTCATGTTCCGCGAAGGATCGTAATTAAGATTGTTACATGTGCATGCAGTTGTATATATTAATTGCACACTAATCATTCATCACAGTTGCTGGTTGCTAGACAGTAGTAGTTACCGTGCCGTTAAACTCTAAAGTTTAACTGTCAATAAATATAAAAGTGTTACAATGATTAAACTGATCGGTATCGATCTATCGCCATTTCCGGATTTCTTTTTCTACGTGCGTCCCTCGATCTGTTTGCCTTTCTTTGGGTGCAATGAACTCACATGGGATCCAACCTTTCAGACAAACGGCGAGGCACGTATATATTGCTCTCCTGCTACTTTGACACTCCTCCAAATATTGGCACTTCTGCGCCTCTCTTTCAGCTAATTCCCCAAACACATATATATACATCTTGTAATCAATTCAATTCATCGATAGGGCATCTGGCAATTTCATCATATTGAGTTCTGAATGACAAGATTAGGCTATATATATATGTACGTAAGCTCCTTATGCAATTAATGTTAGAGAGTATACAACTTTATTTTTTCCCGCAAAACAGACTTAATTAATTACAGCTTCAGCAGGTATTAATTCGATGGATCCAATAATTACAACGACCCATTTGAAATCTACAGGCCGGGATGGTATGCATTATTCACTTATCTGTTGGAAACAATAAACATGGTTACATAGTAATGATGCTTAGTGGACCTCTAAATAGTTTTTCAGTCACCTAGACCTATTACAAGATCATAATACACAGAAGCTAGGCAGCCGGCCCGTTACACACAATGCATTAAACAAGAGCCAATCGAAGACTTAATTCCAGAGATTAATTACGTACACAAAATCAAGAAAGAAAATTTAAGGGGATTTATTACGTGAAGAATTTATTCAACAGTTGTTCGTAATATATATACACCCTATCTATCTACACACAAAACATCTACAATTAATCAGTTCTAATGAAATCATTGGGTTGTTATTTTTCTGTTACAGTACAATAAGTACTTTAGTCTTGACCTATATATATATCAGGCATGTGTAATTCCCCTCGATCGGCATCAGCAGTAAATAAATCTTTAATGTGTAATTAAATCGCTTTCTCCTAGCTAAAGCTATCCCTAATTATACTACTATATAGTATATAAGGAGAGCGTCATATTCTGTCCCGAGAAGGCTGGCCTGGCCCAAATATGGAGAAGCCGGTGTTGATAGGAATGGATGCATCACTCAGCAACCTCTTGGACGCGTGTAGCATTTCAGTAGTGTTATTATTGTTGGAATCATCCATTTCCCTCTTGTGCGTACTAGCCTCGTTGCCGGCGGCAGTAGTGACGAAGAACCGGCCGGAGCTGTCTGTCTCCGGCAGGTTGTCGAAGACCTCGGAGACGGCGTAGTAGTCCTCGAGGTAGTCCGAGATGGACGGAGGCTTTGACATCCGGGTGGGCGCATTAACGTACGTGGCAACAACGTCGTCGTCGTCTTGCAGTTGGGCGAGGCCGTCCATGGACGTCGACGGCTCGAGCAGCGGCGAGAGCTGCTGATTGGTCCGCTTGTAGATTCTGCACAGCACCCAGTCGTCCAGCTGCACGCAAGCACGTAGTTGAAAAAAAAGAATCATCATGTTAAATAGTTATCATTTTAGGTATAGATATAGTTAAACTTTAATTTACTGTTAGTATCCTTTTAAATATTTATATTAGATGCATGAAAATCATATGTGTAGATTTTTCTTGAAAAGTAATTTCATAATATTATAATTTTATTAGGTTTTATGAGTATATTATAATAGAAATTAGTAATCAAAATTGTGTTTTAAAGGCCGTATGGAAATCTAAAACGACAACTGTTTGTGACCGGAAGGAGAAGTACCAAAGTATATGCAGTAGGGGGTAATAGTTCATGGCACGTGTACATGCATGTCAATTGTTAGAGACCTGTAGTACGACGACACATCAAGTCGCTCGCTTGAAATTAAGGCAGGTCCGAATCTGATAATTAAGCTAGAACGCCAATAACTGGGACAACCTAAGAGAAATTGAAGTAAACACACACGTACGTACGGATGCTGAAACAAGTCTCTTTCTCGGAGAGAACATCGATCTGAGGGGAGAGGAAATACAGTGATAATTGCTCTAATTGACGTCCACACACAGCCAACAATAAGACGGAAAAAGAAATTGAAAACATTTAATACTCTCTCCATTAAGAAATATAATACCTATAGTTTAAAAGGTTTTGTTGATAAATACTTACTCCGTTGATAAATATAAAGCCTATATTTTGAATAGTCTTGTTTAAAAATATATAAGACGTGCATGTAGATTTAATGAGTCTTTCCACCTATACCCTTATTTATTCCCTCTCAACCATATGTATTTATTCATCATCACCTACACAAAGTATTATCTTTCATCTTTTCAAGACAATTAAGAGGGGTATGTAAGTCATTTCCTCTCATAATTTTGTGCAAAGTCAAAATTAATATGCCTTATATTTATCAACGGAGGGAGTATAAAGCTTACATGTAGATTTAATAAGGCTTTTCGTCGTATACCCTTATTTATTTTCTCTCTATCATATTCATTTATTCATTACCATCTAACAAAAATATTATCACTTATGTTTTCAAGACAACTATGAACAGTACCTAAATCATTTTCTTATATATATATTTCTCAATTCCACCCCTTTCTTAGTTCTTATACAAAGTTAAGCTAGGTGTTATATTTTTTAACGGAGGGAGTAGACAGGAAGAAAAAGATGGCAAGCTAGCTAGCCGCTCACTTGCTGTTTAATTAACTGGAGCTCGATCTATAGCCACAGCACAAATTAATAAGCGCATACAAAACGTCAAATTAGCAGACTAGGCGCCTATGCGCGCATCTCAAATTAAACCGATTAAGTATATATATACACAAATAGAACAGGCAGAAATGCAATACTAGTGATCATGCATGACTATATATAGATAGCTGACGTACGGTACGGATATAGTGCATGGGTAGCTAGGTGCGTACCCTCATGGATGCTGAGTCGGCCTTGAACCTGACGGGCCTGTAGTTGGCGGCGGAGGTACTGAGGGCGTCGGCGAGGCGGTACTCGTGCATGATCCAGTTGGTCTTGGTGCCCTTGGGCGGCCGCCCCCTGTAGAACACCAGCGCCTTCTTCACGCCGATCATCTCGGCGCCGGAGTGGGCGATGGGCTTGTCGGTGCCGGTGGCCTTCCAGTAGCCGGAGCCGGCGGCGCGGTTGGGGCGGACGCCGTTGGGGTACTTGCGGTCCCGGGGGCTGAAGAAGTACCACTCGCCCTCTCCGAACACCGCCTTGGCTGCATGCATGTCATCCATTATATATATATATATATATCGATCATCCATGCAAATCAATATATATGCACATGTACACGACGTACGTACGTACGTACGTCACAACAAGAACATGCATGTACACATATACATATGGGATTCATGCATTTACCTGGCAGGTCCCACGGGTCGAGCTTGTAGATGTCGACCTCGGCGATGATGGGGGCGGGGCAGGGCGCGGCGGTGGCGCGCTTGCGGAGGTAATGGAGGATGAGCTCCTCGTCCGTGGGGTGGAACCGGAACCCCGGCGGCAGCGCGGAGCATGGGCTCGGCATGGCGCCTGCAGATGCCGACGCTGCTGCAAGCTCAAGTGTCATGGATAGATCGAGCAGGGATAGCTACGGCCTATACCTAATAATTAATTAACTCAACGGCCGGCGCCGGAGGGGAGGGGGAAGCAGCTGGCTGGCTGGTAGCTAGCTAGGGTAATGGAGAGGAGAGGAGAGGAGAGGTAGCTGAAACAGATTTGCCTGCCGCGATATGGTGGGGGGTCCGGGATATAAAGACCCTGGCCCTGGCCCTGGCCCTGGCTCGTGCTCGATCCCGCTCCGTATGGGCCGGCCCGGGGTGGGTAAACATGTCAATTCATTCATTGAAGTTGAACGCGCGCGACGATGCGTGTCCATATATCCTAGGCTAGCTACAGTACCACTACGTCGATCCATCCATCTATCGGCACGTAGCATCATTAATCACATCGATCCGTATATTCCATGCATCCCCTCCTACGTACCAACCCTGATCGAGGGATCATCATTAATTATATTATTACTTGTTGATCCGCCTCCTTCCCTTTCACCCATACGATACGATACGATACGATACGATACGATACGTGCGTAACTCTGTTTATCTCGAGCCCTAGCCCGCCGCAGCACCAATCACGAGGCAGACCCCTGACTGTGGGCAAAACCGACTCGCAGATAAGGAAAAATCAGGATTGACTTTCGGTGCCTTTTGTACGACGCAATGATTAGTTTGCGTCTTGGAGACTTTCAGCTACCTAGTTAATTAGCTGCTCCATTGTCGCTGGAGACTTAGCGCACAAAGGTTTTCTTCTACTCCTACTCCACAATTAAGAATATGCATGAATCACCTGATGGAGAAAAAAAAATTAAGCTGCAATTGAATCGGGTAATAGTCTTCAATTATATATATGATTGCTATCCAGATATTGCATGATATATCGATCCTTCCATTATCTTAAAAAAAAGATATTGCATGATATGCAACTAATACAAGTTAGCTAGTGAAGTGCGCACTATTGGTTTGCTTGCACGTACGGTAGGTCAGATTGGAAAAGTTACGCATATAAATATATACGATTAATTCACACCTCGATCATGCACTTGCCTGCAGACCGGCAGTGACAAACTCCATGTAGAAGAAAACGGGAGCATATATCTGAGAGGAAAGAAATACTCCCGTTGTTGTTTTCTATAGGGCCGGAATACTAATTTTAAATGGGCAAGATTGAGGAAGACATCAAAGAGAATGGGTAAAGTACCCTTCCACCAAGGGATTTGGAATTATGAGAGAAATAAGTCATGCATAATGCTTGGGAAAGAGAAAGAAATAAATAGGGGCACTAACCAGGTACTGTGAACATTTTTTGTGTGTATGTATGTATGTATGTATGTATGTATGTATGTATGTATGTATGTATGTATGTATGTATGTATGGCAACATATCTAGTGAAAACCCCCTTTACCGTAAAAACTCCGTGAAACCCACGTGTACATGTTTTGAAAAATTCTCAAAAAATTACTATATATAGGGAAGGTGAGCTTCTATAATCTTGTAAAATTTAAAGATCAAACTCAATCGCATTTGAAAGATATAAAAAAAAGCAAGATTAAAAGTGCTGAACAAGGAAAATCTCTATTTAGGCTGAATTTGCCTTTTTCATATCTTTCAAATGCGACTGAGTTTGGTCTTCAAATTTTATAAGATAGTAGAAGCTCACCTTCCCTACGTATGGTAATTTTTTGAGAATTTTTCAAAACTTGTACACATGGGTTTCACGGTAACGAGGGTTTTTACTGGATATGTTGCCTATATACACACACACGATAGCGCTAATCTGTACTTGCGCGCAGCTCTGCCTATTCTACACGCGAGCCGTAACCCTGTGTCGCAAAACTAGCAGCCATCATACGGCCCAAAAACACATAAGACCAGTCTAGCAGTAATTAATGCGTCGTAACATGTAAACCATTTACGACCAAACGCTTACTGTGAACGCAGATCGATAGTAAATTATGTATATGTGTGCCAACTAATAAATGTGTTTCATAGTTTGTATATGAATATCTTTTTTCTTTGATTTAGCCATAACTTTTTATTGACAGCTCCGATTCACAAACGGTTTTCACCAATAGCTTATTGACGACGAGAGAAACACATTGATATAAATCTCGACGCATAAATCTGATTTTACTATCCATATATATATATATTTTTTATTATCCGTATACATAGATTTTACTATGATGCCAGTGGAATCAGTAGCATGTGCGGTAGTAAAATCTTACAACACATTCAGTAAATTGGCAGTAAAATATCATTTATGTGGAGTTCATTAGCTAGACTTATATCATTATATTGCTCTTGTCGTTAGTAAGTTACTGGTAAAAACCGTTCTTGAATCGGAGCTGTCAATACAAAGTTGTGGCCAAATCAAAGAATACGCAGATTCATGTACAAATTAGGAAACACGTTACGGAAGACATTTTAACTAGTCGGTCATACGTCACTAGTAATGTGTTTCCTTGTTTGAACATGAATCTGTTTTTTCTTTGATTTAGCCATAACTTTTTATTGACAGCTCCGATACACGAAAGATTTTTACCAGTAGCTTACTGACGACGACAACAACATAATGATATAAGGGCCTGTTTGTTTTAGCTTTAGATTCTCTAAAAATTGATTCTGGATTGTGATTGTAGAGAAGTTGATCCTCCAAAGCTAGAATCCAAAAGCATATATGAAGTGGATTGTGGATTCTAGTGTATATGAGTGGGCTGGATTGTGAGAATTGGATTCTAGAATCGAGTTGTTTGTTTTTTATTATGCTTTTGGGGCCAGAATCCAGAATCAAAAGCCAAAACAAGCAGGCCCTAAGTCTCGCTAATAAACAGTAATTTTGCTGACTAGTAACAAATTTTACTACATATATATATATATATATATATATATATATATAAATTACTACATTTATATATAGATTTTACTATCCTGTGAAGGTATTGTGATCTCCACATTAGGGATAGGCAAATAACTAGGGCATAAAATCTGGGTATGCCGGAAGACTCTGAGAGACCACGCTAGTTTGGAACTCAGTCGTGCGATTGACGTGTTCCTGAGGTGCTATATTTAAAGCCACGGGTTAGTACTGCCGACCAATAGTCGGAGTACAACTGTTAGCTGCGAGCTAGGTGGGACGTCCTAGGGAAGGTGTCCTCGGCTCGAATTAGCAGGGTTGGAGATCTAATATTGAAATAGTGATAAACATTCTGGGGCCTCACAAGATAGGATCACTATGGGTAAAATAGTACAAACCTGCGTAGGATCAAATCATGAATTAATGCATGTCTCCTAGATTGGATGCTACGGAAGCTAAGTTGCCTTATATACGAGTGCTAGTAACTATCTTCATAATTAAAATATACAACCTTTGAAGAAAACCAAAACCTAATTTTTTGTAAAAATGGATTTTGAGGGAATGTGTACATTGGTTGGACATGAGAGAAAGTCATATGTTGAATTTGCTATTAATGCTTGCTGAGTACTTCTGTACCTACTCTTGCTAAATCCTCATTTGCTTAGAGAATGGCTCCGGTGGTCAAGTGTCTGATTGGGATACGGATCCCAATGGACTCGTTTTGGAGACAAGGGGTGAGGGTCAACTGCAGGATGGAACTACATGGAGGTGGGCTACCAAGAGGGTTAGATTGTTGGGTAGACTGTACTCTAGCCTTGATAGTCTTATATTAGGATAATTAATAATTTTGTATTATATTTTTGTTGTATTTAGATCTTATGTATAATTAGTGTACTGGATTGGTAGCCCTGCGTGGCGATAGATTGTAATAAGTTCCATTTCAGTCTCTAATTATTGTTTTGTTGCAATGCTCTGAACACGGTATATTAACTGATAAAGTGTCGTGTGCTTCCGATATTTTGCTAGCTAATATGCCAAGATTAACGTAATTATCTCAAAGTAATGACAATGATATTATCATTATCGTGAGTTAATTATGCAGGTCGCCACACTGACACGACGAATGCTTGGAGCTTTACCACAAAACATCTAAAAAACACTTTTTTTCAATCAGATAGTAAGGGGGAAAAACAGAAGTCTAAACCAGCATGCGCAGAAGCCGTTAGTGTTCACCTTTTGCAGAATCCTAAATGCGGAGCTCTTACAATCAAGTGGAAAATCCTCATCATTAAGTAGCTGTAGCAATGTGCCAAAAATAGTGCTAACAACAGGAATGTGGCAAGTATTTCTGTGGAACATAGAACATATACATTTGAATGCCATAGTCTTCATAGAAAGAGAAGATTCGTTCCCCAGAAACAAAAGCAGCAATTCCACCTGCAATAGCAAATTGACCCAGGAAATAATGTTAGTCCAAAATCAAACGACAAATGGAGAACATTGATAACTTGATATTTATGAATCATTGCTTGCCCCCAGCTTCTCAGCTAGAGGATCGATAAATGCATAGCTTGCGCGTTGAAAAAGAAGTTTGCAACAGTACAAAACTCAGGAGGTAATTTGCATCGTAGTGAGGGAAGAAACGAAGGGAAGGTAGTTTGGGGTAACATCCAAGAATTATATATGAAGGTTGTGTTTACTATTGAATCAAGGCAATCATAAGAAGGTTCTGAACCTCATTTAATTACCTACAGTTTTATTTAATTACAGGTAATAGAAACCATCTTTGGGTAAATTGAGAAGGGGGAAATCATAAGAAATCTAAAGGCATGAAAGAAAGAAAAAATTGTTGGTGTCAACATTTTCAATTAAATAGCATCGTGGTATCAACCCATAAGCAAATCAAGGGGATCAAGCATCACTTCTCGAGGTGTTGTGTTTGTGTACCACCAAGCTAGCCACTACCTCCACGGGTTATTGCTGACAACTTTCACTTGTCTCCTGCCCATGGATCTTCCCCTTGTCTTGCCTACTTTACCTTTGTCAGCCCTAGAGCTCACCCGGCACTGTCATGCTCCTATGGTGAGAGAAACCATCCATACACACAACGCACATGGAGGAAGGGGCAAATAGTGATCGAGTTAGTGACAAAGCCATCAGCGCAGCCTGACACTAGAGTTGCGTGACATTGAGGCCGCCTCCGACCACCTCTCTTGGCAGTTGCATTGCTAGCAACAGAAAACAAAGGTATGTAACGTATTTGGGGTTTCAGTTCCGTTTAACACACGAAAATATTCCCAGATTCCTAAGGCAACCCAAAAGTTTTGTGTGAAATGATTGCATTCTAAATACATTATTATTATTATTATTATTATTATTATTATTATTATTATTATTATTATTATTATTATTATTATTATTATTATTATCTGGCGATTGATCTGAAATGGAATGAATCTAATGGGACGTTGGGACGTGTTAGAGGTGCCATGAAGAGTCCTTCAGAGCATGCTATATACAGAAGAGTAAAATGCTCATCAATTCTGCTAGTGGGAGTGTATGTCGATGACTTGATTATCACAAGAACACATCTACGAGAAATTGACAGGTTTAAGGAGGAGATGAAGAAGTTGTTCAGCATAAGCGACTTGGGATTGTTGAGTTATTACCTAGGAATTGAGGTAAATCAGACTCACGAAGGCATCTCGTTAAGTCAATCGGGTTATGCTCTGAAGATTTTAGAGAAGTCCAATATGGTTGACTGCAATCCATGCAAAATCCCCATGGAAACAAGGCTCAAGATGAGTAAAGTTAGCAATGCTCCTCCTACTCATGTTATGTGCTACAGGAGCATAGTTGGGAGTTTGAGATATCTAGTTCATACAAGACGTGACATTGCGTATTCCGTTGGTTATGTGAGTCGTCATTTCATGGAGGCTCCAACGACCGAACACTTAGCAGTCGTGAAGCATATCTTGCGCTACATTAAAGGTACACGAAATTTAGGTTGCCTTTGTCTAAGGAAAAAGGAGGAGCAGCCATACATAATTAGGTACAATGATAGCGATATGGCAGGCGACGTCGATGATCGCAAAAGTACAACCGATGTGCTGTTTTTGTTTGGAGAGAGCTTGATTAGTTGGCAATCTCAAAAACAGAAAATTGTGGCGAGCGAAGCCTTCAACTTAGCGCAAGGATGGCCCCGATGACAACAAGACTGGAGGAAGCTGGAGATGTTACCTCAAGGTTACGCAAAACTAGTAGCAGGGAGAAGAGAGGATGTACGACTTTTGGAGAAAGAATGCAATGCAAAGCTCTGGTCCGAGGGTATCTTAGTCGGTATCGTTTTGAGCAATTCGGGAGATGATGTAGTTTCATCTTCTCTTGTTGCATCTTCTCTTGTTGTGGAGTGTGTAATCAACTCTGTTTCGTTGATGATGAAATAAGCCAACTCCGTGCTTCCAAAAAAAAAAGAAGAAGCTTATTTAGACATACAGGCAAGCTGCTGATTTTGAAATATATGACTGCAAGTGCAGTGCAAAGGTCCAGCCTTGAAATATATACCATCGTAGAGAGAGTAACGGCATATTTTGGGATATGCCATTACGAGCTAAATTGGACCAGATCTTCTTCCTCCCTGTCTCTGTCTTCTTCTCCAACTCTGCCCATATCTTGGGTGGAGTCTCCAGCCATTCCCATGGCCACCACTCGCTTCTCCCGCTCCACCTGCCTGACGCCTCTCTGTTAATTGTTGAACTTCTGACGGAGCGTAGCGGAGGCCTGTCGCCGGTAGGCTTGGTAAGCTGCACGGGCAATTCGTCCCCTGCGTTTGTAACTCTCCAGAAAATAGTGAATTTTTGCCGCTGGCGCCCGTGGTTTTTTCCCAAAAGGGTTTTCCACGTTAAATCTCGTGTCTCGTGTTCTCTTTGTGGTTTGATCTTCTTCATATTTTGTTCGTCATTTATATAACAAGTGGTATCAGAGCCACGTTTTATCCCTGTTTTGATCTAGTGTTTTGTGAGGCCCCCATTTTTTATAAATCAATACCAAAAATGGATACCATGTGCATCTGATACTAGTCCCATGATCGTGAGCTAAATGCGCACAAATACAAATTGTTATCACAGTCATACACAAACTTTATTACACAATGAAGTAAGATTACATATTATTTTACAATACCAAAAGTAAAACTGCAGTGGAGACAACATCCTGTAGTATGCCTTTTAACCCATTGTCCCACGTGCAACCGACAGGAAAATCCTTAGAAAAGTCATCGTTAAATTCCCGTATCTCGCATCAACGTAAGATTCATCGGAAATCTGTCCCTTCACCTAAAAATATCAACAGTGGCAAGTTGAGTACTTACGTACTCGCAAGACTTATGCAAAACCTAAAATACATGCAGGCCATTTCATAGAAAGGCTATTAAGGTTAATTTGCATAAAGCTGGTTTTAAAATGTAAATCTGAGAATAGTAGATTGTAAACAGATTTAAGTAAAAGCAAGTAAATTCTGAAGTAACGTAAAGTAAACATCAATATTTCACAATTGCTTAGGTATAACGACCATATCCAAAATCATTCCACCAACACAAGTGGAATATTAACAACGCATGATAGAAACCACATTTTATGAAAATAAGCAAAACAGCTAACTATGTGATGACTTTACCAAGTGTCCATGACCGCGGACGCGGCTAATCGATTAGTTTTTACACTCTGCAGAGGTATACAGCTTTCCCCACAAGACATGACTGACTCTTTGAGCAATCGATATTTGCACACTTCCTTTGGTGTGCCGCAGAGAGTCATGTTATAACTGTTACATTATTTAAACCTAACTTTGCACCAGCACGATGACGACAAACCCATTTTGTGGAGTAAGAACTCAGAGCATAGAAATGATGGAACTACCCACAGTATGGCGTACATCGTTATATTGGTAGACGTTTAATCCATGATCACCTCGGTGTGGACGTCCCGTCGAGCAATTCATTAAGAAACAGCTCGTACTACTCCGGCCTTCCAAGTGCAAAGCTAGTTTTAAACAACTTAATAAGTTAGAGCTGTCCCATACCAGCACTTGTGGTTGTATGAATTTTCTTGGCCTGAAAACAACTCATAGTTCGGTCCTTAATCCGACACGGGCAATAATCTCCACCCTATACTACGTGCAAAACATGCACACACGGCTATTGCCAATAATTGCCCGCATCTAAACCATAGTTTTATTTTCATTTTCCAACCAAAATACCAACCACAAAAATAGTCATACCCATCTAAATGTCATAACCAAGGTATTTAACCATGTCACAGTTTTATGTTCATTATAGCTCGGCTAAGCATGTCAATAATGTGAGTAACCCAGATTGACATTAAATATTGTCTAAGCTAATCTAGGGTTTTCAAGGATCACAATTTTCTACTTATCAAGGAAATTCTATGTAGCTACAGTACAACTACCGTTTCACAATATAGTGACTTTAATAAACTAAAGTATGCGATAAAGCGATTAATGAAAACATTTATAAAACTGGGTTCAACATGATCAAAGGAATTTGCTTGCCTTGTTGATTTTCCTCGACTTGAACTCACGGTCGTCGAATGTACGGGTTCGTCGGGTTCTACACGTCGTAAAGGCGACATAGAATAAATACCAAATTTCAATGAGGCCAAAAAGAAATCAGATGGAAATATTCAAATAAAATAATTTCACCAATTCAGGAATGGCTACATGCTTTATTTATTTTTCTTTTGCAATTTAAAGATATGATTTATTTAAGCCATTATTGCATTATTTACTATCCATTTTATAACTTAAATTTTTCTTATAACACACCTAAGTATTATTACAGATTCTGGTTCCTGAGATTACAAGAATTCTAATAAAATTTATTTTACTAAATTTGGAGGTTATTTGCAAAATTTCCATGTATGACGTATTCTAACTCTTCGTTTGAATTTAAATTCAATTTCAAATAAAATTCAATTCTGAAATATTTTTGTATATTCTGAATCTACTGGATTTTATATGAATTTAGAAATTTATTTCATCAAATTTTGTTAAGTGATTCAAAAGTTATGGCTAAATGAATATCTAGGTTTTGATTAAATACTAAAATCAGAAAATTGCCGAAAATGGAAAGTGCGCTTTCGCGCGAAAACGCTTTCCATTTCAGCGGAACCGCGCAGGCGCGACAAATGGGGTCCACCCGTCGGCCGGCGGTAGCGTCTTCTGGTCGAGCCTAGTGGCCCGCATGGATCGCGCTGCTGCGCTGCGGTGACAAAGCGGGTCCGCATGTCGTGGCGCTGACCAGCGACGCGGTGACAAGCTGGGCCCGCTTAGCGGTGACCGAGCGAGACCACGGCAAGACGAGCTCGCCGGCGGCAAAGCACGGCCGGAATCACGGAATGGGTTCGGATTCATGCTCAAGACACTCGTGCGCATCTTTGGGTGGTGGCGCTTGGTAGGAGATGGCGGAGGCGGCTGCCATCGGAGAGAGGCGGCGAGCTCACGGCTCACCGGCGTTCGCAAAGCGAGACCTTCCGAGCTTGAAGATCACTACCAAAAGCATCGGTGGACTTCAAGGATCCCATTTCAGGTTTAGTTCAAAGAATGGCGGCGGAATAGAGGTCTCACCGCGCGGTGGTGGCGGAAGAAAAACACGGCGGAGGAGCTCGCCGGGAAGAATGAGTTTCGCCGGGCTCGGGATGGACTTGGGAGGCACGAGGAAGCTTCAGCGAAGCGGATTGGGGCGAAATGGGTGGAGTGAAAAATATGGTGTTTGGCCCTCTTTGCGGTTTTCGCCGGAATTGGGGATGATGACCAAAGCAACGGCGGAATGGCTTGCACTGGGAGCTAGCTGGGTCGGCGGCGACGCGAGGAGGGGTTTTTATATGGGCTCAAAGGCGGTTTGGCGCAGCTGGCGCGAGAAAGACCGAGAGGTCTACGTCTCAGCGCGAGAGAGAGCGGGGAGAGGAAGAAGAAAGTGCGGGCGAGAGGCTGCCACGCGGGGGCCTGATGGCAGCGGTTGTCGGCCGAGCTGGCTCACTGACAGCCCGGGCCCACACGTCAGTGATGGCGAGAAAAGAACTCTGGAGAAGCCTCACGACCGAACGGGATTTCAACGAAGATTTCAACGTTCAAACGGGTACGAAAATTTATGAAATTTTTACCATAGGTCGGCAAGGATATTACCAGCCTCCTGAAAAATTTTCGCCATTTTATGATGCATGATGATTTTTATAAAATTCTGACATTGCAACAGTTACTGCATTGCCTATTCTGTTTTTATTTTAATTTGCGATTTAAATGAAGTTATTATTTTACAAAACTTTTTATGATGATTTAAAATTACATTATACACCTTCTGTAAAAATTACATATTTTAATTATGATTATTTAATTTTTTAAAATTCTGACATTACTGTTTTCCAGATTATTTATTCACTGTTTTCGAATTTTTAAAATTATAAAATGATTTATTAAATTCTTAATATTTTTACAGGAGGTTGATACTGTTTTGATGTCGGCAAGATAAAAATTTTGGGTCAGGATGATCTACAGATATTTTTACCAAATTGTTTTACCATTTTACCCTGAGATTTTTACCCATGATTATCTTTGATTAATTAATATTTTTATAAATCCAGGTTACCCACCGCCTTAAGCAAGCTGAGGAGCCCTCAGATATTTTGGAAGTTTTGGTAAATTTTTGTTGGATTGACATTTTTACTTTTTACCATTTTCTATTTATTATATTCTTTATTTCACATTCTTGCATTAAAGAAAAGCCAAACAAATATTCAGAAAATCCAGGAAATTCAGAAATTTCAAAAATAATACAAAAAAGATTTTTATTTCATTTTTATTTATTTTTTTGATTTTTGAGGCTGTTACATGTTTCAATCATCATGACGACGACAATGAAGTATGATCTTCCGTTGTTGGACTTGGACACACGATTCTCTTTGTGGCAAGTTAAGATGCAGGCAGTGTTGGCACACAACGATCTGGATGATGCACTTGAAAGTTTTGGGAAAACATATCCCAAGAATTGGACAGACGACGAGAAAAGAAAAGACCGTAAGGCTCTATCTCAGATCCACCTTCATTTATCCAACAATATTCTGCAGGAGGTGTTTAACGAGAAATCCGCTGCTACCTTATGGCTTAAGCTGGAATCGATCTGTATGTCTAAAGATCTAACCAGCAAGATGCATGTCAATATGAAGTTGTTCACCCACAAGTTGCAGGAAGGTGGATCGGTTTTAACCCATATCTCGGTCTTTAAGGAGTTCGTCGCTGATCTGCATTCCATGGAGGTAAAGTATGATGAAGAAGACCTAGCTTTACTTCTTTTGTGCTCTCTGCCTAGTTCCTTTGCGAACTTCCGAGATACCATGCTGTATAATCGTGATACCCTAACCATAAGTGAAGTTTATGATGCCTTGCAAACCAAGGAGAAGATGAAACAGATGATACACTTGGAAGATTCTTCCTCCGATGGAGAAGCCTTATCTGTTCGGGGCAGACCGGAGCACAGGAAATCAAATAATAATTATAGTAGAGGGAAAAGCATGAATGGACAGAGAGGCTGCTCAAAGTCGAAAGGAAGAGAAAAGTTCTACATGTACTGTAAGAAAAATAATCATGACATCTCTGAATGTTACAAACTGCAGAACAAAGAAAGGCGTAACGGTAAATACAAGCCCAAACCCAAATCCGATGATGATGGTAAGGCCCCTATTGTTTCAGATGGTAGTTCGATGGTGATGTTCTTATTGCTTTTCTTTGGATGTGTCTCTATGGATCTTTGAATGGGTATTAGATTCGCTTGCTCTTATCATATGTGTACTAACAAAGATTGGTTTAGCACTTATGAACCTATCGGAATGAAGGTATAGTTCAAATGGGTGATAACACCGCATGCGGATTACGAGCATTGGCTCCATTGAGATCAAGATGCATGATGGTCTTTGTGAGAAATTTGATGAAGTCAGGCACATTCCGACAATGTCCAAAAACCTCATCTCGCTGAGTACGCTTGATCTAAAAGGGTATCGGTACTCCGTTGAAGGTGGAATTATGAAGGTAACAAAAGGCTCTCTTGTTGTCATGAAAGGTGACTTGAAATCTGCAAATTTATATGTCCTTCGAGGTAGTACTATCACTGGAATCGCTGCTGTTGTTTCTGATTCTAAATCTGATTCAAATGCTACTAAATTTTGGCACATGCGTCTTGGGCGTATGAGTGCACTTGGTTTGACAAAGTTAAGAAAGAGAGGCCTCCTTCATGGGTGCAATGTTGAGAAGTTGGACTTCTGTGAGCACTGCGTTTTTGGTAAGCATAAGAGGGTAAGATTTAATTCTTCGATTCACACGACAGAAGATATACTTGATTATGTGCATGCTGATTTGTGGGGGCCATCTCGCAAACATTCACTTGCTGGTGCCCATTATATGTTAACTATCATTGATGACTACTCAAGGAAAGTTTGGCCCTATTTCTTGAAATACAAATCAGATGCATTTGAAGCTTTTAAGGAGTGGAAGTTGATGGTTGAAAGGCAAACCGAAAGAAAGGTGAAAGTCCTTCGTACAGATAATGGGATGGAATTTTGTTCACGTGCATGTAAGTTTTATTGCAGAAAACAAGGCATTGTCAGGCACTATACCGTCCCGCACACGCCTCAGCAGAATGGTGTCGCCGAGCGCATGAACAGGACCATCATTTCAAAGGCTCGTTGCATGCTGTCCAATTCAGGTTTGGACAGGCGTTTCTGGGCTGAAACAGCTGCCACGGCATGCTACTTGATTAATCGTTCATCCTCTACAGCCATTGGTAAGAAAACTCCAATTGAGGTATGGTCTGGGTCACCTGCTGATTACTCACAATTGAGAGATTTCGGATGTACTGCATATGCACATGTAGACAATGGAAAACTAGAGCCTAGAGCAGTTAAGTGCATATTTCTTGGTTATGCTTCTGGTGTTAAAGGCTATAAGTTGTGGAATCCTAAAACAGAGAAAGTTTTGATTAGTAGAAATGTTGTATTCAATGAATCTGCTATGTCACATGAGGTTTTATCATCCAATGCTTCTGTTGAAGGACAAGATAAAATAAGTGTGCAGTGGAAGCGATTGGTTGATGCCTATAATACACGGACATTGATCTGCGATTGATGTAGATGAACATATTACTGTTGATCCATATGAACAAATTACTGAAATTTTACCTTCTGATATTGACCCTCCTGTTACTGAGCATTCTTCTCCAGCTTTGCAGTCTCGACAGCGGTCCATTGCAGTTGATAAACCTAGGAGAAACATTGTTCAGCCTTCTCGGTTCATTGAAGAATGCAATTTTGCTGGTTATGCTTTGAGTTGTGCAGAGGAGATTGAAGGTAATGCAGAACCATCAACTTACACTGAAGCAATTATTTCTGGTGATCACAGCAACTGGATGTCTACGATGCATGATGAGATGGAGTCACTCTAGAAAAATGGGACTTGAGAGTTAGTGCACTTGCCTAAAGAAAAGAAGACTATTCGTTGCAAATGGATCTTCAAAAGAAAGGAAGGAGTATCTCCCAGTGAACTTATACGGTTCAAGCAAGGTTAGTTGCAAAAGGTTTCAGTCAGATCCCAGGTATAGACTTCAATGATGTTTTCTCTCCAGTTGTAAAGCATAGTTCAATACATACTCTCTTTAGTATTGTTGCTATGAATGACCTTGAACTTGAGCAACTAGATGTAAAGACTGCATTCTTGCATGGGGAACTAGAGGAAGATATCTATATGGATCAACCCGAGGGCTTCATTGTTCCCGGTAAAGAAAACTTAGTTTGCAAATTGAAGAAGTCCCTTTATGATCTAAAGCAGTCTCCAAGACAATGATATAAAAGGTTTGATTCATTTATGCTTTCACACAGTTTTAAGAGGTCTGAATTTGATAGCTGTGTTTACATCAAATTTGTTAACGGATCACCTATATATTTGCTTCTTTACGTTGATGATATGTTGATTGCTGCCAAGAGCAAGACTGAGATTGCTACTTTGAAGGCACAGTTAAGTAATGAGTTTGACATGAAGGATCTCTCTCTATGTGGCAAGAAGATCACTGATGAAGAGAAGATTGAGAAAACTCTCTCTACCTTCCACCCAAATGCTATCAGTGCACTTGACTATCGTCGGGGCGCATACAAGGAGTATAGCGAACCGATTGATGTAATGCAAGTTCTTGAAATCGCAAGATGATATTCTACGCAAGAACTATGTCTCATGACCACTGGACGAGGCATCGCACGCAAGTCAATGCCAATAGCTATAAGGTGAAAGCCCATTAATAGAAAGAAGGGCAAGCGGGTGGAAAAGAGAGGTCTCGGGCCAAAGGAAAGTCAAAGCCTCGGTGAAGAAGGATGATAAAGAAAAGGCGCGCTAAGCCGTATGGACAAGAGAACCAAGCGTGCCGGTGTGGCACTTGGGGACATTGGTCGAAGATATGTCAGAATCCAAGAAAGTGATCAACGCATATCGAAGCTAAGAGGAAGGCAAAAAAGCGCCCCATGAGCGCGCCGCCAAGATCGGTGATGATGATGCCATGGATGAAGATACCCCAATTGTCTCATCCTCACAGAATAGCCTGGACATCGATGCTGCAGCCAATATTATGGCACATGAAGAGAAAACTTCTGTCGATGACATAGAAGCAGAAATTAATGCATATTTTATAGATTTTGTTTAATGCATTTTTTTTAGATTATGGTTGTTAGCATTTTCTTTTGAATAACGAATTGTAAGCTCTAGAAGAGCATACTTCCCTTGTGAATAAATATGCAATTTATTCTTTATTCCAGTATTCTTCAAATTTGCAAGCAATATTTAGATTATTTTGCCTCTATCTGATTAGAATTATATTTCTTTTATCTAGAAATCGTGTAGCGCCCAAATGGAAGAGATATGCATTGTTGACAGTGGCACAACAAATACCATCTTAAGAGAGTCTAAATACTTCCGATCGATCACGAAGAAGCTTTGGAAAGATTACTACGATCGCGAGGCGATTCATATGTAATAGGCTCGGGAAGAGCCACTATTATATTGCCTATGGGTACAACTTTGGTAATTGAAGAAGCCCTTTTGTACCCTGAATCAACGCGCACTCTCTTAAGCTTCAAAGACATCCGCGCCAATGGTTTTCACGTAGAAACCAATGAAGAAAATGGCAAAGAATACTTGTGCATTGTGAAGCACGCGGTATGTGGAAAAATGGTATTAGAAAAATGTCCCTCATATGAATCTGGGTTGTACTACACGAATATTCATGCACCCGAAGTGTATACTTCCTTGAAGACTGTTTTTAGAAGCTCTGAGTTATTTTCTTTATGGCATGGTAGATTAGACCTCCTGGTCTTAGAATGATAAGAAACATAGTGAACAACTCACAAGGTCATGGCATTAATGTTAAAAATTTTCCGAATCATGAAAATTTCGTGTGCCCTACATATGCCACCGGGAAATTAATAACTAGACCCTCTGTCATGAAAGTGCAAAGTGAAATTCCTGCATTCCTGGAACGCATCCAAGGGGATATTTGCGGACCGATTCTGCCCTTGTCAGGGCCGTTTCGATACTTTATGGTGCTCATCGATGCTTCCTCGAAATGGTCGCATATATGCTTATTATCAACAAGAAACCATGCTTTTGCAAAGTGATCATGAGATCATAAGAATTAAGAATGCTTTCACGATCATCGCATGAAGTCCATCGAATGGACAATGCCGGAGAATTTACTTCAAAGGCATTTGATGATTATTGCACGGCAACGAGGATAGCGATTGAGCACTCCGCACCGCACGCGTCCATACGCGAGAATGGACTAGTTGAGCACTAATAAAAGGATTAAGTTCATTGCCGGACCGCTTTGCGAGTTGTAACTTGCCCAACACTTGTTGGGGACACGCGATCTGCACGCGGCTCTCATCAATTTCGGACCTTGACCTACAACATTCATTCTCCTATGCGGCTTGTGCAGGATCATCCGAAGATCTCCCATCTCGGAAATTTGGGTGTATGGTATATGTACCTATACCACCCCTCGTGATTGCAATGGGCCCTCTCGCAAGTCCGGGATATCGTTGGTTATGAGAGTGCATCCATAATCGGTATTTAGAACCCATATTGGAGACTTGCATCTGACCGATTCATTGATTGTATCTTTGGCGAGGACCGTTTCCGTCATTAGGGAGAAATCAACCTTTGGATGAAAAATACCGGAAATCATATGGCATCCCACTGGGATCCCCGCACATGACCCTCGCACTAATGAAGCAAATCAAGAAGTCCAGAAGATAATTGATTTGCAGAATTTAGCAAATGAACTGCCTGATCATTTTTATGATCTGAAGGGCGTGGTTAAGTTGCATGTACCGCAAGGAATGCACGGAGAGGTGGAAATACCAAAGAAAATAAAGGTATCCTCATCTGTTGAGGCATCAAAGAAAAAAAGCGAAATCGGCTCCTCAAACCCAAAGTACCGGAGGCGTCGGAAAAAGCTGGCGAGAGGACTTACCACAACCAATCACGAAAATACCCCAAGGAAAGAAGGGGAGCCAGTTGAGACCTGGCACTGGAAAGAAGCCAACAGGAAAGACAATTCCAGACTTGAATCTTCCACTGCAGGAAGCCGCCGAAAATAATGTGTGCGCACACATAGGCGATGAAAAGCTAAAGGAACTTGCTCCTGCGATAGGGAATAGCAGCGAAGAGCAAGTAGAAGTGCATGAAGCACCTCATGAAGAAATGGCCATAAACTTTATAATAACAGGAGAATCCCTGAATAGAGCAACAGCCAATATCGATGCATACTTTGCAAAGAAGATTGCCTCGATCATTGATCATGATCCCGAGCCTGCATCTCTCGCAGAGTGCAAGAAAAGGTTAGATTGGGAAGAATGGAAAAAGGCAATCACTGCAGAGTTAGTCTCTCTGAACAAGAGAGAGGTGTTTGGGCCCGTATGCCGCACACCTCCCCATATAAACCCTGTAGGTCACAAATGGGTCTTTGTTCGGAAGAGGAATGAAAACAACGAAGTTGTAAGGTACAAGGCAAGGCTTGTAGCTCAAGGTTTCACTCAACATCCTGGAGTTGATTATGAAGAAACCTATTCTCCGGTCATGGGAGGAATTACCTTTAGATATTTGATCTCAATGGCAGTCAACTTGAAGTTGAGAATGAAGCTAATGGATGTTTTCACAGCATATACATGAAAGTACCGGAAGGAATTCCTATCCTGAACCAAGACGGAGCAAATAGAAACCTGTACAGTGTGAAATTAGAAAAATCACTGTATGGGCTAAAGCAGTCAGGAAGAATGTGGTACAATCGCTTGAGTGACTTTCTCGCAAGAAAGGCTCCACAAGCAATGAAGATTGTCCATGTGTGTTTATCAACGATCCCGAATGGATTCTGTATAATCTCGATCTATGTAGATGACTTGAACATCATTGGGACGGATGAAGAAATTGAAGAAGCATGCTCATACTTGAAGTCGAGTTTGAAATGAAGGACTTAGGTAAAACCAAGTTTTGTTTAGGCTTGCAGCTTGAGCATGTCAAGGAGGAATCTTGGTACATCAATCAATTTACACTTGAAAGTATTGGAAAGGTTTGGCTTTGAAAAGGCATATCCTGCGAAGACTCCAATGGTCGGAAGGTCACTCCAAGCAAACCTAGACCCATCTGAGACCCAGAGAAGAGGGAGGAAGTCACGGGGCGAGAATTCTCATATCCGAGTGCGATTGGAGCGCTCATTTACCTTGCGAATAGCACCGCACCGGACATTACGTTATTTGTGAATTTGATAGCTCGATGCAGTCTGAGAACCCACAAAAGGCATTGGAAAGGGATCAAGGACATCTTCCGTTACCTCCAAGGAAGCAAAGACCTCGATCTATTTTGGAAGAAACAATGAATTGAATTTGATTGGCTCGCCCGATCTTTGAGTACTTATCGGACCGCATCTTGGCAAGTCCCAAAGCGGCTATGTTTTCCTATGTGGAGGAACAACAATTTCTTGGAAGTCGTCTAAGCGATTCTCGTCTCGGCGTCGACAAACCCTTTGGAAATCATCGCTTTGTATGAAGCATCTCGTGAATGTGCATGGCTCCGAAGAATGGTTCACCACATCCAGAAGTCATGTGGTTTGAACATTGAGCAAACTCCCACGATCATCTATGAAGATAATGCAGCTTGTGTTGCTCAAGCACAGATGGGTTATGTGAAGAGCAATCTCACGAAGCATATCAACCCCAAGTTCTTCTATGCTCACGAATTGCATAAGATGAACGAGATTAGGATATTGCATACTAAGTCATGTGAAAATCTTGCAGATTTGTTCACTAAATCACTCCCAGCATCTACTTTTGAAAGGTGCGTAAAAGGGATTGGGATGATGAGACTTAGAGAAGTGCAGATTTTAGGAGGAGATATTTCACATACTCCCACATGAATCTCGAACATGAATTATGAATACCCAATATGAATCTCAAAGATTAGCGATTGAAGTTTGGGTGAATTGTACTCTTTTTCCTTAGCAAGTTTTTCATGAAGTTTTATTGCATAAGGTTTTAATGAGGCAATTCGTGCAACATAGTAAACGTATGCTATGTACTCTTTCTCCAAGTATTTTTCCCACTGGTTTTTTCTGGAGTTTTAATGAGGCATATGCATCTCGCGGCAAAGGGCCTAAGGGGGGTGTTGGGAAACCTCATGGCCCATTGAAGGCCCATGTTGGTCCCTTAGCCGAAACCCTAGGCGACTGCTATATAAGGAGGAGGGGGTCCCCCCCTATGTACATGCAATCAGAAAGTAATAAAGTATTCTGCTGTCGCTCTCCCTAAACACGTGTCTCTCTCTTTCTGTTCTTCAATTTTAGATCTGTTCGGGAACCCCGGACTATTCGATAGCGAGGTTCCTTAACAGATTAGCCGCAACATATGTATCACCCGTCCGTTGTTCGTCATGGTTGTTTCATTTTGAAAGGATGATGTGCTGTCATGCTGGTTCGCAAGTACACATGACTTCATTGTCTTTTCTTTTCTTTTTGAAATGGCAACGCCATTAAATATATTAGAAGATGAAGGAAAGTACAAGAAGTGGCGCAGAGATCGCACCCGAGAGATTGACAGGAAGACGGCAAGATGAGAGAAGGGAAAAGAAGAAAAGGGAAAAGGAGAGAAAAGGAGGAGGGAAAGGGAAAACGAAGAACAACAGGGCTTTAAGGTTGTCCTTAAAGCAGATCGCTTAGATCGATGCCCTGCGAAGCCAGTGCGCGACATCCTTGATAGACTGGAGGATCTGGTCGTGAGTCGCCCAGGTCTGCCGAAAGATTTTGTCGTTTCGTTCCTTCCACCACTGCCAGCAGGTCAGGATAATGATGGTTTTAACCCCTTTTTTAAACCTTGTACGTCCCGCAATCTGTTGAAGGTTCCACTGGTCGAAGGGCACTGAAGAATCCCATCGGTCTGGACGTAGTGTCGGCACGCGAACCCACTGAGCAACGGAGGTCCACATGCGTTGGACTTCAGGGCAGTAAAGGAATAAGTGGGAAACCGTCTCTAGACTTCGACAGCACCTGTGACAAAAATACTGATTAGGCCAACCCCTGAGTTGCAGTCGTTGTGCTGTCTATAGTCGATTTTGCTGAGCAAGTCAGAAGAAGATCTTGCTACGCATGGGCGCCCAAGCCGACCAGATTGTAGTATGAAAAGGTTTTGTTGTGCTTCCGTTGAATTGGAAGCGGTTGAAGAGGAACATTTTAAGAAGATGAAAACAGAGGGAGTGTTGGATCAAACCGAAGACCACAGACGCGAGGGAGGCCGTCGAGTAGACATAGACACAAAGTAAGAATAACACAAGAACTTGGTGACACCGGCCTCAACCTACTGCGTCGTTTCTTTCTATTGTTCTCCCTTTTAGTGACTCTTTTATCTTAATACTAGTAACAAACTGACCAGCTACTAGTACATGATGTGTGCCGATCCGGAGTTGACGCCACGAGCGAATCGCTCGACTAGCCAACGACTCTTAACTAATATCCATGACTAGATAATAACCGTACCAAAAGAACATGTACACTCACAAACTGCCCGCCGTCTAGTACACGTAATGTACGTGCACATAATTAAGCACGTGTACAAGATATGCAACACACTGTAAGTTCAAGCTCTATTGGTTTTGGTGATTGGTTTAATATTAATGTTTAATCATTGTTTAATGACAAATCTAATCATTATGAGACTAACATGTTTTATTAAGTCTTATTCTTATTGGTCTCATACTTGGATGGAAAATGGAAAACCTAAGGTATGCACTCGTATTCATTCTATTATATAAATGCATACTTAGAATTCAAGTTAAAGTATGAACTCTTCCATTGCTTTAGTCCAAATATGTGCATTATATCTCTTATTCATATATACATGAATGCACACATCTAGGGGAAGTTGATAATTTAACTTGATGTTTCAATTGTATTGATCCATGTCCTCTTGTCATACAATATAAAGGATCAAGACCTTGAAACAATCTTTTGAGTATATATGACTTGTGTAGTTATATGCTCATGTCAATTTAAATGAGTTTAAATTGAGTTCGATTGTCTCTCAATCAATCAAAGAACATTTCATCATGTGTTGATGGTGTTTCCTTGTTGATTAAAGACAAGCGAAAAGTTCTTGAGTATAATGAAGCATTAGTTGCATCAAAGTGCTCAAGACAACAATCAATCATTCAAATTAATTTGGGTTGTGCTCAATCGATCTTGGAGGCATCCATTATGTGTTAATGGAGTGCGGTGATGATTAAGACAACCGTGTTTGTTGGACTAACATCTTCCATGAGTTGTGAAGTAGGTTGAGTCCAAGATGATAAAGAATCGGGAAGAAGAAGAAGTCATCATGTATTGATGAGCTTCAAGAGGTGATCCCGAAGTGAAGAGAAGGGTTAGAGAAGGTTCTGACGAATACTCATAAAACAGGGGTGCACCAACGGCCCAATTGCAACAAGCAAAGCCCAGAGGCGACAAGCGGCGGCCTCGAATACGGCCCGGCCTAAGCAGCCGTCCCGGCCTGCTACCCAAATGCCTACGAGACCATTCGTGGAGACCATTCCCGGCCGGTCCCGACTTCAGGCTCGGCGAGGTTCCCGACCCCGCGGCGGGGCGGATCCCCGACTCCGACTTCGGCAGGTTCCCGACCCCCGGTGGGGCGGATCCCGCGACTCGACTCAGCGAGGTTCCCGACCCGCGGCGGGGACAGGATCCCGGCTCCGACCGAACCATGATAATCCCCGCCGAGGGCGCGTCGCGCGCGGAGTCCCGTGTCAACCTAAGGCCACGTGCCCCACGAGCGGTCATTCGAAGTGATCGAGCGAGGCGGTGGTCCTTCCCAAAACAGTTTGATAGCTGCTGAAGCCCGTCTCTGTCCCATCGATGACCACCCACAAGTGCAAGGACACGCTCTCCCGAGGCAACTCCAGCGTCACACGCGACTACGTCGGCACCCACATGGATCACAGAGAGCAGCTCGCCACTTCGGAGGATTACCTAACCGCTCGACCGGCTAGACCACCGACCCAAAGATAGGCTCAAGCAGCGGCGACCGATCAGCGAACAAGCGACCGATCGGCGGAGCGATTAGCGACGGATGGGCAAGATCAAGCCCTAGAAGTAGCTCGCCGGCACTTCGCCAATTCTCGATGTAACCCGCCCTTCAGTCTTGAATAAAAGGAGCGGGAACCTCCTAATGAGGCGGCCAGTAAGAGCTACAAGAGAGCTTTTTCCTCTTCTTCCTCTTCTTCTTTTCTTCTCCTTCGAGAGCTAAGTTTAGATCATTCTAGTGTTGAGGCTCCACCTCTCGCTTGTAAAAAACTCGGTGCGATCATCCGCTTTTGATGAATACAACACCAACGCACTGGCCGGGTAGGACCTTGGCCGAACGGTATACATCTTGGACTCTGTGGTCTAACCATTCAGGAGCGGAACGCGCCCCTTAGACTTACAAATTTACTTGCGCGCCGGCGCCGGCGGTTGTAGCGCCCAGTAGGGGGCTTGGCGTCTTGGCAAACATCTCCGGATTCCCATTCGTCTCCTTGATGGCATTCTTCTCCAACGACGGCATGGCGTGTTCGGAGCAGATCCGCCGGCTCCCTCGGCCACCGTCACCTCGGAGGAGAGCTCACGCTCATCCCGCCGCCGCGGAGGGGCGGCGCTGGGGAGCCTGGACACCATCTCCGGCGGCCGTCCCACTCCGGCTTGAGCGCCCCAGGTCCCAAAGCCGAACACGAGGAGCGCTATACCTCCTTTGGCGAAAGCCCCTCCGGAACTGCGCAGAGATCCGTCACCTCCGCTGCTCACGACTTGTAGCTATGGCGGCTACATGCCAACCTCCGTCCACGAGTTGCTGGAAGACTCTTCCACCACGGCTCCAGCTCCGACACGGAGTATCCGCCCGCGGCGGCACTCGCGAGTGCAGCGTGGCGGGCACGGCCGATTGGGCCGTAGCCACCGCGGCTCTGACGGTCCCCGTCCCGGCGCCGAGGCACGGAGGGGAATACCGGTAGGCCCAGCGCCTGAAGCCTTCGAGCTCGCCGCGTACCGAGCTCCAACGGCAACGCTGAGAGGAGGAGCGAAAGGTCGAGCTCGGCCGGCTCGAGCCAACTGGAGCAGGCGAGCCGAGCCAGCGCAAGTCTTTGGGCGGCGCGCGGGCGCGCGCCAAAGCACCACAAGTTGAGGCGAATCCGGCGCCCCGGTTTTCCCTCACGCAAGCCAAAGCGTGGCTGCGGCGCAATCTTTGCCCGAGGCCTTCCGGAGCCCGCAAACCCGAGGCGAGCTACCTACGAGAACCCGGGGTGATGGAGCGCGCGGCCGTGCGGCACATCACGAGCCTCGGCTCCTACCACACCGGCGCTACTTCCGGCCACCGGGCCCGTCTGCCGCGCGAGCCGGTGGAGTGCGGCCAAGACCGCACCCACCATGAACCACCCGGGCCTCACGCACCCCGGTGCGCCAG
Organism: Otatea glauca; assembly: GCA_036346275.1. Classification (NCBI taxonomy): domain Eukaryota; kingdom Viridiplantae; phylum Streptophyta; class Magnoliopsida; order Poales; family Poaceae; genus Otatea; species Otatea glauca. Next base: position 257,303 of record CM070711.1, on the reverse strand, counting down.
CGCCTCGGTAATGCCTACGACATCCGCGCCACCCTCGAGGCGCGAAGAAAGATGGCGGAGGACGCCGGGCGTAGACTTGGCCGGATCTGCCCGCGGTGTGCTAGCACTTGAGTCCGACTGGAGGAGGCCCTACATCGACCGTTTGACGGACGGGTCACTTCCCCCCGACCCGACCGAGGCCCGGCGCCTCGCCCGGCGGGCAAAATCTTTCGTCCTGATCGGCCCAGACCTCTACAAAAGGAGTCCCTCCGGGGTCCTCCAAAAATGTATCTTGACCGACCAAGGAAAACAGCTGCTGGACGACATACACAACGGAGTCTGCGGTCACCACGCAGCACCCCGATCTCTTGTGGGAAAGGCCTTTCGACAAGGTTTCTACTGGCCAACCGCTGTGTCAGACGCCGAGCATATCGTACGCACCTGCGAAGGATGCCAGTTCTTTGCTCGGCAGACGCATCTCGCCGGCCAAGCTTTCTGACGATCCCCATCCGTGGCCTTTTGCCGTCAGGGGACTCGATTTGGTCGAACCTTTCGAAAGCGCCCGGGGCTTCACCCACCGCTCGTCGCGGTAGATAAGTTCACCAAGTGGATAGAGGCCAAGCGGTCGTGGCGTCACGCGTCGGTACAAGCGGCCATCTTCTTCCGCGACATCGTTTTAGGTTTGGAGTCCCAAACTCCATCATCACCGACAGCGGAACACGCAGTTCACGGGAAGGAATTTCTCGAGTTCTGTGGCGACTTCAACATCCGTGTCGATTGGGCGCGATAGCCCATCCGCGGACTAACGGCCGGTCGGCGCACTAACGGCATGATCCTTCAGGACTCAAGCGCGGATCTTCGATCGGCTCAAGCATTTCGCGGCGCTGGGTAGCCGAGCGCGCCTCCGTCCTCTGAGTCTGCGGACCACGCGACCCGGCGCACGGGTTCACACCCTTCTTTATGGTGTTTGGCCGAAGCCATTTTGCCCATTGACACGGAATACGGCTCCCGAGATTGCAAGCCTTCGATGAGGCTCGGGGCTCGCCGCAACAAGGCGCCATCGACCGGCTCGGCGAGAGCGCGGCGTGGCGATCTGCGGTCGGCGGATATCAACAAGCCTGCGCGCTACCACGGCCGCCAAGTTCGAGGGCGATCCTTGGCTGGCGACTTGGTTCTGCGTCGGTCGGACAACCAAAGATAAGCACAAGTAGCGCCCCACAGGAGGGTCCTTTCACCGTCGTGGAAGTTCTCCGACACGGCACCTTCGACTCAAGGGCGCCGATGGTCGATCCTCCTAATGCCCGGAACATTGAAAAGTTAAGGCGATTTTATCCCTAAGCTCTTTTCTTTTTCTGGTATAAGTCTTTACCTTTCTCCCAACCGAGCACACGGTCGCATGCGTGACGACTCGGGCTGCCCGTGGCGCCCGTTGAGCCGCTCGGATGGTGTGCGTGTGGTCGGTGACCCGGCCGACCACGAGGTCTATCGGCGGTAACCCTCTCGACCCGAGTGCTACGGCCACGCCCGGCCGGCTATGGTTGCCCAAAGTAGCACTCACGCGGAAGAAGGAAGCACCGAGTGGGATGACCTTACGGTCGATTGGGAACAATCTTCCCCACACGAACTCGGCTAACTCACGTACTCATGTGGGTCGGTGACCGACTAGTCACAGAGTCTATCCCGAGCGGTAACCCTCTCGACCGGCGCTCGGCCTCGCCCCGGCTATGGTTGCTAAGTAGCACTTTGCGGAAGAAGGAAGTGCCCGAGTGGAAAAACCCTTGGCCGATCGGGAACACTCCGAACCCCATGAGTGCGCGTAACTACCGTGATAAACAAGACTCCTATCCTCTTGGCCCTCTCAAATTGACCCGACCTACGCATAAGCGACCCGTGGTCCTTGAGGCTATGGTCGGTCAAACCCAAACGCAAAGGAGAGCAAAGAGGCAAGCCGAGCTTACAATTACTTACGATCGTTTACACAGCAGTCTTTGCAAGAAAAGAAAAAAAAAAGGGGGCTAACTTCTTTCTTCCTCTTCTTCACGGTGGTGGACCGCACGGAGGAGGAGGACGGCATCTTGAAGGCGACCTCGGGCGGGGCGTGATGGCGATCTCCGAGCATGCGGCTCGACACGAGCTCGAACACGCGACCTCGTCGTCGGTCCGGTTCCGGCGATGCCGCTACTCACCATCTGCGAGGTCGATACCGTCATAGTGCGAGGCGGTGTTGACCGGTCGCGACGAAGCTCGATCTTTGCGCCCGCAATCACAGCCGCCTCCACAAGCCCCGGCTTTCGGGCGCGCGAGGGCAAATGCGCTCGGGCCTGCCCATGCCCAAGACTTGGCGCGGACCTCTGGCCGGCCCTCGAAGGGCTTCGATTCGGTGCCCATCTCGGCCCTACCATCCTCGGAGACCCTCGGCGCCGCGAGCCTCGTCCCCCGGCGCGATTACCGCGTCATGGTCTCGTCGCGCCGCATTCCGAGCCTCCATGGCGGCCTTCCAGTTTTGCACCTCTGCGAGTTTTGGCGTCTCGGATGAGTCTCCTCTACGGGTTACCCCAACCAAAGAAATCAATGGAGGAGTTGAGATACTTACGACCGCAGAGTCGATCAGTGCCGACTTCCCTCCGAGACTCTCGTAGGGCGTCCTCAGGAAGCGGCTCCTTCCGACAGTCTCTGCTCGGACCGAGCTTGTTCGGCGTCCTCCGGGCCGATCCCGCTCCGACCGCAGATGGGTCGCACGCTTGTGCCACCCCTCGGCGGTGGCGGCGGCGTCCTTGGCCTCGGTGACCTCGCCAGGAGGATTCAAGCTCCACCACCCTTGCCCTCAAGGCCTCGGCCCCCAAGGCGCTCGTCGTAAAGGGCCTTTGAGGCCTCCTCCAGCCCTAGGCGGAGTTCTTTCGCCTCCGTCCGCCCAATGTTCAAAGCCTCTTGGGCAAGACGAAACTCAAGCCGCAGCCGACCACTTTCTTCCACTGCGGCCGCCCGCTGAGCATCCGAGCGACGAAGGAGCCCGGCCTGGCGCTCGGAACGGGCCCGCAAATGCTGCACAACACAGACATTTCGTCAAATCTGGCAGAAGCATATCGAGAGTTACAAAGTACGACTCCTTCGCTCAGCTTACCAAACTTACGGGTTGAATCCCCCCGACCATCACCTCCAGCGCCCTGCTGGAAGACTCTAAGGCTAGGGTCAGACCCTTATGGATCAGCCCTATCTCCTCCTCCGCAACCGTGGCGCCCTGCCGAAGGGCAGCCCACTCTCGCTCCTCGGCCGGGTCCATGGATCCCGGCCCTGGGGCCACATCCGGCAGCAGACCTTCGCCTGTCTGCTCGGAGGGAGCGGCGCCCGACCAGAGCGCCATGGCCAGGGGCGATGAAGTCGGCCCCTCGGGAGCCCCTGGGGGGGTCGACGCCTCGGCATCGGCGCGCCCCGGCCGTGCTGCCCAGCGCTACCGCCGACCCCTCCAAGAAGCACTATCTCGACCGGCACCGCCGTGGGTCGGCGGTCGCTCCACCTCTTCCGCTTGGCGCTTCGACCGGGCGCAATGGCTGGCCGGCGTCGCCGTCCCCTCCTCCGGGAAGACCCTCGCGTCGGGCGGCGGCGTCGGCGAGGCGCGGAGCTCTTCGCCGGCCTCGATCTCTCCTCCTCAAAGGAGGCGCGTCCTGATCGCGTGCTCCATAGGCGCCGACGATCGGTACCACCGGAGCCGCCGTGACCGCCACTTGAGAAGTGGCTGCGGCACGCCCCACAATCACGCCCGTGTAGGCGCTGCACGTCACGATATTTAAAAGTCGCCCGAGCGGCTTTGCTACAAAAAATGTTCCAGCAGAAGGGAAGAAATACTTATCGGCGGAGGCGAGCGGGCGCGGACGCGCGCTCTCTTCGTCGGCCCCCACCAAGGGGCGGTCGGTGGCCGCTTCGGCTACCACGGTCGGGCGCGTCGACAAGCTGCGCCGCATGATGTCGCCCTTCGCCTGAGGGACCGCGGCCGCGGGGCCTGCTGTCGGGCCAACTCTCGAGCCACCACTCACCGAGGGTCGGGAAGGAATGCGCCGTAGTCGGGAAGCTCCCCACTATCGATGAAGTCGTCCACACCGCGGTGGACTCCGTCGTCCTCGCCGTGCGCGTGCCTTGCCGCGCGCTCCTTCCTTCTTCTTCCTCCTCTCCTCATACGCCTTTGCGGGAATCGGCCTCGCGGTCTTCGCGAGAGGCGCCTCGCTTCTTTCTCCCGGGAGCGGTGCCCGGAGGACATGCCTGCGAGCCCCTAGAGGATACAAAAGCGACCGATCAGTCGACGCTAAGAGCGAAGAAGAAAGAAGCGTAAAGAAAAATCCCACAAACTCACGGATTTGGGGATGAGCCGACGAGAAAGGCCGGGTGGCGCCCGCGCCACCGTGGCGCTTCCTCCGATAATCGCCGCCACCGGGCCTCCACCTCGGGACGCGCCAACTCGGCCACCTCCATCCTTGCCCGGTCGGATGGCCCCTCATCTTGGAACATGGGGTGCGGCTTCGAGCGCGAGGGGGTCGTGACGCGCATCCTCATGAAGGCGTGCGACAACATCCGGTCGGCCCCGTTTCCTCGAGCCACGATCTCCTCCACGATCGTGGCCACCTTGTTCTTCTCCTCTTCTCGGCGCCCAGGTCCATTGCTCCGCTGCGACAAGGAGCTCGCCGAAAAGCCTGGTATTTGTTTTCAACGTTCGGACATAGATCCATTCGAGCGCCATCCCTTGTTAGAGGGCGGCAGCTTGATGTCAGTACTCGGAGCTCGGCCGTTCGGCCGGAGGGCGAGCCGCCCATGGCGCCGTCGCGTCGAGCGGCTGTCTTTCCAAAGCCTCGCTGGAAGAAGTGCGCCACAGCGCCAATGCGGCTCAATCCTAAGAAGGCCTCGCATGTGGTAATGAAAATGGCGATGTGAAGGACCCGTTAGGGTTGAGGTGGTGCACCTCCACCTTGTAATGGAAATGAAGCCCCGGGACGAAAGGGTCGAGCGGCAGGCGAAGCGCGCCAAAAACGAGGCGGGACCACAACCTCGTCGCTCTGCGGCGCGGGATAACGGCCCGGTCGGCACTCTCACCAGAGGTGCCTCGGCGGAGGAAGCCCTTCTTCACTAGGCCGAGCGCGACTCTCTCCCGCGCGAGCACTCCGCCCACAACATCTTCGCGGGAAGCGGCGGAAGGTGAGAAGAAGAGGGCCGAGGTTTCCTTCTCGCTCTCTGGCGTTTTCTTGCTTTAGGACGGAGACGAAGAAGGCGGCGTGGCTACCCGAGGCACCCCAACAACGTACTTATAGGAGGCGAAGCGACGCCGACCGAACGGACGCCTCCTCGAGCGAATCGTCGCGTCGCGCCTCGTGCATCACGTCGGCACGTAACTCCGATTTCCAATTCCACTCGCATTTAATCTGTCGCGTCGGGTTGCGAGTCATAAAGACGCCGCCCGAGCGGCGTGTCCGTTACCTCTTGGTCTCGCGCTTTGGCGGGGACGGTTGTTCGAGCGCGCGAGAGGCCCATTGGGCATTGCGGTCCCAAGATGGCAAAAAGCTTTGTGGCTTGCGCCAGGGCCCACCAAAGTGTGGGTTCAAAAGGCCTAACCCACCGGATGGGCGTAGGGCCGCCCAAATGAAACTTGAGCGAGGGCAAGCACGAGGTGAGCCCCGGTGGGTCCCGGTTGGGTCGGGCCGACGACCCACCACCTCTACTCGCGTCGAGACCATACTTCACACTCTCCCGGGAGCTCATCGATGGCGACACCGGTGTGCTCTGGGTGGTGACGACCCGGTCCATACGGGATTGAGTAAAGAAAGGTTTCTTATGGGTCGCCCCACGTGCAGGGCAGGGACACCTACTGCGGGACCGTCCGCTCGGAAGGGTCCCCTTGGCGGACCTCCCGGGACCCACTCGGACTACCCGTTACTAGCTCCAAGAGCACGGCGCTCAAACCAACGCAGTAAGCGCGTCGCTCACCCTCCAGTCCCACTGCGGATGGGGTAAACTTGTGGGATAGACGGCAGCTACTCCTCTCGCAGCTTCCCTCACGGACGGGGACTGGGATGGATACCCGCGCCCGGCTACGACGTTAAGCGAGCACTCGGACACGGAACCTCGCGGAGGCATCCGGTCGTCCTTGCCGACCAAGGCACTCGGACACCGGAACCTCGCGGAGGCATCCGGCCGTCCTGCCGACTAAAGCGGCGTCTAGCTACGACGTTAAGCGAGCACTCGGACACCGGAACCTCGCGGAGGCATCCGGCCGCCCTTGCCGACCAAGGCACTCGGACACGGAACCTCGCAGAGGCATCCGGTCGCCCTGCCGACTAAGGCGGCGTCTAGCTACGACGTTAAACGAGCACTCGGACACCGGAACCTCGCGGGGCATCCGGCCGCCTTGCCGATCAAGGCACTCGGACACCGGAACCTCGCGGAGGCATCCGGCCGCCCTGCCGACTAAGGCGGCGTCTAGCTACGACGTTAAACGAGCACTCGGACACCGGAACCTCGCGGGGCATCCGGCCGCGTCGCCGACCACCAAGGCACTCGGACATCGGAACCTCGCGGAGGCATCCGGCCGCCCTTGCCGACTAAGCCAGCGTCTAGCTACGACGTTAAACGAGCACTCGGACACCGGAACCTCGCGGAGGCATCCGGTCGTCCTTGCCGACCAAGGCACTCGGACACCGGAACCTCGCGGAGGCATCCGGTCGTCCCTGCCGACTAAGGCAGCGTCTAGCTACGACGTTAAACGAGCACTCGGACACCGGAACCTCGCGGAGGCATCCGGTCGTCCTTGCCGACCAAGGCACTCGGACATCGGAACCTCGCGGAGGCATCCGGCCGTGCCTTGCCGACTAAAGCGTCTAGCTACGACGTTAAGCGAGCACTCGGACACCGGAACCTCGCGGGGGCATCCGGTCGTCCTTGCCGACCAAGGCACTCGGACATTGGAACCTCGCGGAGGCATCCGGTCGTCCTTGCCGACCAAGGCACTCGAACACCGGAACCTCGCGGAGGCATCCGATCGTCCTTGCCGACTAAGGCAGCGTCTAGCTACGACGTTAAACGAGCACTCGGACACCGGAACCTCGCGGAGGCATCCGGTCGCCCTGCCGACCAAGGCACTCGGACACCGGAACCTCGCGGAGGCATCCGGCCGCCCTTGCCGACTAAGGCGGCGTCTAGCTACGACGTTAAACGAGCACTCGGACACCGGAACCTCGCGGGGCATCCGGCCGCCCTGCCGACCAAGGCACTCGGACACCGGAACCTCGCGGAGGCATCCGATCGCCCTGCCGACTAAAGCGGCGTCTAGCTACGACGTTAAACGAGCACTCGGACACCGGAACCTCGCGGAGGCATCCGGTCGTCCTTGCCGACCAAGGCACTCGGACATCGGAACCTCGCGGAGGCATCCGGTCGTCCTTGCCGACCAAGGCACTCGGACATCGGAACCTCGCGGAGGCATCCGGTCGTCCTTGCCAACTAAGGCAGCGTCTAGCTACGACGTTAAACGAGCACTCGGACACCGGAACCTCGCGGAGGCATACGGTCGTCCTTGCCGACCAAGGCACTCGGACACCGGAACCTCGCGAGGCATCCGGCCGCCCTGCCGACTAAGGCGGCGTCTAGCTACGACGTTAACGAGCACTCGGACACCGGAACCTCGCGGAGGCATCCGGCCGTCCCCTGCCGACCAAGGCACTCGGACATCGGAACCTCGCGGAGGCATCCGGCCGCCCTGCCGACTAAGGCGCGTCTAGCTACAACGTTAAACGAGCACTCGGACACCGGAACCTCGCGGGGCATCCGGCCGTCCTGCCGACCAAGGCACTCGGACATCGGAACCTCACGGAGGCATCCGGTCGTCCTTGCCGACCAAGGCACTCGGACACCGGAACCTCGCGGAGGCATCCGGCCGTCCTGCCGACAAAGGCAGCGTCTAGCTACGACGTTAACGAGCACTCGGACACGGAACCTCGCGGAGGCATCCGGCCGTCCTGCCGACCAAGGCACTCGGACACCGGAACCTCGCGGAGGCATCCGGCCGCCCTGCCGACTAAGGCGGCGTCTAGCTACGACGTTAAACGAGCACTCGGACACCGGAACCTCGCGGGCGCCCGGCCGCCCTGCCGACCAAGGCACTCGGACAACGGAACCTCGCGGAGGCATCCGGCCGCCTTGCCGACTAAGGCGGCGTCTAGCTACGACGTTAAACGAGCACTCGGACACCGGAACCTCGCGGGGCATCCGGCCGTCCCTGCCGACCAAGGCACTCGGACATCGGAACCTCGCGAGGCATCCGGTCATCCTTGCCGACTATGGCGGCGTCTAGCTACGACGTTAAACGAGCACTCGGACACCGAACCTCGCGGAAGCATCCGGTCGCCCTGCCGACTAAGCGGCGTCCGGCCACGACGTTAACGAGCACTCGGACACCGGAACTCGCGGAGGCATCCGGCCGTCCTTGCCGACCAAGGCACTCGGACAACGGAACCTCGCGAGGCATCCGGCCGCCCTGCCGACTAAGGCGGCGTCTAGCTACGACGTTAAACGAGCACTGACACCGGAACCTCGCGGGGCATCCGGCCGCCCTGCCGACCAAGGCACTCGGACATCGGAACCTCGCGGAGGCATCCGGTCATCCTTGCCGACTATGGCGCGTCTAGCTACGACGTTAAACGAGCACTCGGACACCGAACCTCGCGGAAGCATCCACCGTCCCTGCCGACTAAGGCGGCGCCCAGCCACGACGTTAACGAGCACTCGGACACCGGAACCTCGCGGAGGCATCCGGCCGCCCTGCCGACCAAGGCACTCGGACACCGGAACCTCGCGAGGCATCCGGCCGTCCTGCCGACTAAGGCGGCGTCTAGCTACGACGTTAACGAGCACTCGGACACCGGAACCTCGCGAGGCATCCGGCCGCCCTTGCCGACCAAGGCACTCGGACACCGGAACCTCGCGGAGGCATCCGGCCGCCCTGCCGACTAAGGCGCGTCTAGCTACGACGTTAAACGAGCACTCGGACACCGGAACCTCGCGGGGCATCCGGCCGTCCTTGCCGACCAAGGCACTCGGACACCGGAACCTCGCGGAGGCATCCGGCCGTCCCTGCCGACTAAGGCATCGTCTAGCTACGACGTTAAACGAGCACTCGGACACCGAACCTCGCGGGGCATCCGGCCGCCCTGCCGACCAAGGCACTCGGACATCGGAACCTCGCGAGGCATCCGGTCGTCCCTGCCGACTAAGGCGGCGTCTAGCTACGACGTTAACGAGCACTCGGACACCGGAACCTCGCGGAGGCATCCGGCCGTCCCTGCCGACTAAGGCGGCGTCTAGCTACGACGTTAAACGAGCACTCGGACACGGAACCTCGCGGGGCATCCGGTCGTCCTTGCCGACCAAGGCACTCGGACATCGGAACCTCGCGGAGGCATCCGGCCGTCCTGCCGACCAAGGCACTCGGACACCGGAACCTCGCGGAGGCATCCGGTCGCCCTGCCGACCAAGGCACTCGGACACCGGAACCTCGCGGAGGCATCCGGTCGCCCTTGCCGACCAAGGCACTCGGACATCGGAACCTCGCGGAGGCATCCACCGCCCTTGCCGACCAAGGCACTCGGACATCGGAACCTCGCGGAGGCATCCGGCCGTCCTTGCCGACCAAGGCACTCGGACATCGGAACCTCGCGGAGGCATCCGGCCGCCCTGCCGACTAAGGCGCCCGGCCACGTTAAACGAGCACTCGGACACGGAACCTCGCGGAGGCATCCGGCCGCCCTGCCGACCAAGGCACTCGGGCACTAAAACTTCGAAGGCATCCGCTCATCCTGCCGACCAAGGCACCGATTAGCTACGGCACAAACGAGCGCAAAGGAAGATTTCTTGAGGAACAAACCGCGAGTTCGCACGTCCGACCACTCGAAACCGATCGCCGAACTTTCTAGCGCCGGTGATCAAAGCGTAACAAGCAAAGCTAACTCCTTCATGAAGTCATTCATAGAGAAAAAAAGTATTTCATTAAAAAGCCGCAGTGCTCAAAACTTTACACCACTTTACATGAGGCACACGCAAAACTCTCTATCTACACCTGCACTCTAAAACTCCCTACGACAACGCCGACGGTAGGCCCTTGCTCGCCGACGGATGCACCTTGGGGTCGGTGGACTGAGGTCGTTGGAGATGACTCTTCGGTAGGCCCTTGCCCGTCGTCAAGGTGAAGCCACGGTACCGCGAATGGCATGCCGCCGCTGCTCACCGACATCGACGCTGCGCGCTTATCGCAATCAGCGCGCCGCGCCATTGCCTCTAGGAGGGCCCCTTGCCACTCCAAGCCTCGGGATCGCTCAAGTAGCGCACAACGGCAAAGAACGTCGCGAGCTACTTCTTCTCTCTTTGGGAGTTCGCCATCGCCGATCATACTCAACCCAAAGCTCGCTCAAAGGGTCTTCCTCTTCCACCACGATGTCATCACCGAAATCAAGACTAAAGGGTGTCTTGAACACATTTCAAGAAGGAAAGGATTCTCGTCTAAGAGTCCGCGCTCGAGCAACCGTGGCGCCTTATATACCCATTCAAGGAAGATCAAACGACTCAAGAATAAATGCCGTAGCGAGAAAACGGCGCCCACCACCGAACCGAAGCGGTCAAGAAGACGAACGAGCAAAAACACACCTAGCCGCGCGCGCGCGCACAACGGCAATTAAGAGGCTCCCGCGGTTCGCATACCTCAGAACGTAATCCGGGCAGACGTCGGATGCGTTGGGGCACGCCCGGCAAAATCGGTAGGCCCGCTGGCCCACCTAGTTGAACGGATCGATCAAGCTCAACCCCAATCGAGTCCGCCGAACTCGATTGGAGGTTGGGGCTACCGACGAATACTCATAAAACAGGTGCACCAACGGCCCAATTGCAACAAGCAAAGCCCAGAGCAAAGAAGCGGCGGCCTCGAATACGGCCCCACCTAAACAGTCGTCCCCCTACCGCTACCCAAATGCCTACGAGACCATTCAGGAGACCATTCCCGACCGGTCCCGACCGACTCAAAGAGGTTCCCGACCCGCGGCGGGGCGGATCCCCGACCGACTCGCCAGGTTCCCGACCCGCAGCGGGACGGATCCCGCGACCGACTCAGCAGGTTCCCGACCCCGCAGCAGACGGATCCCCGGCCCGACCGAACCATGATAATCCCCGCCGAGGGCGCAGGCGCGCGATCGGAGTCCGTGTCAACCTAAGGCCACGTGCCCCACGAACGGTCATTCAAGCGGATCGAGCGGCGGTGGTCCTTCCCAAGACAGCTTTGATAGCCGCTGAAGCCACGCCTCCGTCCCATCACCACCACCCACGGTGCAAGGACACGCTCTCCCGAGGCAACTCTAACGCCACACGCGACTACGCCGGCACCCACATGGATCACGAGAGCAGCCACGCCACTTCCCGGAGGATTACCTAACCACTCGACCAGCTAGACCACCGACCCAAAGATAGGCTCAAGCGGCGACTGGGCCGGCGGAGCAAGCGACGATCGGCGGAGCGATTAGCGACGGCGGGCAAGACCGAAGCCCTAGAAGTAGCTCGCCTGGCACTTCGCCAATTCTCGATGTAACCCGCCTTCAGATCGAATAAAAGGAGGCGGGAACCTCCTAACAGGCAAATGAGTAAGAGCTACAAGAGAGCTTTTCCTCTTCTTCCTCTTCTTCTTTTTCTTCTCTTCCGAGAGCTAAGTTTAGATCATTCTAGTGTTGAGGCTCCACCTCTCGCTTGTAAAAACTTCGGCGATCCGCACTTTTGATGAATACAACACCAACGCACGAACCGGAGTAGGGACCTTCGGCCCGAACCAAGATACATCTTGGACTGTGGTCTAACCATTTCAGGAGCGGAACGCGCACCTTAGACTTACAAATTTACTTGCCTAAGACTCGAAAAGCGACAGTTCATCATGCGTTGATGACCAAGAAGAAGAAGAAGAGGTGATCCCGAGAGAAGATGATTGGAAATCATAAAAGCTCCAGTGGATCAAGTGCGCAAAGGTATAACTAGCTAGGGCTAAGGATGTGTTCCTAGTCTTTACCGGTCTCGGTGTTTGGTTGTGAGACCGGGTTGCTTGTTAGGTGCCGTACTATTAAGAGGGTTGAGTCTTTTAGCTTGAGCTTCATCATGTGTTGATGAACTCGATCCGGTTCACTCTAGCTCACTCTCTTGTTTGGTGTTTGCATGAAGCTAACCATTTGGCATGTGTTGCAAATGGGTGAAGCTTATGCATTGGATTTTGTACGAGCAAAGTATTTGCATGTGTTGCAAATAAGGGTGCTCATACTTTCATCTTATTTGAATCTTATTTGATTTGGTTTTTGCTTGGAGCTAAGTTTTGCATGTGTCGCAAAAGGAGAGAGCTCAAGCAATTTGGTTTAGAGTGGTTGCATGGAGTTAGAGATTTGCATGTGTTGCAAATAGAGAGCTCATGCACCTGTAATTGTTGTGGTTGCTTGCATGGTGCTAGAGATTTGCATGTGTTGCAAATAGAGAGCTCATGTTTTGGTATTGCTTGGAGCTAGGTTTTTGCATGTGTTGCAAAGAACAATGCTCAAGCATAAAATTGGTTTAATGTGTATTTGCAAGTTCGTTGTACGAATAAACCGAGGTCTATGAGTCCTAATCCGAGAGCATGTGAGTAGGGCTTGCAACGGTGTTTGCAAGTTGACTGGTCTTGTGTTGACCTTCACATGGCTAGGGGGATTAATCTCATAGACTCGAGTTTGATTTGCTTAATACGTTTTGCAAATAGATCTTGAGTTGTTTACGAAATGTGTTTTCGTTAGTTGGTTTTGTTATTTGCAAATGTGTTTTGCAAATGAACTTGAGATTATAGGTTCTGATCCTAAAGCATGTGAATAGGGTTTGCAAATGTGTTTTGCAAATTGACTTGATCATGTGTTGATCATCACATGGCTAAGAGGATTGATCTCATAAGTTCTTGGTTTATTTGCAAATGTGTTTTGCAAATAAATTGTGCTTAATGCGATTCTTTGGAGTATGTGATTAACATATGCAAATGTGTTTTGCATAGTGTTGTGATCATGTGTTGATCCTCACATAGCTCCAAGAATATATCTTTAATGGTTTGGAGAAAAGTTTTTATGAAAAACATTGTTTTCTCCCTAAGGCCGGTCGTATCGCTCAGAAGGCCGGTAGCACCGTGGTCCGTGCTACATGATTTGGCCGTAGCACCGACGGTCGGTGCTACCGCTCTCCGCCGTGTGAAAATTCCGAGAGGGATATTTTTGGGCGATCATGGCGGTCCGTGCTACCGCCCATGGTAGGCCGGTAGCACCGAGGTCCGTGCAACCGCCTCCCGGCCGGTGTGAAAAATCCAGAGGAGGTGTTTTGTGTTCGGCTTGAGTCGGTGCTACTGGGTGAAGGCCGGTGCTACGCTCGAGCGGTAGCACCGCTCCCAGCTGGCGGTGCTACTGAAAATCTGTAATGGCTAGTTTTGTAGCCGTTGGAGGAGGCCGTGCTACCGGTCGATAGAGGGCGTAGCACCGGGTTTCTTGAGTTTTTCCAGATTTCGCCCCCAACGGCTAGTTTTGGCTTGGAGGCTATAAAAGGAGGCCTTGGGGGGCATTTGCTGGTGGCTGAGAGGTTAGCTGTGTGCTAGAGCATTTAGGTGTTTGTAGGAGTTGTTGTGCATGTGTTGCCTTCTCCTATTTGCTTCTTGAGCTAGTGTGAGCCTCTAATTGCATGTGTTGCAATTAGGAGAGGATTGAGAGTCTCTTGTGCATGTGTTGCACTTGAGGAGGATCCTTGTGCATGTGTTGCACTTGGTGATCACCGGAAGCACATGTGTTGTGCTTGGTGAAGTTCAAGCGAGAGGATTCGGCTTGTTACTCTTGGAGGTTGTCGACTCCTAGACGGCGTAGAGCGTCGTGCGAGGGAGCTCTCAAGGTTGTGAGAAGCCCCGGCGAAGTTTGTGAAGGTTCGGGTTGAGCCTACGCGAAAGCGTGAAAAACCACATCTAGTGGATTCGAGGTGGGTGCTCAATTCGTGGAGCCGGTCCAATGTGTTTGGGCTAACCTCAACGTGGACTAGGGGAGACCGGCAAGTCTCCGATCACCACGGTAAAAAGTATTGTGTCTCTTGTGCTTGCCTTGTTCTCTTTATTTATATTCAAGCAATTTACATTCATTGAATTAAATTGATTGATTGCTTGTCTTTAGAATTGCTTTTTGTTAGAGACATAATTAGTTAGTGCACATAGTGAGTCTAGTTGATTTAGGCTTTAATTGTCAAAACCTTAGTTTATCGCTTCCGCATTATTATTGATAAGGTTTTGGCATAGGGCTAATTAGGGGTGAATTGCTTTGTAGAAATTAGAAAGAGAAAGTTTTTAAAAGCCGCCTATTCACCCCCCCTCTAGTCGGCATCCTCGACCTTACACACACACACACAAAAAAACAAATCAAATCAAATCTGTCAAGATTAATTTCTATGTCTTCGAGTAGGTTGTTTTCTTGTTGCAATAAATATCGCTCTCCCTTTTTGCCTATTTTTCCTCTCGTTAGTAACAGTTGAGATAAGATATGTTGGATAATTAGGCATATTAATGGTGTATATATTCTTTAAAATCTTGTCTTAGGTAAATAACTTTAAAACTTGACGTAGGTTGACTAAGTAACTAAAATTTTGACACACTTATGCACAGTAGAAAGGGTATAGGTATCATTGCATTATGCTTAAGGGTTGTATTTGAGCTTTGATGTTGAATGCTAAATTTGTTGACACATATTGCTTTGTTTATGAAATAGTTGCTGAATCATTATGTTTATGTGATTTGGTTAAGTCGAAAGGTTATCAGCCTTGTTCTTTTGGCCGTGTTAAGGGTGAGAGTCGTCGTTGGTTGCGGCATAGTTTAGAGAGTGGGTAGAGAAGGTTGGTTTCTTTTGTTCGTCTTCGATGAATGGAGACCAAGGAAAAGTTTTTTTTGGGGAATGAGTCTTGACTGGTTATTCTTTTGACGGTTTTTGGCAATGGGCCTTGTTGGGTATCGTGGGTTGCCTTGTGAAGAAGATTTTGTGTAGTGCATGTGGTTGTTGTTCTCTTCATTTAAAGGAAGTTATTGAAGTTTTTGATGTAAAACTTAAGTCGTGTGGATTTTGGGTGTCAAGGCTTTATCATAAAAGAATTGGTTCATCATTTGGTTTTTTTCCCCTTTGCATCCATCTTCCTTCGTGGAAGTTGTAAAATTGAGAGTTGGTTGAGGAGTTGTTCCATGCCGGAGTTTGGGGAATTTGAGAGTCGAGTTCTCTTGTGATTTATGGTTGGGTTTTCTAGAAATAAAATATTTATTGGTGTTGTTTATGCTTAAGAATTGTTGTCTTCCTTAAAGGTTGGGGTCACACCAATTATTCCAAGGATAGGTGACCCACGAGGATGTTTAAAACTTTAAGTCTGTGATGCATAGTTAGAAATTGAGTCGACGTAAGCTACCAATGTGGTTAAAATGAATTTGCTGATTGTTTAAAGACAACCTAATTTAGTGTGTTGGTAGAGAAAGATTAATCGAGATGGTAGGTGATTCTACAGTAAAAGTTGATGAGAATTTGTTGCAATTCATTGTGAGCCATGGAATTAATTGGAAGTATGGGATGGTGTTCCTGTAAGGCTAGTATTGATTATGATGGAAAAGGTCTAGAATGAACTACTTGATGACTTACTATAGCTAGGTGTTGGTGTAAAGCAATGGAGCGTGACGATGTAAAGTCATGAGGGTGTGGCCTATATTGATTATGGATCATTTTTGTTATGTGTCAATAAGATGACTTAATAAAGGTGTAATCAAAGAATAAGGACATATGGGAAGTGTGAATTGGTGCTTGGGTTAGTCCTTGGCAAAGGTTTGACTTGGAGCCTTATTGGTGAAATATGTCTAGTGGAGGGGGATAGTTAATTGTTGGAGTTAGTTATTGGTTGAATGCACTGGGGACACTAAAATGGTGGTTTGTCCAGGTTAGTAGACCAAAAGAAATTATTGATGTGCGTCTCATATTGAATTAACTGTTAAGTTAATTGGTTGAAGAAGTGATGACGTGGTTCTCCTTGTTGATTGTCATGATATAGACTTGGTTAGGGCGTGATGATACTATGACCAGTGATGGTTATATGAATAGGAGAAGGTAATTAAAGGAAGATAGGGTTTTGTAAAATAGGTTCAAACCTGTTGGGCTTTTCAGGATACCTTTGATGAATATGAAACCTTTAATGGCAAGGGTATTGGAATATTAGGAATGGTGGGATTCGAGGTAAACTTTCTCTTAAAGGTTTACAAATTCAATTGCTCGTATGATCTTTTAGGATGCATGCCTTTTGGTTAAGGCATTTCGAGTGGTGTGCAATAGGACTCCCCCGATTAGTTGCATTTTGTCAAGTTGTGGAGTTGGCTTTGATGGATTGACAATGAGGATAAAAGAGTAATTATTAAGTAATCGGTTGATGGTTTTTGGAACACTTTACTTCATTGAACCATGCCAATTTTTGTCTTGGCTAAGTTATTTAGCTTAAGTTAGGAATGTGGGATTTACACTTAAGAGTGTATGGTTGGATCATGCTTATTAGTGTACACAGGGAATTAACTTTGGAATTAATATGTGAAGGAAATATATAGACATGAGGGATTGTGTTGGAAGCTCTTCAGCTGAAAACCCTATTTGTAACTCTATTTTGACTAGAGTTGGACTTAATTGAAAATGTGTGTGGTATTGGTGAATGTTTTTTAAAAAAAACTGTGTGAATCTTATGAATGTAAAGTGGTTTTTGTTGGGAATAAGTTTTCCTTTCTCTTGAGAGAAAATGATGGTGGTTGTGTGCACAGATGTTTGATTTAAGAATCGGTTTTCTCTTTCAAGAATGTTGGTTTTGGTTAATATGAGGACTTCTGTCAAGGTTTTGTGTGGGGTTTCTCTTTTAATTTGAGTTTCTCCCCAATGCAAATTTTATCGTATTGATTGGAAATGATAAAAAAAGTGACTTATGTGATGTAAGAGAATTGAGTTTTCCTTTGTATTATGGCTTGGGAAAAGAAGATGAGTGATTATTGGATTTTGTTGAGTTTCTCACCAAGGTGAATTTTAGCGCGTTGAGCTCAAGGTGATGTATATGATTCATTTGGTTCAAAAAAGTTGTATTTCTTTGGCGTTCCAGCCTGAGTTAAGAGTATGAATGTTTATGGTATGTTATTGAGAATACTAAAGGATTATACTCTTGGACTTGATTATTGAGTGAAAGTATGTGAGGGCGAGACCCTCCTAGAAAGAGAACCATTGTGGTTTGGTAATGATTTGTGATCCTAGCTTGAACTAAGTGTTGACCATAAGTGGTTTAAGGGTGGGTTATGATGGAGGTTTTGACGTCTTTGTCCAAATTTTGTTGGGAGTATCGTTTGGTTGTAGGGAGGGCGATAGCAATTGATGTAAAGTGTTCTGTTGTGAATATTTATTTTAGCTAGTTGTCCCTGGGTGTTAAACTGGTCAATTATTTGGGAGAGAAAAGGATCTATGTTATAGGCTCTTTGGGGTTCAAGTTTAGAACTCAGGATGTTTAAACAGATGGTATGGGTGATGGGTGGAGATATGGTTTAGAGATGTATTGGAATAGAGAGGTCGAGAGAGAAGATTAGAGTTTTGTGACTAAATCTGAAGCGTGAGTTGGAAACTGAGTTTAGAGGTTAATACCCTATTCTTTTGTATAGAATCATTGGTAAAAAGACATAGTGTGCTTCAGTGCCAAAACAAAGTATGGTCTGAGTTACGTCAGGCTATTACGATGGTGGCATGTAATGGAATCTGGCCTAATGATTGGTTGTGACTGAGTTATTGGTTGATTATGGATTATGATTGGGAATGCCATGAGTTTGCGTGTTGGAGTCTCACTTGTATGAGTAGTGGCGTGAGCTGTTTAGGTTAAGCTGTAAAGATGTCTAAGTCCCTCGTGGACTTTGTGTCGTATAGTTGGCGTGCTGGGAATTCGGGATCGAATTCCTATAAATAGGGGAGAATGTAATATTTTAGATTGAAAAATTCTTGATTTGGGTTGTTGGTGGACCCACCGGTGATCTGAAAGGTTGGAAAAAAATGCGGGTGTGTGCAAATCCCCTGGTTTTTCCTCTTTTTTTCCCACCTAACCTTTTCTTTCTTTTCCCTTCCCTCTTTTTTTTCCTTGGCTGCACTTTTTCCCCGAGCTCTTCTCTTCCTGGTCGAAGCCATCTCCTCCCTGGCTCTCCCTCCAGCGTCTCTTCCCCTGGCTCCTCCCTCCCTGGGCTTCCTCCCTGGTGGCCGAAGCTTCCCTTCCCCTCCCTCTCCTCTCTCTTGGACAGCAAGAGCAGCAGCAGCAACAAGTAACAGCAATTCCTTCTTCCTCCCTTTTGGTGATGAGTGGATTCAAGTTTTTTTTTTTTAGGTTCTTGCTGTGCTAATGGAGGTCCTAGCTGGTGGGGATGGTTCTAGGGTTCTTGGATTTGGGGATTTTGGAGGGAAAATGGCTCTAGCGTTGGAGGGAACACTGTTCAGTTTTTGAGCTGTGCACAGACCAGTTTTGCGACTGTGATTTGGGTAAGATAGAATCTTTTCCTGAGTAGTTAGCTGTATAGAAAGTTGTAGCTCGTGTTCTTAAGTTTCTTTAGAGTACAAGAACACCAAATTTCATTCAGCCAATTAAAAGTTATGACCTTTTTAGTACATACTGCTCTGATTTAGTTTGTGTTGGTAGCTGAGATTTTGAGCTACTGTTTAGAGCTATTTGCAAGTCGAATTAGAATTTTTGGTTGCCTGGAGAAAGTTAGGAAATTTCCTGTAGATAACTAAAATGTCCTTGTTTTATTAATTTTGGTTCATGAATCAAAAGTTATGGTATTTCGAATTTGCTACCCTGAAACTGCAATCTGCTGAAAAATTCAGAGTCTGAACTGAAACTAAAAGTGCAAGTTGAGAACTTTAGGCTCAGTTTCTGAATGAATGGCTATGGGATAATTGTAGGTTATCATCTTGTGGTCATTTAGAGCCTAATAACTCAATTTTTATCTTAGCCAATTGAAAGTTATGCTCATTTAGACATGGACTGTCCTGAGTTAAGATTAAAATGTGTAGTCTCTGTTCATCTCTGAATTGTGAAATTTTAGTGTATATCCTGAATGAAGGGCTATAGGTTAATGGTAGATTATCCTCTTTTGGTCATTTTGAGTACAAGAACTCAAAGTTTGGCTTAGCCATTTGGAAGATATGCCCTTTTTTTAATACCTGCTGCCCGGAATTCCAATTGTTGGAATTGGGGTTGTGTTGAGTTTGAGTTTAGAAATGTTATGTGGTGTACTAATCTATATAGTCTTTAATTGTATGTGTGTAAATGTTATTTTTCCAGGTGGAGTAACTTCGGGAGTGGCTTCAACTTCCCTCCACCCCACTCCTCGCGGTTAGAGGCAAGTGTATCACTAGTATGATGCTAGGACATCGTTTCCTTACTAAGCATTATGAGTATGTTTATGTGAAAGATTTTGAAATGGTTACGTTGAATGCATGTTGCTATATATGGGTAAAAGAGAAATGTTAAACGACTATAAATTTAAATATTATGTTAATGCTATTGGTTGACATGATGATGATGGTTATATCTATGTTCATGTTGATGAAGATGTGAATGTTAAAATAGAATGCATCTGTCATTTATTCATTCATTTCATTGCATTTGTGCATTCTTAAGAGAAGAGACGACCCATGCTGATGTGGGCCTCTGTGCTCACATGTAGTGAGCACGAAAGTCCTACCTCGTAGTCCCATTCACCGAGGTGAATGGAAGCGAGACAATAAGAGTAGGCCTCTCCACGGGATGGAAGGGAATGAGAGGGTGCACACCGACGGGTGTGCACTCGGCAATACCGGTATGTGCTATGAAAGGTGCGTTTATGAGAATGCATGTTGCATTGCATATTTAATAATGATTCCTTGTGCTCAATGGTAATGTGTAGAGTTGGGATAGAGTCGTGGACTCATCCGAAGAGATTTAAATGAGGCTTGTATGAGTTGAGGACTCATCCAAAGAGTTTAATGAGGTATGTATGTTAAATGAGTAATGAAGTGAAGGTGGTAACCAACGGTGATATCATGGTTTATGGACTTGTTGATTTGTATGAGAAAGGTGTTTATACTATTATTTGAAAATATTAATTGGATAATTATGTTTGATATGATACCCTTTGCTGAGTTTTGAACTCACGCTTGTTTTGTGTTGTTTTATTTTAGGTACCTTCAAGAGCGACATATGGGAAGGGGTTTTAGTACTACTTCCACACTTGATATAATTTGAATTAGTCACCCGCATGTTAAGGCAATGTAATAGTTTTGTTTGCTAGTGTGTTGTGACGATTAATTCGATGTTATATCTATTTATCATTTGCATGTAGTCTATGATGGCTTTGTGGTTATGTTTATTGAGTTCGTATCTTGTAATTTTAGTTGTGAGGTTATGGATCATAATTAAAGTATTGGTTTGTTGGTTGTTGCTGGTGGTGTTGCTTAGATTTACTCATCCTTATTATTCATGCTTGAATATTATCTTTTTGCCTGCTGAGTGGATGTCCGAGTTTTAGGGGAAGTGCTGTCGAAATTTTTTTAGTTTAATTTGGTAACCTATTAGTTTGTTAGTTTCTTTGCATTGTTTTCTTCTAATATTGGGTGTTGTTGAGGAAGTGACATCTAAGGCACGTGAAATATTGGGGTGTTACACTTACACCAGCCACCCACCTAGCTAGCTACCTAGGATCAACTTTCTTATGTCCCTGTCAGCACTCAGCAGAGTGAGTGAGCAGCAGCTAGCTAAGAACTCGAATTCCAATGAACCTACGGTTGGCTGGCTAACTGTACGTGTTGACTCGATTGATCCATCCAAGCTTGTACTGATCATGATACAGCAAGTAATTAATACACCCTCTCCTCTCATCTATAATCTTTGTAGCGCGCTGATCAGTGACTTCCAAGTTCCAACTTCCCATCCACAAGTACTACGTACTAGTATATTCTATGGACTTTTAGGGGAAGAACAAACCGAATTAATCCTGCCAGGCATGCGTGAAGATTGATGAGAATTAATGGATACTTTCTCAGGGACAGGGATCTGGTGCAGTTACTCAACCGTCTGATCGAAAAGCGACGCAAAAATACTGTAGCAGTTACTGTATCAAACCGTTTTTTTTTCGATCTCAGCCATCCGTTCGCTCAATCCAACGGTTGGATTGAGTGGGGACTACAAACTTAACAATCCCCGCTCAAACTGCACCTTATCCCTCTCCCTTTCTCAGACATGCCATTCTATCTTTCAATATTTCTTCTATCTTTCAATTTTTCTTCTTAAATACTTGTTATGTTACAATTTCGAGATGACTTTTTACCAAAAAAAAATCCCATCTATACCCCTTTCATTTAACTATTTTCAATATTATTTAGCACCATGAACTATGAGGAGGGATACCTTGAGTCAGGGTAATACTAACGAAAAGAAAGAAGACCTCTCCATTCGTCACTGTTGCAAAAGGGTTACTGTACGTGAAAACTCTTAAACTGATTACAAGATTACCTCTAACATAATTTGTGCTAGGAATTCTTAAGCCACCTTGAAGGCCAGATAAAAGGAGGTAGCCCATCAGAACCTTCTATTGCTTGACTTTCGTCCCCAGAAACTGACGCAGATGCATCTCCAACATCCTCATCTGCAAGTGTAGAAAGCAAACACGATAAGTTCACTGCAGTAAATTTTGTAGAAACCAGTAGCAAATAAGGAAATCTGTCTGCATTTTCCAACTGTCATGTGTGTAGAATAATGTACAGCAAATCCTAAAAGCTGTGAAAAGCGCTTGACATACCGTCCAATAATGATTCCTTCCTTGAGTTGGCTTTCCTCCATTTCCTGGCATCTTGGTTTTATACAAGATGTGAAACCAATATTCATCGTGAAACTTGAGACACCGATGATTGTGAGGTTCTGGAAGAGAGACGACGTAGGCTGATTCGAAGTGGAGAGAAAACCATTCCTTTTGTCTTGTCTTTTCCTGCTCATCTGAACTGGGAGAAACAGGATGTTTTTAGAGGTCTTGCAAGTCTTTGAAATGGAGCAGTAGGTGCATCCAGCCTAAGCAAGGACTCTGAATCGAGCAATTTGGCAGCTGGCGGGCGGTTTTGTGCAATCTGCTGCATTGACCGAGCAACTTTAGCAATGCTGGATGCTTGCATGGTTTCTTCGGTTTGCTCTGCAAAATCGTTTTGCCTGGGCTGTTCAACATGCTTCTCAACTATAGCAATCCCGTCGGAGAAGAAAGCCAACTACCGCTGTGCAAACCATTAAGCGCATCACAATAGAATTATTACATGGTGCGACCGTTTCCATCGATTCCATTAGAATTGGAAGAACTCCACTCAAGCAGAGACATTGCCCTTGCGGATTATCAGCGGCTAACATTGAACTGACCAACAAACAACACACAGCAAAACATGCATATTAGTTTCCCCCAAATCTACTACTCCTCTGGGTCGAGTCACAACAAAACAGAAATAACCAAAATTACAGTTCCACTTTACTGACTCTTATGGTCACTTCATTACAATTCATGGGTGTAAATTCGAATCTTCTGTTTCTTTCTCAAGACTATCAGGAGTTTCTCCAGGCAATCGACCAGCTATAGATATAAAAAACGTGACTTGATGGATATATCAGCGTCTCTTCTTGCTTGCTTTTGCACCGCTGGATTTTGATGGGCTCGCAACCAGGTAGATGAACGCTCCAACCAACGAAACAACAGACACCAGCGCCCCATACTTTGCCACAAGTCTCTGCAGATGGGTAATTTCTTAGTATCTACCTCCATCATGGTGGTTCTCTTTTAGATGGACTAGAAAAATTGATCCATGGAGAAGAAAAGAAATAAAAGAAATAAATTACCTTAGCCTGAACAAAAATACGATAGCGAATCCAGATTTCCACAAGCCGAGTGCAGGCAACAGAAATAGCATTCAAACATTAGAATCATATAGAGACATACACTAGAATGCAAATGCAATGACATGATTACTTACCCATTCAAACTTCTTTTCTGGAGGCCTATCGGCAAGAATATCCAGTGGAAGGATGGGAGTTGAATAGGCCTCCTTCAACACATAAAATTATCAATTTACCAATAGATGCTGAACAATTGCAAAGGCAAAAAAGAGAATACAAGGTGATATCCAGTGTAGCATAAGAAACACTAACTATGTGCAAAAAGGGTAAAAACCCAGACCTGAAGTGCAGCCTTTGTGGGAACACGGTATGTAATTACAGCGGGCGAGCCTTGAAACCTGCCCTGTACTTTGGTCTCCAAGACAAATGTGTGCGAAGCAGTGGCACCACTAAAAGCAACAAAGTCATTTTCTGTAATATCACACATGGACACACCTAAACCAAAGAGAGACATTATGAAATGTACTCACGGGTCAAGCCTTTCCAATGTCTTTGATATCTCTCCAGAGATGAGCTCGAATGCTTCTTTCGGCCAGGAGTCATCATTAATGATCACATCATAGGCAGTTCTACAAATTTCAATTGTACAATAAGTAAATGCAGATGACTTTGCAAAATACATGGATATTTCCTTGCCATCATATACAGAAAGGAAACAAAGTCAAACAAAAAAATGATGGTGGATTTTGGCGAGGCAACTATGCAGGTAGGCAATGCAGTTTCAGGGGTAAAGAACAGATAACCAAAACATATATAGTAGGAATGGTTGGCGTAGCTAACACATAAGCTATGTTTTAATTTAGATCCTTAAAGAAACCCATCCTGTAAGTTTTAACACCTGGTTCCCCCTCATCAGGTTTCCAGATCTGCTATATTAGCGAGACAGCCAAGTAGGAAATAGTCCTCATCTGATCATGTTTCCCTTTAGTTGCTGCTAATCAAATCTTCAAAGCTAAAATTTAACAATAACACATATTCTGTAGATACATTCAGTAGCAGTGATGTTATTTATCTCCAACTTCAATATTTGTGTTTATACTTTTCCCTGTAAAAGAACTTCAGATTTTACTTTTCAAGAATCAAGGCTGTAGGCTGCTGCATTTGGTTAGCACAAAGAAGCCTAGATATTGCAGAGAAACATTCATACCAGACTTGCTAGAAACACGCCACCATCGCACCCCTACTATTACAAAACTGCAACCTACTCAATTTCAGCGAAATGGCTTGTTGGAATTAAAGGATGCAACACTGTCATCTGGGGCCTCACCTATAGCCGGCGCAACAAGCAGGGCAGCTGTGCGCCGGCTAAGGCTGCGGCTCTAGATAGCATTAGTTAAGTTTGTTTCGAATTGTTTATCTAGATAAGGTTGTTAGCCGGTTGTTAGCTACATCTTCATGGTTATAAGGAGATTAGCAACTGATGAATAAAGGAAGAAAAGATGTTATCTCCTGTCTCTCTCTCCCTTTCCAGTCTCTTCCTCTCTCCCTGCGCATTTTCCTTCTTCTAGCATCCTGATTCGGCTATCACCACCACGGCTCCTGCAAGTAAGCCGCCACTCCAACCCTCTCAAGAACACAATTACTGGTTACGATCCTCGGATCGTGACAACTTGGTATCAGAGCCAGGCGCTACACGCCTCCCTACAATGGGCAGCAGCTAAAGGTTTGATGCCATGGCCAACCAACTAGCGGCCATCATGATGAAGCTCGAGCACATGGACGCCAAGATCGACGACCTCGACAAACAGCAAAAAGCAGACCATCTGGCCATTGGCCGGTTGGAAAATGGCAAGACCACTGCGCCAAGCGACAGCAAGGTCCTCGGCGACAGCATCCTTCCTCGACCATACCAGTCGGAGCACGAACATTCATCTCCAGATGGGCGCGCTCCTCGCTTGCACAAACTAGATTTTCCAGTTTACGACAGGAAGACAGACCCACTGCCTTCGCTCAACCGTTGTGGAAAAAAAATTCGCGGACAACGAACCCTCGAGGAGGAGAAAGTGTGGTTATTAGCATTCCACATGACCGGTGCGGCACAACAATGGTACACGCGAATGGAGCGGGAACATGGCACCCTACCATGGAGACGCTTCTCAGAAATGGTCAATCTGCATTTCGGGCCTCCCATGAGACACAACCCACTTGGCGAGCTCGCCGTACTCAGGTGCACGGGCTCCGTTGTAGATTACCAGGAGCAATTTCTCGCGCTACTTAGTCGCGCAGGAATGCTTTCGGAGGAACAACAAATCCAACTGTTCACTGTGGGGTTACAAGGCACCCTACGCATCGACGTCGAGCTTCAAGCACCGGCTACTTTGGATGTCGCCATGAGTCTGTCACGGGCTTACAAGCTTCGTGCACAAATACAAGAAGCCAACAAGGGGACGATGCCGCGTCAATCGCAGTGGCGTCCAACGGCTGCTCCAGCCAACCTAGTGGTCACGCCGGCTGCCCCAGCGGCTGCCTAGGCTGCTCCAGCAGGCGCGGCGCATGCCAACAAGGCGGCACCGCGGCTTCTTCCACGGAGTGTTGACACCCGACAAGATGCGAACAAGACGAGAGGCAGGACTCTGCTACAACTGCGAAGAAAAATTCACACCAAACCATCGATGCAAACGCCTATTTGTGCTATGGTCACCTGGAGAAGGGGAGGATGACGACGACAACTCAGAAATATCCCTCTATGTGTTGGCCGGCGTATGCCCGCGCGAGAGTGGGAAAATGCGGCTCAAAGTCTCGGTTGGGGGCAAAGAATTCATTGCACTCCTCAACACGGGGTCTACCCACAATTTCATATCAGAAGAAGCTGCTGCCCGTGCAGGAATTGCCCTTCAGCCGCGTACAGGATTGAAGGTGATGGTGGCCAATGGTGATCGACTCATCTGCAACGGGGTTTGCGGCGGCCGAAAGATTGATATCGATCAAGAGGCATTCCAATTTGACTGTTTTGCCATTCCACTGGAAGGTTTCAACATTGTCCTCGGCGTCAAGTGGCTACGCACGCTTGGACCCATATTGTGGGACTTTGCGCGCTTCAGGATGTCTTTTTCCCACCAAGGGCGACAAGTCATCTTGCAGGGCATGACCACACCAAGCCAAAGCAGCCGCATACAGGTATGCACAAGACCGGATGTCATGACGGATCTCCTGGAAGAATTCAAGGGAACATTCGCTGAGCCTCGAGGTCTTCCACCCCGCGGCACCGACACCACCACATCCACCTCCTGCCGAGCACAGCTCCAGTAGCAGTGCGCCCTTACCGCTACGCCCACAATCAGAAGGATGAGCTCGAACGCCAATGTGATGACATGTTGTCTCAAGGTATCATCCGTAGGAGCTCCTCCGCATTTTCAGCACCGGTATTACTTGTCAAGAAGAGAGATGATTCATGGCGCTTCTGGGTCGATTATCGTGCTCTCAATGACAAGACGGTGAAAGACAAGTTTCTGATACCTTGACGAGCTGCAGGGTGCCCAGTTCTTCACCAAGTTGGACCTGCGGTCAGGGTACCATCAAGTGCTTATGCACCCTCTTGGTGTGGAGAAGGCGGCTTTTAGGACTCATTGAGGTCTGTTTGAGTTTTTGGTGATGCCATTCGGCCTCACCAACACGCTAGCTACCTTCCAGGCTCTGATGAATGTAGTCCTACAACCGTTCCTTCGCCGGTTTGTCCTGGTATTTTTTATCACATTTTGATCTACAGTTCATCCTGAGCGAACCACCTTAGGCACTTAAGAGCAGTACTGCAATTGTTCCAGTAGCATCAACTCTTCTTGAAAAGGTCCAAGTGCTTCTTCGGGGTCCGATCAGTAGCATACCTCGACCACATCATCTCTGGGGAAAATGTCACCATGGACACTCAAAAGGCGCGTACAGTGCTTGACTGGCCTATCCCTAAGTCGATACGAGCATTGCGTGGCTTCTTAGGATTGGCGGGCTACTACCGCCGGTTCATTCAAGACTACGAAATTTTGGCATCACTGCTCACTCGCCTCCTCAAGGAGGGTTTCTCCTGGTCCACCGAAGCCCAAGCTGCATTCAAGGCGCTACAACGAGCACTCACGTCGGCATTGACATTGCAGCTACCTGACTTCACTAAAGAATTTGTGGTCGAGTGCGATGCATCAGGCTCAGGTTTTGGGGACGTCCTTCATCAAGGTGCAGGCCCCTTGGCTTTCTTCCGTAGGCCTATTGCTCCCCGACATGCTAACCTCGCAGCATATGAACGGGAATTGATTGGCCTAGTGCAAGCTATCCGCCATTGGCGTCCGTATTTATGGGGCCGCTCCTTTGTGGTACGCACTGACCACTATAGCTTGAAATTCCTTTAGGATCAACGCCTCTCCACCATTCCGCAGCATGCTTGGGTGAGCAAACTCCTTGGATTTACTTTCTAAGTTGAGTTTAAGCCTAGGCGTCACAATACAGTTGTTGACGCTCTCTCCAGGCGTGATGCGCATGAGGGCCTCCTCGCGGCTTTGTCTACACCAACATTCAGCCTCTTTAATGATCTCTGCCATGAACACGCCACCGATTCATCCTTGGTGGTTCTCCGAGAACAATTGGCCGCTAGACAACTCCAGGGGCCCTGGTCTGAGGTGGACGGCCTGCTGCTCTTCCAAGGTCGTGTGAATGTGCCATCTCAATCAAGCTCTCTTCAGGCCATCTTAGTGGCAGCACACACAACCGGCCATGAAGGAGTGCAAAAGACGCTGCATCTCCTGCGAGCTGACTTCCACATACCCCGAATGCACGCCATTGTTCAGGACTTCATCAAAGCATGTGCGACATGTCAGCAAAACAAGACAGAGCAATTGCATCCAGCGGGTCTTCTCCAACCTTTGGAAGTACCATCACAAGTTTGGACGGATATTTCTATGGATTTCGTGGAAGGTTTGCCCAAGGTTCACGGCAAATCTATCATCCTCTCCGTCATTGACAGGTTTTCCAAATATGCTCACTTCATTCCTTTGGGGTATCCATATACAGCTGTTTCAGTCGCACGGGCATTCTTTGATGAGATTGTTCGGCTACATGGCGTGCCTAATTCCATCGTAAGTGACCACGACCCTGTTTTCACTAGTCAGTTCTGGGCCGAATTGTTCCAATTGGCAGGGGTTTGTCTTCACTTCAGTTCAGCCTTTCACCCTCAGTCCGACAGCCAGACAGAGGCCCGTTAACAAGGTCATCGCCATGTATCTTCGCTACCTTACCGGAGATCGTCCCCGTCAATGGATCCAATGGCTACCTTGGGCAGAATATTGTTACAACACTTCATTTCATACATCACTTCATGCCTCGTAGTTCAAAGTGGTGTATGGTCGTGAGCCTCCTTCCCCGCGCTCTTATGATGGTCACTCCGCGCGGGTCGCTGCCATCGAGCAACTATTGGGCGACTGTGATCAATTCCTCTCTGATATTCGTGATCATCTCCTTCAGGCTCAGCAGCTTTACAAGAAGTACTATGACAACCATCGCCGCGACCTAAAGTTTCATGAAGGCGACTGGGTGTGGTTGCGGTTGCTCCATCGGGCGGCCTCCTCCTTGGCTAATCGCGCCCGCAATAAACTCAATCCTCGATTCTATGGATCTTATAAGGTGATTGCACGCATTGGCGAGGTGGCTTATCGTCTTCAATTACCTCCGTGTGCTCGCTTGCATGATGTCTTCCATGTCAGCCTGTTAAAGCCATACATCGGAGCTCCACCAACGTCCACTCCTCCATTACCTGATTTACAGCACGACCGCGTTTGTCCACCACCACAGGTTGTTCTCAAAGCTCGCCGTCGTCGTGATGTTTGGTAAGTGCTGGTCCATTGGGCTCATCAACCGGCGAATGAGGCTTCTTGGGAATCTCTCTGAATTTCGTGCTCGCTATCCGTCATTTCAGCTCAAGGACGAGCTGTTTGCGAAGGCAGGGAGAGATGTCATGTGGGGCCTCACCTATAGCCGACGCAACAACCAAGGCAGCTGTGCGCCGACTAAGGCTGCGGCTCTAGATAGCATTAGTTAAGTTTGTTTTGAATTGTTTATCTAAATAAGGTTGTTAGCTGGTTGTTAGCTACATCTTCATGGTTATAAGGAGATTAGCAACTAATGAATAAAGGAAGAAAATATGTTATCTCCTGTCTCTCTCTCTCCCTTTCCAGTCTCTTACTCTCTCCCTGCGCATTTTCCTTCTTCTAGCATCCTGATTCGGCGGCTACCACCACCACGGCTCCTGCAAGGAAGCTGCCGCTCCAACCCTCTCAAGAACACAATTACTGGTTACGATCCTCGGATCGTGACAAACACATTTCTAGAGTTATCCTAGCCTTAGTAATTGAGTTGAGCCAAAAATGTATTAATTTCAGAATTGAAGAGGCTACATAATGTAAACATTACAAGAATCCTAGCAAAATAACCTGCAAAGGCCAATATGTCCACTCTAAGCTGATCACGTAATCAAATCCAAACAAAAGCTCATCAAACACTATTGGCACATTGTGATCTGATCCAAGCGAACAGAGGAACACAATCAGCAGCAGAAAAAAAAAACATGGCAATGTCTTAAGAAGCATTTCTAGGTACGGCATAGGGGAATAACTCAACTACGTGCATGTGCATAAAGTCAAATTTCTTGTTCAATTTATAGGCGATGAAATTTACAACCAGTATCAACTCTAAAAGTGCTTGAGTTACAGTTCTAACTAGCAAAGCTATAGATCTATGGCACTTGAGGATATAGCAAAACAAGTAATATATCTTTAGATAAGTAAAGGAACACATTCTGACATGGCTGTCCCAGACTGACAACTAGTGTCTGCTTCGACAAGGTACTTCCAATCATCTTAACCCTGAAACAAATGTTTTATCATCCAGTGTTGCAGATAACTACACCTGACGACATTCTTTTGCCAATGCAGACCAATCGACCAATAGGCTATTGGGCTCCTCGGATAGCTAGACAGTGCATTTATCTATTGATCAGAAGAAACTGTTAAGTTCTTGTGAGTTGACAGTGTGTCGTTTACAACCCTACTTGATTACCATTGACCATGTGGTGCCATGAGACCTAAAGCTCTTCAAAGTTGTAAGGTTGGGCAATTGGGCACACTGAATCATGTGGTGTTTACATGGAGGGAGCCACCCTATCTACATGCATGTTAGCAGTGACATAATCTTGATGCGGTACAAGTTTTTTGGGTAAATGAATGAATGAACAAAGAAATTAAAAGTACGTGTTAATTTGTCCACATAAGGAGGAGGCAGGCACCGGAAATCATAAGAGGATTGATTAGCTGGCAACTATAGATAGATAAACAACTCTACATGTAGCAGTCAGTTGTTACCATTAAGAGCTAGCGGCAATGGTGACGAGATCCATAGAGGATGCTGGTTTGAGTATGAGTAGGGGTGCTAATGGGCTTGGACCGGTCCAAGATTTTGGATTAGGCTGGCCCAAAACTGTAAATGGATTGGACTCATTTTGGATCCATAGCTATTTGGACTAGATTTGGCGCCTGAACCTTATGTTTTTCTATTAAATCTCTCACCACCAGCCGGTAAATCAATTGATGTTGCCTTTAGCACTAATGCTTTCTTTTTTGTTTTACATACTTCAGCGGCATACTTTAAGTTCTAACTTTCAACCTCTGTTTCCAATAGGTGGGACATGTAATTATAGATATTAGAGCGATCTTTCTTTTTTGCTTACTAAGACTGTAACGGTGATTTGAGTTGATGGTTTACAATACCATATTCAAGTGATAACAATGTGTTTCCACATGATACTATTCTTGAACCAAAATACAGCAACAATAATTTTGGAATTTGTTGATAGTGGGTTAATAAGAAAGGAGATATATCCTCATGGCTATCAATATCCGTGAGTTTTTCTTTATGTAAGGATTTAGTTATAATGATATATGATAATTTTACTTTCAGTAAACGTTGATTGAATTTTGAGGTGGCACTGGATTGTTCAGCTCAGTTTTGTTCTGACTTAAAATAATGCTGGCTTATTCAGCTAAACATGTTCATATAGGTAGCAGAAGTAGTGCGGTAGCATCTGTGACTTTTGTTACGTTTCATGTGTGCTTGATTGTAGTTAGATCATTTTGTGTGGCGTGATAAGCCTAAGTGTAGGTAAGGGGGTTAGTGTTAGATCCAGTGTATCAGTTGCAAACTAAGTAGTGGCACATAAAATTTCATGGGATAGTATTTTCTTCAGACCTTTGATCTTTTGTGGGAACTTTGATTTTTTGATCTTTACTCTACCTTACTTGAATTTTTGTATTGACAAGTTTATTTCGATAGTACATGTTTGTTATCTATTCCGATCACACTGTAATTCATTTACGATCTAAGAAATAGTTTTATCACTTAAATATTGCACCATAAACTATCAAAACAAACAGTTTGTCCAAATCAAGGCCCAGTCTTTTATTTGGGCCTAGGCTAGGCTTGGATCTCACTCTTTTTGGATCAGACTGGATATAGATCTATAAAAAGAATATTAAACTTGGACCAGATCTGTGGCCCATTAGCATCCTTGCGTATGAGCTGGGTGAGGTTTCGGCAGAATTGAGGGTTTGTGAGCACTGCGCTGCATCTGGTATCCATAATAGTGGAGTAATTCTCTATCAGATGATTGAGAAGAAAAAATAACCCATAAATAAACAAGGCTCAAACCTCATATTTAAGAAAGAAAGAAATCTCGCGTCCCGTCGCATCGCAGAGACCCGATGGATCCTCCGATGCAGATCCCAGAAAAGAAAAGGTTTTGAAACCAAAACCAAACAAATACAGCAAGGCACGGCATAGAGATGAGTATACCTAGGCTACCACTACGAAAGTAACAAGTCGAGGAAGGCAGATGAGATCCCCTTGTTTAGGATGCATCTGTAGATGCAGAGAGAGAGAGAGAGAGAGAGATGGTGATAGATACTGACGCGGATCCCTGGTTGTAGAGGTCGAGGGAGATGGCGAGGCGCTCGAGTCCGGGCTTGGGGCGGGAGAGCGCTACCTTCTTGTGCGCGACGAGGAAGGGCGCATCAGCCGCGGCGGCAGAGGAGAGGGAAGCGGCAGCGAGGAGGAGGAGGAGGAGAAGGAGGGGGAGGGGGAGGGGGAGCGGCGGCGCCATAGCCTAGGCGTAGGAGTCGGAGGTCCCTCTCTTCCTGTGGTGTGGATGGATGGGATCGCAGCATGGAAGGAGTCAGTCGATGATCTCTAGAAGCGGTGACATGATGATGTGGGACCGAGCTTCTTTGGAGCCTGTTCGAGTTTGACTGATTGAGCTTGGCCTTCCTCCTCTCAAAACCTAGTTAAGACATGTACAATAAGATCACGTTAGCTGACTCTTAATCTGTACATATCAGTTTTGGTTTATATGGAGGAGTGAGAAAAAGGGAGAGAAAAGAGAGCTGGCTCTTATTTAGTAGCCAGCTTTGTACGGGAGTATAAGTAGATCATTTATGTATAAGAGAGAAAAGATAGTTATTGCACAATATTTAGAAACAATTATTGTACAAACTGGCTTTTAGCTTACTATTAGCCAGTAGTTAGCTTTGCTACTGTACTTGCTCTTAGAAGTTAAAATATACTCGTCTACCTGTGTTTGTGTTTGTGTTCGTGTTCGGTGAAATAGAAGTTTAAAAGTTGGTCTGAAGTGAAGTGGTTTTTAGGGTTTCAAAATCTCGAGGCCTTAATAACGAGAGCCTAGGGTCCCTATGCAGTATGCATATTTCTTGAACACACATTTTGTGCTCTGCAAATTAAAAGAGAAGCAATACTATACTTCTCACAGCCGGTAAAATTCACCTCTTGTTGCTTTGGCATGGCAGTTACATGCTACACGGGTGGAAATCAAGCAAAATTATCATTTTTTTTCGAGCTTTTTCCGAAATTGACATAGTTTGATTTAATACCATTTTATTTATAGTTTGGAAGTATTTTTAGAATCGAGCCAACGAGCCGAGCCAGAGTAAAATCCAATTTCATTCGAAATTGACTAATTTCAATGTTTAACCAATGAACGAGCGTAATTAAACCAATTTTGAATCAAGCCAACGAGCATTTTTTTTTCCAGCCCTCCTACACCTCTTATAACCTTATTCTGATAAGGCTCCGTTCCGGTGCCAACAGATTAATAACAAGCCACATACATACTGTATGCAGCACTTGTTCCTTGGACGCACGCTTCAGATCGATCATGCAACAATGCATGGAGGCAGAAGGATAGATTCCATCACTAGATCAGCTCAACCGGCCACAAATACAACCATGCTGCGAAACTAAACCTCTTCCAATCCAAGCATATATATTTTTTTTCTTTCTCAACCGTTCCATATATTCCATGTCCTGCCTTGATGCTTTACCGTTAACAGCTCCTCGCTAAATTCCAAACATTAATACATTGCTGCTGCTTTATATGCAGTATCTTCTCAATGAGGCTCGCAATTAATAAACGACACAGGCAGACATTAACCTCAGAATTTCTTCTCTGCATTGCTGTTCTGTTCGGCCGTCGGGCCATGTACAAGCAAGGTGTCTGTTTCCTTCACTGCACATATAGGAATAATTTCATGCTCAAACTTGATGCACCATGCATGCCAGATTTACATTACATGCCTGACCTGAAACCTCACTCAAAATGCACTACATATGAAATGTCGAATAACTAACTGTTCAATACAAATAAAATGGCATATCGGAATCAAAACAGCGCGCCTTGATTCCTCAGATCTCGAATGTTTGTCCTTGAAACATTGATTTACTAGCTCCGGTTAGCTTCCTGGAAAACCCAGGCCACAGGCAGGGCTCACGTACTAGGACAATCAATATATGTGCCTGAATGAGATCTTGCACCTCTAGCCTACAAGGGCCTTCCAGCAGCTTCCATCATCAACTTCGTTTGGATCAGCCTCTCAATTTGCCTCACAATCTGAAAAATACATATACGCAAGTGTGTCCAATGTCAGCGTCATCCAGTCAGGTAAAACTCTTTGTTTTCTGCCCAATTGTACATAATAATAGATACAATTCTGTCTGTGATGATTATATTGGTTACCTCAAGCACCATGTCCTCTAGGGTCACCGAATCAAAGCTGCTGTAGCCCAGTTGAGAAGCCACATCTGAAAGGTGTTCGTTCAAAACAGCATATGTCAATAAAAATCTACCTCAAACTCAGCATTTACTCATTTTGAGTAGTGAAGAAGGGCTGTTCGAGGGTCTCTGTTTACTTTGCAATGAAACAGTAATATCAGAAACTCCATAGCGCTCTTTTAGATCATCGTACCGCTGACGGAGCATGCCCATTGCCTGCAAGTGTGAAATATCTCATATGATTGGATAGATGCGATGCAGCCAATTAACAAGAGAAACAGAATATGTTGGCCCTTATGGCTAAAAGAAGGAGATGCTATCACGCTTTTTCCATTTTAATTTAATGCAAATGCAAGGTATTGGAAGCACTTCTCGCCCTTCTGCAAACGGTAGATAGAATAGCAGCCCCACATGAGCACAAGGAAGCTTTGGTCTTTGAATAACCGCGAAGATCACACGGAAGATGTATCACCATATGGAAAATAATCCTATAAGATCCGGGGTCCTACGCATGTGAGGTTGAACGCTCTTCACAGCATGACACATGGCTTAAATTTCATGGGAGGGTTCATGAGGAAGTTAATAGAACCATCCAAATTTGATGCTCTAAAGACGACTCCAACCTCACATACATAGGACCCGGGTCTTATAGGGTTATCTTCCTCATCGTATAGCCTCCATTCTGAGTTCACACTTCATGCATCATCATAGAGACTCCATCCTGAATTCACACTTCCTGCATCATAGAGCCCCCACTCACACTTCATGCATCTTAACCTGGACAAGCTAGAGGATTTGGAGGCATCTTTCATGTGGGAAGAGATTACTTGGGCAATACTTGAATTTCACCCGGATAAAGCACCAAGGCTGAATGGATTAATTGGGCTGTTGTTTAAGAACTAATGGAGTGTTGAAAGATGACCTTACAGTCAGACATAAGTATTTCACATAGCTGAATCACAATCATCCAATAACATAAGAGTGAGAAAATATAATAACGATATCTCGGTTATGAAGTCTTGAATAACACAATCGTAAAGAGGTTGATGGACTTTCAAGAAGATCTAGAGAACAACCTGAGAAAAGGAATCTGGATCTGAAATAGCTTGGGTCCCCATGCTCTTCAACATATCATTCACAGCCAATTCCAGAGGAACATCAATCCAAATCGAGACTCCATGCCTCAGTAACCCTCTTGATTAAATATAAACATCAGAACCTCAATTAGATGAATTTAATGCGTGCGACAGAATGGACGGTGGAGGCATAGACATACAGATTGGTT
The DNA here is from genome assembly GCA_036346275.1 of Otatea glauca. Classification (NCBI taxonomy): domain Eukaryota; kingdom Viridiplantae; phylum Streptophyta; class Magnoliopsida; order Poales; family Poaceae; genus Otatea; species Otatea glauca. The sequence continues at coordinate 221,919 of CM070711.1, read as the reverse complement.
GAGTTCATGACGGCACCATCCCCACAGCATAGCACAAGGCTGCCCATGGACGTGAGCTGCTTTAACCCTTCAGTCTGCCAACAAAACAGCAAGAATGACAAATTGGTGCTATGTAGGATGGGAATACTTTCAGTTCCAGGTGCAGACTTGAAACTAGTCCATAGTGTTTTTTTTTAAAGACTGCAACCAAACTAGTGAACAATGGTAGAGAGAGAGAGCATTGAGCACCTCGACTTCGAGGTAGCCCTTCTCATCGGATTCTCGGAAAGCTTTGAGGGCATCCTTGCCTCCAAGAACATCCTCGAGCAGATCTTCACTGCAGAGGTAGCGATATATGATGGAATTGGCAAGAAGCTTGGCGATGTTGCGCTTGGCAGTGCAATCCGTTCCTGGAAGCAGGAAGCAGCAAGCGGTCAGTCAGTTGCGGCGTCTTGCTTGCCAGAGATGAGAGTGAGCGAGTGATGGAGGTTGTAGTGTAGTGATTATGAGTGGAGCTGAAGAAGCGTATATACATACCGACGATGTAGATGGGTGTTTTCCTAAAATCGCCGACGGCCTCCGCAGTTTTCCTCTGGAAGATGATTGCAGCGGTCAACCAACAGAGCATATTATATTTATGTATAGGGTCCAAGTGATTATAAAGAAGAAGCAGAGTGAACAAGAAGCTGAAATGGAAGAGGAGAAAGAGGGAGAGCGTACGAGTAGCTCGACGGATGGGTTGAGCTCCTCGAGAGTTAATTCGGAGGCTGCAAATCAATTAATAATGCCGAAAATGAATGATCTCTAATAAGGCGATGGTGCTAGTCCCCCTAGTAATAGTAGTAGTTGTAGTAGTAGCGCTAGTAACAAGAAAGAAAGAAAGGGGGAGGGATAGTAGCATACTTGGGAAGGCGCGGAGACGACGATGGATAGACGACCGCCTGGAGAGAGCGAGGTGCGATGGTGGTGGTAGGACGGAGAACATGGGGTTTGGGGAGACCGCTCGCATCGGCATCGGCATCGGCATCGGCATCGTCATCGCCATGGCTCCTCCCTGGCTTCCCCCCTCTTGCTTCTCCTCCCACTTACCTGCTTCTTGTTATCCGGACTCCGGAGAACAACTGATGAGAAGAAAGAAAATTTCTGGCTACAATCCAATGAGACATGGGCCGAACCGAACCGAACCGAACGGACCCCGGTGAGGAGGGCCGATGTATCAAACGGGCCGACCCATTTGCGCACCATTCGGAAAATTCGCCCCGCTCTTTATCATCAACAAGAAGATGATGATGATGATGATGATGATGAATCATAGAAGTTGTGGCTAATCACGGGCACGGCGTAGCGGTGCGGGCGAAGGACCGCCACACCGAAATACCAAATGAATGAATGAATCCAAACCAATCCTGCTGTGCTGTGAGCGGCGACGGCGTCGTGAGCCTGCACTACACTGCTCTGCACTGCACGCGTCGATGGCGGAATGGAAGTGGTGACGCGCTTCACTTACACGTTTTTTTTCTTTCCTGCTCGGCTCGAGCCGATTTGCTCCCCGCTCAAAGCAAGGATGAGGCAGGAACTCTTCTAGCTTTAGTAGAGGGGATGATATGATTTACGCTTTTCTAAATTAATATATATATATATATATATGCGTTATTCTACAACTGTGTGTAGAATAGTCTATTCTACTCCCCAACCATTTAATCCAGTCCAACCGAGCCAATCAGGTGAAACCTATCGTAATGTGGTCCAACCTGTCCTTGTTAACTAACGGAACTTGTGTAACTAATTGACTAGCATCTACGTAGCATACCAACTAGTTAATACATTTCATTGCTTATACACGAACCTGTTTTTTCTTTGTTTTAGTCATGAATTTTTATTGGTAGCTCTAATTCACGAACGGTTTTCGCCAATAGCTTACTGACAACAAGATGAACAGAACGATATAAGTTTCGCCAATAAACATCACGTGATTCAGATTTATTACGAAGTGAAAATCAGTTTACTAAGCATGTAGTAACATATTGAGTAATAGGTAGTAAAATTAAGTTCTCTTGGCAGTAAAATATACTATATGCTGCTGTTTAACGCTTTGTTATTTTCATATCTCTCAAATCTGATTGAGTTTGGTCTTCAAATTTTATAGGATTGTAGAATGTCATATCCCCTACGTGTGGTAATTTTTTTAGAATTTTTCACAATAAAATGTTATTTTTTTTAACAGTAAAAGATAGTATATGCTGCTGTTTGGGAGTTTGTTTTTTTCATATCTCTCAAATTCGATTGAGTTTTGTCTTCAAATTTTATAGAGTTGTAGAAGCTCACCTCCCATATGTGTAGTAATTTTTTGAGAATTTTTCAAACTTTTTACTGTAGGTCCGACAAACAGAACTATATTCTTATTTAGGAAAGCCATACTTATAGGCTTTAGAAAATTATTCAAAAATTACCATAGATAGGGGAGGTGAGATTATACAACCTTGTAAAATTTGAAAATCAAAATCAATATCAGCTGAAAGATACGAAAAAGATAAATTCGATTGACTAGTGATTTTTCACTATTTAGTGATTTGTCAATTTCATATCTTTCAAATGCGAATGAGTTTGATCTTCAAATTTTGCAGGGCTGTAGAAGCTCACCTACTTTATATATGGTAATTTTTTGAGTTTTTTTAAAAACTTGTACATATAATTTTCATAAGTTTTATACCATAATACTGTTGTGTACAGCATGTAATAACATATTGAGTAATAGGTAGTAAAATTAAGTTAAATGTACTATATGTAGCTGTTTGACAATTTGTTATTTTGATATCTCTCAAATATGATAGAGTTTAGTCTTCAAATTTTATAGGATTGTAGAATGTCATATCCCCTAGGTGTGGTAATGTTTTTTAGAAATTTTCATAGTAAAATTTTATTTTTCTTATCGTAAAAGATAGAATATGCTGCTATTTAGGAGTTTGTTTTTTTTATATCTCTCAAATCCAATTGAGTTTGGTCTTCAAATTTTATAGAGTTGTAGAAACTCATCTCCCCTACGTGTAGTAATTTTTTGAGAATTTTTAAAAAAATTTACTATAGGTCCGACAAACAAAACTATATTCTTATTTATGAAAGTCATACTTACATGTTTTAGAAAATTATTCAAAAATTACCATAGATAGGGGAGGTGAGATTATACAACCTTGTAAAATTTGAAAATCAAAATCAATATCATCTGAAAGATACGAAAAGATAAATTTGGTTGACTAGTGATTTTTCACTGTTTAGTGCTATGTCAATTTCATATTTTTTAAATGCGAATGAGTTTAGTCTTCAAATTTTGCAGGACTGTAGAAGCTCTCCTACCCTATATATAGTAATTTTTTGAGTTTTTTTAAAATCTTGTACATATAATTTTCATAGGTTTTATAACATAATACTGCTGTGTACAGCATGTAGTAACATATTGAGTAACAGATAGTAAAATTATGTTCTCTTGACAGTAAAATGTACTATATGCTGTTGTTCAACACTTTGTTATTTTCATATCTCTCAAATTTGATTGAGTTTAGTCTTCAAATTTTATAGGATTGTAGAATGTCATATACCCTACGTGTGGTAATTTTTTTAGATTATTTCACAGTAAAATGTTATTTTTCTGACAGTAAAAGATAGTATATGCTGCTGTTTGGAAGTTTGTTTTTTTATATCTCTCAAATCCGATTGAGTTTGGTCTTTAAATTTTATAGAGTTGTAGAAACTCACCTCTCCTGCGTGTAGTAATTTTTTTAGAATTTTTCAAACTTTTTACTGTAGGTCCGACAAATAGAACTATATTCTTATTTAGGAAAGCCATACTTACAGGTTTGAAAAATTTATTCAAAAATTACCACAGATAGGGGAGGTGAGATTATACAACCCTGCAAAATTTGAAAATCAAAATCAATATCAGTTGAAGGATACGAAAAAGATAAATTCGGTTGACTAGTGATTTTTCACTGTTTAGTGCTTTGTCAATTTCATACTTTCAAATGCGAATGAGTTTGGTTTTCAAATTTTGCTCACCTACCCTATATATGGTAATTTTTTGAGTTTTCTTAAAAAAATTTACATATAATTTTCATAGATTTTATACCATAATACTTCTGTGTACAGCATGTACTAATATATTGAGTAATAGGTAGTAAAATTAAGTTCTCTTTATAGTAAAATGTATTATATACTGTTGTTTGATATTTTGTTATTTTTATTTCTCTCAAATCTGATTGAGTTTGGTCTTCAAATTTTATAGGATTGTAGAATGTCATATCCCCTACGTGTGGTAATTTTTTTAGAATTTTTCACAGTAAAATATTGTTTTTCTGACAGTAAAAGATAGTATATGCTGCTGTTTGGGAGTTTGTTTTTTTCATATCTCTCAAATTCGATTGAGTTTGGTCTTGAAATTTTACGGAGTTGTAGAAGCTCACCTCCCCTACGTGTAGTAATTTTTTGAGAATTTTTCAAACTTTTTACTGCATGTCCAGCAAACAGAACTATATTCTTATTTAGGAAAGCCATACTTACAAGTTTGAGAAAATTATTCAAAAATTACCACAGATAGGGGAGGTGAGATTATACAACCCTGTAAAATTTTAAGACCAAAATCAATACTAACTGAAAGATATGAAAAAAACAAAGAAGAGACAGATCCATGTACAAACTACAATACACATTAACTAGCTAGATTGACCAGCGTATGAACTAGTAACTGATTCGGTAGTACTTCAATCTGTTGTTCTATAGTAAAATGTACTTGTGATTTGTTACCGAATTGGATTCAGGTGTGCTTTGCTAGTAAATTAATCAGTTATTCTGTAGTAAAATATTTTGTGATTTACTACCGGACTGCATTTACTGGTGTTCTTTGAAATGCAATAACTCACTACGTTTCGACCAGCGCGTAAATTTTACTTCTCCGGCCAGAGCGCAGAATAGCTATTCTACGCTCGGGAGTAGAATAGCGCCACCGTGTGTGTGTATATATATATATGAAGTCGAAATGGGACACGAGGCACCATGGTGACTGGGCACCATGATTTCAAATGCGCAAATTCAAGCCATATTCGAGTATATTTTTCAAAAATTTCAGTTTTAGGACATATACCCATCTATAACAATTCAAATGAAACACATAACTTTGAAAAAATATACTCGAATTCAAAGATTTTAAACGAGTTCGGATCACATGCTTTGCTGATTTATATATATAATCAATACATATCTACAACCAAACTTTGAAAAAAAAAAGAGAAACTCTAGTTTGAATTTCAGTTCAAACTTGTTTGAACTAGTTAGTAAACTGGTTAAACCCAGTATCCTAAATATTTCAAAAAAATATCGCATAAAAATACATAGGGAAAATACCCCTTTTAGATCATAAACCCTATATATATATATATATATATATATATATATATATATATATATATATATATATATATATATATATATATATATATATGAGATGAATAAAATGAAACATATATAAGTAGCGCTATGCAAGAAAGGTTGATCGTGTATAATTTTGCTCAATGGGATGAATATGTGACCGAACGGAGTAATAATATTCTTTAAATTATATTCTTATTGGTGAAAAAAAATTCCCACTCACATATTGTTTTTCTTTTTAAATCTTTGCCCACTTAGTATTGTTTTTTGTAAATCTGGCGAGCTTTTGAATAAATTTGTAAAAATAACCCTCTCCTCAATCGCAATAGCGCGATAGACGATATATGTCATCTGCCGCGCTCCTGTACCGAGACAGCACGTTCCACACGACAGTGGCTTGACAGGTCACCTGTCGCACAGAGTGAGCTCGGTAGGGAGGTACCAAGTACGTTGGTAGTGGCTTAATTAGGTACCAAATTAAGCAAAATCACTTAATTAGTGACTTAATTAAGTGATTAAACGAGTAAAGTGATTAATTAAGTGACTAATCAAATCAACGTACTAAATTGATGAAGTTGCCCAGGTGTAGGTGCTCGACAAGAAAACTTGCTGCCACGCCTTCTACGATTGAGAATGAGGCTATTTTTGTAAATTTATATGGAATAGGCTAGATTTGCAAAAAAAAAATTAGAGGGCTAAAAATAAACTCCTTATATGTAAGAGTAAATTTCACAAAACTAAGGTTTATTGTAGAATCTATTAGAAAACTACATGTTTTAGCTTCTATTTTATGAAACTACATATTTTAAGAGAATTTGTATCATAAAATTATAGGTTTTAGAATTGATTGTTTCTTGTAACAAGTCTGACTCAGTAGATCCACATGGTAGCTTTACGCGCAAGTGAAATTAGAATTAGGGGCATATGAGACTGTCATATGGGTCAACACCGTAAGACACGTTATCGTAGTTTTGTGACATAAGTTCTCCTAAAATACGTAGTTTAGATGTATTTGTAAAAGAAACATATCTTTCTTTGTTTATTTTCTTCTTCCGTCTCGTATATGACTAATCGGAGGCCAGCATTTTTTTTTCCACTGGTACAGCCGTACAGGTGTCTATGATATACGTGGAGTTTAGGTTTTTCCTTTTCTTTATCTTCCTTTTAAATTGCCAGATGCTTTCTAAATAAATCAATCTTTAAGCAATATAGCAAATATGAAAATCTAAAATTAGGGTCCACCAAATAAGTGATCGAATGTTTTTCTTTTCTTTTTTTAGAATTTTTAATATATTTTTTCTTAGCAACTCTAAAAGATCATTCATCGACTTTTAATATATAACGAATAGATAGGTTTTGCTATGTAGATTTACAAAATAAGTTCTAACCAAACCAATATGAAAAGTATTTTAGGAATTTATATGGAAAGTAATAGCCGTGGAGAGATTAAAGGCCTTTTTGAGGAGTTGTAGCTTTTCTAAAAAAAACTGTTTTTTTAGCTTTATGAGCTAAAAAACTGCTTTAGTTTTTTTTAAGAGAGTGTTTGATAAATAGCTAATTTTTCTCGGCAATATGTTGCAAAAATAGGTCCAACACAGCTTTTGCTAGTTATATATGGCTTCTAAGTTATATAAAAAACCATTTAAAAGCTAAACTATTTGGAAGACTTACTAGCCTTTCGAAAGCTGAAGCTGGCTCAGAACCCCAAACAGGGCTAATTTTCCTTGGATGCATGCTTCATTGGGTACCAAGGTTCAAAAAACAGCCGAAATCTCGACCGAGATTTCGGATTCCGACTGGGTAAAAACATTTGAAAATTTTAAATTGGTATAGTAATCTGAGAAATTTCGACGAGATTTCGGTAGGTTTTTTGACTTTTTATAGCTGAATTTTGTCTAATAACCCTTAAGAAAGTCATCATTCATCAAAATTTGTTGAAAAACCGAATTTTTGAGACGTTTCAAAATTTCAGCAGAAACACTGTCAGATTTTTATAAAATTGTACAAGTTTGATCATGATCTAAAAAAATTTATGGTACTATCTTTAGTAGTGTAGGATTATACAGAAAAATTTTAAAATAATTGAACTTCATTTGTTATCTTTAAATTTATTGGAGTGTGATCATGATTCAAAATGTTTATCAGATCTTAAGTATTTCCTTAGCACCCTTCCGTAAAATTTTTAAAAATTCTAAACCATTTTTATTGCTAAAGCAAATCTATATATTGATCATCAGGTTTTTATCAGGATGTAGCACTATCAAAAAAAATCTAAATTATTGAAGCTTGATCATCATATGAAAAATTTATAGAAATATTAATGATACATCATGACCATCCACAAAAATTATCAAAAATTTCTAACATGGTTTGAACCATTTTTCATTTCGTTGAAATTTGTCGATAAGGCTTTTATCATGACAATAGCACTATCCGAATTTTTTAAAAATTCATGAAGCTTGATTATCATCCGAAAATTTTATGAGAACTTTAGTGATGCATCATAATAATGCACAAAAAAATTCAAAAATTTCTAACGTGGTTTGTTCTATTTTTTATTCAGTTCAAATTTGCCGGTCAGCGTTTTATCAGGATAGTAGCAATGTTCGAATTTTTAAAAATTCCTGAGACTTGATAATTATTTGAAATTTTTATGGGAACATCACTGATGTGTCAGAAACCTCCACAAAAAATTTTAAATTTTTTTTGACTTCGTTTGAGCCATTTTTCACTAGGTGCAAATTCATCGAAATCTCGGCAAATCTCGCTGAGATTTCGGGAATTCCGACCAAAATTTCGGTTTTCTTGGTAAAAAAAACCGAATTTGAATATTTGTTTTTGTATTTCGTCCGAGATTTATCCTAAATTAGGAGATCTCGACGAGATTTCGGATTTCGGCGAGCTCCGATACCGCAACTCGCAAGTCAACCAGGCAAGCGAGGCGTGGTGAAACATGGGGCTGGTTCTGGTTTCGTTTTTATTTATTTCTCTTTTAAACCATGAAACGTTTTTTCAATTAAATTAATCTCTAAACTCTAGACAAATCTAAGTCTTCAAAATCAGGATCCACCAAGTTAAAACCCAGATGCTTTTCTTTTCTCTGAGAATATCTAGCGCATTTTCGTAACATTAATTGGGGCATTTTCCTGAGGATTTGTACTTAATTATCTTTTTTTCTTAGCAGTTGTAAAAAGGCCTGCCATCAACTTTTAGCACAGAAAAAGATGGATTCGTTACAAATTGGAGTTGTACAGCTGTTCCAGGCCATTCGTACTCTACTAATACTATGACTAATGGGGCCGTACAGCCGAGCAAAGTCATGCGATAACTGACGCTGGCTGCAAGAAAAAGATAATTAAGTACTAATTGATTCCATTACAAATGCCCCAATCATGTTCCTAGAAATAGGCAACCAAAAAAAATCCTCACAAGAGGCAATACGAAAATGCCCGCCAACAATGGCGGCGCACAACAACATCAGACAACAACAATCTAGACTCGGTATTCTACCACTCTGAATCTAGACTCGGTATTCTATTCTACCACGCCAGTCAGAACCTATCCATAAACATACAACAACAAAAATCGCCATACAAAACGAATCACGGTTCATAGATTCAGAAGCAGGCAAGACCCTGCGATGCACAGTTAGATAGATCAACTCTCTTCTCTCTTGGGCATAGACGTTGCTCCTCAATTTAGCACTCTAGCTTCGATGACAAAATTGGCTCAGCTCCACCGCTGACTAAAACTAGGGGAGACAAAAACAGTCCTCAAAGTACAACAGCTGCCTTGTCTGGAATAACATGCTGGAGGACAGTGGCGAGCAAAGGCTCGTAATGGTCGGCACCAGCACCACACCATGCTGCAAGTAAAGATTTGTACACTCTACTTAAGTAGGGATACATCACAAACACACCCACACAGAGGAATATTACTCTCTAACCGCCATACTCAGCATCTAAATTTTGTTGAACCATAAACTGTTATGTGCAAATATTCAGTTCATATTAACTTGCAGAAGAAAGCACAAGAAGATTCCCAATCTAGTGATCTAAAACGCACCTGTTCCCTTCATGAAAAGAAAAATTGGTGGTTCGCAAATTTCTCCTCTGGGACGGTGTGGAAGGAAGAACACACAGTTGTCCTCATCAACCATAGCATCCGCTCCATGTGCTTGCACCTATCAACGCACAAACAAAATGGTCAATTAGCAGACCAAAGGCGCTAAATAAAATGTCAGACGTAGATGTAAAATAGTGGCCAGTTCTATGGTGAGACGTAATTGAGCAACATATTACGCAACACGTTCATAGACTTTACCACGTAAACTTCTCTCTTGAACTCGGTTGCTAGGCACTCAATGGCAACATCATCACCAAAGGCAGCTGCACGGCCATCCTGGTTTTCATCGATGGTCAGTAAGCCCTCCTCTGTGTACTGCAGGGTGATTATGTCGTGCTCATCCTCTGCGGAACCAGAGATGGACATGTACTTGGCCCAACTGTCTCCATTGTTTACGGCCATACATCTCTCCTTGTAGATAGTCTCGGCAGCCATTTCCCTGCAAGCCAATCAACATAAGGATGATAAGCGCATAATTTGGAAGCAAAGCGAGTCAGTGACCAACCGATCTTGGTTGTTGCGACTGTACAAAGTACAGGAAGCATAAATTGGTAAATGCACAGCAAGTTGAGATTCTGTGATGATTAAGATGTACAATTGTACCAGCTGGGTCAAACATGATGGTGCTAACTATTGGAATTAACAGGCTGGGAAGCATCCACTTGGAAGTTCGATGCTTTGTCCCGGTTGCTCCCATTACATCAGCATACGCGTCAGCAACACTAAAAAAACTATTCCTTCCTAGATGTACAATTGTACCATCTGGGTCAAACATGATGGTTCTAACTATTGGAATTAACAGGCTGGGAAGCATCCACTTGGAAGTTCGATGCTTTGTCCCGGTTGCTCCCATTACATCAGCATACGCGTCAACAACACTAAAAAAACACCGATTCCTGCAGCTTCATGATGCCATAAAATTGCATCAATTCGTGCTTCTACGCGTATTGCCATAAGAAATAATTGCAGGAACGCGATTTCGTAAATGAAAATTACCAGAAAAGACTAAACTTTTATGTCAAGAACAAGCGGGTTTAGTCGAAAAAACTAGGCTTTTCTTCCACATAAGCGCAGAAATGGGGAAAAAGATCAGCGAAGGAGAGAACAAGACAGACAGGCGAGCAAAGCAAGAGAGGAGGACAAATTTCGCGTGATTGGTGAGACTGCAAAAAAGGCGAGGCCTTTAGATCCTGACATGACGGCAAAAGATTAGAGCGCGAGCAGCGAGCGAGCGAGAGAGAGAGAGAGACAGAGAGTAGATCCGGGCGGGGGCGGCTACCTTTGGATGCCAAGATCGACGAGCTCCTGGATGGCGGCGTCGAGGGCGTGGCGTTGGGCCTTTGGAGCGAGCAGCTTGTGCTCCTGCACAACGTGGACGCCCCATCCCGCCTTGAGATCCGGCGCGTAGAGGTGGCGCACGGCCGCATCGACGGCGTCCCTGTCGAGAACCCAGGCGGCGGCGTAGACGTCGGCGAAGCGGCGCACGGTGCGGTGCCTGAGCTCTCGCGCGTCGGCCTTGGCGGCGGCGGCCCTCCGAGCGGCGGTGAAGAGGCAGTTGCCGTCAGCCTCGACCTCTCCGGCGTGGTCGAGGCGGAAGACGAGGGAGGTGGCATCGGGCTGCTTCCAGGCGACGCCGCGCTCCCAGATCCGGTGGAGGCGGCGGCGCTGCTGGTCCTCGAGCGCCGAGACTGCGGTCCAGCCTGTGGGGGTGGGCAAGGGGTCGGTCCAGGTGAGGAGAGGGAGCGGGGCCGGAGCGGGAGCAGGGGAGGGGGGGAGGGCCTCGGCGGCGGAGGGGTCGCAGAGGAGCTTGCCCATTTGGCGTTGGATTGGTTAGGGTTTGGTCGTGTTTGCATTGCATTGTTGGTCGAGTCGAGACGCTCACCGTAAACTCGTAAAGCCGTTGGGAGGAGGAGAGGTGGACACGTGGAGTGGTCCTGTTCCGCCGGCGCACGGTAAAATCGACCGTTGGTTGCCCGGCTGGACCAGGTCCAGGAACCAGATCAGCACGAGCACCACTATTTCTTTACTCATTTGCCTCAACAATCTAGGCAACATGATCTTATTATATTATTGTTGTTGTTCATACGTAAAGGGATGCCAACACAGTACAAAGCATACAACTGCATCTCACACCGCATAACTTTTCCTTGCAAAATTTTTGGGGCTCTATCTCATGCATATATAAGAGCATAGAGTAACTACAGAAAGATGATAGATGCATCAATCATGTTTATATGCCTCCTCGGCTCCTCCTTATCATCTGATCAGCGATTTTACTTCATTTAGCTACTGCTGGCCGTGGTTGGTGTTTTGGTTGGAGAGGACGCCATCAAGAATACATTCGTCGTTAATGAATTCCTTCACATCTGCTATATTATTAATAATCGGAAGAACCCCCCCCCCCCCCACCCACCCAAAAAAGTTGTTCCACGAAGACTCATCCACTATCTCTAATTCGTCCCCACCAACGATGTAGTTATTCCCTCCTACACCAGTGGACAGCGGCATCAACACTTTCTACATCAACACTTTCATGCAGCGGCGGAACCAGCTCCCGGGCAGGGCGGGCGCCTGCCCGTGCTCACTGGCGTCACTTTATTTGTTAGGGCGCAGAAGTTTACTCAGTGATTACTTGGTATATAGTTCACCTTCAGACTACTTGCTTCTCGTAAAAAAATTTCTAATTACACTACAGTGATCTCTACAGAAGTCTACTACCACACACTGATTCACCTCATCAATCACCATGTCAAGCAATCGCCCGAGAGGAACCACGGGGCAAGAGGCTCAGCCAAAGCATAGCCTCCAGATCTTTCATCGGTAACCGTCAAGATGTCGGCTCATGTACCGGTGACACATTCCTACAACAAGCGACGGGCGGTGGCCGTGGAGACCGAAGACAAGGCATGGACGGTGGTGGCACGGCGGTACGGGCGGGAAGGACCTCGTCGACTTTGCAGGCCATGCGTCTGGCGAGGATGACGTTCTTGGGATCAAAGGTGGTGGGAGCAATGTCGGGAGTGAAGACGACGTCGAACGGGACTTCGCGCCTGATCGGTCGAGCAAGGGTAAAGGCGGTGACAGGGGCGGAGGGGAGGCTCACCCACGTTACGACCCACCTCCTGCCTGGGACGACGATCGACGACTGGCGAGGAGCAGCATCGCGAACCAGAGCAGCAGGCTGTCGCGGTCGCGGAGGATCTTCGACAATCTGTGGGTCGGTATGCTGCCTGGCGTGGTCGTCAGCAAGAGCTCGAACACGTCCAGGAGCTCACAAACGCCGCCTCGGACAGCTACCACCGCGTCCACGGTGATGTGCCGTTGGAGGCCTCGGAGTGGCGCGCGGTGATGGGCGAGTCCGGCAAGGAGTTCATCGACATCCTCTACGAGCTTGCCCAAGCTCCCAAATTTTCTAGCTCTTCCACTGCTTTCATACGCCACATTTTGACGATGATCAATAGTAGTTTCCCTCTCCTATTGTGTTGTGACCATCATCAATGCTAATAGCAACAACATCAATACTACCATGCCATTGGTGGTATCACAAGCATGCATAATTCTAGTGGCCTCTACACCCTCCGGTAGGATTTGGCTCAATACAATGATAGTAGCAACGGCAGGATCATTGTTGTTGGCCATCAGCAAGGTGCACGAGAGATGCAAAGGATAAGGGAGTGCCAGACCTCCCAGTTGAGCACCAACATTACTAGTACTAGCATCACAAGCACCACTAGCATCAGTCATGTTCATCATGTTAACCATGTTCATGTGGAAGGGAGTATTATGAATATTGGGTAACCCTCCGACAGACCCTATCAGAGGAGTCATCGTACTTGTAACAGTAGAGTTGTTACCAACAACAATATTGGCAAGGACATTGTTGTTGCCGATTGTGTTGATGTTTTTCCCAAAGAAATTTGAATCACTGAGTATGTAATTGGTGGGTGGCATTTGTCCATTTGTTGTGTGTGTGGATGTGACTATGGTTGCTAACAAGGGAGAAGCTTCTTGTAGTAGAAATGAAAATGATAATAGCATCTGGTGGAAGGCAGTTGGCATCAGAGCAGAAAGAATAGGAATGTGTGAAGCAAATTGTGGCACTTGGTGTTGATGGGTGGATAGCGGGATGTGGACGATTGATCAGTCGGCCTACGACGCTTCCTAGTAGGCTTGGAACGAGGAATAGAGTTGTGCTCCGCTCAACGAGCATGAAGGATGTCTACGAGGAAGCCATAGAACTTAGAGGAAGCAATGGCCATAGCAATGTCTGAGTCTAGTATGATGCAATGGTGGTGGGGCTCAGCACACATCCAAGCATAGATGGCAAGCTTCTGCACAAAGAGCTCATATACCTTTGATAGGAAGGCTGGATGTCAAAAGTCATCATCATGCTTCTTTCTCAGCGCAAATGACCTTCTTGAGGTGGGCCATAGCGATTGCACGCTCACTAAAGTTTATTGTTGCCTCAACCTCTCCATGGCGCCACCTCCAAAAATCCCCCATCACTTGTTGTTGTGACATCGGCACTGGTGGCCTCAGCAATGTACGAACATCTAGAGACGCTCCATTCCTTCCTTCTCTAACTCCTAGCGATTTACCTAGATATCATTGCGCAAGCACTTAGTTATCATTTACTCTTCATTTTTTAGTTTTAAAATTAGCAATTTATTTAATCAACAACATAGGTCTTGTTCAAATTGTGAATTACTCGAAATACTATGACAACATAGAAACAAATTAATTAGTGCATCCTTGAGTAACTACTTGTGAGAATCATAAGACACATAGATTACCTTACTTCATCTTCAACTCTCAAAGTAGTACTAGTGTTCATTGATCAACTAGAGTTTTTCTTGACTATCTCATACGTGTACCACTTGGTACAAGCAACCAAAAACACCTTAAGTACTGGCTGATGCGAGGACGAAGAAATGATCACTTTTCTAGCTCTCCTTACCACTGGAATGTTAGTTGGTTTATGTGGTTTGCCAACCATGGTTTCCATAGTAGGGATTTGGTATATTCCTAGCTAGAGCGCCTTGTGTAACACCTACACGGTTGCACACATTGCTCTCGTGACCACCTAAACTTTATTGGTTAATTTGACTATATATGTAGAGACATTCTAGTTTTGTAGTTTCTTTAAAAGTAACACCGAAAGTACACTTCTTTTCTTTTAAGCTATCATCACTGGATCAATATGGAAAAAATCACTAGCTACTACCGGTAACCTTACTATCATACATATAATCATGCAACAAAGGTTTAGGGAAGTTAAAGACATGCAATATAGCATGCATGTAAGTAAACATGGAAGAAGAAAATTGCATATGATGGGCGGAATGGAAAAGGGCGAGGCTGTTGTATGGATCTTTCTACGGCATAGAATGAACACATAGAGATAAGGTAGGGCCTTGAACTAGAATATTTATTTAGTGTCTAACTACACAACATTCGAGTATTTTTGGCCTAAAATGAGTCTATTTTTTGAACTTAGATGGAGATCCAATGGCTCATGTTACTCCAAATCTATTGTATATAAACCATCCTCAACAGCTAACCCTATTCCCACAACTCCATCAGCCAGCCGCCACCGCCCCTGGCACCTCCGACGATGGCGAGGCCCGCCATCATGCCAACCCCCCAACGTAGCCACTAGCGACCCTTTGGCGCCGTCGACCACCTCCCTCCCTCCATGGCAGTCAGAACACCCGTAGTCGACCACCTCCCCCACCTTCTAAGCTATTCTTGCCACCCATCTCGCCTCCGCCGCCCACCACCCTCCTCCAACATATGACCGGCAGTTGTGCCGTCACCTCCCCTTGTTGGCTCAGCCGCCACTGCCACCCACCACCGGTCCTCCTTGGCCTTTGCCTCTCTCTAAATCCGGGCTCCGGTGAACCCTCGATCCCTAATCCGATGAACGCCAACTCTAAAGAAGCTCACTAGAGTTGGAGACAAAAGGTAGATGGTGCACGAATCTTTTAAGTGAATCACAAGATCAGAAATCAATTGATTTCAGCGAAAAACATTCAACAGGATTTTAGCAGCTCCGTTTATTTATGCCAAGTGCTGCGTGCATGCATCTTTCTATCCTACGGACCAGAGTATTGAAATGCAACAGCAAGAAGGACCTAGCATAAACTTCAACAAGCTGAATTGGAATTACATCCCTTACATCTACAGTTTTCGTCCGAAAGAATGTAAGTTACCAGTAGCCGCTTACTCTGAGAGGGTGGGATGGATTTGTACTTTTGTACGTGGGATGGGATGCACAATTAACCAACCGGCAATATTTTAACGTACATTTGCGTATGTAGCTCTGCTCTGCTCTGCTCTTCTCTGATCGATGATTCTTAATAATTTGGCCATGATCGATCGATGGTGCGTCTCGTATATGTATGTTGTTTCATCTTCAAAATGCTGCATCTCGGTCGTCGATGGAGGATTGGGTGATGTCCGGGGCGTACCATCCAAGCTCCTGGGAGACGGCGGCGATCCTCTGCTTCTGGCCTCGCGAGTCGCCGACGGCGGTGGTGAAGGGGTAGACGAAGGTGACCTTGGTGGCCACGCATCGGTACGCCACCACGCCGGCTTCCTCCTTCTTCTTCACCAGAAACTCCATCGCGTCGCGCCCCAACCCGCCGTCCACCTCCGCCTGGATGTAGTGGCCTGCATCGATCTTCAGTTAACTTAATCTATGGCTTGCTGTCTCCGTGCACTACACTAGAAGTGGTACAGATTTCACTAGTTTGGTTTGCTGCTGGTTAATAAGATTGAATGGAATGGAATGGAGTTTACCATACCATATGGAGTGTCTCGATCAACCTTGAAGCTCACATTCTTCTGCGTCCTGATGATCGCTCGCCTCAAAGACTGCAAGTGCGCCAAGAGAAGGAAGGAAGATGAGATGAGAAAGAGGAAGGAAACTCGGCACGTAAATATATGTGTAGTCATGATCGATCGATGGTATCATGCATGGATACTATACTGTGTACTGGCTAGCTTACGTCGACGGCGGCCTTGGCGGAGGTGACCTCCGGGATGAGCAGAGGCGAGGCCAAGGAGGAAGAGGCGCCGACTCTCGGGTTGGTGGAGACGCACCCCGGATTCGTCGCCGGGCATGCCCTAATCTTCCTGCAGCAACGATCATATCCATAGAAACAAGTGTGCGTGAGGAGCAGAGCATCCAATTTAGATTGGAATATATATACTCCCCTGCATACACGCATACATACATGCATGTAGAAAACAAGAATTAATTAAGCTAGATGGATGGACGGATCCAATTAATCGGCGATAGTAGGGCAGGAACCGGCGAGGAACGGAATAGTTTACCCATTGTTGTCGAGGCCGAGCTGCAGGCTCTGCGACTGGGAGTAGGGAGTGGAGGAAAACGGCAGGCCGGGAGGAACCACTGTGCCGCCGCCGCCAGAGGAGAATGGGTTGGACTGAGCAGGTGGTGGGATGGTGCAGGCGAGCGCGACGGTGGAGAGGAGCAGCCTCCTTGTCAGCAGAGCAGAGGAGGCCGGAGGTGGAGGAATGGGACAAGCTGGGCCTGGGATGATCAGCGGCCGGCTCCTCATGTCGTCGTCTTCTTCTTCTCGTCTTTTTTTACGTCTCCTCCTCCTTATCTCTCTGGCTAGTCTCTCCCTCCCGTCCACGCACGTTATATGGATCACGGACACCTGACCTGAATTCATCCAGAAAACCGTTTTCTCGGCCGGCCCACATCCATATCTCACTCAGCTAGCCGTTCCATATATATTCTCCTCCCCCTAACACGATGCTGCTGCACTGCATATAACAGCTACAGCTAGTACCATGCCATGCGCCGCCGTAGCAGTACCAGAGCCAATCTACTGGCTAGCTATTTCTACTTATTTACATTTTAGGCACCCATCTGAAACACTCGTTCTCCGTACCAAGTTCGTAACAAGACCTGGATGCAGTGAGGGTGAATATGCACCATGTACATGTACGGTTCAGAAGCACCCAAGTTCTGTGTGTTTGTAGACTTTTCTCATACAGTAGTAGTTTTTATCTTCACGCGCTAGTGTTTTTTTTCGCATAGAGTTTTGACGGTAAATCTGTGTCTACCGTTATTTTGATTTTTATCGTGTGTTTCATAATAAATAGTATTAGAGCTTCAGGGGGTGTTTGGGACAGCTCCAGCTCCACTAAAATCCGTGGAGTTAGTGGAGCGGTATTCTACTCCGTAAATTTATGGAATTTGAGTTGTGAGTACATTAAGAGTGTTTATGTGGATCATCTTATTTACATTTTAGACTAAAAATATAAACTTAATTCACTTTATTTTAGTCTACAAACTCCAGCTCTGAGGTGGAGCTGGGATCTGGAGCTCTGCCAAACAGGACCTCAGATTCAACGTATAAGCCACTACCCTCGGGAATAGGCGATAGTATCCATGTGGCATCCGTGTGTTTTTATAACACCATGAATATTATTTCTTGGACGCTCAACTGTGTATATCAATTGATCCAAAAAAAAAAAATTTGAGCCCGTAATAGTAGACCAGGTGGGAGGTGAACCATGTGACCAAAGCAAATATTGGCAGTTAGCTAGTCTTATATTGGCAATCTAAAGTAAATGGTACTCACTAAGATATAAAACTGGTATATCCAAACTTAACATCTTCGGGTTTTTGTTTTTTTACCTTACTGCATGGGCCCGGCCTACTTAGAGTGTATTTTGGGTGTTACGCTTAACTTGCATACATAGGTCTTGTTTGTTTCGGTTTAGACTTTTTAATTTTTTGTTTAAAGCTAGTTATTTTTGGCTTAATGAGCTTTAAGTCGTCTGCTTTTAAGCTAAGACATGCTGTTTGGCATCCTGACTTTTTCATGGGTTGGATGATGTAGCTTTTTGATCCGACTGTCTCCCGCCGTTCCACCCTTAGGTCCGGTCGCCTCCACCAGCGCCATGTCGGATCTGACCGCCTCTCACCGCGCTACGGTCGGATCCGTTCGGCTCCACCTGCACCACACCCGGACCCTGTAGCCTCCCGCTGCTCCAAGCTCGGGTCCGGCCGCCTCAACCCGCGCCGCACCGGATCTGGGTCGGCAGAGGAGGAAGGAGGCTAGGGACGGCGGAGGAGGGAGGAGGTCGGGGATGGCAGAGACCGGAGCAACGGAGGGAGAAGGCATGGAAGAGAGAGAGGAATGAGGAGATGGGAGAAGGATTCTTAAGTTTATATACGATGTCATTTGGTGGGTTTTTGGAGACTTCCAATGGCAAAGGATTATTTTATCCCAGAAAAACCCAAAAAAAAACACATCTCACCTAGCTTTTGGCTTATAGTTATACGGAGTCTTAGTTTTTTTAAAGCTCGGTTTAAAAGTCAGTCGTTTGTTTCGACTTTGACTTTTTTGCTTTTAAGCCGGTGAAAAAGCCGAAACAAACGGGACCATAATCGCATCGCATGCATGTGTGTACTGATGAATGGCCTTGTAGCAGAAGTAATGGTGCGTGTTGGTAGGTGTTGCATGTGGAATTGGATCGTAATGGATGACATTAACTGTTTATTTTGTTCAGAAATATAAAACATATAGTTTGAATGATTTTGTTCGAAAATATAAGATTTATATGTAGATTTAATTAGGTTTTTTTCCCTTATTATACCCCTATTTATTATCTCTGAACTATATACATTTATTTATGACTACTACACACAAATTATTATCTCTTTATCTTTCAAGACAATTAAGTGAGATATCTAAGTTATTTTCACTCGTATCTTTTTAAATTTTATCTTAATTTTAATTCTTATATAAAGTTAAAATAAATCTTATACTCTGAACGGAGGCATTAGTCTAACTGGGAGCACGTTGAATTTGGGCGGCACAGGATGACAGCTCGATCGGGCCTCTGAGCTGCCGGGGGTGGGGCCTCTATCTGCGATTGGATCGAGCGAAGCAGAGCTGAGCCTGAGCAGGGCAGGGCTTGAATTAAACGAAGATATATATATATATATATATATATATATATATATATATATATATATATATATATATATATATAGAGAGAGAGAGAGAGAGAGAGAGAGAGAGAGAGAGAGAGAGAGAGAGAGAGAGAGAGAACGTTGTTGCCGGAACTGAGCTCGTCAACCGGCATGTGCGATATATATATGTGTGTGCCGGTGCCGGTGCCGGTGCCGGTGCCGGTGCCAGTGCCACATCCTGTTCTATGTACGGTACCCAACCAGGGAGGCAGGGATCACATATGGATATGGATGGAGTCGAGGGACTGTCAGACTATCGATCGATTGATGAGGTGTACGATGAAAAGGCCACATGCATCCATCTGCTGCTTTGCTACTAGTGTCCCAATTCAATTTGCTTTGATTGCCTAGCTTGCAATCTGTGGTTGATGTGGATCACAACTTCACAAGACGAATAACTCCGGCCCTCACACTTCTAATTTGTTCCTATCTGTCACATGCATGCTTCCAGTTATAATGTTTTTGACCTTTGCTTTGCATCTATCTGTCTATAATGTTATTAAAAACTAATTCAAGAGGAGCCACAACACTCGCTCTACATATTAACAGGTAGAAGAAGAAAGCTATGTGTACTACTAGTGGATCCATATTATAGCGGTGCAGAAAATCATATATATATTAGAGCGGCTACATTTCTATATGAAATACAACTATATTTTTAAATCACAAGCACCATGGTTGTCCACTCTATTTTCAAGTATAAACATATGTATTGCATATATTATCTAGACTTATGGCTATGCAATGAATTCGGCTAGCCTATAAATCTATCTATCTACCAATCTATTATATTACTAAAATAAAGATAAAAAAATCACCATATTCGCTCTCAAGGGCTAAAAATTACCACATTAATTGAAGAAAAACAGAGAAGGATTTACATCATCAATTGGTTGGGCCTTTATTATGAGTGTTCTAAAAAGCGGGGTCCATGTGATTTTCATGGAAATACGGGTCCATGTGAGGAGGCCTCGGCGGAGCAAGGCGGCTTGGAGGTAGCCTATGCGAGCCTCGAGGGTGCTGGACAGGCGTGAAGGCGAAGGTAAATGACGTTGGTAGATAGGGAAGGAGTTGGGCGAAGTGAGAGGGTAGAGAAGAGAAGAGACGTACCCACAAGGCAAGAGACAGTGGAGGCAGTGACGGCGGCAGAGGCAAGAGTGGCCACTGCTTGAGATGTTGGAGATATGCCTTAGAGGTAATCATAGAAATGATTATATTTCCTTATATTCATGATTTATTATTTTGTTCTTTGAATCATGTCATTATTATTTATTAGCAAGTATGCAACTTGTTTGTGTAACTCTAATATGACTTTGTGATAATTATTCTAAAGTAATCTCTAGTCGATAAACATATGAGGATACATATGAATAGACTAGTATATATATTGTTTGATGATCATATTTCACGGGTCATAGATATGGAGATATCAAACCAATAATATGGACACATGTTAGAAAACATGAAGTTGGATCGATCCACCTTGAGATATTGCGAGATCGTTGTAATCTTAATTGTCATCAAATTGTCTTATATACAATGTGTATGCTACATCCTTAGACTTGAGATTGGCGCATGTACTCAAGATGTGTAATGACTTACTTAGGGGTTGCCAAATGCTACTCCGTAACTGGGTAGTTATAAAGGTGGCTTTTAGATTTGTCGTTAAGCATGCTACGACGCATAGTCGATCAAGATGGGATTTGCCCCTCCATACAACGGGAGAGATATTTCTAGGCTTCTCGAGTGGTCGTATTCCAGAAATACATGACCATGCTACTCGCGGTTAAAGAGTTAACCGTAATTGGGGATTCCGAGTCACGTAATTGAGGAAGGGTGGTCGAGCTAACTAAACAAGGATGTCACGTACTCGCCTTGAGTTTGACTGATATCATGAGGCAAAGGGAAATGTATATAACTAAGCATTGTTAAGGTTCGTCTAATTTGATCTTTACATATACTCAAGAGTCGGTACATCCTGCTAAGGACCACTACTGATTAATGATCGAGTAAGAGTATTTGAACCATGGGCAAATATATGATCGAGTAAGAGTGTTTGAACCGCCCCGTCTCCAGTTTATTGCCTCTATATCGCCTTCGCATCTAGGTTCTGTTGCTTCTACCTCTCCCGCTCTATCTCTTCTTCTACCCCTCTAGTATTGCATCTCTCCCTATTTAGTAGTCGGTCACCTAGGTGGACTAGGCGTCGGTCTGCTATACGATTAGCGCTTTAGTAAACACTTATTATAACGGTGCAGATTACTCATATATCGATAGGAGAGTTGTTGCGATCGTATAAAGAATACAAATACTATCTGTCTAAGTATTTTTCTTTTTTGAAAATAAGTATCACGGTAACCATTAGAGTTGCAGTGTTTAGTGGCACAATTTGCGCAGGAAATTGGACCCCTTTTTTTTTCTGAAATGGCAGAAGAAAAATATTTGCACGAGCTGACGCGGTTGCGCACATAGGCAGAGGTAGAGGCAGAGGCAGAGGCAGAGGCAGAGGTAGAGCAGAGCCGAGCCGAGGTAGAAGACATGGTGGTGAGTCGGGAGTCCTCCCTCACCCTCAGGTAGAGAGCGGAGGAGAGGAGCAGCGGCAGGTGGCTCCAAGATATACCGCGAGTCGACCCGAATGCCGCCAAAGGAAGCCAGCCCATCCCATCCCATCCCCATCTGCCTCTTTTCTCTTCTTCGTCCGCTTGCTCTGCTCTCATTAGGCTCCAGTGCTCGCCGGCGATGGGGATGGGATCCCCCCGCAACCGCCACCCCCTTCTCCCAACGCCAGCGCCAACGCTGCCGCTGCTCCTCCTCCTTGTCCTGGTCCTCGCCGCCAATGGCAACGCCGCCGCGGCCGCGAATGAAGCAGCCGCCGGCTCCAGCCCGATAAAGAACGTGGTGGTTCTGGCGCTAGAGAACCGTTCCTTCGACCACATGCTGGGCTGGATGCGCCGCCTTCTCAGCCTCCCTGTCGACGGCCTCACCGGCGCCGAGTGCAACCCCAAGTCCTCCAACGCCTCGACAACACCGGTATGCGTCTCCGCCGACGCCGATCTCGTCGTCCCCGACGACCCAGGCCACTCCTTCGAGGACGTCCTGGAGCAGGTCTTCGGCTTTCGCCCAAACTCCACCACCGGCTCCGATTCGCCGCCGCCCTCCATGTCGGGCTTCGTCCGCAGCGCGCTCTCCGTCAACGCGCTCCTCTCCGGCGCAGTGATGCGCGGTTTCAACCCGTCGCTCCTGCCGGCCTTCTCCGCGCTCGCCTCCGAGTTCGCCGTGTTCGACCGCTGGTTCTCCTCCATCCCGGGGCCGACGCAGCCCAACCGCCTGTTCCTCTACTCCGCCACCTCCCACGGCGCCGTCGCCCACGACAAGTGGAACCTCCTCCTCGGCTACCCGCAGCGCACCATCTTCGACTCCCTTCGCGACGACCGCCGAGATTTCGCCGTCTACTTCAAGACCATCCCCACCACCCTCTTCTACCGCAGCCTCCGCACCGTCCGCAACGCCGCCCGGAGCTTCCACCTCTACGACGCCGCCTTCAGGGACCACGCCCGCAGGGGCAGGCTGCCCAGCCTGTCCGTGATCGAGCCCAGGTACTTCGACCTCACCGGCACGCCCGCCGACGACGACCACCCGGCGCACGACGTGGGCAACGGGCAGAGGCTGGTCAAGGACGTGTACGAGACGCTGCGGGCGAGCCCACAGTGGAACCAGACGCTGCTCATCATCACCTACGACGAGCACGGCGGCTTCTACGACCACGTCGCCACGCCCTACGTCGGCGTGCCCAGCCCCGACGGCATCAGGGGCCCGCTGCCCTTCTTCTTCAGGTTCGACCGCCTCGGGGTCAGGGTGCCCACCATCATGGTCTCGCCATGGATCAAGAAGGGCACAGGTAGTTACTAGCTTATGCTGTGCTACCTAGCTTCTACATTGCCATCGTTTGCTATTATAGTTTAATTGGTACTATGTGGAGTAATTACCTGCAGTGCTAACATGAAGATCTCTTGGTTTGGTGCAGTCGTAGGCCGTCCAAATGGGCCTACTGAGACCTCAGAATATGAGCATTCTTCCATTCCAGCGACTATCAAGAAGATTTTCAACCTCAGGTCGGATTTCTTGACTAAAAGAGATGCATGGGCTGGCACATTTGAGCATATCTTCACCGAGCTCGATGAACCAAGAACAGACTGTCCAGGTAATGACCAGCTCTTTTTTGTTTCTCCTTTCCACTGCACGGTTCAAACAATTTAACAGGTTAAGTGAGCTTAATTATTTGCAGTTTTCATGAACAACTGCATGTTGAAAGCCAGCATTTACTTGATGCTGATTACTGTTAGTCAGATCAACTATATGTGATAATAATGAGTATATCAGCAAGACTCATCAGGAGCACCATGAAGCATAGTAGAAACCTCTTAACTTATCGTCCTAGTTTAGTCATATGCCATTGTTTGTCCTGAGTCCTGACAGTTTTCAAAGGGCTGATAGGGTCCAGAACCTTGCCCCCTGTGCTGCCCGCATTTATTTCCCCTACATACCACAAGTGAAAGAAACACAACTTCGGATGATGGATAGTGCTAGCTAAAATTCACGAGGTTGATGATGTCATCCCACATGATAGCATCTGCTAACTGCGGTGTTATGTCGTTCATATAGTTATAGACGACGTCTTTGCGACGTTCTTTCCTCTGGGGCTGGGGATGTTTCCAACGGTGGATTTGACTGAAGAAATGTACTACTTTTGCTTAAAGACCATGAATTGTGTTTAAATCAATTGACTACTGCATTAGTTTGAGCATCATTGACACAAGTAGAATGTACAATTGAGCAGATACATTTGGTTATACTTCTCTTGGGGTGATCTCTGGCCCGGTTTAAAGCTTATAGTAATATGAATAAATAAACTCTGTTGTTATCGACCTGTACAGAGACTTTACCAGAAGTGCCATCTGTGAGAACAAGTCCAGCAAAAGAAGATAGCTGGCTGTCAGATTTCCAGCGCGAGCTCGTTGAACTAGCAGGGTTCTTGAATGGCGACTATATGCTGACGAGTTTTGCTGAGGAGACGAAGAAAAAGATGACAGTTAAGCAGGCCGATGCGTATGTGAGACGAGCCATCACAAGTTTCCTGCAGGCGAGCAGGCAGGCGAAACGGTTAGGTGCGAATGAGTCTGCAATTGTAACTATGAGATCATCTTTGACAAGTAAGAGTAGGAGCTCAACAAGTCCTTAGTTCCCTAAATCTATCTACTTAATAGACACGCACCACAGTATTGCCTGCCAAACCATATTAGGATATATGTGATGTAACCAAATTATAACCGACTATTTTCAGTCATGAAATGAAGGGCCCAGATGTACAGCTGTGGATCAGTAGCTTCTTGAATTTCGTTTCCGAGGAATATATTATATATGACCAAAAAATTCATAGCACAATCATATACGAAGAACCAATTAAATACATGTGGTGCCTTATTCTGTTTAATCTCTACTGTGTACTGCTCTGATCGGATGGATATATGACTTGAGTTATGGAGATCATCATGTCTGGCTTCTTTCTATGTATAGTGCCATGGTTTGTAACTTTAAGCCCATTCGGCTTTTGAGATATCTCAAGAGATGTGGAGCTCAATACCTCTTTTGTAAAGCGCGGTTAGCCAGTGTTACTTGCACTAGCAGCTCTTGGGGGTTGTATTCTGACCAGAGTATTTATTTGTAAATATAGACAGAAATTTGTGCTAGAACAAGAGTTGAATCGTTGGTTTCTTGTATGTGGTAAACAAAGCTAGCTCTAGCAGTAATAAACATATGGCAGAAACAGACTGACTGCCGATCATGAACATGTAGGCACAAAACCCACCCTTGTCGTCTTCATGAGAGACCTAGACCTGAAGGGAAGAAATCAGATAGTACGTGCTAGATAGATTAGGAGGAGGAGGACAAAATTACGCTTCAGCCTCGAGCGTCTTGTAGTTCGGGTGCTTAGTCGCCTCATCATGCATGGTCATGGACTGACGGTGGTTGTGATTGACAATATATAGAGATCTTGGTCTTCAATTTCTCGGAAGAGCGAGTCGTCTCGTACGTAGATCCCTAATGAAGTGTCTCGTACGTAGATCCCTAATGAAGTGTCCGTACGTCCGTGGGTCGTTGTGCAGTGCAGGCGTAGTGATGGAGAGAGGGGCCTTGGATGATCAGTAAGCTGTCAAGAAAGTTTGGGCGACTAATTAACCTGGAATCAAATCAAAGTCCTTTTCCCGGGCTCGGATTTAATTTGGTGCAAGCAAAGCAACCAAGGCAGGCATGGCGTCCGACGCAGACATTCATTCCAATGGCACTTGCACACTGAGATCCAAGGCCCCACCCATATATCCTCCCATCTCTTTGATTATTGACCGGTGCCCAGGGGCAGAACTAGAAATTTTGTAATGGGTGTGCCCGCGCCGCGCCGCCGCTTGCCCGGCCCACGCCGCTCCGACGCCTGCCCGAGCCATCGTGCAATCATGCCAGCGCCAATCCCAAGCAGCCTCGGCGGCCGAGCTCGCTCGAACAACCTCACCCCTTGTTGCAGATAATCTTGTGCGTGTCAGTTAAAAGTTTTGTTATTGTTTTAGTCATTTGTGTGCTAGATACTTTGGTCTGTTTTCGGTTATGAGTTAGAATCAGACTCTGTGTTATTTGTTAGTATCGGCAGCAGTTTCAGAGTCTGAGACGGTTTGGTTGTTTTGCCGGATGGCAAAACAGTGTTTTATCCGGTAAGAATTTTGAGGAGTTTGTTGAGTCCGTTAGGATTAAAGAGTCCGGATTTCTTTTGTGTAACAACATCTGTATTTACTTTATAAGTAATAGAGAAAAACAGAAAACGCTGCATTACGCAGCACCAAAAAACAGATTGTCTGAACTTCCTGTGCTCTGCCTGTAACTTGTCGTCGGACGTTTATCCTTCAGAAGCAGTGTCTGTTGTTTTTCTCTGTTGCAGGGACTTGCTGACTATCAGGAGGGAATTTGGCTTCTTCAGAGAAGTTTAACCCGTCAACCCTGTTAGCAGTCTGACAATACAACAGAGGAATACTTCCGGCAATATAGAGAAGTAGTTCGATTGTTTCTGTGAAGTAATCTGTCAACTCTGAGAAACAAACCGACGATACAGAGATCAATATTGTCGAAGAGAGCAGAGTTCAGTTTTCGCGCAGAGGAGATTTTCAACACCGCTTACTGAGTTCAGTAGCATTCTCAAATTTTTGGGGGTGCCGGGGCATACCCGGCACCCCCCTAGTTCCGCCTCTGCCGGTGCCAATGGTTACCCTAGCTAGCTGATTGAGGACCCTTTCTGCCGCCATGTATACTCAGCTCCTTCGTGACATGAGCATCTAGACGTACTCTTTACATCCTTTTTTTTTTCTTAAAAGAATGTTTTATGTACAAAGAAGGAAAAAAAAAGTTACAACCCTCTAGAGGCAAATATATATCCTCAAGAAATTGGTTCTAGCCAATGGAAAATTATCTGCCTACGTTCTTCCTTGACTTGGTGCACATGCAACGCGCGCGTTCTTGAATAATAGGCATTTCCAGTTAGTGGCATTTGGCGTGATATTCTCAAACGCTTTGCCATTGTTTTCCTTGGAAATCTTATGATCAGTGCCTCCTGGCCTGGTTCCCATATGATAAATCAGTCTCCTACACCTAAGCATTTAACATCTTTCTGTTGATACAAGCACAAGATGAATGGTACGTCTACGTACTGACCAGCAATAGAAAACAACAAGACAGTACTCATATGTGAATCTATGCAGCTGCGCTTCACAAACTTTCTGCATGGCATGCTCTACACGGCAATTTCCCAATTCTTCTTCTCTAACTCTACTTTTTGGTGGCCCAAAAATGACCTGTAACTATTTTCTTTTCTAAGTCAAAAGATTTTTTTTTTACCACAGCATTTCCTTGAATTCCCAAAATTAATACTTTATTTAGGCATTTTTTCTGGAGTAATTTAGACTTGTTACGCTAGTTGGTAGCATATCCTTTTCTTTTCTCATATGTCAGTCCTATGGAAAACATCTCAATTACTGATGTACCCAGTTCATTCTCAGATAGAGACAGTAATGGCCGCATGCCATACCAGTTATATATGAGCATTTGCTTTGCACTGCCATCATTTGTTCATTAATTTAATGGCCGGCAACCTGTTTTGTTCATTAATTTAATGGCTAGCTTCTTAGATAAAGTAGTCTCCATATCAACAGATAAAACAATTAAGTAATGGATTTAGGTTATGAAAAAATCAAATATTTAATTAGTATATTTTTAAATTTAGGCTTGATTTTTTAGTTTCAGGCTGGAATTCGTATAGAAATCCAATAATTATTTTTCTTTTAATTATTATTAGTACTTTTGTTTTTTTAGGGATTCACTTTGCAATTCATATGAAAATCAAATTACTAATTTTTTTATAAACTTTAATTAATTTGGATTTTAATTATTATAGACACTTTTTTTTACATTTGCTAATTTCATTTAACTATTATTCATAATTTCAGTTATTTATGGATGCTACTTTGGAGGTCGTATGGAAATAAAATTGGTAATTTTTATTTATTTTATATTCCAGATTTCTCTTAATTTGGATTGTACTTAACATGGACTCTTTCTTTTGATTTGCCAATTTTCATTTAGTTGTTATTCAGAATTTTAATTATTTATGGATATTACTTTTAAAGTCATATGAAATCAAATTACCAGTTCTTATTTATTTTTATTATGAATTTCCCTTAATTTGTATTGTACTTGACATGTTCTCTTTCTTTTAATATGAGCCGTTATAACTTGGGTCTGCCAGATTGATGGCTAGATCTTTTTCTCTAAGTGTATAATTAGGAAAGATATAGCAGATAGATTCTTATATCGCTAAGTCAACTATCAAATCTAAGCCATTAAAATTAGGACCCACCAAATTAAGGACCAGATGTTTTACTTTTTTGTGAGAATTCCTAGCATGTTTGTCTTTTTTTAGCAACCCAAAATGACCTATCATCGACTTTTAGTATATAACTAGCAAGGTGGCCTGCACTTACGTGCACATTATCCTTAAAGCATGTTTAAATGAATGGCAATACATATGTGATTTTGCTTTTTAGAAAATAATTCGTTGTAGAACTTCATTTGTGATATTTAATATTGTACATTATAAGAGAGAAAATATTCACTATGTTTCTCAGTACTTGTCACATGTGACAAAAAAACTTTTTCCTCAAATACTACCTTAGCAAAATAGTAAACATAGCATAACATAAATTCTCCATTTATAACATCATCATCTCTATTTTTTTTTATTATCGCAATGCTTATCTATACTATGTTCATAATACACATCATATAGCTTATATCGGTATAGCCGAATGAATATCCGCCAATATATCTCCCTCTCAATCCGTCTGTCCCATGAAGGTCCACCAAATAAACAATCAAAATGTTTCCTTTTTTTGAGAATTTTTGCATATTCTATTTTTTCTTAACGACTATAAACTGCTTGTCATCAAATTTTATTATATAATAAATTTCGATTCCTAATTTATGTACACAAATCAAACCCCTTATCTCCTTTTATTTTTTCTTAAATTAGCATATTTTTGAAATTTTAATCTACATAAAACCAAAATTTTTCCTTTTCATTTGGTTTGGAATTAAAAAACCATCGCTAATTTCCTTTTATTTCAATTCTCAATTTGCATATTTTTGTATTGTACCTTTTATAGACTTTCTTGTTTAGTTTTAGGCTGGAATTTGTATATAAATCCAGTTGCTATTTTTTATTTCAAATGTATGTTATTTTTTATTGTACTTGATATAGATTTTTTCTTTTAATCTAAATTTTAAATTTTATTTAATTTTGAAATGTAGGTTTAAGTTAGAATTCGTATGTAAATACATTTGCTAATTTTCATCTAATTTTATTTTGAATTTTAGCTATGTATGGGTTTTAATTTGGAGTTAGTATGAAAATCAAATTGCTATTTTACTTTAATTTTTATTCTAAATTTATGTTATTTTTTTAAAATTTAGAATTTTAGGTTTAGGTTAGAATTCAGATACAAATCCAACTGCTAATTTTTATTTTGAATTTCAGCTATGTATGGGTTTTAATTTTGAGTTCATATGAAAAATCACATTACTTATTCCTTTTATTTTTCATTCCAAATTTTTGTTAGTTTTTTCATTATTTTTATTTAATTTTAGAATTCATATACAGATCTAAATGGTAATTTTCATCTAATTTTTATTCCGAATTTTAGCTATGTACAGGTTTTTATTTGGAATTCGTATGGCTAATTTCCTTTAATTTTTCATTCTGAATTTTGGTTATTTTTTATTGTAATGGGTATGGACTCTTTCTTTTAATCTAAATCGTTATAACTTGGATCCGCTAGAAGAAGAGTTAGATGTTTTTATTTAAATAATATCATTGAATGTCTACTGTAGTATGACTTATTTAGGATCCACAAGATAAAATGCTAGATGTTTTGCTTTTTTTTGCGAGAATTTCTAGCCTATTTCTCTTTTTTTTTTCTTAGTAGCTCTAAAATATATGTCATGACCTTTTAATATATAATAATAGATAGATGGATTCCAGATTATTTAGGAACCGAAATCCACCCTTTGTAACTAATCATTTTGGGGCCACATGTTAACCAATCCTGAAACAGACCCTACTGCTCAAGTAAATAGTGCATTTTTGGTAAATGGAGGGCAACATTCGACCAAACATTTTCCAATACCAACTTTCTTTGTGCTATTTTTCACTTTTGAAAGTTTTCTGTGGAAAGCTATGTTTATATTTGTGAAATAACAATGCAATGCAAGAAGAAAGAACCATAGTCATCAGCAGGGGCGGAGCTGAGCATCGGGCCACTGGGGCTTGGGCCCGAGGTTTAGCTCAAATAACAGTGCAAAGTACTGTATATATCCTATTTGGGCCCAAGGCCTAGTCTTGCCCCTCCAAGGTCCATGTGGCCATGCTTGCTCGGCGTCCTCGCAACTGAAGAAAGATGAGCTGAGAAAAAATTGCAAACCCTAGTCAGTACCAATCCGTCGTGCTCCCGGCCTCCCGCCTGGGCCCGGCCCTGAGCCAAGGAGCCGCCGCCGCTCCCGGCCTCCCACTCCCCAGCCTGAAGCCTCCGACTCCACTCTTTTCCCTACGCGCCACGCCCTCTGCGGCTCTGCCGACTGCTGCGCTTGTGCCTGCTCGGCTGCTATGGACTCACAGATCTGGACGCCGCCGCTCCCTCGGCCACTGACCTTTCGCCCCCCGACTCCAGCCAAGCCTCCACTCCGCGTCTCCGCCCTTGGCTGGTTGGCCCCCCACGCGGCCACGCCCTCTACGCAAATAGCTCTGAAGACTGAAGAGGAAAGGAATATCATCAAGATACTCTAAAACTAAAAGACTATTCTTCGATTTAATTGGCCTTTGCTTTTAGGTTCAGTTGAATATCCATTTTGTATTAATCATAAACATTTGGCTCAATGTACCATAATTCCATAAAGCAAGACTAGAACAAACAAGATGTAACACTACAGCAGTACACATTACTTCTTACTCCCCAGAGCAGTTCAGAAGAGAACGACGCTGTAAATTTGTAATTGCCTAAAGAGAATGACACCACGATTTTCTAATGTTATTAATATCCTGTCTAATTCATTAGGAATTTGTTCATTGACATGGCTTTTGTTTCAGGAAAGAGTATGAAAAGCTAAGGCGACAGTGCCAGCAAATTCTGAATTGCTACAAGGGAAATGGATTGAAGGCAATAAATTAATGAAGTGAACAATGAGGAATGTTCAGGTTTAGGGTGTAGTGCAGAAGGATTAGAATCACCTTGTTTCGATGATGTCAATGTTGCAAGGGCTTCTTTGTCACTTGAGGAGCTGAAGCCTGAACACAACGAGGTGTTGCTTGATGCCTTGGTAGTTGTATGATTGTATTGCTCCGGTATTGCTTGCTATTTGCTATATTCGAATATATTGATTTGAACAACTTATATATTTCGTGATTAATTGATTGAACTCAATTTGATGTAATAGAAATACACGATGAAGATGTCGATTTCCTCTTTACATGTGCAATTTCCTTTTTTACAGGTTCAGGTTCTTGTTCTATTGTTGATGAAAATACGACAGTCTCGGATGTATCAAACCTTCCTTAATCAGGTATCAACTTTTCTACCACTCCACTACGCTATTTTTTTTTTTTTGACATATTTTATCTATTTTATTGAAATGTTAAGCATGAAATTCAAATTTATCTATAATTGTGTATTTTGTGTAGTGTTTTTGTTGTACCTCTGAGCGTGGGTATCATCAGGGTACGTAGGACGTCAATTTTCCACCAGGCTGGTGCGGCTAAAGATAGGAGGAATCCCATTCCTGTTCGTGGTATGCACGGTATGGGTTCCTGTTTACCGTCAGTTTGCAGAGCATGCTGCATGTCCATGACAGCTCTACTGCAACCGCCATTTATCTCTTTCTTGGGAATTGGTAACTTGGTATGGTAGGGCAACTACTATATAACATTGCATAAGGAAACTGGCTAGCTAGCTAGCTAGAGAGACCGGGACAAGTACTCCATGCACTGAGCAAGCTAGCTATGTACTACAAGACTTGATTACTCAGGAATCCTTCCTAATTAAAGCCACACAAGAGACTAATCGCGCGAGACACAAGAGCATCGATCTGACAAGGAAGAAGCAAAAATGCAGGACTGGGCTCCAGTGTTCATCTCGCTGGTGCTCTTCATCCTCCTGTCGCCTGGTCTTCTCTTCCAGATCCCCGGCAAGTGTCGGATCATCGAGTTTGGCAACTTCCAGACGAGCGCCATGTCCATCGTCATCCATGCAATTTTCTTCTTCAGCTTGGCGGCCATCTTCCTCATCGCCATCGGGATGCGCATGAACCTGGGCTCGTAATTAATTAATTATCCCTCTCTAGCTGATGATCTGATCGATCAGCCAGCAGCTAGCTACTCGATCTCTGAATTTCTCCTACTTTATGTTTGTATATGTGTATCATCGTTGTTTTCATCTGTTTTCTCCATCATCAGTTCATCTCAGTTCTTTAATTTGCTTAGGCTTTTGACTTTGCACATTAATTAATTTAAGTTCTTTGAAAGTCTAGGTGTTCTCTCGTTCGTTTCCGTGTAGCATCTGTATGGCATCTAATTAATTAAGAAATAAACTGGTTTCTTGCTTCTAATTAGATTTACCTAATGTAGTTCCGTGCCTCCTTTTTCAGATTGTGTTTGTATATATGGATTAACCGTTCCCATGTATATATTGTTCTCTTTCTTGGACGAGCATATATATATATATATATAAGCTCAGCTAGCTCATATATTGCTGCTTGCATTGTTTGTTTTAATTCTCTGAAACTGTTGAGATGCTGCACTGACAATTAATCGCAGACAAGCAGGAGGGGAAAAATTTTGGACCATTTTTTTCGTGTTTAATTTTTGGATGGTAAACCGAACGTACGTACAGAGTTTGGTGTTGAGTCGCAGTGAGGATGGGAGTGGTGTAGGAAAGGAACAAAATGAATTGATACGCAAAGAACAAGCAAGTGAACATCCATCATATTCATATATACATACATATATATATATCAAATGAGCCGGCCGGGCTAGCTGTCAATTCGCGCCAGCTAGCGCATCCAATCGTCCATGTATTTTTGTTTTTGAAAAATCATTCATTCATGTATTAATTGTAATGTGGTTGTGGTTTGGATGGCGGAGAACGTTTTCTGTGCTTCCACCCATTGAAAAATGGTTCGAATGGTTATGAATTTTGTTTTTTTTAAAAAAAAGTGTAGATAGGGTATAAAGTAGTATATCATCAAAAAAATCAATATAAATCCGATCTACACACCGAGAGACGAGAAACACAAATTCTACTTAAAAAGGAAATCCAAAATATATATATATATATATAAGCTACTATTCACTACAATTTGTCTTTTTTGTTTCTACGTTGAATTTATACTTAAAATTTTGTGGAATAATAGATTTCGTCGTATCCTATCAATGCAAAAAAAAATATCATGGATATTCGCACCGTTTTGTGAGGATCGAGAGCACCGGTTGGGTTACACAAAACTGGAGTAGTGAGTGCATATGTTGGATGTGCCTCAGAAAGAAAATGGAAAATGCAGCGTCAGATATGAAACACGTGGGTGCATGCAGAGATAGATAGCCTCCTCCTGTGGATCACCGTACCGTACGTGTATGCATGTATGTCCAAGCATGCATTATATTGTACATACACGGACGGCCATGTATTACTAGCTAGTTGGTCCCCGAATGTATGTACACGATGGTGCTCTAGATGGTAAACAGAAACAGCTTTCTGCTCGGTTTAATTGGTTATACTTGTCTGAAATTATTGATCAGGCTACCCCAATTATGACTGAGAGCTGTTTCAGTTCAGTTACATGTACATCCCTTCCATTCGGTAATGAATTATTTTTTAAAATAATATATTTTTAAAATAATTTTACAAAAATACATCTCCATCGTTGTTTCAAATGGTGACAAATATCTGTTTAATCGCGGTTTGTATTGGCCAACGCATTATTTTATCGTAAATTCATTTAGTCAAGATTGAGGCTTCTATCATCATTTGAATTGGTAGCAGGAACCCTGCTACTAATTCAAATAGTGACAGAGCTTCTGTCGATAAAGGTGTATTTTTATAAAATTTTGAGTTGATATATTGTTTTTGTAAAATTATTTTAAATATATATTATTTAAAAAAATCACTTGGTAATATATTGTTACTCCCTAGCTAGCTACTTCTGACCATACATATACAGTAGGATTTAGTAGCAGCTAGCTAGAGCCTGTTTCGCTGCTCTTTCCATTCATCATTAGCTTTTAGTTACGGTGTACGTCTTGGCTACTGTAGTCAGTGCTGAGCTGAGTCAGGAAGTATAGTGCTCGAACTAAGATGCTGACATGCATGTTTATTAACTAGCTAGGAAATCATGTTTATGTGGAGTACGTGCCACCGTTAGACGTCGCCAGAGCAGGCTGTCTGGCTGGGAGTTTAGCTAATTAAGTGTCTGTTTGTTTTAGCTTTTGATTCTAAATTCTGACCTCAAAAACAGAATAAAAAACAAACAATCCGATTCTCACAATCCAGCCCACCCATATACACTAGAATCCACAATCCACTTCATATGTGCATTTGGATTCTAGCTTTTGGAGAATCAGCTTCTCTACAACCACGATCCAGATTCAGCTTTTAGAGAATCCAAAGCTAAAACAAACAGACCCTAAGTTACCGATTAACCAAGTGATGACCATCTCTGGACCAAAGCTTACACACCAGACTGTAGAGTAGCTACGAATAAACTTGTCAACATCGATCCTTAATTGTAGGTTGCAGGTAGGGATGTCAATCTGGTGGGTACCTTCGAGTACAACTGCCTTAAACCCGTTACCAGAATCTGAAATGGTGCCGCCCACCCGAACCCATTAAGTTTTACAGGTACATATATGTGCCCACATCAGAACCCGATGGGTACCCATGGGTAATATATCATGTCAAAAATTACATGCTTCCAATTCTCATCAGATGTCAAAAATTTGTAAGAGCTATCACATTATGCCAATCAAACAAAAGCATCACAAAACTTGAGAGCAGTATCAAGTATACTGAATGTTGAGTTCCATCTTATCGTGACATCCGAAACTAGAGACAATGGGGCATTTACTTGGAGGAAGTCGCTAGGAGGAGCCGGTGGAGGGGACGAGCACGGAGCGGCGCAGTGGAGCGCAGGAGGAGCCGAGGGGTGGATCGGCGCTGGCGGAGTGGAAGAGCATGGAGCAGCACGACGGTGGAGATGACGAGTGTGGAGCGGTGCACCGATGGAGGGGAAGAGCACGGAGCGACGCGCCAGTGGAGGGGACGAGCGTGGAGCAGCACAACGGAGCGCAGGAGGCCAGAGCCGAGGGCGAACTGACGCTAGTGGAGGGGCGAACCACCACCACCATCCTGTCCTACCTTTGCATGCATGGCTTGTTCAGAGCACAGATAGTGTGAATTATTTAATTAATTAGCTGCAATGCTGACGAATACTTATAACAGAGGTACCCTAACGGCCCGACGTGACGGCCGTGACCTCAAGCAGCTCAAGCCCAACAGTCGCTCCCACCCACTCACCGATCAAGCACCGCAAGGCTACACGAGACATCCCTTCCCGACCGATCGAGGGAAATGTCTCCGACCAAGCTGAGCTCCCGACCTCCTCAGCGGGACGGGCCCCCCGGCTCCGACCAAGCTGAGCTCGACCCCTGCAGCGGGTCGGGATCCCCGACTCCGATCGTGCCAAGACAACCCGCCAAGGGCGCGTGTCAAAGCCTCTACCACCATGACCACGCACCTTACGGATGGGGTCAATCGAAGTGACTATACAAGGCGGTGGCTCCTTCCTAGAAGGTTTAATGGTCGACCAAGGCACGCTCCCGATCCCATCGATCGGTCACATACGAAGACTAAGACACGCTCTCTCCCGAGGCAACATCCACGTCATGCACAGCAACGTCAACACTCGTAAGGTTCGCAGAGGGCAGGTACGCCGTTTCCCGGAGAAATACCTAACCGCCCTGGCCAACTAGGCTACCGACCCAGCATGGGCAAGACGGGGGGTGATCAGTCAGCAGAACGAAGGACCGAAGCCCCTAGTGTAGGTCATCTCGTCCTCTCCCAATTCTCGATGTAACCTGTCCCTTCCTTTCGTATAAAAGGAGGCAGGAACCCCCGTAGGAGGATGAATCGAATCCATCTCGCTAAGCCATTAGCACTCTCGCTTGTAAAACTCTGTGCAGTCATCTGTACTGAAGGGAATACAACGCCACCATACGAACTGAAGTAGGGACCTTCGGCCCGAACCAGTATACATCTTGGACTTCTGAGTCTAACCATTCAGGGAGTGGAACGCGCGACCCCTTAGACTTACAAATTTACTTGACGGTGCTCGAAACGCCGACAAATGCGAAAACTTCAACCCTTGTCATGACCTTGTTTCGATGCTTTTCCTCTCAATACAAGTTGCACAGATGTTGAAGCAGGCAAAAAGGGCTATCTATCATTCATTCATGCTTTAGTATTTGTATAACTATAAAAAAAGAAAAGCACCTCTCTAGTCAACCACTTCCACTGTGTAAGGAAGACCGGCCATTTAGTTCAGTGGATGGCCTCTTTAACAAATATTAACTGGATCAGGGTGCATATATTACCTTGTTTTTAAGCCTTGTGTTTATTGGTGGCCATTTTGCAGAACGCCCCACTATAGGATCAATATTGCGACGTTTTGCCAATGTATACTATATATTATAGCGCTAAGATTTAGCCAGCTCCCAGGGCCGCCACCTCAGCTCATGCGCGAAATGCTCCTCCAGAAAATCCGAAATCACGTTTAGGTCCTTCGATTGGTTTTTGACAGAAAGGATCCGAAAAAGGTGAAATTATGTTTAGGTCCCTCTGCGGTTTACATTCAGATCCTCCGAAAGTTTTTAGAAGATATGACCCTCGAGAAAACCGAAATTACGTTTAGGTTCCTCTGCGGTTTACATTCAGCTCCTCTCGGCGTTTTTTTTTCAGAATGGACAAAAACAACAAAAAATACGTCCGAGGATTTCTCCCAGAGAAAAAAAATACAGATTCGCCGAAGGTTTATAGCAGTCCACAGATTAGCCGACGGGTCCTACCGACTTATTTTTACGCAAAAAACTAAATGTCGTTTAAATCGTTTTTTTCACAGTAGATGCTATTTTCTCCCAAAAAAATACAGATTCACCGAAGGTTTATATCAATCTACAGATTAGCCGACGGGTCCTACCGACCGGTTTTTACGCAAAAAAAAACTAAATGATGTTTAAATCATTTTTTTTGCAGAATGGATCCGAAAAAACAAAAAATACGTTCACAGTTTTCTCCCCAAAAAAACACATATTCGCTGAAGGTTTATAGCAGTCCACAAATTAACCGATGAGTCGTGCCGACCCATTTTTACGCAAAAAAAAGACGTTTAAATCCCTCTGCGGTTTTCTCCAAAAAAATCCACAGCTTCGCCGACGGCTCCTAGCAGCCCATTTTTTTATTAAAAAAATCAGGAATCCGAAGTTACGTGTTTTTTTGCAGAAATATTCATCAGACCAAATTTCGCACGGCGCAGCATTACACGACCGAATTTCCTAAATTTTACACATCGCAGCGTCACACACCGAAATTTCGCACGACGTAGCTTAACGCGTGACGCTAGTACACCTTTAAATGAGGTAGAATGCTCGCCTATTTTAGGCGTTTCTCAAGAAACGCCTTGAAAGAGGAATTAACTAAGGGTTTTCTCCTATTTTTTTTTTAATTTATAGATCGACCAGGAGAGTAGTGACAGTGGTCGACCGATCAATGTATAGGGGTAGAGTCGATAGACTGTACCCAAGCAAGGTAAGACTCCCAAGCTATATATAACCTGACAGTCAGCAGTACACGTACGACAAGCTTACGGAATATCTGCAACCAAAGGCAGCAGGCCCTCGTTACAGTGATGATGCCTGTGCTGTGATCGCATCAGTGGCCGCAGAAAATTCTCATTGCATGCAATGTTTCAGGCCCAAAACTCTGATTAATAACAAGCTAACGAGGAACCAGTCTTCCACATTCTTCAGTACAGCCAATCATCAACCATGCGCCCTACCCTCCATCCTCTAGCTACATAACGTTAATCAAGCACTGCATTGCATTCACGAGATTTGAGCAAGTACAAAATTCAGACCCACCGTTTCCCACAACTCGATCTCATCACCTGCAGGTCATATAGGTACACACCATCTTCATAAGTTACTATTGCCACTGCGAGGAGTCTTTTCTTCAACGTATTGTGCGAATTTGACCCTTGGCCCCTGAGTTCAAGCAGCCGGTTAGCGAACGCCAATGAATCCTCATGTGCCTGGCTGGTTAAGCAAAACATATACAAGGTAGAGCAGAGCAACTACTCACAGGGATTCTGCAGTGTGAGTTAAGCTCCATAAACATCTGCCGACGACGCTCTCTCGCCACCTCCTCTACCCGTGAGGCCCGCCGGCAAGCTGCCTGGGTCGGCTCCTGCTCAAATTTTAACCAAAGTGTTTCAGAATTTGGCCCATCTAAAAACATAGTCAATATATTGAAAGCTATGCAAGTGATACTGATGCTTCACACGGCTAAAATCTTCAAACAGATTTTTACATCCACTGAACAGACAAGAGTCCATCAGTAATAGGCAAAACAAACAGCAAGTTCTGATGGAGGATCAGTTTCCATTTGATCGGGGTCCCAGATCACTATAAAAATCCAGACTCCTTCCTCAATATATTCTAGCACGTGTTCAGGGGTGGCACACATTTAGGAATAGAATTCATTTTTTGTTCGCTCACACATCATACATGACCAGCATATTCACAGCATTCCTTTTCTCTAAGGCTTGTATGGAGACCTCACTACAGAGAGAACAGAATCTATGATTTAACAGACTGCAGCTAGGCCATAGGTTTTTATGAAGCATATATGAGTGACGACCTAAACTCAATATCTACGGTAAGATTGCATATCAAGTAAGACAATTTCCCCATTTTGTGTTCTCCTGAAAAGAATTGCCAAAAGGTTATCATATTCTTCTATTTCATATTCTAATAGGTAGAAATTCTGGACCTGACCTTGAATATTCAAATTTGACTTAGTCACAGAATTGATTCAAAAACAAGTAGCCAAGCAAGAAGATAGCATTTCTGCTTTCCCTTGGAAAAGAAAATATGTATAGAACTTCATCACGAGGACAAGAAACTGAAGGTAAATTGTATGTGATTACACTTACTTGGCCAGTAGACTTCTCCATTAGACCCCTAAGACTTGCCACCTCCTTCAGTAAGGTCCCTATTATATCGTCTGCCTCTTGCATCTGCTTCCTAGAGAACTCAAAAGCTCGGTCAGCACGTAAACGAAATATGCTACAGTCCAAGCACATGCAGATGCCCTTGCACCCCCTCGTATGCTTCTTAAGTAT
This sequence comes from Otatea glauca, assembly GCA_036346275.1. NCBI lineage: Eukaryota > Viridiplantae > Streptophyta > Magnoliopsida > Poales > Poaceae > Otatea > Otatea glauca. The sequence continues at coordinate 182,288 of CM070711.1, read as the reverse complement.
TCCTTTCTTTGGAGAAAGACCTCGTTTTTCCAAACGAGGGGAACCTCTCGGCCTCAGTGTGCCCACTTTGCTTAACCCTGATTCAGCGTGCATAACACAACTAGACATTTCCTCCGCAGATAAGGGTGTGCCAACAGCAAAAGGATCAGAAGGCCTGGAGGTCATTAACACATCAGGCAGTGGGTCATCAAGAGAAGCCACAGTATCCTGTCGCTCTAGTACACCGTGTCGATTCACCAATGGTATCACTGTTTCGGTAGGACTAACAAAACCAACATCAGAACATCCCGACTCTGAGCTTTGGCAATGTTGTATTTCAGCAAGTTCAGCATTATCTTTTAATAGCTCTTCTGTGACACAGAGCCGAGATTGGTCTTTGGCAAGAAATTCACCCTTGTCTGAAGTTAATTGATTTCCCTCATCTCCATCTGGAGTTAATGCTTGCTTTTGTCTGGCATTTTGCATTTTAGATGCACCGCCTTCCAGAGGAGAGACTTTTGAAACAGCAGGCTGAAGCTGTGTGCCATCAGAAACAGAAGATTTTAATGCATCTTCTTCTTGTGTTCTTCCAGCTTCAGCTCTGTATCTTTCCTCGGGAGATTTTTCTGTGACAGCAAGCTGATGCTGTCCACCGGCCAGGACTTCATTCACATCTGATGTTAATCCACCCTTGTCTGAAGATAAAGGGTCTCCATCTGAAGTTGACACTTCTTCTTGTCTGAATTTTTGCATTTCAGCTGTACCACCTTCCAGAGGAGAGACTTCTGAAACAGCAGACTGAAGCAGTCCACCATCAAGAGCATAGTTCCCATATGATTTTGACGGTTTCTCTTCTACTATTCTTTCGACTTCAGATTTGTTGCATTCCTCATTAGAGTCTTCTGAGGCAGCAAGATGACGCCGTCCACTGATCAAGACATCATTGTCATCTGACATTAATTGTTTTTCTTCCATGACTCTTCGAACCTTGACCCCGTCACCTTCCTGAGCTGAGAGTTCTGACACAGCAAGACAATAGCACATTATGATAAAATCGAACTCTGGAAGAGGTGGCACTAAATAATCATCAGTTGAATTCAGCAATCATCTTACCATTCTCCATGAGAAATGGCAGCATCCTTTTGTAGCTGAACGAGCTTGGATGATGAACAAACCTTGACCTTGGGCACCGGGTAAGCCACTGAAAGACGGAAGCACAATATGATATCCACGCTATGCAGGACATACAATAGATCTGAATCTATTTATAGCTTAATTTATGGACGCAGATAAGAGATGGGACTCACCGGCTTGCTGCATGAAAGATCGTCAGGGCCTATGTTGGTTTCGCCCTGGACAACGTTACTGCAATCCTTCATCTCCTGGTCTCCTCCGGTTTTCACAACAACTGGCTCTACAGAATCCATAGTATTATCAGCTTCACCGTGACTCCCATCCACAGATTCATCAATCGACCCAAAAGAAGATCCGTGGAGCTCTTTCTTGGAGTTCTCAGCCGTGTATTCTGAATTATCTGAACCACTCAACCACATAAACCCAAGGAAATGGCCTAAGAAATGCGATTCGGACCACACGAAGAGACGGATCAAAGGGAAGTGAAGCCACAGAGGACGTTGTTACCGTTCTTGGCCATCTCGTTGAGATAAGGCAGCAGCCTCCGGTACCCGAACGAGGCCGGATCGTGCACGAGCTTGGAGCGCGGGAGCATCTAATCCATGGGGAGCGAGAGAGAGCAAATGAAACCGAATTAGATGGAGCACCCAACTGCAGGGAGGCAAGGTACATATTTACATGAAGAAACCGCGGGAGACAGACCGGTTTCGGTTCCCGGTGGTCGGCCGCCATGGCCTCTAGCGGCGTGCTCTCGACAGATCCGGGCTTCGCGGCGGCGGCGGTGTCGGGGGAGGAGTCGAGGGGCGCGGAGGCGGGCGGGATGACGCGGCGGAGGCGGAGGTCCTTGACAGAGGCGCCGCCACTTTGGACGAGATGGAGTATGAGGTCGGCGTGGCGGCGAGAGGTGACGCCGGCGAGGGGAGCGGGGGGGATCCTTTGGCTCAGCATGGTGCGTGCACGGCTTGGGTTGGGTGAGAGGTGGAGTGGAGGGAGAAGTAGAAGAAGAGGTGGGGTTTTGGCGGCAAAGCAGGGCTCCCTTGGCGCCAAAAATGTGCAGGCGGGCGGGGGCAAGTCGGAATATATTACTCGAAACATTTCAGAATTTTGTCCCCGCCAAAACTCGTTTCTAATTTTGTTGGATATTTTCTCTTCAATTTTTATCCACTCGTATTAGAACGTGGTCATTTGGACGGTTAAGAAGCTAATGGCTGTTAATTAATTACTAGGTAGTATAGCGCGCTACACTGCGCCGCGTAAATCTCACTCCAGAGTTTTGCGTTGCAAAAATGATAAAAGGATCTAAATGTAATTTTAAATATCTCGGGCATAAAGAACTGGCGCCCGGGAGGACCTAAATGTAATTCTAAATCTTTCGAGTTTAAAAAACCAGCGCTGGCATCGATTTTGCGGAACCACGTTTTTTTTTGGAAAATAATCGGACCTAAACGTAATTTAAAATCTTTCAAGTTTAAAGAACCGACGCCCGAGTTGAATCTGCGGAATTACAAGGTCCTATTTGCAAAATAACCGGTGGAAGGATCTGTTTGCGATTTCAAATTTGCTAAGGTCTGTTTTGCAAAATAACGGGTGGAAGGACCTGTTCGCGATTTTGGAATTTATAGAGGGGTTTTCGCAAAAAAAAGTACGGCATGCCCCGGATGAGCTCAGATTCTTTCCGGCTTAATATATAACTAGCCAGGGTCACGCGCTACGCTGCGTCGTGTGAAATTTCGGCACGTGACGCTGCGAAGTACGAAATTTGATCGTCCGATGTTGTGCTGTGAAAAATTTGGTCCGATGGATATTTCTGAAAAAACATGTAACTTCGGTTTTCTGTTTTTTAATAAAAAATAGGCTGCTAGAAGTCGTCGGCGAATCTGTTGATTTTTTTTAGGAACCACGGAGGGATTTAAACGTCATTGATATTTCTAAAAAAAACACGTAACTTCGGTTTTCTGTTTTTTTTAATAAAAAATGGACTGCTAGGAGCTGTCGGTGAATCTATAGATTTTTTTTTGAGAAAACCACGGAGGAATTTAAACGTCATTTAGTTTTTTATACGTAAAAATGGGTCGATAGGACCCGTCGACGAATCTGTGGACTGCTATAAACTTTCGGTGAATCTGTGTTTTTTCTGTGGAGAAAACTACGTGCAAAATTTTTTCGAGAGGACCTGAACGTAAACCACAGAGGGACCTAAACGTAATTTTATTTTTTGAGGTCCGTTCTTCTAAAAACCTCTGGGTGAATCTGAACGTAAACCACATAGGGACCTAAACGTAATTTTAGTTTTTTCAGATCCTTTTTATTAAAAACCGACCAAAAGACCTAAATATGATTTTGAATTTTTCGAAAGACATTTTCGCGAACCAGCTGAGCCAGCCCTCGCCGGAATTCTCTCCGCTATAAGTATGTAATATATGTAATATTATTAGTTACAAAAAAATAGTTTTAGAAAAGAGTGAAAACAAAAAAACAGCAATGGGGGGTGAGTAGAGAAACAGGAGTAAATAATGTCGGGGATCATGATTCGTGTGTATGGGGAAGATGAAGCAAGCAGACCATGACTGCCCTGTTTCTGGCGCCGCCCAGAAATCCCAGCTTTACCGCACCGTCCATCCCATCTCGAGAAGAAATTTCTCAGAGAAGAAGAAGAGCTTGCTTTGTCCACCTGGAAAGACACAGATTCGGCAATAGATTGATCAGTCAGCCCCCAGGGTTACAAATTTCGACGAAATTTCGGACCACCCCGAAATCTAAAGTACCAGCAAAAAAAAATTAAAAAATTGAAATTACTACAGTAACCCGAAATTTCGTGTTTTTTTGGCCGGTTTTGAATCTTTTAGGGCCGGATTTGGTCCAATAACCCTTAGGAAAGTCATCTCCTATGAAAATTTGTTGAAAAAACGAATTTTTTAAATATTTTAAAATTTTGGCAGAAACACTGTCAGATTTTTATAAAATTTTACAAGATTGATAATAAGTTGAAATTTTTATGGTACTATACTTAGTAGTTTAGGATCATACATAAAAATTTTAAAAATAATTTATCTTCATTTGTTATCTTTAAAAAATCAAAAACAGAATGAACATAATTGGGACAATTATATTGTTAGAATTTTATAATTTTTCTTGAGTATGATTATGATCTAAAATTTTTGTGAGAGATTAATAATTGACTCAGTACCATTATATAATTTTTTTCAAAAAAATTAAACTTTGTTTGTTTGGTTAATCAAATCTATGTAAGCATTGAACTTCGTTTGTTATATTATATTTCAAAAATCAAAAAGAAAAAAACATAAATAGTACTGTGCCTCGTAAGAATTTTATAAATTCACTGGAGTGTGATCATGAATCACAATTTTTATGGGATATTAATAACTTCCTTATCAAAATTTTCAAAAAATTTATGGTTTACATAATTTTTCATTTTATTCAAGTTTGTCGGTAAGCCTTTTAACAGGGCAGTAGTACTCTTCGAATTTTTAAAAATTCATACAGTTTGATCATCATCTGAAAATTTTATGAGAGCATTATAGATACATCATAACCATGCACAAAAAATTTCAACAGTTTCTAACTTCATTTGTACCATTTTCCATTCGGATCAAACTTGTAGGTCAGTGTTCTAGCAGGACAGTGCCACTCTCCGAAATTTTAAAAATTCCTCACATGTGATAATCAGCTGAAATTTTTGTGAGAACATTAGTTATGGATCATAACCATGCACAAAAAATTTCAACCGTTTATAACTTGATTTGTACTATTTTCCATTCGGATCAAACTTGTCGGTCAGTATTTTATCAGGACAGTACCACTCTCTGAAGTTTTAAAAATTCCTCAAATGTGATAATCTGGAATTTTTGTGAGAACATCATCAATGTGTCAGGAACCTCCAAAAAAATTTCAAAATTTTTCGATAACGTTTAAACCACTTTTCAGCCAGTGAAAAAAACCCGAAATTTCGAAAATTTCGTCCGAAATTTTTCGACAACGTTTAAACCACTTTTCAGCCAGTGCAACTATCCTTTACCAGATTTGAATTTTCAAATTCAAATTTCGTCCGAAATATTTTCGAAATTTCAAAATTTTCCTGTCCATGTCTTATTCCGAAACCGAAATTTGAAACCTTGTCAGCCCCCGCCCATGGGCAAATCCCTTCACTGCCTAGTCAATTACTAGTCATCTACCACAAGTATCATCTAATCCATCGGCAATGACTGGTGGGCAATCCTACTACCTTGCAAGCACAAATCCACACCATTGCTCGTCACCACTCCTTTACCTGCTCCAATAATCACAAGAGACACCAAGCTGACAGTGACTTGCAAAATCTCCATCTACTCATAATGCATTACCATTCTGTGGTACTAATTCCTTCGTACCTCTGAAAAACACAGCAGGCAAGCACAGGGCATCAACTAAAGAAAATTCCACACACGACATCAATTGAAAATACAACTAGCTTTGCTTATTTTTAGTTGGTCATATTTACATTGGACCAGGCAAGATTCAAGGAGGAGAAACATAGTTGAGTCCCCCTTTACACACATACAGCCAGCCACTCAGGTACATACCATCACCATGGGTCTAGTTGGTCAGCACTCAGCAGCCACACCCACCCCAAGAAGTAGTAGTGCTGCTCTTTTTCAATCCTAACCTTGCCACCCGCTACAGTTTACTAAGCATCTGATCATCCGATAAAGGATAGTTGCAGCGCCCCCACCCACCCCGGGTTCATCTTAAATACCCAGCTATTAACCTCACGAAACACACCCTTCTAACCATGCCTACCCAAAAATATAATCGACTCGGATGCTAAACAGGAGTAGTATTGCACTTGCAAGGATTACTATCACAATTATTCAGCTGATGGTGATTCAGCCCTTCTTCTTCGCATTCGAGCTCCCCAGGATAGGTTCTCTTCTGAATTCTTCCTCATGCTCCTCTTCTTCAACTCAGCAATTTGGTCTTCCCAAGATCTCCTCCAGCCAGACTTCTCTTCCTGGTCCTATGGTTCACACAGGTAGCACGTTAGTGTGGAAACAAAGCTCTACAGAGTTGAGACTTGGAAAATAACATAACAAACAACAGCTGACAATTGCCATGGACATTGTCAACTTAAAGGATCCAACATCATAAAAGACATGAAAGTAGATATCAGCTAAACACACTAGCACGATAACTAGATAAGCTTCCGCCTACAATTTTACAGCTTTACACGTAAGACAAGACTTCTCAAATTATTGCCCAGATAATCTTATGCATGAGGTACATGAAAACGACTTTTCCAAATCCTTTTACACAGTACTGTTCAATCATTATTCATCCCCTATACGCTTAGATTTTGCATTAGGGTGAATTCCTATTTGTTTGTATATCGCATATGGGATAGTTTCTGTATTTCCTTCCTATTTTGTGTGTATGTCACTGAAGGGTGTGTTTCTACTCGCTGCCTACTTACATTTACTTTTGAAGCAGAGAATATCATCAACAATGCATAAAGCATACGGGAAAAAAGTTAAAGATGGTCGTCAAGCACCCAATATAGAGTCCCGAACTGCAAGAGCTCCAATCAAGTATTTGTTCCGCGGTCGGCAACTACTCAACTAACCAATCAGCCATCTTAAGTCAGGCTGGATCCCCACATGCATGATGGCATGATATGTTAAATTATGGGTTCACAAATGTCTGAGTTGAATAGGCCACAGGCTAAAATATTCTTAGGGTGTTGCTCAAGCCAAAGCCTACACAAAAATCACAGACATGATTTAGTAACTAGGAGCATCGATGTGGAAGTCATGATTTAACAAACTCACTCATAAGAAAGAGCCACCTAAATCTAACAATTTAACTTAAGAGTGCAGTTTCTATTCGAAAACCCCTTTTGAAGGATTGGAATTATTATTACTAGCATGAGAGTTATGTAGGCAAGCAAACTAAGTAGCAGAAAGGATCGAAGTGCTACTACCCAGGCAGGCCAGAAGAACCAATCAGTTGAGTCCTCACGGGTATAGATGAAAGATCTGAACTTTGTTTAGGAACACCCATCCAGGTCAAGAAACTTGTCTGTCCAGCTCCAGCAGGGGGTTGCTCCTTGGCAATTCAGGAGCCCTAAATTTTACTTGGCTGCCACCCAGTAAAAGTGGCTCAAGACAAGAATTGATCCCAACTTACGAAGAAGCAAGAATGAAGAAGATCCCAGTCCCAGGCAGGTTTGGCATAATATACCAGTACTAGGGAGTAGTGGCGCCAACGCATAGGTTGAGTTGGAGGTGAGAAGAGAGGAGACCTCGGAGAAGGAGGCGCGTCGGGAGGCGGCGGAGAAGGCGAGGCGGCAGACGCCGCGTGCGAGGGCGCGGTCGTAGGTGGCGCGGCGGCTGGGGTCGGAGAGCGTCTCGTAGGCCTCCTGCATCTCGATGAATCGGCGCGTGTTCTCGGCGGCGGCGTCCGGCGGCGAGACGTCCGGGTGGTACTTGCGCGCCATCCGCCTGTAGGCCGCCCTGATCTCCTCGAAGGTGTCCTCCGACGAGATCCCGAGCAGGTCGTAGAACGTCGGGTGCTCCGCCGTGCGCATGCCGGCGTCCCGCCGAACGCCCTGCGCGCGCAGAGGCAGAGGCGGAGGCGGGAGAGGACGGGAGACGCCCCCCGGGCGGCAGAAGGCGAGGCGCCCGGCGCCCGTGGGGTGGCCGCCGGAGACGGCGGCGGCGGCGGAGGAAGTGGGGGAGGTGGCGAGGTGGGGCCGCATGTGGCTTCGATGCGCGCCTCTCGCTCTCGCGTCGCGTCAGTCACCAGCTCCGCTTCGCTTTGCCTTCGCTGCTTCGGTTTTTGCTCCGAATATGATATTTATAAAAAAAAAATGTTTTTTTTTTGTGGAGAGCGGAGAGCCTGTGCGTGCAGTGCTGTTGCTGTATTGGATTTGATTTGGGGCGGGCAGATTAGATATCTTCTTCCAATCCTAGCCATTTTTTCGGTTTCTTCTCTTCTGTTACTGCTTCTATTTCACTTGCAAAACTCTCTCTCTCTCTCTCTCTCTCTCTCTCTCTCTCTCTCTCGGGTAACAAACATCTATCTTGTGCTGCCAATTAAGTGCAAAATCGGTGACATTGATTACCTGTTTAGATGCATGCAAGTGAATTAGGTATTGGTAGCTTATTTGCTGTCCGTCTTCTTGTCCCGTCCAATCCAAATGGAACTCGTATCGTACCATGGACTTTTCCAGGCTCTTATCTTACTCCTATCTATACTTATATACCACTAATACTATAGTATTATCGTATTCTGTTTTTTTTATATCACCTATCATAAGGTCAAGAGTACGTATTTCTTGGAGTATCCGGTTTGTCTTCTGACGCAAAATCTAACCGACCCAATATAAAACACGCTATATATATCTGCTCGTGATGGATGACATTTCCGAATTGAATATGGCATGCGTGCACTTTGCAAACTACTCCCTCCCTAGGGTCACCCAAAAAAAACATATCGTGTTGCGATATTTCCAATCGAATTTCAATACTTTGGCTATGGATGTCGTTTCGGGTATGTCCAGCCAAATTTTCATTACTTTGGCTATCCATGTTGTTCTGAATATGTCCAGCCAAACCTCCAATAATTCGGTTATCCATATCTTTTTAAATATCTAAATTGGATACATGAAAATAATACGTGTAGGTTTGTCTTTACAAATATTTTTAATTTATTTGATTTTACAAATATGCTAAATAGAAATTAGTAGTCAAATTTACGTTTTAGAGACCACGTCGATATGCAAAATAATATGTTTTTGTGATAAGGGGATTAGTGTTGGACTGACAAAAAATATATACAGCGAACCGCACGAAATTAAGATGCATTATGGATATCATATAATTATACTTTTATTATAAATTAAGATGATGGGATTGATGCATAAAACGGAAAACATCTATTCTTGTGTATCTCTCTTGTCCATCTCATCTAGCTAATCAAGTTGATTCTGAATTCATATTTAGCTCAACCACATACTAGACCTTCAATATATAACATCAAAAACATATATACATACGTATGTGTACGGGTGATATATATAGACCCTGCAATGCATCATGCATACCAATAATGTCTGCGCGGCGTACCACGCCACGGCTATTGTTTTTATACGAGTCTAAATTTTTTTTGCATTTATTCGGGGTCCTCTCACGAAGTATTCGCGATTTCACATAAACGAAATGTCTTTTTCGTAAAAAATGGCAAAAACGATTTAGACGTAATTATACTTTTTTTTTTGCCATTTACTTGATAAACGAAAGTTTTTTTCGTAAAAAACGATCTAAACGTAATTACACATTTTTTTGCATTTATTCGGGGTCCTCCTCTTCATAAAAAATGGTTAAAAGGACCTAAACGTAATAATTTTTTTCCTGAAAAAGGGAAAAAATGGTAAAAACAATCTAAATGGAACTATATATTTTTTGGTATTTATCAAGGTCCTCCTCTTCGTAAAAAATGGTCAGAAAGACCTAAACGTAATATTAAAAAAAATTCGGCTCGGCTCGAGACGGCTCAAAGCGCTCTGGTGCCGGGATTTCTTCCAAGTATAACAGAGGGATGATTAGTATTTGCACTGTGTCAAACATATATAATCAAAAGCAACTTTACAAAGGAATTAAAACCGTCCCACTTGATTAGGAAGCCTTCGCTTCTCTAGTCCCCTCACAAACGTTTTTTTACAGGTATAACCCCCCTCCCAATAGATTTACAAAACTGATCGTGGAAAAGGTCAAAATTTGTAAAAAAATATTTGTGAGAGGGCTAGAAAAGGACTCCTTGATTACGTTATTCACGATTGTCCCTAGCATAGCAGCTGCAGAAGAAGAAGAAATGTGTACAGATTCCACTGTTCTTGCGAATTCTTGCAATTGGGGTACGGTACATCCATGCAAGTATGTATAAAAGGACTTGGATCGAGAAGATGTCGACGCGCAAGGCCATATTAGTATATGTAGACTTTGATTCTCAATTAATCATGCCATTTTTATATAATTATATTACATCGACCGGATCTGATATGAACTGCAAGCGTATGTATGTATGTGTTAGGTCATGCAAGATTCTTGTAGCCGCCCCTCAAAAGGTATTAAACTAGTCTACCTTTCCCTTTTACTAATTCGGAGAAGCTAGGATAGGAAGAGTGGTCATCCTTTCTTTCTGGCACTAAAACAAAAGGCAAGGAAGAAGAGGAGTCAGCTACAGCCAGCTTAACAGCACTAGTTTTCATTCTCCTTGCCAGGAGAGAAGCCACCCACGGTTGCAACTTGGAACACCGGTGGCTCCTACACAACTCAGAGGAAAATAAAATTACAGAAAAAAAATACATCAAAAAATAATTACATAAATATACCTCTATCGCAAAATGAATTGACGACAGAGTTCAATTCATTTGGCAAGGCGACAAGCTGATGGAAATTTATTTGGCGTGGCCAATCCATTTGACGACTATCGCCGCGATAAAGATATATTTATGTAATTATTTTTTTATAATTTTATTTTAAAATGTATTATTTAAAAAAATTCAGGAAAGAACACATACCTACCAAACGCAGCAGGAGCAGGTACATGCCGACCGTGCTAGCCAACCCTAGCCGCTGTGAATGTGATGATACTCACGTACCAAATAAAGTCGTCAAGGAACCTAAGATCCAATAGTAAGCTTATACTAGTGCTCCAGTAATCTCCTACTGCATCTCCCTACCTAGATTGTTGCTAGTCACCACTGATCGAAACGTATCCCAGATATTTGCAAGCAAGGAACATGTGGACAAGCTCACTCACACGGGCATGCTAGCTATTATTTGCAAGGAATCGATTCATCCATTCAGTTAATCCAAACAACATGTACTGGCGCAACGCAAAAGCTGAGCTTAAGATCAATAATAACTCAATACGACTACTATTTAATTTGCCTATCTCCGTTGTCCAGCGACATCATGGTTAAGTTGATCGTTCCTGACTCCTGGTGCAGCCTATCCTGCCATCTCAAAGTGATTGACCACCCAATACCAACCAATAGTGATCCTAGTCACAAAAACAACAGCAAGAAGGGGCCAGGAAGGTACTACTACTACGAAACTGACAGGCCAACACAATAACTGCAACTTATTCCTCCTAATAACCTTTGTATGTTTCACATGTTTCTGCTGTAAAAAAAAAAAAAAAAAGCTAATGTGAAGGTTCTATCAATAACCCGGTACAAGTGGAAGAGAGAGAATATATCAATGACAGAAGTAGAAGCACAAACACATTTCAAGACTCAACTCCTAAAAACAGAACAAAGCATTTGCGGTGTTAATTCTAGCCAACATCATAGCATAAATTCTTACCTCTTCTACAGACAGGCAGCTATTAAAGTCAGCTGGCTCCCCTTAAAACATTCTCCAATGGCAATCACATTTGAAAAACCTGCACAGGCTTCCCAATGACACAACCAATCACAGCAAGCGCAAATACCAAAGTTTCTCTTTAAAGAGGCAGTGCTTACTAACTAAACCAACATAAATTGAAAGAAAGAAAAAGGAGGAGGAATAAGGATAGCTACTGTTTGAAGATATGTTGCTTATCTCTGGAACTATCAAGGTGTCACACCCCCTGGAATAACAATTGCCTCACATCAGTCACTTAACACTGGCCTCAGGTTGACCCCTGTTACTCAGAAAAGAAAAAAATAACCCAAAAAGAAAGGAAAAGAAAAATAATGAATGCCAGGACACACTAGTCAGACTGGGTCAGAATCGAGCAGCAGACAAGATAATAAATAAAATCTACACACAATGCTTTGCATTCATCAAAAGACCAAGTATAAAAATCGGTTAAATCATTTGTAACCTAAGTATCTATTAAGCTGCTTGAACTTTTCGAACCATTACTGATACAAGTTACACATGATGAGAATCATTCGCAAGAGATACATTACTTGAAGCAAGTTAACTCAAATCAAAACATGTTTACAGTATGTAGAGAAACATTTTTAGACGATTGCACCAGCCAAAGCATGCCAATTGAAGTGTAGCATAGCCTACAAAAGAAGTTGTTTATAGTCTTGCATAATGGACTTTTACTTGAGTAAAGTGTGTACTTCCTTGTATCTTCAATCGACACCCCAGAATGAGCTCCATCTCCTCACGGAACCACGAGCCTGAAACGACAAATATATGGTTGGTTTCGACCTCACTGTACTAAATCACCTTACAAGCTCCAGTGTTACATTTAGAAATTTACTCCATAGAGCAAATCTCCATCAGTTGAGTTAACGAGAAATACATTTTCATAGATCAGATGAACACTCCAATCGGCACTCAAGTTCTCCAAAGATCTTCATATCCTGCAAATAAAACTCCTAAATCAGAAAGGAAGATAACAAACACCAGTTCAGCTATCTGCATCCATTGATCAAGTAGATTCTGCAATCAGCCAACTGAATGACATGGTAGCCACAAGTAAACATTGTGGTTAATATCATATAGCGGACTCTTCGGTGCCCCCTAGAGCGCCATCTACTCCAGCTCCGTGTTACCCATTAAGGTCAGCTACAGTAGAGCACACATCTTCCTCGGCTTGCTGCATAGGAAAAGGGTCCTCATGGTTTGGTGCAGGCAATGGAACATCTGCAGAAGACACAACAGTTTCACAAGCAAACTGCTGGCCTTCCATGGTAACCAGATCTGCCTCTTCAGTATCATGCTTGGTGCCATCGGCATCTGAACCAGCTGCCAACTGATTATGCTTCCTATAAGGGAAGCTATCCTTCTGAACTTTCCTTTCATCTGAAGAGAAGGGATCAAGGGAACAATCATCTTTCCTAGCCCTGGTACCCTCTTCTGATTTCTTCGATTTGTGCTGATCAGCAGCATCCCTATGGTATTTTTCCCTCGAATGCCTTGAACTTCTGTGGGATCTTGAAGATGAATGACGAGAACTTCTGTCCCTAGAATGTCTTGATTCGTCTTCTCTGTATTTTCTGTCCTTACGAGAAGAATCATCTCTGTCATACTTCCTGTTATCTGTTTTCACCTTAGTATTCCTATTTGTATCATGGTTCTGGTTATAGCTATCATCATCTCCCAAGCTTCTCTTCTCAGATTTTGATCTCAGGGAATCAACATCCCTTTTATCTCCAGTCATCCCAGCACCATCGTCAATATGCTCTTCATCCTTCCTTTCATCGTACTCCAAAGCAGCAGCATGTCTAGATTTCTTATGATTACTATTATCACTATTCAGCATTTCATCTTTAGATACTGATGAACTCCTTTTATGAGCAACAGCAGAAGTATCCCCTTTTTTATCCTCCAGTGGATCCTTTACAGACCACATTTCATCTTTGTCACCTCTATTGCCTCTATCAGATCTTCTCTTGTCATCCAGCATCTCAGACTTTTTACTGTCCTTTTTATCACTGTTATGATGCTTTCTCTCTTGAGATCTGGATCTTGAATGCCTGCTACGACAAGAATGATGGTCACGAGTTGGTGATGATTTGCTTCCTTTACGATGCCGTGGCGACCTTGAACTAGCCCGAGTTGACCTTCTTGATTTTGATGGGCTTAAACTTTCTTCACTTTGCCGCTTGGGTGACCGAGAATCAGCTCTGGAAGGCTTCTTATATCTCGGACTTATGCTTCTGCTCCTGTTCCTCCTTGAACTAGATGAATAATGATCACGAGACCGGTCACTCTCTCTTCTCCCAGACCTGCTATACTTATCCCTATCATCCCTTTGTGATCGGTCACTACCATACTTTGAGTGGTAAGATCTTGACGGAGATCGCGATCGGTGCTCCCCGGAGCGTCTAACTGGGGAAGAGTAGGAGCAGGACCGCCTACTCCGAGATTTGGATCTATGAGAAGGGGGTGATGGCGATCTGCAAAGCAAATAAACTGGTAAGGGTTCCATTCTTTAAAAGAGGGTGAAAAAACATCTACAGTGAAAGAATTTAACAGGAGAAAATTTCGTGCTCCATATGCAGTTAAACCAAAAGAAGTGATGTTGCTGCTAATTCAAGATATCTCTCGTTATATTGCACATGTTACACTTGTTTCCTTTGAGAATATGCCAGACAATAAAGCCATACATAAATAAATGAGACTACAAACCCACAGATAAATAAATAAAAATGGTGAAATATACAGAAAACAACAAAACCACATCATTTGCAACTAAAGCTATCTCTTTGAAACAAAGCAAAAGTTTCTAGTAGCAAGTGCCCAATCACTTTGACACCTACAATATCTAAAAGAACATAGCAACACTCTCTGGACAAAAATAAATTTTCTAAACTCACCTACCAAAGTAGAAGTAGACCAGAAATCAGCAGCAGGCAATCTTTCTGTTACCAAAATACAAAAAAAAATAGGCCAGAATTTGTTTCAAAATCAGAAAGATGCAATCTCCAAAATCACAAAAATACTATAAGAATCACTGTTCCCTTAGGCGGCGTGTAGGCGCTCGGCTGCGGCCTCCCCCCGCAATTTCACCAAAGTCAGCAAGCTAGGCAGGGAAGCCCACTAGGCGGTCCTGGTCGGTCAAAGGCGGTCTGGCCAGAGCTTGGTGCGGAGGGCTTGAGCGGACGCCACGGCGTTGGGCGGCCGCCGAGGTGGCACTGGGCGCTTAGCCATTGGTCAATTCGACCTCCCACGCTGCCGAATTGAGCTCGTCACCGGTCAATCTCGCCTTCCTCGCTGCCTAGGAGGGACGGAGAGAGGGGAAAGACAGGATGTAGAGAGGGAGAGAGGGGAGAAAGGCGGACAGGGGTGGTGGGTGAGGCCAACGGCGGCACAAACCCCCTCACCACCGTCGCCACAAGCCGGATCAACCTCGCTGCTGGCCGCATGCGCTTCTCCGCCACCTTTCCCGCCTCCACACCGCCGACAACTTGGAGATGGAGCTGCACCATCGCTCCTCTGCTCTCCCCTCCCTTGCGGCCTGATGCACCGCCGCTGCCCCTTCCCCCCCTTGTTTGCTAGTCGGCAGCCTAGGTGGCACATCAGCCCCCTGCCGCCTGCCTAGTGCCTTTGTGAACCATGATAAGAATATCCTTCAATTCATGTAAAATTCAATACGAGTCAAGCGTTACCTTGACTTCCCTTTGGCATCCTTTTCTTCCACATTTTCCCCACCAAAGCCCTCTGCTTTCAACTTCCTGCTTATCTCAGCCGCCCTTGCTGCTGCTGCTTCAGTGGCAGATTTCATAGTGGCTGCACGCGCAGCAGCCTGTTGAGCTGCTATTGCCTGCTGCATTATGAGTGCCTGCTGGAATTGCATCTGTTGCAACTGAACAGCTTGCTGCATCATCATGGGCAAATTGCTATTTGCCAAACTAGTTTTGGGAGGGAGAGATTTAGCCATCTCCACATTCAAGGGGCGACCACCAACATCCATGTTATTGAGCGCCAATGCTGCGGTCGCTTCTTCTGGTTTGGAGTACTCTACATAAGCAATATGCTTTGAGTCTGTGATGGTACAATCAACAACTCTGCCACAGTACCCAAATAGCTGCTTAAGATGATCCACCGTAAGAAGTGGACTCAGGTTGCTAATCTGAACCATTTTCTTCAGAGCATCACCTTTATCTGTTGAACCTGCATGGATGCAATGCGCATGTGAGCAGCATGACTTTTTTTTTTTTGAAAGATTGAGCAACATGACTTTCAACATGGGAAAGTCACTGTTTAAGTGCATGCACCAATGCAGAAAAGATGCATATATACATACATCTTGAGCAAAACACAAAATATAAAAATGTTAAGTAAGCACCTTAAGTTATACAAAATAGAGTTAAAAAGCTTGCAACCTAACTTGGTAGGTAGACTTGCAGGGCAATGGAATGTTAAGTAAGCATATTAAGTCACAAAACAGCGTTAAAAGGGTTGCAACCTAACATGTCTGCGTTATCAAGTTGACATAGTAGGGAAGAACACAACAGCATCAGCCAATCACCTTTCCTAGTTCAATACTAGAGCATCTAGGCACATCACATGACAATTCCATAAAAGTTGAGGGGGCGTTACCTGAAGCCTCCCCCGTGGCCTTGGAATCAGCCTGCATCTGCGCAGCATGTGCCTGAAGTGCCTGGGCAGCCATGATGGCCTGAGCGGCTGCCATGGCTGCCGCAGAGGGCGCCATGGGAACCTGGCTGAGGGCACCCACGGACGTAGTGGCAGCCAGCACGGACATGAGCAGCTGCTGCGGCGGGTGGGTGAACTTACAGTCGGTGGACTTTGTGCACCTCCCGTTGATGTGGTCCCGGCATATCTCCCCCAACGAGGCGCCAACGCCCGGCAGGACGACACCACCAGAGGCACCAGTGGAGGCGCCAGGCATGAGGCCGAGGAGGCTGGGGAAGGCACCGGAGGAGACGGAGAGGGCCCCGGCGTAGTTTGGCATGTTGGGCATGGTCTGGTTGACCATGTTGGGGTAGGCGGACGTGACGGCGGGGAACGTGGTGGCGAAGGTTGTGGTGGCGGCGGTGGATGCGCTGAAGAAGACGGGGAAGGGGCTCCCCATGACGGGCGAGCCGTCGAGGTCGACGTGGACCATGTAGTTGCCGCGCTTGGGGACGGCGTAGGTCACGGCGTATGAGCCATCGCCGTTATCCTTGACGGCACCTTCGAGGTCGTCGCCGCCGACGCCAGAGGCGGGGGAGATGCGGACGCGGACGCGCGCGCCGCCGGTGGGGACCCTGCGGGCGTCGCGGTCCTTGGCGACGACGGTGAAGGTGGCGGGGGCGGCGGCAGAACCGCCGGCGATGCCGGGGCCGGCAGCGGAGGATTTGGAGGGGTCGACGGGGCCGGGAGAGCCATGGTGGAGGTGGTCGGCGCCGCGGTCGGCTTCGGCTGGCGAGGAGGGCTCGTGGTGCTGGTGGCCGTCGTCGTCTTGATCCTGGTCGGCGGTGGAGAGGGCCTTGAAGGTGGCTTCGAAGGCGGCCTTGGCGGCGGCGGCGGTCTCGGCCTCGGACTTAAGCTTGGCCTCCTCGGCCTGGCGCACCCAGATGGGCTTGGGAGCCGCCATGGTCGGGGGTGGGTTGGAGATGAGATGGACTTTGAGGGTGGCGAAGGCTAGGGTTTGGTTGCGCGGCGGAGGGGAGGGGAGGGAAGGGGAGAAGGGACGACCTCCTGGAGGGGGCCCAAAAAGAGACCCAGCCTATCGGAAAGAGAAGGCCCAGACAGAGATGGCCAACTGGGCCGGGCGGCCCAGTCACGTGACCATTGGCACGGCCCAGGCCCGGCCCAACCCAACCGTAAACGGGTCATGCCGACGCGACCTGCGAACCCGTGCCGTGCTTGGACCGGCACAGCCCGTTAGCGGCCTAGCACTATTACGGGCGGCATGGTACGATTAGGTCTGACACGGCCCGTTTGGTCCGTTTATTTGAAAATAGCCGTTGGAGGCTTTAAAAAATCCAAAAAAAAGTCTAAAAAATCCCAAATTTTTTTCTTATAAATAGGTGGCTGCCCCTCTCATTTCCACACCAGCAAAGTTGCATTCTCTTCTCTTTATCCTCTTATGAAAATTCTTGTGCTCTTGGTGGTAATTTAACAAAATTTAAAATAGTTCTGCCAAAAATCAAAACTTCGGCTTCCGACTTCTGTCAAGAAATCAAGGTAATAATTGTGATTTAATTTTTTAGTTTGTTATAATTTTAAATCATATTTTAGTATTAATAGCATAATTATTCCTTGCAGTTTTCTTTATGCAGCATGGGGATTTTCCATCCTTCTCAGCTTCTGATTTTGGGATTTCACATGAGAAACTTCTTACATCCTATGAAGCTCAAGAAGATACAGCACCTGTACCATCCTCAGGCTCTACAAGTGCTACTGCATCAGCAAGCACTAGGGCGAAAAGATCAAGACGCAGTACATCAGGAGTCTTGGAAGATTTCGAGCAGATTTTCGAGATATCAGACGGCGTTCAGAGCAGGTATGCTATTTATAAATATTGCAAACACAAATTAACTACGAAATCAACAAGTGGAATGGACAACTTGAAGAGGCATGCTGAGAGCTATAAAACAAAAGTGGGGGTGGCTTGGAGACAAACGTAGCTGCAGTACAACCCCGAAGGTACGGTACGTAACTGGGACTGCAATCCCGAGGTAGCTCGTGAATCTCTTTGTTGTTTAATCGCTTCTCAAGATCTTCCTTTAAACTTTGGTGAGTCACTTGCATTTGAAAACTATAGTAGGACCGCTTATAATCCTTGGTTTTTTGTAGTTTCTAGATAGACAACTAGAGATTTAATTAAATATCATAATAATTATCATAATAAACTAAACAAGCAATTTAGTACCTTTACTTTTTCTTTGTCTTTGACATCAAACATATATAGTGATAGAGCTAAAGAGGATTATCTTAGTATAGTTGCTCATTATGTAAACAATGATTGGCAACTAGAAAAGAGAATTATAGGATTCAAATTAATTGATGTAGCACACACTCGTGAAAATATTAGTGATTGTATTGTAAAAGTTGGGGAAGATTTTGGCTTTACTGATAAGATTTTTGCAATAACATTAGATAATGCTTCAGCAAAAATACTTCTACCATGAACAGTCTTACTCCGCTTTTTAATTCGTATGCCAAATCTTTCTTATTACATCAGCGTTGTGCTTGTCATATTATTAATCTTATAGTTAAATCTGGTTTAAAGAGGTTAGGCCAGTACCTTGAACTTTTTCGCACTGCAATATCTTTCTTAAATAATTCTAATCAACGAGTAGCAGCATATAAGACTTATTGTATTGCAATGGATGTGTGTCCACATAAGTTTGGTTTGGATATGCCTGTTAGATGGAACTCTACTTACTTGATACTTAAGTCTCTCATGCTCTATAAGAGCACATTTTCTATTTTTATTAACACGCACTATCGTATACGAGATAGTCAACCGCTACTCACAGAGCAACATTGGTATGTTGCTGAATACTTGCTGTTATTTTTGGAATTTTTTTATGATTCTGCTGTTGCTTTATCTGGAGTTTATTACTCAACCTCTCCTTTAATTGTGCATCATATTCTAGAAATTGCTACCCACTTAAGGAGCCACGAAATGATAATATCTTGCGTGAATCTGTTTATGCTATAAAAACTAAAATTGTGAAATATTGGAAAGAAATTCCTATGTTATATGCATTTACATTTATTTTAGATCCTAGAGCTAAAGTTCAAGCATTTTCTAATGTTCTCTCATTTTTAAGTGATGCGATAGGTACTGATTATTCTAATTATTTTTATCTCAAGTTTAAGCTAAGTATGATAAAAAATTTGCTAGAGTTCGCATACAGCGACCTCCACCAGTACCCACAACAGGCAAGAAGAAAACTGCGTGGAGAAAGATATAGGGTGCACGTGGCTCTTCCTCAAGGAGTTCGACTACAACAACGTCAAGTGCGGACACAACAAGTGGTGGGGAGCTAGTTGCCGATCTCAACAGTGACATTGTCAACTACCAAGAGGAGGACTTCATCATTTTGTTGTGGTGGCACGAACACAAGGTAACATATCCGGTGTTTTCCATATTAGCACATGATGTGTTAACAGTTTCTGTCTCCATAGTTTCTTTGGAGTATACTTTCAATCTATTCGGAAGAGTAATCGAGGAGAGAAGAACAAATCTGACAAGTGATATGGTGGAAATACTTCTCACTGTGAAAGATTGGGAATAAGCTAATCAACGAGCTCAATATACTGCAGAAAATGTTGAGCTGGCAGAGATGTTTGAAAATCTTTATCTAGATAATCAGGAAGAATAATTGTAATCTTCACTTTTTTCCTATATCACTGAGCTGTAGGCTATACTCTTTTTTCTTTGTCAATGTTTTCTTGTGTTGAGTTTTTACTTTGCAAAGTTTTTAACGAGGCAGCAAACATCAATAAAGCTCATTATTTAATTCTAATTTTTTTTTCTTATTTTATAATTTATTTCATATTTTAGTTTTTTTTCTTAATTTACATATTTTTTAAAAAAGTTTTTCTACATCCTTCTAGTTTTTCTAATTTTTCTAACATTTTTTTGAATTTTTTAGAGCTAACGGCCCGACCTATTTAGGCCCATCAAACTCGTGCCGGCATGATACGACCCGTTTATTAGTCAGGCCGAAACAGGCCGAGCCATGCTGGGCTGCCCATTTGGCCCTCTCTAGCCCCAGAGGCAGGATTTCATTTTTGGGTTTGATAAACTATGTCAGTCGATAATGCGACGTAAATTGTTCAATTATCGGTGAAAATAGATCGATTATCATTTAAAACCGATAGATTTTTGTTTTTTTTAATTTGTTTGATTTCTAAACCCTTTAGTTTTTTGCGATTTTTGATGAAAATCAGTGCCAATTGGGATTCGATTTTCAACCTCGATTCGGATTTGTAATCCCTGCCCAGAGGTCGCTCTCTCCTCCCTTTTCTCTTCGAAATGAGGATTCTTCTCATTTAGTTTTTGGAAAATCGAAAGTACGATGGCGGTTTTCGTGTTGAACGGCACTAAAGATATACATCTCAATCCTCCCATCTATGCAACAAAAAAACACAATGCGCAACAATTTATTACTGAGTTTGCAATAAAACCTTCTCCCCAGTGCAACAATTGTGACCACCAGATCATCGGCGAGAGCTGGCTTTCTCTCGCGTAGCAGTTTGGGGGTCAAATTAGCGCAACAAAATCTCACACCACACAACAACATGGCCATCATGCGGCAAAACCAGTTCTGCCCTTTTTACGCCATCCTAGAGTTTGTGCGGTTGCAAGACATACATCGTCTTCAAAACATCTCATGAGAAATCATGCAAGAAATTATTTCAACATCAGCTGCTCACATTAACCTAACATTAAATTGAAGCTGTGCTACATTTGGTTTCCTTTCAGAGTCAAGGCATGAGACAATATTAATTAATTCTAATTTCGAGAAAATTAACTAAACTTTGATAGATTTTGTTTTCTTGTTGTTGTTGGTTGGAAATGATTGGATTGGATCAGATGGGTGGAATGATGTGGCTCATATGTTTTCAAGAGCAGCGTGGCGCTGTGCGCGGCATATGATCCAGGTGAGCTAGCTACTCTTTTCTACCAGCTTGCATGGATCGATCGGAACAGAGGCAGAGCTAATTCGATCAGTCGCTAGTTGCAAAAACTTAACATACTCCATTTAATAAACCGTTTTTCAATTCGTCCGTGACTTTGCGTAGAATGAATTGATTCATGAAGCTCGGCTACTGCGCTCAGGTATTATTGATCGATTTCCTAGCTAGCTAGCTAGCTTAATTTGGCCTGAAATTGCACGCACTAGTATAGCTAGCAGTTAGTAATTTGTTTGTAATTGATTGAGAATTGTGGATGGATGATTAATTGCATTGCACTGCAGGGGGATCGGAGCGAGAATATTGGAGTTGTGGATAGCGAGTATCTTGTTCATATAGGCATCCCCATACTCGGTGCTTCCTCTTCTTCTGAAAACTACAAGCTGGTAGGTTAATTAAGCTTGCCTCTTCTTCCTGCTCCCGCCCGCTTATTCGATCGGTCGATCCTTTTTTTTTTCTTTTTTTTTTGAGGGGGGTTATTCGATCTATGTTACCTAGCCTAGATATAAAAAGACTAATTAACACTAGTAACGACCATGCAAATGCAATGTGCAACTTAAACTGCATGCATGCAGATGCAGGCGCCTCCTCCATCTACTGAATCCGCTGAACCGTCACCACCTGGCCTCAACGACGACAGATAATCGGTAGGAACAGAATAGATAACATGATACATAGTTATCAGTTGCATGTACCAGCTGGATGAATCAATGGATCGACTACACTGAAGCTAGCTTGAGTGAATGATTTGTTGCCTGCCTGGTGCACTGCAGATGAGGCGCTGGTCTTATATACGGTCAGGGTGAACTAATTCGCTTCCAACGAAGATGGAAGCAAGCAGCCCAAGCTGATGTTTGCTGGACAGATCCATACCCCACAACTAGCTAGCTAGGATACCTGCAGCAACTTTGCACAATTTCAAGTGAATGGAACTACCATCTATGTGGATTTCATTTCTAGTGTAAATTTTGTAGCACATGAATAGTAGCAGGTTTTTCGTTGAATCGCATGAGCTAGCACATGATTAGTAGTATCAGATGAACGGCTTCAACTTCAGAAAACATGGCACTTGTGTTGACCTGATACTGTTAACAATAGCACATGTCAATCTGTTATTTCAGGCAGCACACTCGGAGTTTTAACTGGAGTCAATACGAACTGGTACATTGATCTCACAAATTATGCCTGATAATGTTCATTCAAACTTGTACATTGACACTGATGATACTTGCAGGAACACAAGGCATACATACATTGATCTCAGAAATCCTGGTACGTACTGCTCATCATTTTATGGCAAAACAGAAATACTTTCAACAGAATCCAAAACCATTCGGTCATCATTGAAAATGAGACAAACTGATCGAATTCCACCACTGAAACAAGGCAATACAAATGATGAAACAGGCGCTGGGACTTAGCGCTGGTGACTTGGATCATAGACGGTTCTAATATTTGAACCATCTATGATTCTACCTATCATATACGGTTCAAGGGTTGAACCGTCTACGATGGGCATCACAGACCGTTCAATATTAGTACCGTTTGTGATGAGTGTGTTGCTAATTTAGCCTATTTTTTAAGTATTTTTAAAGGCTATTTTTAAGTAGTTTTTTAAGCCTGTTTTTAAGTAGTTTTTAAGCCTGTTTTTTAAGCAATACTGTTTACAGTTTATAATACATACATATATCTCATCTACTAGTAAATTAATTTTATAATACATACATTATAGTTATAATTTTCATCTACTACCAAATTAATTTTTTTATTTAAGTTAATTTCTTAATTTTTGTCAAGTTATTTTTTTCCTAAGTTAATTTTTTTACCCAAGTTAATTTTTCTCAACTTAATAATAAAATTTAATAAATACATCTCATTAATTATAATTAATTGTAATACATACATCTCATTAGTTATAATGCGTACATACATCTCATACTTAAAATAAACATAATGACCTCATCATAACTCTATTTGCTTATTCTTTTATATAAAAATTAGCCTTTCACGATGATTGATACGTGTGTAGCTAGCTTCCTCAGGTTGTTCTTCCTGGACTGTGATGCCAGTACCGATAGGAGACAACTCGTTAAACTGATTGTATTCTTCCTTATCTACCATATTTCTTAACTTCGACAATCCTCCTTTTTCACTGAAGAACCACGTGACGCTTCTTGTTGAACGGGTCGGTTACACAGAAGACTTGAACAATTTGGTTAGCGAGTACAAATGGTCCGTCTTGGTATCCGACACGTTCGAGGTCCACAGTAGTGATACCGTACTTGTCAACCTTCACGTGCTGCAGGTGAACCCAATGGCACCGAAATAAGGGGATCTTGAATAGTATGTAGTCGAGCTCCCGAATTTCCTCAATGAACCTATAGTACGAGCTCCTCATTGATAGCATCTATGCACCCCTCAATTTTATTTTTATATTGTTATGGTTTTGGTATTGATGACTAAGTTAGTAATATTCAAAGTCTGAAGAAAGTGAGTTGGAACTTATGATGAAATAAGCTGGGACAACAAGATTAAGGCTTTTAGTTTATAGTTTATGACTTGGAAGGTGTTTTAAGTCAAATATCGTAGGTGTTTTGTCTTTGTATAGTTGTTCAAAAGAGGGACTTAGCACAAAGAAACAGTTTGTTAGGCAAAGGCAAAACCAGACCACTCGGAGCAAAAGACACTTAGTCTCTACCTTTTTAAAAAAACTATACCTTTCAGCGCAACGGACCAATCTTTACCTATCTATATTCTTCAGTCCGTTGCAAACCTTGAATCTACTCTTTGTCAAAACCCCCTTAGCATATCTGATCTTCAGATTAAAATATACTCGCTTTCATATCCACATATTCTTGGACAATCATTCCCTGAAAATCATCTTAGTCAGAAGTCTGCCTATATATGACGGACCAAATATTTTGGTCCGGCATACATGCAATTCTTCACTCCTCAGTATCGGACCAAAGATGTCCTAGGTTTTCTATTCTCGGCAGACCAAAAGATTTGGTCCGGCATTCCTTTTCCTGTATAAGTTTTGGCCGGACTAAATCTCTGATGTTCCTTTTGGATCGAAACCTAAAATAAATATTCTCTATCTTCAAAAGAAGTTTTTACTCAGGAATCGGATAAAATATTTGTGTTTAAATCTTTTGCTAGATTGAAAAGCTAGGATAAATTTTATCTTTGATTGAAAAAGGTTCGTGGCACAAATCTTGTCTAAAGTCCATGCATAACGGACCAAAAATTTGGTCCGAAATACATGTGTCTTCTCGCCAGAACCTATCTTCTCTAAAGTCCATGCATAACGGACCAAAAATTTGGTCCGAAGTACATGTGTCTACATTACTGGCAAATCTGTGGCTTTGTTCATATATGACGGACCAAAACTTTTGGTCCGGCGTACATAGGTCTCTATGTCTAAGCAAAATCTTTTGAAAGTCATGTGTAACGGACCAAGCTTCTTAGTCGGATACTCACATATCTCTCTTAGTTGTATGCCAAACCATCTTCTTGATCGTCCCATGTTCTACGGACCAAAATATTTGCTTCGTCATGAACTCTGAAATTTGGTCCGTCATACACATACCCAGTATCGCTAAGCACTGATACTTAGTCCGTTGTACGTGTGTGTTTCTGTTGTTTCTGACATCTGACACGTCCAACGGCTACTGTAGCAGGTGTAACGGCTATTTTCACTCAAAATGGCTATATAAGCATTTTCTGAGCCATCTACCAAAGTCATAGATGAACTCCTTACATCTTGGCATTGTCATATAGCTCCCATTCTCAAAAAGGAGTCTGTGCTTCATTTTCACACAAAAATCTTCATACATCCCTAAGTGTGTAAGCTCCAAGTCAGTGTCTAGCTTTGTGATTTGCATAGTGAACCAAGAGACAGAACTTGTGCGAGGTTTATTACTCTTGGATCTTGGTGATCCTAGGCGACTTGGAGGAAGTAAGCAGTGTGACTGTCCAAAGGTGCTTGTGGAAGACAAGCTGTGTTTTGTGAGAGGTTTGGAACTCACCTCTTTGGAGAAGTGAAAGAGTTACAGAAGTGAACACGAGCTATCTGCGACTAGTTTTGGAGAAGTGAACTTCAAAGAAGTGCTTCAACGTGGATTAGGAGTGCAGCTCTGAACCACGGGATAAATCTTTGTCTTTCCTGTATCATTTCTTTTATTGCTTTCGCTGTATTTATTTGTTGCTTGAATTCTGCTTTACTCTTGCTATAAGTTACTCTCGTTAAAATAAGTTAGTAAATTAAAATTGCCAGAATTTGTAAAATTGCCTATTCAGGGCCATATCGATCTTTCAAGTGGTATCAGAGCCTAGGTTTACCTTGTTTAGCTTAACTAGCTTTGGTAAATGGCTGAGGGAGATAGTTCTATAACTGTTAGTATTGGTAGAGTACCTGTTTTTGATGGCACAAACTATGCTTATTGGAAAATTAGAATGAGATGCTATTTAGAAGCTGTTGGGTATGATGTGTGGAGGGTTACAGAGAAGCCTATGCCTCCTCGTGTCATATCTGAAGGGCAATCTGCATATGGAGAACCCACTCTAGGTGAAATTCAAAATATACAATATGATGCCCAAGCTAGAAATGCTATATTTTCTTGTCTTAGCTTAGAAGTCTTTGATAGAGTAAGTAATCTTACTTCTGCATATGATATATGGACAACATTATAAGAAATTCATGAAGGTATCTCCGATGTAAAAGAAGAAAAATACTATGTTGTTAGAGAAAAATTTGACCAATTCAAAATACTTCCTCAAGAAAATGCAAATGATATGTTCTCTAGGCTAAATCCTATTGTAAATGAACTAAAGGGCCTAGGAACTAAAATTTCAGATGTTGAAGTATGCAGGAAGATGATTAGAGTGCTTCCACGATCATATCACAGCTTGATCACTTATCTGTCAAACAGTGGTGATCTCAAAAGGCTCACTCCAACTGAACTGCTGGGCAAAATATCTGCTCATGAGCTCACTCTGGCTGATGAAGATGCACCAAGAAAGAAATCCATCGCATTAAAGGCCAAACAAGTTGTTCAAGACTCATTTGAAGAAGATGATGATGAGTCAAGTGAAGATGAAGACGTGAAGAAATTAGCTCTACTCATGAGAAGAGCAAACAAACTCATGAGAAGGGTCAATTTTAGAGACAGAGAAAGGTCAAACTCTTACTCAAAGAAAAATCCTTTTTCTAATGTTGTATGTTTTGATTGCAATGAAAAAGGACACATAGCTGCTCGGTGTCCCAACAAAATCAAGAAGAAGAGCAAGTACAAGAATAAGGACGACGAGGATGAAGAAAAGACTCATGAAAAATCAAAGAAGAAGTTTTTCAAAAAGAGCTACTCTAAGAGATTTATGAAGAAAGGAAAGGGAGAGGCTCACATAGGAGAATGGGTCACCGACGATGAAAGTGAAAGTGAAGACTCATCCTCAGAAGAAGTAAGTCCAAAGTCAAAGGGGCTAGCTGGACTCGCGCTAGATGAGTCAACTCCACCGCCACCATTATTCCCTCTCTGTCTTATGGCAAGATCAGATGAGGAAAAGGTGAGTGATTCTCCCACTTATGATGAGCTAGTAGAACTAGTTGAGGAACTAAATAATGCCTTGCATAATAAGACAAATTCAACTAAAACTCTTAAGAAGACTATCTCTAGCCTGCTCAATGATCAAAGGATGCTAACAGACAAGTATGAAAAACTTATGTATGAACATGAAAAGTCTGTACAAATTCATGATGATCTAGTCGTAAGTATTGCTTTGCTTACTAAAAATTATGAAGACTTGCAAATTAACTTCTGTGAACTAGAAATTGAAAATGAGATGATGTCTAACAAAATCAGTCATGACTCTTCAACAGAAGAGATCTTGACATATGGTTCTCCTGATGCTTGTAAAGGAAATTGCAAATATGCTTCCTGTGTCAAGGAGCTTGAAACCAAAAATGAAGAATTAAAAGCTAAAATAGCCACATTTGATAAAGGCTTAGAAAAATGTTTTCTGGGAAGTGCTATCCTTGACAAATTTCTTGTTGATCAAAGACCAAACTTGGGCAAAAATGGCTTGGGATATAAACCCAACAGTTTGCCAAATAAAAATGCATCAGGTTATGTTAAACAATTTTTTGTCAAGAAAGGCACTCAATGTTATTATTGTCATGAAACTAATCATGCATCTAAAAACTGCTATCTTGCAAACATTTCTCATGCCAAAAGGGATTGCATGGTTGATGCCCATTATATGTTATTCAAAGATTTCCGGGGCAAAGCAAATGTGAAATATGTAGGTCCCAAAAATTTAAATAAGAAACTTAAAGCTGTCTGGGTACCTAAGGCCATGCTAATAAATCCTTTCAAACCTAAGATAGCTGTAACTAACATCAAAGGACCCAAAAGTATTTGGGTACCTAAAATGAAGAAATGAACTTGTAGGTAAATTATAAGAGTGGAGGCAGACATTGGGTTATAGACAGTGGCTGCACTCAATACATGACCGGTACCTCAAGAATGTTCACCTCAATTGAAGGAGAAAGTGATCCAAGTCACAAAATCACCTTTGGAGACAACAGTAAAAGAAAGGTAAAAGGTCTTGGTAAGATTGCCATATCAAACGATCACTCTATTGACAATGTTCTTCTCGTTGATTCCTTAAACTTCAATTTATTATCCGTTGCTCAATTGTGTGATCTTGGATTTCATTGTAACTTCACTTCTGATGGGGTAACTGTATTTGATAAAAATGAAAAACTTATATTCAAAGGATTCAGATTTCAAAATCTCTATTTAGTAAATTTCAAACCTAACTCCTCATATATCTCAACCTGCCTGTTAGCTAAAGTCTCCCTCGGATGGCTTTGGCATAGGCGTCTGGGGCATGTAGGTATGTCTAATCTAAAGAAGCTTTTCAAAAATGAGCTTGTGGTGGGTTTGAAAGATGTTAAATTTGAAAAGAATAAACTATGTAGTGCTTGTCAAGCAGGCAAACAAGTAGCTAATTCTTATCCAATTAAAAGTATCATGTCCACCACTAGACCACTTGAGTTTCTGCATATGGATGTGTTTGGTCCCACCTCATATGCCAGCATTGGTGGTAACTCTTATTGCTTAGTAATTGTTGATGACTTTTCCAGATTTACTTGGGTATTCTTTTTGCCAAACAAAAGTGAAGTTGGAAAAATCTTCAAAACTTTTGCAAAAAGGGCACAAAATGAATTTGACTGTCCCATCAAGAAAATAAGAAGTGACAATGGATCTGAGTTCGTTAACACAAATATTATTGAATATTGTGATGAATTAGGAATTAAGCATGAACTCTCTGCTACTTATACTCCTCAGCAAAATGGTGTTGTTGAAAGAAAAAATCGAACCTTGATTGAGATGGCTAGATCTATGCTAGATGAATATGAAACCTCTGATGCTTTTTGGGCTGAAGCAATCAATACTGCTTGTCATGCTGTGAATAGACTATATCTTCATAGATTGCTTAAGAAAACTCCTTATGAACTCTTGGTAGGAAGAAGACCAAATGTATCATATTTTCGTGTGTTTGGATGTAAAGTCTATATCTATAAAAAGAGAACTCATTTGGGAAAATTTCAAACTAGATGTGACTCTGGCTTCATGCTAGGATATTCCTCTAAATCCAAAGCATATAGAGTCTTTAATAATACCACTGGACTGGTAGAAGAAACTTATGATGTAAAGTTTGATGAATCTAATGGCTCACGAGGTGAGCATGAGAATTTAGATGATGTAGGAGATGATGGCTTGGCACAAGCAATGAAGAAGATGGAAGTGGGTGATATTCGACCAAAGGAAGACAAGGATGAACTCCCCACTCAATCAATTGTGCCTCATGATGGAACTCAAGAGGAAGAAGAAGATGAAAAAGAACAAGATGGTCGAGTTCCCATCAAAAGCCATCATACCATTGCTAAAGATCATCCCTCAGATCAAATCATTGGTGAATTCAGTAAGGGTGTTCAAACTCGTTCTAGACAAGCTTATTTTTGTGAACATTACTCTTTTGTCTCGTGTATTGAGCCTAAAACAGTGGAAGAAGCACTAGAAGATGCTGATTGGATAATTGCTATGGAAGAAGAACTTAACAACTTTGAAAGAAACAAAGTCTGGAGTTTAACAAATCACCCAAAGGATCACAATGTTATTGGTACAAAATGGGTGTTCAGGAATAAGCAAGATGAAAATGGAGTGGTGATCAGGAATAAAGCTAGACTTGTAGCTCAAGGATTTACTCAAATAGAAGGACTGGACTACGGAGAGACTTATGCCCCAGTGGCGCGTCTTGAAGCTATTCGGTTTCTGCTTGCCTTTGCTACTCATTTTAATATCACTCTATTTCAAATGGATGTAAAAAGTGCATTTCTAAATGGATTCATTGATGAAACTGTCTATGTTGAACAACCACCTGGTTTTGAAGACCCAAATTTGCCAAACCACGTGTATAAATTATCTAAGGTACTCTATGGTCTAAAACAAGCTCCTAGAGCTTGGTATGAACGCCTTAGAGATTTTCTACTCAATAAGGAATTCAAAACTGGAAAGGTTGATCCAACATTGTTTTTAAAAGACATCAATGGAACGTTAATGATTTGTCAAATATATGTTGATGATATTATCTTTGGCTGTACTAATACTTCTCTTTGTAAAGAATTTGGTGATATGATGGCCAAAGAATTCGAGATGTCTATGATTGGGGAACTATCATTCTTTCTGGGATTTTAAATCAAGCAGCTAAAGGAAGGAACCTTTATTTCGCAAGAAAAATATACTAAGGATCTTCTCAAACGCTTTAAAATGGAAGAATGCAAGATCATAAAAACTCCCATGGCTACTAATACACATCTTGATCAAGATGTGGGAGGTAAGTCTGTAGATCAGAAGCTTTTTAGATCCATGATAGGCTCTTTACTATACTTGACAGCATCTAGGCCTGATATCATGTTTAGTGTGTGTAAGTGTGCTAGATTTTAAGCTGCTCCTAAAGAAATCCACTTGAGTGCTGTAAAAAGAATATTTAGATATCTTAAGTTTACTTCTAATATTGGTTTATGGTACCCCAAAGGTGCTCCCTTTGAGCTTCTAGGCTACTCAGATTCTGATTATGCCGGATGCAAGATTGATCGTAAGAGCACCTCAGGGAGCTGTCATTTGCTTGGAAGGTCTTTAGTTTCTTGGTTTTCTAAAAAGCAAAATTCAGTAGCACTATCCACTGCCGAAGCCGAATATGTGGCTGCTGGAAGTTGCTGTGCTCAAATCTTATTCATCAAACAAACATTTTTAGATTTTGGTATAAAATTTGATAATGTACCTCTGTTATGTGATAATGAAAGTGCAGTAAAAATAGCAAACAATCCGGTCCAACATTCCAGAACTAAGCATATAGAAATTAGACATCACTTTATCCGTGATCATGTTGCTAAAGGAAATATTATGCTTAGTCATGTAAGAACTGAGGACCAATTGGCTGATATTTTCACTAAGCCGCTTGATGAGGCTAAATTCTCAAAATTAAGAAATGAATTAAATATCATTACTTTTTCAAATATTGCTCGATAATGTCTGACTAAGGGGGAGCATTTTTGTTTACCAGGTATATCTTAATGCTCTCTTCCCTTGATTTCTTACCCAAGCTTTGCATGTTTTTCTGTCAAAAATCGTTTCGGTTTTCGTAACTCCCAGTTTTTCCGTATCTTCTCAAACTTCAAAGTCGCTTCGGATTTTGATGTATTTACTTCTCCCTTGTCGAAATGGCTATAAAAGGCGTTCCAGAAACCCTGAAAATGCAATTCTCAACTTATCCCTTCTTTTTCTGCTCCTATCTAAGTTCTTCATCATGCCTAAAAGACCCTACAACGATGATCGGGACGACCCAGAGTACGCAGAGCTCTGGAGGGAGTTTGATCGTGCTCTGATAGAGCTAGCTGAAGAAAGAGCTGTTGCCAAAGACAGTGAGGCCGTAGATGCCTTTCTTGAAGCTTTCCCGGATCTCTCCAAGGCTAGAGCTGCGCTCATAGAAGCTTTAGGGCGCGCTCGTAGGGGAGAAAACTAGTTTCTCTTCTTGTCTTGTCTTGTCCCGTCTCCACTGATCATGTAACCCGGGACTATGTATTTAAATAAAATGTTAATGTTCTAAAATGCTCTTTGAATTAATTCTTGTCTCTTGTACTTTATTCATAAGTGTACGTCGCTAAATCATGACTTCGTCTAGTCGCATAACTCGGCTCTTGATCGATAGCATACTATTTTGACTACACGATATAGATAATGTAAAAATCGTCAAGATAAAATAACTCTTAAAATAAAGTTCGTATTGAACTACAATAAACTGCTGCTATAAGAACTCACCCTCTATGATCATTCTTATCTAATCAAAAGATTTAAAGGAATCCCAAAGTTTTCATTTGCCTTTTTCAGCAAAATGTGCATATTAAAATACTTGAGTTCTTTCAGATAAGCTTAGTCTAAAGAAATACTTAAACTTACTTGATTATCAAACTCAAACATTCACTAAAATCATTTGTTTGATTGAATCTGGCTGTTGATCTTAGATATATCTCTTATCTTTAAAATTTTCAGAAATATAGACATGATGCAGACTGAGAACAACTCTAGGTTTCAGGTTCTTACTTGGATAGGACCAATCTCAAATAAACCAACAATGCTCTCCGGACTAAATTTTTTGGTCCGTCGATATCAAGAGCTTTGGTCTTATACCAAGCGGACTAAATCTGGTCCAGACTGTGTACAAATCTTTTGGTCCGGCCCAAATTGTAATCTGTCCAAATCCGTTTAAGTCAAGTCTACCTCATGTTTAAATATCGCTAAGTCTTAACTCTTATCTAAACTCAAACAATTTGCACCAAGCTTAAATAAAATTCCTTATTCTCTTCTCAGATTTCAAAAGTTGTTCAATATCTTACCTATTGCTTTAGGTCTTACCTATTGCTATCCTGTCCTTATTTCTTTGGGACTCTCTATGCCTGCTCAAACAGCCTTTAAAAAGAAGGGGTCCCACTGTCCTTGCAAAAAACTTTTGTTCCTCTCCAACTACCCTGGTTAAAAGGTGTCAGTTTCCAAGGTCTATTTACTTCTGCAAATGCATTCAATGCTGTAACTTCTTCCATCAAAAACCTCCTTGTTATTGCCTTGCTTGCGCAAAAACTTCTCTAAATCGGAAGTTTCTTTCCTCTCTTCACCGAAGCAAATCCTGACCGGATCTTGGCGATGGTGATCGTTCGACATTGTGCACAAGAATCTCCTTCAAGCTTAGTAAGTTCCTTAGAACTTCTCTTTATCTCTTCAAAATCTCGAACCCTAGACCTAGTGCTTAGACTTAGTTCTTTCTTTTAGGTCTGTTCTTCGTGAAGAGAGTCTGGTCCTGAGTCTGTGTTTGAGACAGAATGAGGTCAAAGAATCCTGATAAAAGGGGTCTGATTGGAAAGATCATTGATAAAGTTAAGAGTAAAAAGCAAAGAAGATCTAGTTCATCTTCTGAAACGAATGTGCCTGAACAACCTCAAGGACCAGTTCTAATCCCTGATGTTCATAATGCTGCTCGACCAAACCGAAAAATAGTGACCTCTGATCCAAGAAAAGGAAAGCAGATAGTTGACTCTGAGTCATCTTCTGAGGATTATCCCTATGAACCCGACAGTGAATCTTCCTCAGAAAGCACGGAACTAATCTCTGAAATTGATATTCTTAGTAGTGAAGAATTGGGAAAACTTAGTACTAAGAAGTTAAGAGCAGTTCGGTTGGTCAGTGAAAAAGTCTGGTTCCCTGAGTCAAGGCCAGCCCGGGGTGAAAATTTTGTGTCCCTATTACACAAAAATATTTACAATGCCTATCTAAACAGAAGAGATGGGAAAGGAAAACTGAATTCTGCTCTGACAAATCACCAATATGTAGAATGGGATCAAGTGAACAATATTATTGGATCATCTGGACTGTTTGATTGCATAAACTCCACTCCTGGACTAGTAAGAATCATGTCAAATCAAACAATTCCATGGAGTGTTTCAAGGACTCTAGAGTTTTATGCTTCTTTACTAGTGAACAAGCAAAGGAAATACATAATGTTCATTCTGAATGGAAAAATAAGAAAAATCAGGTCGTCCCAGTTTGAATCAGCAATAGGAGCTTCTAGTCCTCAGGCAAATAAGACAAGAATCTTTGAAAAGATGTATCCACATCAGAGGTGGAGACGGAGTGGGGACATGCGGACTTACAAGTGTCAGGACACATATACAAAGACACCTCAAGTGAGGATTTTAATCCAAATAGGGTGTCCTGTCTGTCTGAAGAAGCCAAGGTTCTGCTCTTAATATTGAGGCACACTATATATCCCAAGTCTGGATCTAAGGAAGGAATCACCTCAATATTAGCACGGTTGCTACACTGATTCTCATCAAGACACCTATAGATCTAGTGATTATTTCTTTGGGCGGATGGAGGAAGCCATCTATAAAAAATTCAGTAGCTCTTTGCCTTTTGCCCAGTTAATCACTGGAGTCCTGTTGGCTCAAGGCATTATTTCTCAAGATGACTTAAATAAAGAATTCAAATGCTTTCCGAAGAAATATAGTATGCATCAGGCTACTGGATAGAGTCTAAGGATTTCTGGGTTTCTTCAAAGAGTGGCAGAAAATCAACCAGTTCAGCCTGAAGAAGAAAGTGAAGAAAGGGTTGAGGCTGAAAATGAGTTTGACAGAAATAGTGCAAGAAGTCTTTCCCAAACACAACAAAGTGACTTTTGGCATCGGTCCTATGGAAGCTATCAACAAGAGTATGAAAGTCAGCACATGTCTGATCAGAGCAGAAATATCAGAGAACCTAGTGTTCATAAAGAAAAGGGAAAGACTCTAAGCCACCTCTCTCAAGAAGCAACCGAAGTAATTCATGAAAGTGAATCATTGAGAACAGATGATGCTGTTACTCAAAGGCTTTCAAGCTCAGTCGATAGAACCTTGGATGAAGAACATCAAATTTATCAACTTCAAGAAGCAACTGCAGCAGCAAGTTTCATGGAAGCACAGACCTTCAGAACAGGAGCAAATGAGAATGAAGCTGGAGGGTCTAGAATGCCATCTGAAATGCCCCAGCAATATGAACCAGTCTATCCTTCAACATCAGCTCATCCTGAGCATGATCAAAGGGATACATTTCCTGGATGGGAAAGCCTGTTTGACTATCAGTACCCAAAGTCATACTCTCCTAAGTATGATGAGCAAGGACAAGATAGCACTTTTCAGCCTCAAGCAAACATCTTTGAAACTCAGCCTTCCTGGTTTTCCAACTATGAGCAACAATACTATGCCGATCAAAGAGGATTCCAAGCTAGATACTTGGAAGATCAGAATACAGCAGCTCAAAGGCATGAGGAAGAAATGAAGTTCTATAATGAATCCATGTCAAGATTTGACCACCTAAGCAAAAATCAAGAAGATCTTAGACAGCATGTCCAACAGATTGATACTACTCAAAACCTGATCAAGGACAAATTGTATGATATGAACCAGAAGATGGATGACCACTACAAGAAACTGAGAAATCAAGTGGAAGGTGCAAGAACATCACATACAAGCAATCAGTTATGGATGAGGCACCAATTAGATCATCTAACTGAATTTACTGAAGATGCCTTGCTCGACTATACCCGCCTAGCACATGATGTCACATATGATGTGGGCGATGTCCTTGCTGAGAGTCGAAATATGAATGAATCTTTGGACCAGATTCAGTCAGATCTTCAACTGTTGGTTATCCAGCCAGGAGACCCAGACTATCCAAGTTGGCATGATCGAGCTATGTCTCAAGGGCCAGATAATCCAAGCCAAGAAGATACTGATGAACAACCTGCCTCTCCTCCAAAGAAAAGCAAAGCTCAGGGCCAGCTCAAACGACTCTTTTCAAGGCGAAAGTAGGGACCCTTTTTGGCTATTGATGCCAAAGGGGGAGAAAAACCTTAGTTAAAAACCTTCGTTTTCCTCTATAGGCTAGGCTGGCTTATCTATATGAATATTATGGATATTTGTTCTGAGGATTAATTGTTCTGTGCTATGTTTATGGTGTGATTTGTTCAACTATTTAGATAATATGCTCAGATTCTCTACTTTAATATGAATGCTTTCATTAAGGGGGAGCAAATTCACTATCTTTTTTTTTCTATCAGTATATTCAGCTAACTCTGTTTTGCAGAATACATAAGATATTACTAACTAAAAGGTATGTTGTCATCAATTACCAAAAAGGGGGAGATTGATAGCATCTAGGCACCCCTAAATT
The DNA here is from genome assembly GCA_036346275.1 of Otatea glauca. Lineage (NCBI taxonomy): Eukaryota > Viridiplantae > Streptophyta > Magnoliopsida > Poales > Poaceae > Otatea > Otatea glauca. The sequence goes on along the minus strand of CM070711.1, from coordinate 146,743 downwards.
TTATTTTTATATTGTTATGGTTTTGGTATTGATGACTAAGTTAGTAATATTCAAAGCCTGAAGAAAGTGAGCTGGAACTTATGATGAAATAAGCTGGGACAACAAGATTAAGGCTTTTAGTTTATAGTTTATGACTTGGAAGGTGTTTTAAGTCAAATATCGTAGGTGTTTTGTCTTTGTATAGTTGTTCAAAAGAGGGACTTAGCACAAAGAAACAGTTTGTTAGGCAAAGGCAAAACCAGACCACTCGGAGCAAAAGACACTTAGTCTCTACCTTTTTTAAAAAACTATACCTTTCAGCACAACGGACCAATCTTTACCTATCTATATTCTTCAGTCCGTTGCAAACCTTGAATCTACTCTTTGTCAAAACTCCCTTAGCATATCTGATCTTCAGATTAAAATATACTCGCTTTCATATCCACATATTCTTGGACAATCATTCCCTGAAAATCATCTTAGTCAGAAGTCTGCCTATATATGATGGACCAAATATTTTGGTCCGGCATACATGCAATTCTTCACTCCTCAGTATCGGACCAAAGATGTCCTAGGTTTTCTATTCTCAGCAGACCAAAAGATTTGGTCCGGCATTCCTTTTCCTGTATAAGTTTTGGCCGAACTAAATCTCTGATGTTCCTTTTGGATTGAAACCTAAAGTAAATATTCTCTATCTTCAAAAGAAGTTTTTACTCAGGAATCGGATAAAATATTTGTGTTTAAATCTGTTGCTAGATTGAAAAGCCAGGATAAATTTTATCTTTGATTGAAAAAGGTTCGTGGCACAAATCTTGTCTAAAGTCCATGCATAACGGACCAAAAATTTGGTCCGAAATACATGTGTCTTCTCGCCAGAACCTATCTTCTCTAAATTCCATGCATAACGGACCAAAAATTTGGTCCGAAGTACATGTGTCTACATTACTGGCAAATCTGTGGCTTTGTCCATATATGACGGACCAAAACTTTTGGTTCGGCGTACATAGGTCTCTATGTCTAAGCAAAATCTTTTGAAAGTCATGTGTAACGGACCAAGCTTCTTAGTCGGATACTCACATATCTCTCTTAGTTGTATGCCAGACCATCTTCTTGATCGTCCCATGTTCTACGGACCAAAATATTTGGTCCGTCATACACATACCCAGTATCGCTAAGCACTGATACCTAGTCCATTGTACGTGTGTGTTTCTGTTGTTTCTGACATCTGACACGTCCAACGCTCATTTAGAGCAGTGTAACGGCTATTTTCACTCAAAATGGCTATATAAGCATTTCCTGAGCCATCTACCAAAGTCATAGATGAACTCCTTACATCTTGGCATTGTCATATAGCTCTCATTCTCAAAAAGGAGTCTGTGCTTCATTTTCACACAAAAATCTTCATACATCCCTAAGTGTGTAAGCTCCAAGTCAGTGTCTAGCTTTGTGATTTGCATAGTGAACCAAGAGACAGAACTTGTGCGAGGTTTATTACTCTTGGATCTTGGTGATCCTAGACAGCTTGGAGGAAGTAAAACAGTGTGACCTGTCCAAAGGTGCTTGTGGAAGGCAACTGTGTTTTGTGAGAGGTTTGGAACTCACCTCACTGGAGAAGTGAAAGAGTTACCTGAAGTGAACACCAGAGCTACTGCGACTAGCTTTGGAGAAGCTGAACTTCAAAAGAAGTGCTTCAACGTGGATTAGAGTGCACTCAACCACGGATAAATCTTTGTCTTTCTGTATCATTTCTTTTATTGCTTTCGCTGTATTTATTTGTTGCTTGAATTCTGCTTTACTCTTGCTATAAGTTACTCTCGTTAAAATAAGTTAGTAAATTAAAATTACCAGAATTTGTAAAATTGACTATTCACCCCCCCTCTAGGCCATATCGATCCTTCACTCATCGACCCAGCGATATTCAGCGCATCTATACGAACACCGTTGTTCTGGTTTGTGATGAGGGGCACATACGGTTTTAGCCAAAAACCGTCTGTGATGAGCATGTCAGTGATGAAGGGTCTAATATAAGTCCTTTTGTAGTAGTGCACTACTACAGAAAGGTTTATATTAGACTTCTCCTCACAGACGGTTTTAAAAAACCGTCTGTTATGACAAATATCACTGACGGTTCTCTAGTACAATCGTCAGTGATTTAATCACAGACGGTTCTATTTATTAACCGTCAGTCATATCACAGACGGTTTTAGTTAAAACTTGTCTGTGATCATATCACGGATGGTTTTAACTAGGAACCGACTAGGAACCATCTGTGATATGACCTGAGACCCCTATATAACCATACCGATAGAGGTTTGTAGCATCAGATCCATGCGTTTCGTCTCCTTCAAACCCTATCCCCCCAGCAATCCTCCTTCTCGGCGACCTCCTCCCTGGCGACTTTCGCGAGCACCTGCTTCTCCCCGTCGGCTACTTTCTCCTCCGCGAGCATCTTCCCAATCGGCTACCTCCTCCTCCTCCCTGTCGGCTACCTCCTCGTCCGCGAGCACCTACTCCTCATCTCCGTTGGTGAGTTGTGTATAAAACCGATATGCTTGACTAGGTTATTGTGTTTGTGAATGATATTTGTGAATGATGTTTAGAAAGAATGAGGCTGATATTTGTGAATGATGTTTGTGAATGATATTTTTGAATGATGTTTAGAAAGAATGAGGTTGTAACTAAAGAATTGTAGCTCAAATGCTTGACTAGGGAAACCATTTTGAGTTTGTGAATGATGTTTAGAAGGAATGAGGCTGTATATAGGATTCATGATGGTTGAACAAAATTGGATATGGGATTCATGAGAGGTCAAACATAAAATTCTTAACAAGCTGCATATAAATAGCTTAGCAAGTTCTAATGCCTCATTAGGTCACCGCAACGCAATTTCATTTTTCTATGTCAATATGTTGGGATCTTTATTTCTTTGTATGGATTAGTTTGCTAGCTAGGCCTGAGGTATATATATAGCAGAACATAAAATTCATATAATGTAGAATTCAACATTAAACTTGTTATATCACACAAGAATTAATGTCTTGGAGTTACTATGTGTTGAATGTTCAATGCTTCTTTTGTGCCTATACTAGATGATAATGTTTGAAACTTATGTACGTGTCATCCTATCTCTATCCTCATATTGAAGTGAACACCTAATTCATTATAATATATTTATGGTAAAGACATGGAAAAGCTGTTAGAAACTAAACAAAAACTTGAGGTGGAGATCGAACAACTGAAGGGGAAATCTGAGATAACAGAAAAGATATGTGAGATCAAACAAGAACTGAAAGATATAGATGATCGCTTGCAAGATATCGAATCCCTTAACACGGCACTCATCAATAAAGAACGCAGAGCGAATGTAGAGCTAGAAGAAGCTAAAGCTAAGCTTTATAGAGGTAATATGAAGATTTCTAGTACTGAATTCAATGTGGTTACTGCCCTTCTCACAACAACATGATCGCTTTTAATTTGTAGGGATTGAGAGATATGACTGAAGATCAATCGGTTATTGGTGTCAAACAAATCGGCATTGTACTGGAGTTATAGAACTTCACAGAGAACCGAGAAGCCTCTATTGCGAAAGCTATGGCATATATGATGGAAGACATGAAAAACTATAAGGTTTTCTTGTCTTGAATTACGAAATAATGTGGTTTCTAGCTAAACACTTATTGATATTTGTGGTTTATATCATATTTTGTTAATGTATTGTTACCTGAACTATAAAATATTTTGTTATCGTATTTGTGGTATCATATTTGTGGTAAGGTCTTCTGGCCTTGAACTATGAAATAATATTTCCCCCTAACTCTCTTGGCAGAACTTCCATGATTAGTATCTGATGTTCGAAATTTGTGCCACAAGTAATTGCATCTAGAGTACCACAAAAAAAAGATTTTTATGACCCTCTCATCAGACAAACTGTTGCCTCAATGCATCTAGGATGTTTTGATATTGAATTGCAAAATCTATAATTGGTTGTGTCTTGTAATTGTCATTGCATAAATATCTAAGGAGAATAAAATTTTGAACATCAGATACTAATCATATCACAAACGGTTCTAATTAAAAACCGTCTGTGATTACTTATCATTAAAGACGGTTTTATCTTAAAACCGTCTAAGACAAAAGATCATCACAGACGGTTCGTAGATAGAATCGTCTCTGATATTAGTTTTACTGACGGTTCGAAAACCGTCTGTGATGTGCCTTCTCATCACTGACACATTTTTGCAGATGGTTCACGAAACCGTCAGTTATGAGGTTTCCGAACCGTCTGTGATGAGGTTTCCGAAACGTTTGTGATGAGCTTGTCTGTAGTAGTGATACCAAATTTTCGTTGTACAAGGTCTTGAAATTGCTAACTGTGCTAGTGTGCAGTATACTAAGTTTCAAATAATATTGTTTCCATCTGGAAGTAACATAATTCCACGTATGACAGGTTGAAGATGTGGCATTCAGTCTGAGATTTCAGCAAATGATGTGATTGTCTGAAACCCGTGATTATCAGGGAGCGGTGCGTTTCCAGGTCTGACAGATATTAGTACCTCAAGACCTGTGAACGAAATTAAGCCATGTATGAGTTTCTGAAAGACAAGCATTCCAAATGTTGACTCCTACACGGATGTGATGTATGATGCAACTCATTTTGTGAAGTTCTGTTTATCCTGAGTTTTAACTTATAAATATACGAAATGGCTGAAAAGTATCAAGGGAAACGTGTATCCACATCCCCCCCTCTCTTCTTCCTGCCAATGGGGATGGAATTCTAAGACTTGTCTGAATAGGTTTAGGATTTTGGCTTATAGCTTAAAGTTAGTTTTTAGCTTAAACAGCTTAAAAATAATCCGTTTTTATATATAGTAGAGATGAGTATTTTTACCCTAATTTAAGTGATATTGGTCTGAAACTAACCCTCGATAAATCAAAAAAGTATCCATTCAATGGGTTTTGGCTTTTAGGTATAGTGAGGCTTATGGACTGTAGTTATGACTTATGAGTGAGATGATGAAACCCTGAAGTCCTTTATCAGTCTGCTTTGAAAAACCTTATCATTCATGTGGACACAGACTGCTCTGAAAAACATTATCATCCATGGATGCTGACCTGCAGCCTTTGCAGCCGTGGCTTCTTGGTACACATCTGTCAAGAACAATATTTGAGAAGGGCGATCCACGCCCACTGACTGCCAAATTTCGTAGTAACTGCGAGCATCTCTCTTGGTTCTACGTACATGGCAAGCATAAAGAAAATTAGGATGACAAGTTACTAATAGCAATCAATCAGATGATGGTGCATGGATCGAAAGAAGGAAGACAAGCGCAAGTAATAATAGCATAATTAACCTACCCAACCGTTGTGTCAAAAAATCCACACAAGTGCTTTCTCAGGTCTCCATAAGTAGTATTTCCGAAAATAAGCCTCTGGGCTTCTCTGCTGCCACTGGAGTATATGTAAGTCTGCAATGAATCATGCGTTAATTATCAAGCTAAATCCAGTCATAATTTGATTTGTGTTGTTTGCTAGAGAGAGAGAGAGAGAGAGACCTTTATGCCGCTAGCATGCCACTTGTTGAGAGCGTCAGGAACATCCTCGTACACAACTCCTTTGAGTTGATTGCTTTCGAAGCCAGTTCTCCATATGTGACCCTGCTTGAGTTCAATTATATATCAATTAATGCCATATATATATATGCGCGCAGGTTAAGAGAGAAATCGATCAACTTCTTGAGTGCTGTGATTTTCCTGCAAATGAATCAGGTAGTACCTGCAACTGCTTGAGTGCCGTGATTTTCCTGTCGGCCTTAATCATGGCCTCAACATTAGCAACCAAAGAATCGATGACTCTGTCCCTGCCAGCGTCGTCCGGTGGAACCGGCACGGCACCGGCGACCCCCTCAGCCAAATCCTGCTCAGCTTGAGCGCGCAGCAGCTTGATGTCGTCCTTGGTCTCGTGGGTGTCGTAGGTGGCAGTCAGATGGCTGCGGACGTTGTCACGAGCGTAGGGGAAGAGGACGTCGGTGACAAAGGAGATGGGACTTGTGGTGCCCTCAATGTCCAGCACAATGCATTGCTGCATGCATCGCATTATATCAGCAGCATATATCATATACTAGTATTCATATTGATCAATATGCATGCAGCTTAATTTAATTTGTCTGTCTGTCTATCTACCTGCATGCAGTGCAGACATACATGATATATCGATCGATCTAACTAGCTGGATATCTCTATATCCATATTGACAGATTGATGATGCATGGATCACTCACTATTGTGGTCAAGTCTGGCAGCTGCAGACTAGCAGCGCCTCCACTGCCACTGCCAGTAGTGACTGCTCGCAGTCGTAGACGACGACGACCACCACTATCTCCATCTCCATCTTCATGCAGCCTACTATTAGTTCTAGTTGTGCTGCAATTTATACTAGTAATAGTTGTCGGGCCGCCGCCTTTTGGATATTCAGAGCGTAGGAATTGACAGCGTTCCTGCTGCAGGTTCCCCTGACAGGCCTGCGGATATGGACGGCATTGAATGAATGAATCCATCGAACTAATTTAATTCGATCATATCGTCTTAAAGAAAGCTAGCAGGCAGTCAAATTAAGAGATAATATAAGATTACCAACCACCTGCAGCTTGGAGTAGCTGAGGAAGGAGAGCGGTGGAGCATGAAGGAGAAGATTGTTGAGCGGCGGAGCGACGAAGCGGCAGCAGCTGCTCATCCTGAACTGCAAGCACCAAAATCAACCAACCCTCTTCTTCGTCTTCTTGTGCCTGCCGGCCTGTCTCTGTCTGTTTGTCAGAGAGAGAGAGAGAGCTTGCTTGCTTGCCGAGCCGATGGAGGTGGGTGTGGCTCTGCTTTTCCTTTCCTAGTCAGTTGTGCAGTGTGTGGCTCCTCTCGGAGACGGACAGCAGTAGCACATGAGCACGGACGGACAGAGTAGAATTTACGCGTAGACAGACAGACAGCACGGGAAGGCTATCCTACCCTGCTGCCCTCGTCTCCACATTCATTCTACTATCCTCCTCTTCCTAACCCGACAAGGTCTCTCGTAATAACAGAAATTTTACTGTGTACATAACGGTTAGTTAGATCCAATATATGATGGATGGTAGAAATCAGGAATCGAAAAGAATGAAGAGGTCTATATTGAATTTATTTAGTGGAACGTAAAAAGAGCTTACTGGTTATAACTAATACACGTATGTGACCACTTTCAAGCCAAAACCAGTCGAAACCGCCTTGCATACGGCAGTATTTTCATTGCTCTCTCAGAGCAGAGGCTCCGGTCCCTTTTCCACATACAGATACAGTGTTACACACTACATTTACAATTCTGAATCACTTGTCTTGACCAAAATATCACATCATTCACTCTTGCTATTCTGCATCATTCACTCTTGCTATTCTGTCGCTCAATTAGCCTGCGTTACAAGACTGCACGATAGGTATACATGGTAATTAAAAAATTACACACACAAACCTCACTAATTTCAGTTGAACGTATATCATTATACTTGTAGTAGTATCTGTTTTTCAAAACCGCCATTTTTTTTACTCCAAAGCTTCTCTCTCTTCCATATACAAGCTAGCCAGTCTAAAACCCTGCAGAAATGGGAGGCACGGGGAAAAAACACAAATGCATAAATTGTCAGATAAGCAAATATTTGGGTGGGAATTCAAGGTTTGCATCTTTGCAAGGATACAGTATTCTAAATAGTTAGCTATATATTTTTTTGACTATAAACGCGAAGCTATGAGCCAATGTTCTCTATATTAACTACATGCGTTATAGCTAGCAATAGCTCGCTATTAGACGTAGCTTGTAGCTAGCGATAGCCCCACTATTCTACATCGGTACCCATAGGCCAAAACATTGGGCTTATTTTGAAATCCAACATTACTAAAAGATCCAAATGCATATCTTCCAAGTCTGAATTATGAGAAAACCTAGTAAAAAAAAAACTCATCTCACTATTTTTCAATAATCCAACGTTCATAATTAAGTACTTGTTAATAACATTATGATATAGTTATCATTTATGATCTTTTAGACATGTATTAGTATGTTTGTTGATTCCAGACTTGACTTGTATTCTTATTATAAAATTATTAGTACGTTGTAAAGTACAATGTTTTTATGATTTGTTTGGATGTGACTTATATTATATACATATTTAAAATCTTTAATATTGAAAACGCGACGAAGGATAACTTTTGCAATAGCTAGCGATAGCTACTATAGCTTTTTTTTGGATCTTACCACAAAAATTGCGATTTAAAATCTTGCAAGGAAACATGAATATATATTCGATGGAAAGCGAGTACAATTAAGACCCACCTTTTCATATGTATCAACATTATTCAACCCTTAGTTTGTTTGAGCCCTGCCTGCTGGAACACTAGTTTAGTTTCTGCAATACGGTCCTGTATTCCTGGCTCCTTGACCACTCATCGATCTCACAGGCTCGCATCACAGGCAAAGGGTGCGATAGCTCTCTGGTTTGAGCGTTCCTGCGTGCGTGCAACACGTAACATTACGAAGAAAGAAGGGGAAATTAATTTCCACAACAATATCTCCCAGTTAAGACATATAAATGCTAGCTAACTTCACAATATATAGTGTCAAGCAAGAGGCACTAGCTAGCTAGCTAGCTAGCTCTAAGTTGTAACCGTACCGGATGTACCACCCAACTGGGCTCGAGGAAGCCTTGTCGTAGGAACGAGCTTGCTCCAAGAAGGCGTCCACGTTCAGCTGGTCCGCCAGAGAAGGGCAGCCTCCGGCCAGTTTCATCAGAACAGAAACGACAACCTCTTGACAATTAACAGGCTAGTATTAGATGGTGATACCGAATTGCACGTTCAACAAGAGCTATTCCTTCTGTACAGTGTACACTAAAAATTCCTTTGCTAGTGTGGGTGTTGACGTCAAAAACGTGAAGTAGGGTTTCTGACAACAGCACACCAGACGAACACCTGGTTCAGAGCGTGCCAATCGATTTGACCTGTAATCGACAAGGTAAAAATATAAAATTCACCCAAAGCCGATCGTAGAGATCAATCGGCTTAGACTTAATCAGCTTGAAGCCGATCAAGATCGAGGTAACAAGGTAAGCCTAACTAGCCGATTAATGAAGATCAATCGGCTTAGATTCAATCAGCTCAAAGCCGACTAAATCGAGAAAAAGGGTAAATCTAACTAGCCGATTAGGGCTAATCAGAGCAGAGGATAAAGGCAGATCGATTCTGAAGAAGGCGATGCGCAACAAGATCAGAATAAATCAAACCTGGGGTGTAACTGAGGATGATCAACAATCGGCGATGCGCAACTTTATTGATCGAAACTGAGTTACAAGAATTTAAATTACAGAAACTACTCCTAGTCGACGGAAAAGTAGATGAAAAGTAGACGCGAATTGGTTGATTGGCTCTGGGCAGCTTTTTCTGATCACCTCTAGACCTCTTTTATATATAGCCATTGGCCGATAGAGTCCTGGTACAACACGTTAGGAATAGAATCCGTATCGGCCTCTATTTGGAGGGTGCTTTCCTTAACAACCTGTTTTGTTTCCAAATATCTTGATCCGTTATCCAATCGTATCTTGTTGATCTTGTACTGCCGATTTTGACCCTATCTGCCAAATTTTGGTGCAAACATATGCCCCCCATTTTTGGGAGATAACATGTTATTTTCCAAAAATTTTCATCATCGACTTAAACATATATTTTCTTACCATAGCCAAATTTTTAACTGCATCGATTTAATTTGGCTTTCAGGTCGGTAATCGGCCAACTCGTATATTCGTATTTGAGTTTTAGCCAATCAAGACCTAACCAGTACCTTAGACAAACCGATGCACGCTACACGATCCCACGTTGATCCCTTACCAAATCGGCTATCACGAGCTGACGGGTGGTATGATTTTCCAGACTAGATCGGCTTCGTCGAACAAAAATCATTTGCGAATCCGTTTTTTCTTCCTCCACTCTTTTCGCAATCTTAATCGGATGAAGCTCATTAAAAGTTTTATCCCTTCGTTTTCTTGTTCACTTCCTCATCTCTTGGGTCCTTAGCCGCTCAAGTCTTCTTCTTTGTGATCGGCTTAAACACGGAGGACACCATCTCGGCTTTGGTTCGATCGACTTACATATTTTTCCTAACAGATCCACACTAGCCGCAGATGTTAGACCCTTCATCTTGGTCTTGTTTTCGACTTATGGTCGGCTTAGAAATTCTATCTTTAGCGACCATCGCGCCTATCACCTTGGCATGGGTAATCTTGCATCGGACATGTGTTTGGTGATGGCAAAGCTAATCCCTTCTCCTAGCAAAATTGCCAAAAGGGCACCGTCGGTGAGCTCTTTCAGGCCGCTTAGCGATATTCATTAAGCGCCGATGTGGAGGACTTCGTCGTGGCCTTTCATTCCTCCTTTCATATTTTGCTAGTAGTTGGGAAAAAGTGGGCTTCGATCAGATCGGCTACGAGTGGCAATGCTCTCTCACCGATAACCCTTTGGTGTGATTGTTTTAAAAATTTCCCCTTCACGGTCGGCTTTTATTTGTATAGAGCCAACAATAATCATGAGTGTCTTATTGCCATCAGAATTTGATTGTACATCGGCTTGACGTGTCATTTTTATAGCCGATGATATATGAATTTGATCCTTAGGCTCTGCATCTTGTGTTGGCTTTTCCTTCTTTTTAGAGCAATGAACCATGTTAATTGGAAAAGGATCAGCGTCCAGCTGCATCATCGGCTCTTCTGCAAATTTTAGTTGGTCATCCTCTATAGCCGATTGTATCTTGTCTTTGTTATTCTTCAATTCATCTTTGAAGTCGTTATCATCGGAGAAACGGCTTTCTTGAGCCGATACTCATTTGTAGGAGATGACTTAAATTGGTGAATTCCTGGCCACCGAATTTTTCCCTTAATGGGGGTATCAGCCCCTGGAAAGCTAAATCAGCCAACTGATTATCAGGCATGGTAACACTAAAACACCTATTTCTCACTTCCCTGAATCTCTTAACATAATCATTTACCGATTCATCGGTCTTGTTGGATAGAACTTAGATCCAAATCCGAGTTCCATCGCGGAGAAAAAGTACTCATGAATCGGCTTTCCAAATCGTTCAAAATGAACCGAATTTGGAGGTAAACTAGTAAACCAAGTGAAAGCAGCTCCGATAAAGACAAGGGAATAATCTAATTTTGGCCCGTCGGATCGAGTGCGCCTCGCCACATCGAGCGACAAAGCGTCAAGCGTGCTCTAAGGTCGTGACCGAATCATTCCCAGAAAATTTGGCAAAATCAGGAACTTTAAAATTATGTGGATATTGCATGCGATCTATATAATCCGGATACGGCTTTCTATAGCCGATGACTCTACCCTTTGGTTGTAAGCCGAATTGATCTCTCAACACGGCAGAAATCTGGTCAGCCCAATTAATGTTGTTAGCCGAGCAAGGTATCGAGCTCGCCAATGATCATGACTAGTATTCTGCCCCCCGAGTGCAAACTCGGGCTGTCGGTTAGACTGAGCCGACGGATCTTGTTGGTTTTGATCATACCCATTATACCTCCTAACCGGTGGTTCTCGTACAGGGACAAAGGGCTCTGCATAGGTTATGACCTTATGAGGGACCGGATTCCTGGGCAGAATCGGCTCTTAGTACTGGACGTGCCTAATTTGTTCAATCGGCTGCGAGACCGATTGTGGGAAAATATTAAATGGAGCTGACGGCAGCAAAGTAGCCGACACGTTATGTCTAGCAGCATCAGTGTACGCCTGGTAATGTGTGACCCCGCTAGGGCGTGAGTTTCGCGGTAATACGATGGTAGGTTGAGTCGGCACCATGGTTGGGGGTGAAGTTATAGCCGATGGTTTTGGATCGGCTGACGTACTCTGTGTAGTTTGCGCTATTGAAAAAGCAGGATAGCTTGGCAGAGCTTGCATCGGGTCAAGCAGACTCCCAGATGATGCCAATTCTTGAGCGATTGTCTTCACACTATTCGCAATCATCGGCTTTAGCGTTGTAACAAGAGTCGATGATTGGTTTACCAGCGCGTGATGTATAGATTGATTAATCATAGCCGATAATTCAGCTTGAGTGGGTAGGTATGAACTTACCAGACCATCTGTGACGCCTGCATCGCCAAGGGCATTGACCGTCGGCAAAGCAGTCTTTTGAGTGACGCCACGTCTAGTCTTTTGATAGCAACCAAAGATCATCTCTTCTAGAGCGACTTTTCGATCTTGATTTCTCTACTGTTCTGGCATTAAATCGTCCATCGTTGGGACGATTATAGCCTCGGCGTTGAGATCGGATGGTGGAATTGATTTGCTTGATGCTGCCATCGTGTCCCACCGGGCGTGCCAAGAGTGTGTTGACGTCAAAAACGTGAAGTAGGGTTTCTGACAACAGCACACCAGACGAACACCTGGTTCAGAGCGTGCCAGTCGATTTGACCTGTAATCGACAAGGTAAAAATATAAAATTCACCCAAAGCCGATCGTAGAGATCAATCGGCTTAGACTTAATCAGCTTGAAGCCGATCAAGATCGAGGTAACAAGGTAAGCCTAACTAGCCGATTAATGAAGATCAATCGGCTTAGATTCAATCAGCTCAAAGCCGACTAAATCGAGAAAAAGGGTAAATCTAACTAGCCGATTAGGGCTAATCAGAGCAGAGGATAAAGGCAGATCGATTCTGAAGAAGGCGATGCGCAACAAGATCAGAATAAATCAAACCTGGGGTGTAACTGAGGATGATCAACAATCGGCGATGCGCAACTTTATTGATCGAAACCGAGTTACAAGAATTTAAATTACAGAAACTACTCCTAGTCGACGGAAAAGTAGATGAAAAGTAGACGCGAATTGGTTGATTGGCTCTGGGCAGCTTTTTCTGATCACCTCTAGACCTCTTTTATATATAGCCATTGGCCGATAGAGTCCTGGTACAACACGTTAGGAATAGAATCCGTATCGGCCTCTATTTGGAGGGTGCTTTCCTTAACAACCTGTTTTGTTTCCAAATATCTTGATCCGTTATCCAATCGTATCTTGTTGATCTTGTACTGCCGATTTTGACCCTATCTGCCAAATTTTGGTGCAAACAGTGGGGATGGAAATTGCACGGACTTCCACTTTTGCCAGTTATACAAACTAGCAGACTTACCCGCGCAGTTGCACATCTAGATATAAGATATGATTGTCTTTGATATACTTAACTCTGCTTTTAATTATTAAAATACAATTGTATTTGTTATATAACTCTATTTATATATGATTAATCTGCACCGTTATAATTTAGCCTCACCAAAATAAGCAGTAGCAGAGCCAGGATTTATACAAGCCTAGGGCCGAAATTAAGCGATTATTACTATTGTCAAATATTATGGACATTTAGATATAATAAAAGTACAGCACAAATACACAATTAAAGATAAATTTGAATTCCATGCTTAACATTTCAATAAAATAGATAAAAAATATCAAAACAATATATATATGCTGATATGCATGTGCCCGGATGTCATGGCCCTCATCGGCGCTCCAAACATTTATCATTTTGATATGGCTTGGCATTACAATATATGAACTGATATGTTAAAGAATTTATCAAGGACATTTCTTAACCGATGTACTACAGTTTGCCTCTTCATTCCATCGCATACTCTTTCCTGACACTTGAAAATCCCAGGATGCTCTAATCCTCCTAATTATTGTATAATTCTAAGCTACATAAGAAAAAGAGCATGCTCCTGAATACAAGAAGGAACACAGAACAATTGGGTTAAATACACAAAAATGTAGAACGAATTGATGGAGACCGATTTGACAAATGGATTAGTTAACACCGGTAAAGCCTCTATTTATCCAATGGTTGACAGATTCCTAAGGTTAGTGCTAACTCTTCCTGTGTCAACTGCAACCACTGAGCAAGCATTTTCAGCTATGAAACTCATCAAGACTCGTATTCGAAATAATTTGGGAGATGGCTTCCTTCGTGATTCCCCGGTTGTCTATAGAGAAAGAAATCGCACAGAAGTTCAATTCTAATCTGTACCTGACCTTCCCTATGTGCCGAGCAGCGGGCGAGAGCCGCGGGCAAGAAAGCGGACCGGAGCCAGGCGCGCCAGCGGGTGCCAGGCGGCGGTCGGCGGTCGTGGGATCTGCCGATCTGGGATGAGCTTCGCCAATCACCGCCAAAAAATTGAGGAGCGGCAGCGTGAGCTCGGATCGGCGGGTGTCGGTGTTTCGAGCACCGGCGAGTGAATTTTTTAGTCAAGGGGCCGCGCGTTCCCTTTCTTTGAATGGTTAGACTCAAGAAGCCCAAGATGTATACTGGTTCGGGCCGAATGTCCCTACTCCAGTTCGTGTGGTGGTGCTATATTGCTTCGGGTGCAGATGACTGCACGGTGTTACAAGCGAGAGCTAAGGACTCGAAGCCGTAGGGGTAAGAACAGCTTGCCCGTAAGAACCGAGAAAGGGGGTCTCTCTGCTTGAATCTGGTTAGACTCAAGGGACCCTGCCTCCTTTTATACAGGCGGAGGGGGCAGGTTACACGGGGAGTTGGAAGAAGAAAGGATGAGGTGTCCTAGGCTAGGTGTCCTGGTCCTTGATCTTGGCGATTTGATCGGCGTTCACTTACCCTACGCCGGGTCGGTGGACTCATCGAGTGGCGTAGTTTTTCGTGTCATCGGGAAATAGCGCACCTACCCTCTTGTACGTCCGTCAGATGCTGACGCCTCAGTGCCTGGCTCCGGTGCTGCCTCGGGAGGGAGCGCATCCTTACACTGCGCATGATTGGGTGATCAGACTGGAGCTTTGACTTTGGCAACCTCCTCGCTACCTTGGGAAGGAACCACCTGCCCTCGTGCGGTCTTTCCGAGCTGTCGTGTCCGTGGGGCAGGTGGCCAACGGCCCGCGGCGGCTTGGCACTCGGCCCTTGGCGGAGATCGCCTTAGCTCGATCGGAGCTTGTGGGGAGTCCGACCTGTGGCGGGGGTCGGACGCCCCCTGGTTGGTTTGGTCGGAGACGAGTGTCCTTCGTGGCCCAGCGGGGGCCTTTGGCCAAAGCCGGGTCTGGGGCAGCCCGTTCGTCACTCTGGGCCGCTGGGGGTACCCATGGTATGAGTACTCGTCGGGCGGCGGGCGAGCGGGAGCGATGGCCGGTGGCGGCGGCGTGAGCTCGGACCAGACGGGACTGTGGAAGAGCAGCGGCGTGAGCGAGCGTGAGCTAAGGCGCTGAGCTTTTCTCTGGCCTGGCCGAGAGGCGAGAGCCCGAGACCCTGGTCAAGCAAGCCGCGCCTAGGCTGGACCAGATATGCAGCACTAGGCCTCGGGCCCAAATAGAAATAAACAATATTTGTCTACTATCATTTGGACTAGGCCTCGGGCCCAGGCCCCACTGGCCCGAGGCCCAGCTCCGCCCCTGAAAATAAGTAGTGGAGATCCTTTCTTTGGTATACAGCTCTACTTCCAATTATTGAAATACAATTGTATTTGTTATATATGATTAATCTGCACCGTTATAATCTGGCCTCACCAAAATAAGTGACGGAGATCCTTTTTTTTTCTTCCGATTAATGTGAGAATTTCTAGAATTTAGAATTATTGTGGGATTTTTATGCCCTTAAAACAAAGGAGGTTGGAGATCATTTCTTTGATATACAGCTCTACTTCCAATTATTGAAACACAATTGTATTTGTTATATATGATTAATCTGAACCGCTATAATCTGGCCTCACCAAAATAAGTGGTGGAGATCCTTCTCTTTTTCTTCTGATTAATGTGAGAATTTCTAGAATTTAGGATTATTGTGGAATTTTCTTGCCCTTAAAACGAAAGAGGTTCCTTAAATATCACCTGTTGTTTTTTTATATATAGATATACATCTCTGGAAAATACACTTCCAAATAATAAGCAAAGCTGAAATGTTAAATAATATCACCAACTCTTCTGCGGGATGCTACAGTTACGTTCAGAAATTATCAGCTAACATTAAAGAAAAAAAAAGGTTCTTTGGTCAATGGTACCTTAGGGTCTTGTACTACAAGAAGAGCTGCCCTATCACAAGTCAGCTCTGCGGCTCGTAGCCACCTGTACAGCTGTTCTTCCAGGAAGCCAGCAACCATGCCAAAACCTGAAGAGAGTGCAATGCATGTAGTTACCATCATATGTAGGTGAACAGTACTGTATCTATATATCTACAAACAACCAGTCATATTCAAAGTACCTCCTCCGCTTTAGAGGTTTAGAAAATCCCACAGTAATCCTTAAATAAAGAAAAAACAAAATTCCTAGAAATCCTCCCATTAATTGAGAGAAAAAGAGAAGATCTACACCACTTATATCAGTGGGGCCAGATCATAGTGGTGCAGATTAATCATATGTAGATAAGAAATTCTCTCATTAATCAAGAAAAAAAGAGAAGATCTACACCATCTATTGTGATGGAGCCAGATTATAACGGTGTAGATTAATCATGTATACACATTACAACTATTACAATTGTATAAGTATAACCGATGCAACTATGTTTTCGAAAGGCAATAACAAATACAATATGTTGTAATATCTAGCCGTGCAATTGCACGGGAAATTCCGCTAGTTATAAGATCAATTATGTAGTTAGAGGCCCTACCAGGGACAGTGTATGCTCCCATTGTTAGTATGTTGGCAAAGGTAAGCCACACACCATGATCGCACTTCAGGTGACCCAGCTCATGTGCCAAAACAGCCTAATCAAAACACGGATCTACAACATGAGTAATCAATAGATGCAGCTAGTAGCAATTACTAGTCAGTAATTCATCATTCTATTTGAACGGTTCATCACTTCATCTAGACAAAGCCAAAGGAACCAATCAAGGGAGTTAATTTTTCATTTTTCATATAGTGAATAAAACAACATCTCTGTAACAACTGACAGATATTGTCTATTGACGAGTGTGTGAAGACACAATTGTACCTGCAATTCCTTTCTACTGAGCAGCTCCACAAGGCTTGTGTGAACGACGATGAATGGCTTTTTGCCATTAATTGCTAAGGTGTAAGCATTAGGAACAGGATTTTGCCGTATGTATAAGTCAGGAGCTTCTGTGTTCAAGGTTTTTGCGGCTTCAATCAGGAGCTGGTGAAGTTCTGGCAACTGCAGAGAAAGTACACATTGTTAGTGCCCGAATTCAGTCTGGGTTTTTTTTTTGAAAAAGCGGCAAGAGCTCTGCCATTCATTGAAGCAAGATAAGAAAACAGGTTCTTACAAAGAGCCTAAGACAGAGAGTCACATAATAAGAGGTACAGATACTCTTAGGGAGACAGTCTGGGAACATTAACATGTGGTGGTGGTGGTGGTGAAAGTAACAAATCATAAGATGAGATGCAAACGTAGGACAGCAAAATATTGTACTTGAGGTCATATATCAGTGACAACGCGAGTCTTAGTTTCTATACGTTTAGGAACTTCACTGCAAACAGTTTAGCAAGTGAAACAGATTTAAGATGTGATCAATTTGACAGACAGACCTGGTTTTCAGAGATGAGAACAGATGTCCCAATGTTCTGGAGGACCATAACTTGCTCAGAAACCGGCCCTGCATTAGCAAAAGAAAATAACAAGAAAGAAGCAAAGCAATGTGAGCTAGATTCTGGATAAGTATTTCTTACTAAATACGTTGGTGGAGGTAAGAATTAGATTTAATTAAAGGAAAATGGAGTGGGTAAGGATTGGTGAAGTAGACTGAGGGCTCATGATCGATACACAGTATGGTATGCTGTGGCAGATCTAGTTAAATGGGTGGGGGGATAAGTAACCTAGCAAAGTCTTGCCCATATCATTAAGCCCTGGAATCGCCCTTAGCAGAAAAGTGTTCTGCAACACAAGAAAAATGAATTAAGAAAGTAACAATAAGGACATCCCATATACATACATACATACATACATACATACATACATACATACATACATACATACATACATACATACATACATACATACATACATACATACATACATACATACATACATACATACATACATACATACCTACATACATACATACATACATACATACATACATACATACATACATACATACATACATACATACATACATACATACATACATACATACATACATACATACATACATACATACATACATACATACATACATAGATAGATAGATATATAAGAGTAATCAAACAGCATAATACACCGAAAAGAAATTAGGATCAGGAACTGGCCTGTTTGTCGAGCGGGTGGCGGAAGTCGTCGGCGTCTATGCCCCGAGCTACGGCTGCAGCAGGGGACGCGCGAGCAGAGACGGCGGCGGACCTAGTTCCGATGACACGCCGGCGGCGCTGGTGGCAGCTGGCGGTGGAGGAGGGCTTTGTGGTCGTTTTGCACCTGCAGCAGCGGTGGAGCAGGGCTTTGGGGAGCGCGGGGGAGAGGAGGCCGGGAGCACAAGCCGCCGCCATGAGTAGTGAGAGAGAGAGAAGGTGAAGACCATTAAGCAAGAAGACCCAGGCAGCCATTTATATGGTGTAAGATTTTCTCTCTCTCGCAAATTACGTCCTCCAGGCTCCAGACACAAATAGAATTTTTTAAATAAATCCTTTTCAACCATTTTACAAGAATAACATAACATTGTTTTTCTGCGGAACTATATCACAATGAATTGCATGGCGCGATTTGATCTCAATCACGCTGCTATTATCGTCTCGGACGGGGCCGCCATAGTCGTAAAACTAAGGGCATGTTCGTAGAGTCTTGGATTCTAATTTCACTTGAGATATAAAACTTTTAAACTAAAATAAAGTAAATTAAGTTTATATTTTTAGTCTAAAATATAAACAAAATAATCTATTTAAATACTTTTAATATACTCACAGGTCCAGTTTCACAGATCTGGTAGAGCTAGAGCTCTACCAAACACACCCTAAGGTGCGACTGAGTCATATCGCGCCCCCGAGCTGACATCCCTCGCGCCATGCTTCTGCCACAGGGTTCAATAGCGTTACCAGCAGTCGGGATGAAAACGGATCGGATAGTTTCCGATGATCTGGATATTTTTAGATACGGATTCTGTTGGATCGGATAGTATCGGATCGGATATGGATACAGATTTTTTTTGTTGGATACGGATACGGATTCGGTAGCTCACTATCCGTCGAATACGGATACGGATTCGGATAATTCGGATATTGATAGGTCGGATATTACATGAATGCACGCATCTAGGGGGTTCGTACTTTTACTTAATAGTTCAGTGCCCGTGCATTGCTACGGAAAACAAAATTGATAACGAAACATAAAGGTCAAGCAATAAAAGAAAATGACCGTGTGTTGCTACGAATAAAAAAAATCATGTTATCTAACACATTGAGTTGGCTTATATCAAGTCATCGACTCAGTTGAAGTAACCAGCTAAACTCTGCCCAACCCGCATCGTGTCTTCTCCACTGTACTTGATCTACACACCTCCTGGTCTACACACCTCCTCGACTCCATCGCCACGCCTGACTATGCTCCGCTCCGTGGCAGCCCTTGTCAGGTCTATCTCGCTATTCCTAGCCAGAATTATAAAAAAACATGGGAATTATGAAAAAAAATCATGTTTGATAATAACGTTTTATTATATATATCACCTTCTTTTCATAATCAGGTGGTAGACAGATCGGGAAACCATAGAGGGGTAAGAAAGGGAACCTTGCCGAGGACGAGGAGCTGCATTGCGCAAGATCGATTGGTGGTGTCGCCCATAGCCGCCTTCCACTTGGGCACGCCATCGGTAGTTGTGCTTATGCTGCATGAACCACGTAAATCCTCTTGAATTGCCTCATGCGTGAGAGAGTCGAAAGCTTCAAACTCAACTTGAAAATTTTTCAAATTAGAAAGTTTGACTTAAAAATTTTCAAATAGAAAATTCCCAAATTAGAAAGTTTCAAGTTGAAAATTTTCAAATAAAAAGTTTCGATTAAAAAACTTTCAGTTTGAAAATTTTCGGTTTAAAAACTTTCAAAAGCAGTTAAAAAATAGAGAGGGATGAATGAGATAACGCTGAGTAAGGAAAAAAGTGATAAAAGGGATGAAGCGTATTTACTTATCACAATAAGTGGACATCCTAATTGCACCATCAAATTAGCTATTCCCGAATATTTTTCCATTGCACTAACGTCTCTTTTTCTTTTTCAGAAATCATTCCATAGCGTTATTAACACTTGGTCAAGAGCCTTACAAAAATCAGCAATATTACCATCACCACCGTTATGACTTGCGTGGTTAAACGAATCGTGCACCGTCGAAATCATTAGGTGCACGACGTCTACCTGAACCTGAGCAACCGGTTCCGGAGGTCGAACTCCCAGAGGTGCTCCTGCTGCAGGATATCGCCGATGACGGACACCCCGGGCCACGCGCCCTCCTGCAACCCAATGCATTTCACGCCGGGCACAGCGTCGATCACGTAGCTCTTCGCCGGCGGCTCCAGTTGCGTCGACCCAATGAACTGCACCGTCATCTTTGTGATGGCTGGTGCACCAGCCGTCCAGTTGTAGCAGTAGTCGAACGGGTCCATGCTCACCCGCGGCAGACCGGCGAGTTGCTTGCTTAGCACCGAGACCACACCCTTGTACGCCGGGGTGGCGAGGATCGTCAGGCTCGTGCCGGAGTCCAGTATCGCGCCGCCCTTCCTCTCAACGTTCCACACTTCGTCGGGGCTGTCGAGGGCCTCGCTGGCGATGTAGATGGCCTCCACCGTCAGGGCGTAGAACGGGTTCGTCCGGCCGTCGAGAAGCAATAGCGTCTGCGACGACGACACGGCGGCGGAGCTCGAGGCCGTGTCTGGGCCTGGGCCGAAGGTGAGGTAGCTCGTAGCGTTGCGCGGGGCGAGGTGATCAACCAGGTAGTAGGAGAAGCGGCCGCCGAAGCGCGCGGCGGTGCGGGGCGTGAAGGAGATGTTATCGTTACCGAGGCTGAGCACGCCGTCCGAGGCCTGGAAGCTATGACCGTCATACGAGGTGGTGCACCCCAGCACCACGTCTTGGAGCTTAGCCTTCTTGTCTGGCCCGCCGCCGGACAGCGCAACGGTCGCCGAATTGGTCAAATCGTATTCTTCTACTACTTTCCAAATTTTCAAAGCGTGCATCTTCTACAGAGATACTGATTTCCAATCAATTATCAAATCGTGGTATGATACGCTACTACTTTCCTTTTCTTCTGTCCAAATTTTACGTAATCTTCTACAGAGATATCAATTTTCAATCAATTATCAAATCGTGATATGATACACTACTACTTTCCTTTTCTTGGGGGTGGTGGGAGAACGGACCACCGCCACCAACTGGTAATTAGAAGTAGTAGAGATGTTGCAATAGTATTGATCTATTTCATCTTACCACATAAATCAATGATCAATACATTAAAATAATACATTGAGTATATATTTGACTTGTATAGTTGTAGTATACGCATGGTAATATAGGACAAACTCCAATGCAATCAAATTGAATATGTGCATATTGTTTCCAATCAAATTATATATATGCATATAGCTATGTGGATTTTATTCTATGGTTGATGGTCTAAATAGGTACTGATCCTTTCCATTCCATTCCAATATTTTAGATCATTACTTGAAACCATCGAAATGAGTATATAAAAAATTGTGTAGTTAATAAATACACATATCAATTTAAATGAAATTTAAATTTAGATTCGGTTGTCTTTCAATCAATCAAAGAATGCTTCATCATGTGTTGATGATGTTCCTTGTTGATTATGGACAAACGAATAGTTTTTTAGTATAATGAAGCATTATTTGCATCAAAATACTCAAGATACCTTTAAATCATTCAAACTGATTTGGATTGTGCTCAATCGATCTTAGAGGCATCCATTATGTGTTAATGGAGTGCAATTGATGATTGAGGCAACCATTTTTATTTGACTAACAATCTTTCATGAGTTGTGAAATAGGTTGAGTCCAAAAAAATAAAGAATCAGGAAGAAGAAGTCGTCATGTGTTGATAAGTTTCAAGAGGTTATCCCGAAGTGAAGAAGAAGAAAGAAAGTTCATCATGGGCTGATGAACAAGAAGAGAAGATCCCGACTTGGAGAGAAGATGATCGGTCATCGTGAAAGCTCCAAGTGGTTGCGAGAGGCAAAGGTATAACTAGCTAGGGTTAAGGATGTGTTCATAGTCTTTTACGGGTCTCGGTGTTTGGATGGGAGACCGGGTTGCTAGTTAGGTGCCGTACTATTAAGAGGGGATGAGTCATTTAGCTTGAGATTCATCACGTGTTGATGAACTCAATCCGGTTCACTCTAGCTCACTCTCTTGTTTGGATTTTGCATGAGCTAAGTATTTGAATGTGTTGCAAATAAGGGAGTTCATGCTTGCTTCTTATTTGAATTCTCAATTTATTTTGGTATTGCTTGGAGCTAAGTTTTGCATGTGTTGCAAAAGGAGAGAGCTTAAGCAATTTGGTTTAAAGTGGTTGCATGGAGCTAGAGATTTGCATGTGTTACAAATAGAGAGCTCATGCACTTAAGTTTGATTTGTGGTTTGTATGGAGCTAAGTTTTGCATGTGTTGCAAAAGGAAAGAGCTCATACAACTTGATTTGAACGGTTGTTGTGTGCATGGTGCTAGAGATTTGCATGTGTTGCAAATAGAGAGCTCATACATTTGAATTGAATGCTTTGTGGTTGCAAAATGTGTTTTTGCAAAATATTGATGTTTGTGCTTCTTATCTTGGAGCATGAGATAAGCATTTGCAAATGTGTTTTGCAATATGTTGGGATCATTTGTTGATCATCTCATGGCTCAAGATTTGATTCAAATCGAATGAATTTGTTATTTGCAAATGTGTTTTGCAAATAAGCTAGAAGTTATGGGTTTCAATCCTAGAGCATGTCTTGGTATTTGCAAATGTGTTTTGCAAAGTGTCGGGATCATGTGTTGATCCTTACATGGTTAGAGGATTGATCTCATAGGTTTTTGGTTTATTTGTGAATGAGTTTGAAAATAAGATGAGCCTTAATGCGATTCTTTGGAGAATGTGAATAGGGTTTGCAAATGTGTTTTGCAAATTGCTTGATCATGTGTTGATCATCATATGGCTCAAATAAGCAATCATTATTGGTGTTTGATTAAAAAAAAGATTTTTGTGAAAAATCTATTCTTGTTCTGGAAGGCTGGTCATACTGCCTTTATGGGGCCGGTAGCACCGTTGGGTCGGTGCTACCGCAGTTTGGCCGGTAGCACCGGAGTTCCAGTACTACCGCCCCTCTGGCCGGTGTGAAAATTCCAGAGGGGTGTTTTAGCTCAGAGCTCTGGCCGGTGCTACCACACTTTGGGCCGGTAGCACCGCTCGACCGGTGCTACCACCCCTCTGGCTGGTGTGGAAATTCCAAATAGGGGTGTTTTTGCGGTTGGCTCGGGTCCGGTGCTACCGGGCTTATGGCCGGTGCTACCGTCCGAGCGGTAGCACCGCTCTCAGTTGGCCGATGCTACTGGAAGTTCTGCACAACGGCTAGTTTTCTAGCCGTTGGCCTTGTGGCCGGTGTTACCAGGCCCAGTAGGGCGGTTGCACCGGATTTGCTGAGTTTTCTAGATTCACCTCAAACGGCTAGTTTTGGCTTAGAGGCTATAAAAGGAGGCCTTGGGGGGTATTTGCTGGTTGCTGGTTCATTTGGGTGTTTGTGAGAGTGAAGTGCATGTGTTGCCTTCTTCCAATTGCTTCTTGAGTTAAGAGTGAGCCCTAATTGCATGTGTTACAATTAGGAATAGGATTGAGAGCCTCTTGTGCATGTGCTGCACTTGAGGAGGATCCTAGTGTATGTGTTGCACTTAGGAGGTCACCGGAGTGCATGTGTTGCACTATGTGAAATTCGAGTTAGAGAGCTTGACTTGTTACTCTTGGTGTTTGCCGACACCTAGACGGCGTAGCGGCGTCGTGCGCTGGAGCTCTCAATGAAGGTTATGAGAAGCCCCAGCAAAGTTTGTGAATGTTAGAGCTCGCTTACCCAGGAGGGAAAAGGAGCTACCACTAGTGAATTCGAGGTAGGTGCTCAATTCATGGAGCGGGTCCAATGTGTTTAGGTTAACCTTAACGTGGACTAGGGGAGACCAGCAAGTCTCCGAACACTACGGTAAAAAATATTGTGTCTCTTGTGTTTGCAATTCTTATTTATATTGTTGCAATTTACATTCCTAGAATTAAATTGCTTAATTGTCTTTAGGATTGCAAATTATTGTTAGAGACATAATTAGTTAGTGCACATAGTGAGCCTAGTTGATTTAGGCTTTGATTGTCAAAACCTTAGTTTATCGTTTCCGCATTGATTATTGTTTAGGTTTCGACATAGGGCTAAATAGAGCGTGTATTTAGTGAGAAGAATTTTTAAAACTGCCTATTCACCCGCTCTAGTCGGCATCCTCGATATTACAGAGGCCGCTACGAAAATGATGGTGGTGCGAGGCCACTACGAGAAGATGGCGGTGTGAAGCCGCTGGGGAATGTGCACAAACGATGGTGTGAAACTGCCAGGAGACAATTCTGTGTGAAGCCAACGGCGATGGTGTGAGGCCATGTTGTGTGCGATCCGCACGGAGGGGTACGTGACATGAGTAAGCAGCAGAGAAATTCGTGGCATTGGTGGCCATCTGCGTGTTTCGTCGAAAAGACGAAGGTTGTGTGTGTGCAGTGCAAGTCAAAGTTGAGTTCGCTTGCAGCACGATGTCGAGTCCAGGATTTGGTTGCCGAAATCTGCATGAGTCAATGAGTCTTGATTAGGGGGATTGTTGGAAACTAATTAAGACTTGCCAAAATTATTGATTTGTCGTGTCATGAAAGGCAAGTAAAGATCATAATGCAATCGGCAATCAAATCAAATCAGTTAGTTTGTTTCCTTAGTTAGGCTTTCCATGTTTAGTAGTTGCTTTGGTTAACAAGTTGATTAGGTGGTCCGCCCACTATAAAAGGGCATGTCTCCATGAGTTTGATAATAACACAAAGAGAGTAACACAAGAGAAAATTGCCCCAAAACATCTTCGTGTTTGTGCATGTTTATGATCTAGGGCTAGTTCCAACATTATCTTCCTACAGCTTCTTGATAGCCTTCATCAGCTCAACACGTCGATCATGTATTATGCTAACGTTCGGGCGTTCACTAACAAATACAACCTTAAGATGCCTGAAGAACCGTAACCATTTATCAAAGTTTCACCCTCCACAATCGCAACAGCCACCGGGAGGATCTAATTACTGCCATCCACATCGATTGCCATTAGGATCTGCCCTTGTACTTCCTGGTCAAGAATGTTCCATCGACGAACATCAGCGGGCGGCAATGCCAGAAGGCATCAACGTATGCACCGAATGCTAGGAAAGCCTGTTGCATTACCGCGTACCCTGGTAGATTCTCCGAAACCTTATCCTTCACTGTGATATATGTCCCTAGGTTTCTCTACTATAGCCTATCAAGTAGACGAGGGAGAATGTTGTAGGCGGATTCAAACGTGACAAACCACCTATCCATTGCCTTCTGCTTTGCACTCCATGCCTTTGCATTGCTGATCTTGTACATGAAACTCTTCTCAATGACCAGCATGATGTATTCTGCTCCCACGTCCTTCTTCTCCGCAATCTCTCAGTACGTGATATTTGCGATGAATGAAGAAGTGAGGTTCTGATGCTTTGGCAGTACATTGCTCAGAATACATGAGTGGGCCTCCGCCTTTGACACGATCCAATGCATTTCATACTTCAGGTTGTATGCGTGAACGTGCCAAGGACACCCATCTTTGTCACACTTCACAGTGTATTGTTCTTTGTTTTATTTCAGAACCTTAAGCGGCCTCTGCATTGACATCGCTCACAATTTGATATTATCTCACAAAGTTGACTTATCTATGCATATATGACGTGAACACGCACCTCATTCTATCGGTACTCCCATGTCAAATCGTTCCCATCATTCACAACTAGGCCTCCTACGTCGTATCTATTCTATGCATCAAGTACCACCACCTCAGGGACATCCGCATCATTCGAACCATCATCCTCAACCTCTGATCCCAATGCCACTTCTTCGGCCTTGGCCTGTGATCTTCCCATTCCAAGTCACCACTATGAATTCAATGTCCTCCCCTTCATTTGTTTGTCTGCTAGGTACAAATTGGCTGTCTTCGGCCACCATTTCATCTCCACCATAATCCTCTGCCCTACTAGCCTCAACCTCCGCTTGCACACCCGCACTACTCTCCCCTACTTCACGGGTGCTACCATGTGTATACATACTCTGTTTTCATATGAGTTTGCACCAACAACATGAATTCTCAGCAACACCCCTTGCACACTTCCAAGTAGCTCCTACATGAAATTGTTCGCTGGATGGTCCTCAACTCTCAAAAGATGACTTCTGTCAAATGGGTCCACAAGCATTTCAAGGTAACATCATGCTATGCTGGTCCAGCGAGAAGCTGTAAGTCAGCCACAACCATACATCCCAATTTCAAGATTATTCAGATTTGGGTGGTATAGTGTGGCTTGCTGAAAACTGCTCAGATCAATCCCGCACGGCCTGTCCTGAACCTCACCGTGTTCCATAAAAAACTCTGAAAGATTTTCTACCTCACATATATGTCACACGACTAAGAAAATTCAAAATGCATGGTAATCAAAGACGCTATGTACATCTAAAGGGAAACAAAATTAAACTACTCCTTGTACCAATCCTATCGAAATCTATTTCGCCCACATCTCATAAAACACAATTGCAAATTTTAATTTAATTTTTCAATACAACATACATGTAATCTAAATCTGGGATATGAACCTAGCCAACTTGAGACTTCGACTAATCCATATATAGATAGAGCTAATCTACCATTTTTACACTACAATGTTAAAAAAATAGATTATACTTAAATATATGCAACATTAGCACTAAAATATAGCAAAGTACAACTACCAAACAAATTCTACCACTAATCTATATTTATTGTTGCTAACCTAGTATGTTTTAAAAAAATACATGACAAATCAGGTGAGTGACAAAAACCAACCATAAAAAACACAAGTACGCAGAGGAACATGAGTGGAACCTCCTCCTCCTTTTCTTCCCTATCTTCTCCTCCTCTCTCTTCTCTTCCTCTCCCCCTCTCTCTCTTTTCCCCGATTTAAATTGACATGTCGACTGAATTTTGGCCCTTCCAATGGCCCAATAGCGCGGTGGTCTTGTGACTAGCACGTCCGCACGACCAATCGTGTCACTGGAGTGCGATTGTCAAGACAAATCGTACTCCAAAGCTATGACTGGGTTCGTTGCGCGATTGCCCATATGCAAGAGTTAGTCGCATGATGGTTTTGCAACTGGGATTCAAATCGTGTTCCTAGAGTGCAACCGGCCTTCGTCGCATGGCTGACAAGCGATAGAGATATATTTTCGTAAAAAAGTAAGTAGGGTTATTCTTGTAAAATGATCTAAAAATGGTTTATTTTAAAAAATTGCCATAAATACATATAGTTTTGGATCTAATACGGTCGACAAAACACAACTTTAACCACTAATTTATATTATAATATATTTATAAAATCTAATAGAATTATAATTGTTATGATAGTACTTTTTGGACAAATGTATATATATGATTTTGATGTATCCAATCCAAATATTTGAAAAGATATCGGCAGTTAAGGTTATTCATTTCTAACATAAGGGAGCAGTACTTACTAGTACTTGCAACAACCAAACCAAAGAAAAGATCTTGTTGTTTTGTTTTCATATGTAATGTGCTCACACATATGAAAATGTTACTCCTCTTGGGCAAAGAAAGAAAGCAAAGGTTTTCGTTTATATGGCCAACATCTATTCACCAGCAAACTAATAGAATCCGCATCGATCGCTGTCAACTTTCAGCTGACGTACGTGTTCCATCTCACACCGCTTCAGCCTCAGCCTCCCAACTCTTCAGAGCTTACCTGATCAAATTGATTACACCACAAAAAAACAAAAACTCATCTGGCAGGCGGCATATACATCTTTGACAAAACAGATAGCTACCTACAACATGGCTAGCTAGTTGCTTTGCTGGGATAAATTTTCTGGCGCAGGTGCTCTTGTACAGTCAGACAAGACAGTATGGCTACGCTTGTTTCTGTTCTGTTCTGTCAATTTGTCATGCATTGTATGGACTACCTACCTCAGTATATATGATATGCTTAGCAAGAGGGAACCCCCTAAGTTAACCATGCCTCCACCAACCATCTTTTCAGCACAAGTCCGTCTCTGATCCCCCGTTGATACAACCTCACTTTGCTTTCACCTGCCACAGCGGACAAAAGAGTGAAAGAGGTCTTACTATAATGTACGGCTACAATTACCTGTTCCATAGATTTAATTAATATATGAAGAGTAACCAGTCATTTTTTTCCCTCTTCCAAGATTGTGGAGATACCGATACAACTCAAAGTATTAAAAGAGTGCTGCCGAACCTTCACAAGTTCCTCGATATTAGTCTCACGTTGAAGTGCAATGCAGGAGATCAAAGCTTGCCACTGTCGATTGATGCTTGGAAAATATCACTTAAAAAAGATATATACAAAATAACAACTATAGCTGAAGGTACAAGCATCTATCTACAAATGACATTTACCTGTTAATTATATATCGCAAGGAATTAAGGTGGCATTTTAGCAACGTTTAAACGGCATTAATGCATTACATCATTCTCCTCAAATACGTCGACCACATGCCACAGTTACCATACCTCAAGTTTCAATGACAAATACCTCAGGATGTCTTTAATTTCGCGCAAAGCAAAGTCTTTAGCTACAGTTCAAAATAGAATTGACTACATAGATTCAAATTGAGGAGAATGACAACTATAGACTGCATGGAAATCTGTATCACCAACTTCGTAAGAGCAATCCATACCATTATTGAATTTCTAGTTACTCCTGTCCGTTCCCGCGTATATGTCATTTTAGCTTTCAAATTTTATTTATAAATACATGTTATTCTACAATTTGAGGTAACTTTTTACCATTTTCCCCATATGTACCCCTACTCTCTAGCTATTTCCAATATCATTTACTACTATAGGCTAAAGTAAGACACACTATCCAAAGATATAATAAAGACGTGTAATGCAATTTTTTGTAGATGTGATTTGATGGACGTGCAACATATTAGATTATTATGGGATGGCCCATAATTAATTTAATAGAAATTCCAAAAGGCCCATTAGAATACTAGGAGTCATGAAATTGGTTTAGTACCATATGGGTAATTGAGAGAAGGTTTGACCAACTTAAATAGTTGAGTTGTGTGTCTCTCAATTAGCAAGGTGGAAAAGGGTAAAGGCTGTGCCACACGCGCGCGCGCCGAGCCGAGCCGAGCCGAGGCGTGGCGTGTGCGAGTCGAGTCGAGTCGAGACGAGACGAGACGTGCACGTGCACGTGCGCAGCGCAGGCCAGTCCGGACGTGATGTGATGTGATGTGCGGGAGCGGTTTGTTTTGCCGTTTCAGTAGTCAATATGACCAGTAACCGCAGTGATTAATGTGACGAGAATCGCCGCCGCCATCGTGAACGGACGTGGTTGATGGTCGCATAATGGTCGTCGATTCTTGTAACGGCTACCTGAGTTGATGGCTGGTAATGGCCGGCTCCTGCCCGTTGCATGTCGCGAGGCTATATAAGGAGAGCCACGGCTGTGCTTTTCTTCACCGCAGAACTCTCCCACGCAGACTCCATTCATCCTTTGTTCTGCTGTCCTTTGCATTCCCGCCTCGCTGTTTTTGCGCGCACAAGTAGCGAGAGGAGCAGCCTCGGAACCTCGCCCTTCTTGAGATCTTGCTCGAGATAGAAGGCCGATAAGGTTTTGAGGAGCAACCACGCGATCGCTCGAAAGGTGTTCTGAAGCGCATCGCGACCGCAACGCGTCTGACTTGCATCAACCTCTTCATCGCACTAACGCTTCACCGCGACAACTTTGTGATCGTCTACTTCGACCGTCATGGCGAACGAGAATATTTCACTGCGCTGTGCTAACGGTGGCACCGGCTCAAGGGTATATTAACTTATACCGTATTTTATTCATGCTGATTTCTTGTTCATTAGTCTTTGCGTATGAGATAGATAATTTGTTATCTAGTACCTTTGGCTTTGAACAAAAATGCATCTTTGTTTAATCATGATTTACGTAATTACGTGGATTAAAATATTGAGAAAATTCCTAATATTTCCAACAATCCAAAACCTTATACTAGGAATTTTACAACTCATGGTTTACGCCGCGCTTAAGCCAACTATATTTGTGGCGCAAATTACAAGCGTTAGCGCGCCAAGATGATTTTGTGGTTGATCGCCATGAGCGTGTATCACGTTGCGCAAGGCAAACCACATACTGAGTGGGCTCTCTCCGAGCGGAGAGTGCCTTCACTACCATGGATAACTTGTTTAGAGGCGCCGTGATTAGCGTTTTGGGAGAAAATCTTGTTGATGTATATATGATTTTGCCAAGTGGTAAAGAAATGTGGGATGCACTTGAGACAAAATTGGAGTATCGACGCAGAGCGATGAACTCTATGTCATGGAGCAGTTTCATGACTACAAGATGGTCGATGACCACTCTGTAGTAGAACAGCTCATGAGGTTCAAGCCTTTGCGAAAGAACTTGAGAATTTTACATGTGCATTACCCGACAAGTTTGTGGCGGGATGCATCATCGCTAAGCTGCCACCTTCTTGGAGGATTTTGCCACTACTCTAAAACACAAGAGACAAGAGTTCAGCGTTCTTTGGTCTCATTGGGTCTCTAAATGTTGAGGAGAAAGCGAGGGCAAAAGATATACGTGGGAAAGAAAGTTCTAGTGCCAATGTAGTACAAAAGAAAATCTTTCAATTCAACAAGAAGAATAAAAATAAGTCGAAAAGCCCGAGAACAAGAACAAGGCCGCTCAAACTACTAGCTTCAAGAAGAAGAAGAATAAAGGAAAGGGAAAGCGCTTTATTCAGTAATGGATGCGATCATTGGGCAAAGGATTGCCACGATCGCAAAGACAATAAGCGTAAAAGTCCGCATAGCGTTGTTATTGGTAATACCGAGGAGGAACATCGGGTATGTTTCAATACCTACCGCTCTATCGTATGTCGTTCACTGATTGGTGGATTGACACGGGGCCAATATACATGTTTCAGCCGACAGATCCTTATTCTCTTCTTACCGGTCGCAGGGCTACCTCGTGTTGATGGGGAATGGGTCGCAGCATTTGTACGTGGAGTCGGCACATTGACTTGAAGTTTACTTCAGGAAAAGTCGTGCGATCGAGAACGTGCATCACGTGCCGTGATAAATAAAAACCTTGTCGTGGTCTCTATTGTGTAGAGATGGTTTTAAGCTAGTTTTGAATCCAATAAATGTGTTGTTTCTAAAATTGGAACTTTTATTGGAAAAGGCTATGAGAGCGGAGGCTTGTTTCGCTTGTCTTTGTGGACATGAATAAAATTGTGAATCATGTTTGTAATCATGAGGTCGATGTTTGGCATTCACGACTTTGTCATATTAATCTTGGTTGCATGATGCGGTTAGCAAGATGAATTTAATCCCAAAATTTACCCAAGTCAAAGGTTCTAAGTGTCAAGTGTGTGTGCAATCTAAGCAACCTCGCAAGCCTCACAAGGCAGCTGAGGCGAGAAATTTGGCACCGTTAGAACTAGTTCATACCGATTTATGCGAGATGAACGGGGAGTTGACAAAGGGTAGTAAGAGGTATTTCATGACTTTGATTGATGATTCTACTAGATATTGCTATGTGTATTTATTAAAGTCAAAAGATGAGGCTTTTCACTATTTTAAGATCTATAAAGCTGAAGCTGAGAACCAACTTGAGAGAAAAATCAAACGGGTTAGGTCAGATCGTGGTGGAGAATACTTTTCTAATGAGTTTAATTTATTCTGTGAGGAACATGGAATAATCCATGAGAGGACGCCTCCCTATTCGCCCCAATCAAATGGGGTTGCCGAAAGAAAGAACCGTACTCTAACTGAGATGGTTAACGCCATGTTAGAAACAGCGGGACTTTCCAAGGAATGGTGGGGTGAGGCTATATTGACTGCTTGTCATGTCCTAAACAGGGTTCCTACAAAGAATAAAGAAATCACACCATTCGAGGAATGGGAGAGGAAAAGATTAAATTTCTCTTATTTACGTACTTGGGGCTGTTTGGCTAAAGTGAATGTGCCTATCCCAAAGAAGCGTAAACTTGGACCAAAAACCGTTGATTGTGTCTTCATTGGTTATGCTTTTCACAGCGTAGGATATAGATTCTTAATAGTGAAATCTGGAGTACCTGATATGAATGAAGGTACAATTTTTGAGTCCAATGATGCCACATTCTTTGAGGACTTATTTCCTATGAAAGAGACACTTAGCTCATCTGGCCAAGAATCTATCTTCTCTCCTAAACCTTCCACTCCTATACAAATTGAGCCCAGTTTTGAGGAAAATCCAATAGATGAGGGCAATGAAGTAACTCGTAAGAGTAAGAGACTAAGGACTACAAAGTCTTTTGGTGATGACTTCATTGTATATCTAGTGGATGATACTCCAAGAACCATTGAGGAGGCTTATTCATCGCGGGACGACTATTGGAAGGAAGCGGTCCAGTGAGATGAATTCCATCTTGAGCAATGGAACTTGGGAAGTTGTTGAGCGTCCATATGGGTGTAAACACAGTAGGATGTAAGTGGGTGTTCAAGAAAAAGCTAAGGCCTGATGGTACGATTGAAAAGTACAAGGCAAGGCTTGTGGCCAAGGGTTATACCCAGAAAGAAGGCGAGGACTTCTTTGATACTTACTCACCTGTTGCCAGATTGACTACTATTAGAGTACTCTGTCTTTGGCTGCCTCCTACGGTCCGATCATTCATCGATGGATGTAAAGACGGCTTTCCTTAATGAAGAGTTGAAGAGGAAATCTATATGGATCACCTGATGGATTTGTAGTAAAGGGTCATGAAGGAAAAGTGTGTAGGTTGTTGAAGTCTTTGTATGGCCTTAAGCAAGCACCTAAGCGATGTACGAGAAGTTCGAGAACTTTAACATCTGCCGCTTTGTTGTGAATGAAACCGACAAATGTGTGTATTACCGCTATGGTGGGGGTGAAGGAGTGATTATGTGTCCGTATGTTGATGACATCTTGATCTTTGGGACGAACCTTAATGTGATTAAGGAAGTCAAGGACTTCTTGTCCGAAAACTTTGAAATGAAAGATTTGGGAGTAGCGGATGTCATCTTAAACATTAAATTGTTAAGAGAAGGTGACGGTGGGATTACTCTTGAGCAGTCCCATTATGTGGAAAAGGTGTTGAGTCGCTTTGGCTATAGCGATTGCAAACCTGCTCCAACGCCGTATGATCCAAGTGTGCTATTACGAAAGAACCAACGAATAGCAAAGGATCAATTGAGATATTCCCAAATCATTGGTTCATTGATGTATTTAGCTAGTGCAACAAGGCCTGATATCTCGTTTGCTGTGAGCAAACTAAGCCGGTTTGTCTCAAACCCGGGAGATAATCATTGGCATGCTCTTGAGAGAGTAATGCGCTATCTAAAAGGGACATCAAGTTATGGAATTCACTACACCGGGTACCCTAGGGTAATTGAGGGTTATAGTGATTCAAACTGGATATCTGATGCTGATGAAATAAAAGCCACAAGTGGATATGTGTTCACATTGGGTGGTGGAGCTGTTTCTTGGAAGTCTTGCAAGCAGACCATCTTAACGAGGTCTACAATGGAAGCAGAACTCACAGCATTAGATACCGCCTCTGTGGAAGCCGATCGTGCGTGAACTTGTGAAGGACTTACCGGTAGTTGAGAAACCGGTGCCTGCTATTCTTTTGAACTGTGACAATCAGACGGTGATTGTCAAGGTGAACAGTTCTAAGGATAACATGAAGTCATCAAGGCACGTTAAGAGGCGGTTGAAGTCTGTCAGGAAAATGAGAAACTCCGGAGTTATAGCGTTGGACTATGTCCAGACGGCTAAAAACTTGGCAGATCCTTTTACAAAGGGACTATCACGGAATGTGATAGATGAAGCATCGAGGGAGATGGGCTTGAGACCCACATAAAGTCATGTCTTAGTGGTAACTCATCCTATTTGATCGGAGATCCCGTGAATTAGGATGTTGAGACAAGCTAGTGACTGGCTGAGAGGAGAGTACATCTGCATTTAGCCCACTCCGTTTGAGATGTAATAACTCTCCTATTCGTATGGCAGGTTGGTTATACCTTAATGTATTCCGAGTGGCTTTGATAAGCAGAGATGTTGTCCTACTGTAACATCTTATGAGGAATACACCTATATGAGTTCGATTGCTAGTCACATCTATGAGATTGGGTGATCTCTAGAGGCTCATGAAAGGCTAAGGAGTATGACTTATAAGCTCCAAACCGAGGGGATGCATTTAGCGACCTAGTATCGATAAAGGACTTTGGTGAAACTTGTTCGCACAAAACTGTCAATTCAAGGCATAGTCCATTGTTGATTGTGGATGAGTGTAACTTTGTTCTAGATGGAAGTTCAACTTAGTCTCCATCGAAAAACTGGTATATCAAACTACATTGGGCGAGAGTATTTCAAATGTGTCTTTGAAATTTGGTGGGGATTGTTAGATTATTATGGGATGGCCCATAATTAATTTAATAGAAATTCCAAAAGGCCCATTAGAATACTAGGAGTCATGAAATTGGTTTAGTACCATATGGGTAATTGAGAGAAGGTTTGACCAACTTAAATAGTTGAGTTGTGTGTCTCTCAATTAGCAAGGTGGAAAAGGGTAAAGGTGTGCCACCTGCTTGCTGCCGAGCCGAGCCGAGCCGAGGCGAGGCGTGGCGTGTGCTTGATCTTGAGTCGAGTCGAGTCGAGTCGAGTCGAGGCGAGACGAGACGAGACGTGGACGTGGCGTGGACGTGGCGTGGCGCACGCGCGCTTGCGCAGCCGATCCGGACGTGATGTCTTTGGCGGAGCGGTTTGTTTTGCCGTTTGATGAGTCAATATGACCAAGAACGCAGTGATTAATGTGACCGATGCGCCGTCGATTACCGTAACGGACGTGGTTGATGGTCGCATAATGGTCGTCGATTCTCGTAACGGCTACCGAGTTGATGGTCGTAATGGTGGCTCTCGCCCGTTGCATGTCGCGAGGCTATATAAGGAGAGCCACGATCGTGCTTTTCTTCACTGCGTAACTCTCCCACGCAGACTCCATTCATCCTTTGTTCATTGTCCTTTGCATTCCCGCCTCGCTTTTTTGCGCACAAGTAGCAGAGGAGCAGGCCTCGGAACCTCGCCCTTCTTGAGATCTTGCTCGAGATAGAAGGCCGATAAGGTTTTTGGGGAGCGACCACGCGACCTTTCGAAGGTGTTCTGAAGCGCATCGCATCGCAACGCTGCGTCAGACCGCATCAACCTCTTCACTCGCACTAACCTTCACTGCGACAACCTGTGATCCGTCTACTTCGACCGTCATGGCGAACGAGAATGTTCTGCATGCGCCTGTGCCAACGGTGGCACCGGCTCAAGGGTATATTAACTTATACCGTGTTTTATTCATGCTGATTTCTTGTTCATTAGTCTTTGCGTATGAGATAGATAATTTGTTATCTAGTACCTTTGGCTTTGAACAAAAAATGCATCTTTGTTTAATCATGATTTACGTAATTCTGTGGATTAAAATATTGAGAAAATTCCTAATATTTCCAACCCAACAACCTAGAATGACATCTATTCGGGAACGAGGGGAGTACATGTTTACTCAGAGAAGCTACGTGAGACAAACACTAGAAATGTTAGTACTTGATGCTTTTGTAATTATGCTTTTGGCTGGTAGTTGAACTCAGGGTGAGAACATATAAAAATCATGAGGAATATCAATGCAAATAGGCAAATGTACACTTACGCAAAATGTGCTGATTTAGCATTTATCCTTTACGGTCAAACTTTCCTTGAAGGATGCCAATGAATTCAAAAAGGCAAACAAGAAAAGCCTGTACAAAACAAAGTAAATCGATATCTCTCATTTTGGAAATTGTGATTCCCTTCGTTGGTTGTAAATGAAAAGGGGGAAATGTCAAGACAAAGATTTACATAGAGTAAGGCCTGTTTATCCTTGAAAAATGGCTCTCATACTCACTTTCAGCAACATAGATGTCAGAACCCCCCCCCCACCCAACAGTTTTCTAAATTAAATACGAGGAGCTTAAAACATCCCTAATATAAACTACAACAAAATGGTAATGTAACGAACTATCCTAGTTCCAGTTTATCATTTCTGACAAGTCCATACAACTATACCTGAGAGATGACCTCTTGTCAATTTCCGGTTGTGTGTTGGCATATTTCAGTGTGCATTCTTCATTGTCCACGTGAGCCAAATTCCTACCAATAATCTCCATAAGAACAAACTCCATCCTTGAAATGGTGGAACCTGCTTGAATCTCTTACAGTAATGTCTTTGTTCACAATACTTAAGTGACTCCAACCTTAGCTCATCATCCACCAGTGCAAGGCACGGCTAGTGTTGGGCTTATATCCTTGTTTATCGATCTCGTTGTACAACCTCTCTAGCTCATATTTAATCTCAGCTATCATTGGGTTGGTTCGATGATTTGAAGAAAAGCTGTAGTTTTTTTGCTTGATTTCAACCCAACTGTAACCTGACTCTTTGCTAAGTCCTCCATCTCTCGTAATATTTTTCACACGTGCAGCATCCTCCCATTTGCCAGCTTTCGCATATATGTTGGATATTATAACGTAGGGTGTCGACAATTTGTCGGCTGCCACTCCAGCTAAATCCTAGTTTCCATGGATCCTACATGAGTGAAGAATGGAGCTCCATATGATTGGATCAGCTTCAAATGGCACCTCGCTCAACATTTTCTCAACTTCATCGATGATAACACAAGAGTAGTGTTCCTTCCGGGGGAATATGCCATATTCATCAAATCAAAGTATTTCATTCATACATTCTTCCGCAACACCGATGTGACTGCAGGCTGCCAATTAGTTGGGGAAGGTAGGGGTTGTATGGTTATGTATGGCTAGGTCTGTAACCGAGCCAAACTCGAGCGAGCCTGGACTGTTAGGCTTGAGCTCGGTAAAAGCTCGAGCCGAGTTCGAACGAGTTTGAGTTGGGGTTCGAGCTTAGGCTAAGCTCAAGTAAGCTCGGTAACAGTAAACTATTCAATATACACTAATTTTTCAACAATAAAAAATATTCAAGCTCGAGTAAACTCGGTAAGAGTTAACATATGGTAAGTAGTTTGTAAATTTATCAGACTCGCGAACTATTCGAGCATGGCTCGGTGAAGCTTGCGAGCTCGAAATCAAGCTCGAGTTCGGCTCGTTTGGAGCTCGAATCGAGCTCTAGTACCATTGCAAGATTCAAGCTTTTTTTACTGTAATGACCTCCATTTTCACATAAATGCAAAAATAGAAAATCTCATGTGCAAACAGTACTAGTCCCATGATCAGTGGCTAGCACGCACATTTACAACAATTGATATCACATCCATACTCTTTATTACAAATAATAATGGTAATTTATACAATAAGATCTTACAATACAGAGAAATGCAGCGGGGAGATTCAAGAGTCTTGTAGTGTGCCCATCCAACCCTTAGACAACTGACAAGGCATAATCCCTAGAAAAGCTCATTGTTGATAACCCCTAATCCTACGATAAATAAGTTTCATCGGGCTAAGCTGATTCTTCACCTAAAGACAACAATTAAGCAAGGGTGAGTACATTACGTACTCCGCAAGACTTTTGCAAAACCTATAATATATGCAAACCATTTCAAAGGAAAGGCTACTACGGTTAATTTGCATAAAGCCAATTTGAAATGTAAATACAGAATAGTAGATTGCAAACGGAATTTTAAGTAAAAGCAATTTCATATGTAGAATATCAGTATGTAAATACGAATAAGTGAAATCACGAACCTGGGTATCATGACCACATCGACGAACCAATTTCTACCAACACCTGGTAGAATCCAGAGTTTTATGAAAATAAAAACAGCTAACTATGTGATGACTTTACCAAGTGCCCATGACCATGGGCGCGGCTAATCGATTAGTTTTACACTCTGCAGAGGTGTACATCTTTACCCACAAGAAATGACCATCCCCTTTTGCCTGGTCATTAACATACTTCATTTGGTGTTGTCGACGTTTGTAGTCGGCAATGAATTTATGGGGCAGGCGCTAGATCTCCAACTCGAAGGTCACACAAGACAAAGGTTTAGACAGGTTCAGGCCCTCGACGGAGGAGGTAATACCTTAGTCCTGTGTACTGGGATTATGTGGATCTCTTGGATCTAAGATTGCTCGTGTGCTCGATGATGCGATGTTTCTATTGTTGCCCACCCTCTCCCTTATATAGTGGGGGTGAGGCGTTTTATAGAGTCCCGATCGGTTAAATACTTTCTTGAGCTTTACATTGCGAATGACAGGGTCGAGCACCAGAGGAAACTTACCCGGATGTAAAACTCGATTGGGGTGATCTGAGCGATCGAAGGTGATTGGGACCTCAGACCACTTTAGATACTGGGGGATTGCCGGTTCCACTGCATTGATCTCCTAAGCGGTAAGCTTTTGCTTCCGCTTGGACTCGTATCTGGTGGAGCCCCCATATATGTAGTTCAGCTCGTGCTCGGGCTCTTGGTAATCATCCTCACCGGGAGGGTCTTTTTTCTTGGCGGCCTCATCCTTCGCTGGAGTCGGTTGCTTGTTGCTTTCATGCGCAAAACGCTTTAGGGTGAAGCAGTCTTTGGCGGCGTGCTTTCCCTTAGGGTGGAAAGGACAGATCGCATCCATGACGGTACTGTAATCGGGCACCTCCCTCCGTGTGGCTCGGGGTCGGCTGCGTTCTGCTACCGCAACTAGCTCTTTGCCCTTCCGTTTTTTGTCTCTGTGCTTTGAGGACTCGGCCTTGTCGCCTTTGTTCTTCTGTTGCGGGCGATCTTCTTGGCGCTCGGCCAGGGCGTCTGAGGCCGTGGCATAGTGCTTGGCCAATGCAAACATCTCCTTTACGGAGGCTGGTGGTTTCCTGGATATTTTCTGGATTAGATCAAGATCACTTACCCCTTTCTGAAAGGCTGTCACCACCACTGCATCAGATACATCCCTGATGGTGTTTTTCTTCTGCATGAAACGCCGGATGAAATCTCTCAGCGTCTCATCTTTCTTCTGGTGGAGCTGATATAGGTCCCATGGGGTGCTAGGCCTCTCATAGGTCCCCTGAAAGTTCGCAATAAATTGATCGCTCCAGGAGTCCACCGAGTTCGCTGGAAGTCCTGTGAGCCATGCTTGAGTCGAAGGGGTGAGGTCGACTGGCAGATAATTTGCCATCACGTTTTGATTGCCTCCAGCCGCTTTAACCGCCAGGGCATAGACCTGCAGCCAAGCTTCCGGATCTCGCTCCCCGTCAAACTTTATGATGCCCTTGGGGTTGAAACCTTCGGACCATACTACTCGGCGTAACCGAGGAGTGAACGCTCGGATTCTGTCAATGGATCTATCATCATGATGAGGGAGAGTCCGGCGTGGCGAGCCTCTGGCTCGGCGATTGTCATCAACGCAACGGGGTGGCGTTCGGCGCGACGAGTCCATGACTCGACGATCGTCGTTGCCGTCCCGCCCCCGGCGATGATGGTCTCTACGGTCGTTGTAGTCATCGTACCTTTGATCGCTTCGCCGATCGGGGCCGGTATCGAAGCGTTCGTGGTCGTCGTAGCGCCAGCGCCATTCTTCCTCGTCCCGCTCTTGCCGTCTGGCGGTGATGTCTTGGTGGAGGTCGCAGTTGAGATTTCAGCGGGCGTCTCCGACTGGTGGTGTGGGGCGCCGACTGCCGGTATTCCGACTGGTAGCAGTCCGACTGCTAGCGACACGAGTAGCCGCGTGGGAGCGTGAGTGCGCTTCCCCTACCGGCTTTTCCTGATTCTGCTGAATCACTGCCGTCATCACCATAGCCTTGAACTGGGCCACGATCGGGGCTGCCGGACTATCAGATGCAATCATCGGGTCCAGCGTGTCGAGAAGCGTCTTGCAAGCGACGACGTTCTGCAGCGGTGTGTGGAAGACAGCTTGGTCTCCCAATCTGGATTGTAGGATGTCCTCGCGGACATTGTGGCCGCGAGATTGGAGCGATCGCGTCTGTGCCTCCTTACCCTTACGAAGAAGGCGATCTTCCTCTGCCGTTTCTTGAATCTCTTGCTGGCGTTGGAGATCGGTCTTCTGCTCTTTTATTGCGAAGACACCACGAAAATTGTAGCAACTCCTCGCGACGCCGACTTGTTCGCTGTCTGAGTTAGAGTGGCATACCTGAGATGGGTCGACCTGATCTTTACCAGATTGGATCTGGTGTAGGTCCAGGTAGACTAGTTCTCCGCGTGCATCTGCGACGAAGTCCAAGTTTCCAAAACGGAAAGCTTGGCCGGAGATGAAGGTGGCGATGACTCCGTTGATTGCTGCCATAGAGTTTGTAGGAAAAGATTATAGCGCTTCCCCTACCTGGCACGCCAACTATCGACTTTTGTAGTCGGAAATGAATTTATGGGGGCACATGCTAGATCTCAAACTCGAAGGTCACACAAGACAAAGGTTTAGACAAGTTCAGACCCTCGACGGAGGAGGTAATACCCTAGTCCTGTGTGCTGAGATTATGTGGATCTCTTGGATCTAAGATTGCTCGTGTGCTCGATGATGCGATGTCTCTGTTGTTGCCCGCCCTCTCCCTTATATAGTGGGGGTGGTGGTTTACAGAGTCCCGATCGGTTAAGGGATTCCGATCGGTTATTGGATACTAATCTATTACAGGATAGAGTTTATATCTTTATCTACCCTGCTAACAACTCGGATTACAACCGTATCTCTTATATCTAAATATATGTTCAACTGTCTCTAGGATGTTTCCCCTTCCTCACGGCAGTAAGACTTGGCGCGAAGCTCATCCTCTGGGCCTTCCTCTCGGCCCTGTATCTCCCTTAAACACTTCTGGGCCGGTTATGAAGACACCTGGGTTCTTATATTCCACAGGTGTGTCGACAAGGTGATCATAACATAACTGTTACATCACTTAACCCTAACTTTACACTAGCACAGTGATGTTAATCCCTTACCATGATGGTAGAAACACACACACAAGACATGACAGTAAACCCCGTCATTCACACCACAACACAGGCAGTAAACCCCGCCTACACACGTTTCTCCTCATAGCAAGGCATACATCATTGTCTCTAGCCTACTAATGTGCAAAGCTAGTTTTAAGTAACTTAATAGGTTAAGGCTGTCCCATACCAGCACTTGTGGTTGTACGCATTTCTTGGCCTGAAAACAACCCATAGTTCGGTCCTTAATCTGATCCAGGCGATAATCTCCCCCTACACTACGTGCAAAGACCTGCACCTCCGGCTATTGCCAGCATCAAAACCATAGTTTTATTTTCATTTTCATCTAAAATACCAACCATAAAGAAAGGCCATTACCCAACATTTTGTCATATCCAACATTTTTAACCATATTGAAGTTTTAATGTTTCTTTAAGCATGACTGCTAAGTGGAGTAATCCCATGATGACATTATGTATTGTCTACCTTATTCTGGGGTTATCAAGGTTTACAAATCCATACTTATCAAGGAAGTTCTATGAAACTACAGGTATAACTACCAATACTCACAAAGTAGCAGTGTTTAAATAACATAATGTATGTAAGAAAACATTTAACAAAACATTTGTAAAACTGGGATCAACATGGTTAAAGGAGGTGCTTGCCTTGCTTAGTTGCTGTTTACGACGAAGTCGTTGTCGTTGTTGACGTTTGATGGTAGAATCAATGGTGACGAGTTCTACGCGTCGTTCAATGGAAATACAGCAAGTAACAAAGTCCAATAGGGTCAAAAAGAAATCAGATGGAAAACCAAATAAGACTTACTATAGAAAACAAACGAGGATTAGGGTTTAAGTTGCATGATTACTGACGAATACTCATACCAGGGGTACCCCAACGGCCCTGGGTGACAAGCGGGCTGCCTCAAGCATAGCTCAAGCCTAGCAGGCCGCTCCAAGCCCGCTACCGACCAAAAGCACCTGCAGGGCCGTGCAGGACGCCCATTCCTGACCAATCGGGATAGGCATCCCCGACCAAGCAGGGCTCCCGACCCCCGCAGCAGGTCGGATCCCCCGACTCCGATCAAACCAAGGCAACCTCCGCCGAGGGCTGCGTGTAGAAGCCTCCACCGGCCCACAGCCACGTGCCCCTCGGGCGGGGTCAATCGAAGTGACTATACGAGAGCAGGTGGCCCCTTCCCAAGATGGTTTAATGATCGCCAAGTCAAGCTTCCGATCCATCGACCGATCCACGACGACACGAAAGCACGCCCCTCCGAGGCAAAGACCAACGTTATACACAAAACGCGTCAACACTCGTCGAGCTCACTGAAGCGGTGCGCCATTTCCCAACGGCGACTAACGCTCCGCCAAAGAAGACTACCGACCCAGCATGGGCAAGACGAGGTGACCATCGATGAGCGAAGGACCGAAGCTCTTAGCATAGGTCACCCCCTCCCTTCCCCAACTCTCGATGTAACCTGCCCCTTCCTACTGTATAAAAGAAGGCAGGAACCCCCGGGGAAGAGGGAGAGAAAAAAGAAAAAATAAGAAGAGACACGCGCACAACTAATCAGTTTTCTTGCGCTAAGGCTCTCGGCTCGCGCTTGTAAACATTGTGTAGCCATCCGCACTAAAGGCAATACAAAACCACCGTACGAACTGGAGTAGGGACTTTCGGTCCGAACCAGTATACACCTTGGGCTTCCGAGTCTAACCATTCAGGGAGTGGGAACGCGCGGCCCCTTAGACTTACAAATTTACTTACCGGTGCTCGAAACGCCGACAGTTGGCGCGCCAGGTAGGGGCCTTTGCGCGTCTTCATCGACATCTCCGGATTCCCGTTGGCCTCCCTGATGGCATCTTTCACCCACGACGGCACGATTGCGTCGGGAAGCCGGATCCGCTTCGGCTCCCTCGACTTCGCCGCCACTTCGGCAGGAGGGCTCATGCTTATCCTGGCCGCCTCCGGAGACCAGGCGCTCGTCGGGAGCCTGAGCGCCGTCTCCCACGACCTCGCCAAACTCCGGCTTAGGGCACCCCGATAGGCCCCGAAGCTGGAACCCAAGGAGCACCACGCCACTTCTTGCGATAGCTCCCGCGGGCTCGGGCACATGACCATGTCACCCCCCGCAGGCTCACACCTTGTGGCAATGGCCGGCTACATGCCAGCCTCTATCCATGAGTTGCTGGAAGATTCTTCCAGCCACAACTCCAGCTCCGACATGGAGCACCCCACCCGCGGACGGCGCTCTCGCGAGTGCAACATGGCGGGCACGGTCGACTTGATCGTAACCCCCGCGGCTACAGGGGTCCCCATCCGGCGCACTAAGGCGCAGGAGGAGGAATACCAACGCGAGCACGCTGAATGCGCTCAAGCTCGCCGCGCCGAGCTTCAACGACAGCGCGAAGAGCTGGAGGAGCGAAGGGCCAAGCTCAACCAGCTCCAGGCCAACCTGGAGCGGGAGGGGCCCGAGCCCCCGCAGATGCTTGGCGGCGCGCGTGGGCGCACACGCCAGGCACGCCACAAGCTGGCGAAAGAGTCTGACGGCCCTCAGTTCTTCCCCCACGCAAGTCAGAACGTGGCTGCGGCTGCGATGCTGTTCCGAGGCCTTCCCGAGCCAGACGACCCGGGGGCCAAAGCCACGTACCAGAACCTCCGAGGGCTGGTGGAGCGCGCTGCCGTGCAGCACATGCAGACCTCCAGCTCCTACCACTCGGAAGCCACCTCTGGCCGCCAAGCCCGTACCGCTGCCCGGAGCCGGTTGGGCCCGGCAAAGATGGCACCGCACCACGAACAACCTCAGGCCTCGCGCACCCCGGTGCGCCAGTGCCTCGGCGACGCCTACGACGTCTGCGCCACTCTCGAGGCGCGAAGAAAGGCGATGGATGAAGCCGCCCACTCGCGTGTTGTGGACGGCGGACGCCATCACCGCCGAAGCCCAAGTCCTGATGGTCCGGGACCACGGGCCTTCTGCCAGGGGATTCGCCGTGCGGATTTCCCTGCCAGATTCAGAGCACCGACCAACATTGCCAAATACACCGGGGCCACAAACCCCGGCGTATGGCTCGAAGACTACCGGCTCGCGTGCCGGGCAGGGGGAGCAACGGATGATCTTTTTATCATCCAATACCTCCCCATCTACCTTGCAGACTCGGCTCGAGCCTGGCTCGAGTACTTACCCGCAAAACCATCGTGAATCGGGTGACTTGAAGACCCTCTTCGTCGGCAACTTCGTGGCACCTACAAGCGCCACGGGAACTCCTCGACTGAAGGCTGCAGCGGCTGTGGAAACTCTCCGGGACTACATCCGGTGATTCTCCGCCAATGCAACGAGCTCCCGACATCTCCGAT
The DNA here is from genome assembly GCA_036346275.1 of Otatea glauca. Classification (NCBI taxonomy): domain Eukaryota; kingdom Viridiplantae; phylum Streptophyta; class Magnoliopsida; order Poales; family Poaceae; genus Otatea; species Otatea glauca. Next base: position 102,204 of record CM070711.1, on the reverse strand, counting down.
GCCGGATGTCGTGGGGGCATTCATCTACGGCACCTCCTGTAAGGCCTTGGTGCACAAGCTGGGCTGCGTTAAACCCAGAAGCACCAAGGAACTTCTGGACATCGCCACCAACCACGCCTCCGGCGAGGAGGCTGTGGGAGCCATCTTTGAGGATGGCAAAACCAAGCAAGAGCCCGACGCTCGAGCCGGGTCCTCTTTCGACCGCTCCGACAAGCGGAAGCGGCATGGAAAGCTGGTCCGCGAGGCCCAAGTGGTCGCAGCTGTCGACCAACCTGCCAAGCAGCAGGTGCGACCGACCGTCTCGCCCGACCACTTCAAAAAGTTGATGGACAGCCCGTGCCCAAACCACGGGTTCCCCGTCAAACACAAATACCAGGACTGTGAGGTCCTGAGGCGTTTCCTCTCTGGCGTCCCCACGATGCCGCGGGGCAAAGGAAAGAAGCCAGCCCCGGCCCCAAGGGCCGCGGAGAAAAAGGCGGACGACGAGTTCCCCGAACCCGACGGTTGCCTCATGATCTTTGGTGGCCCGGCCTGCTACGCCGACAAGCGTCGGCTCAAGCTCGCCACCGCGAGGTCCACACCGCCCACCGCCACCTCAATACCTTGGTGGTCGAATCTCCGATCACTTTCGATCGAATCGACCACCCGACCACGCCCCGCACCAGAAGGTATCCGCCGTGGTCGACCCCATCGTGGGGAAGAAGCGCTCACCAAGGTGCTCATGGACGGCGGCAGCGGCCTCAACATCCTCTATGTTGAGACGCTCGACGCCATGGGGGTTCCTCGCTCGAGTCTCCGACCGAGCAAGGCACCTTTCCATGGTGTCATCCTCGGCCGCAGCCCACCCGCCGGCGGTCGACCGCCGTCACACCTTTGGAGGACCGGGAAATTTCCGCACCGAGACCCTCACTTTTGAGGTTGTGGACTTCCCCGGTTCCTACCACGCTATTCTGGGGAGGCCGTGCTACGCCAAGTTCATGGCGGTCCCCACCACGCCTACCGGTCGAAAATACCCGGCCATGTGGAGTCATCACCGTGGCCTCATCCTTCGGCCGCATAATCGCGAGCGAAGCGATTATGAGCTTGCGTCGGCGGTCATCGCGTCCGCCGAGCTCGTCAACCTCCGGAGGGAAGCCTCCGAGTCCGCCCCTGAGTCTAGCAAGTCGGGGGCGGGATCCTTCAAGTCCGCCGAGGACACGAAGAAGGTTACGGTCGATCCCCGCGATCAGACCAAGACCGTGCGGGTCAGAGCCACGCTCCCCGCTAAATAGGAAAGCGCGCTCATCGACTTCCTCTGCGCTAACAACGATGTCTTTGCATGGAAGTCCTCTGACATGCCGGGAATTCCCAGGGAGGTCGTCGAGCACTCCTTGAGCATCCGACCAGGCTCAAAGTCGGTCGTCCAACGCCTGCGCCGCTTCGACCAGGAAAAGCGCAGGATCATAGGGGAGAAAAAAGAGAAAAGAAGAAGAGACACACGCACAACTAATCAGTTTTCTTGCGCTAAGGCTCTCGGCTCGCGCTTGTAAACATTGTGTATCCATCCGCACTAAAGGCAATACAAAACCACCGTACGAACTGGAGTAGAGACTTTCGGCCCGAACCAGTATACACCTTGGGCTTCCGAGTCTAACCATTCAGGGAGTGGGAACGCATGGCCCCTTAGACTTACAAATTTACTTGCCGGTGCTCGAAACGCCGACAATTACATGGTGTCGCATTTTGATTGATTAACTATATATATACATTCATATTGCTAACGACTTTTAGGTTGAGCATTGCACGGTTTATTTTATAGACTATCTATTCTTGACTTTCGAATTCTAGATGCTAAAATTATTTGGATTAATAAAATTAATCACATTAGGTCATTAAGTTGCATGCTATGAATGATTAACACTTAATCCTTAATTGATTTTGCACGAGATGTAGTTTTAAATATATTAAATCTGTTAAGTTAGGTTTCTGGCTATATATATTTGTGGTTTCTAAGAAGGATCTGATGATACAAATATCTTAATTACAGATTTCTTCAATACTACTGAGTTTGCTTATTCATATTATGAAGTCCAGAAATCATAATACTTAAAGGTTATTTTGCTAACAGGATTTATATGCAAAACATGATGATACGAGATTATTTCCTCAGAATAGGATAGTCTATACTTTAGGGAGATTTTCTAAGCTAATTTCATAAATTTTAGGATTTGGATGAGACATTATATTCATTGTTGAATTAGCTTATATGGCATTAAGGTTTCTGATGACCATGACACTTAAGGTTATTTGGTTAGCAGGATTAAGATGAAAAGCAAGTTATAATAAGAATGTTTTTCCGGATTATGGTAGTATATATTTTAAATATCATTACTAGGCTAATCTGGACAATAATTGCATTTAGACGAGATATTTTACAGGCTGCTGAAAAGGCTTAAGTGATTCTAAATTCTACGCGACAAAGGTTCAGTTTAGTTTTTAGTTTGCGACTTCATCTTATAAGATTATTTATTTTCTTTCATTAGCATAGGATGACCCTAAGAGTGTTTTAGAGTTGGTTCCGCGATATTTTGCTTTTATCCGAGATAGTTTTCCTATAATTAAACATTAAGATCTAATATGTACTTAATTCAAATCTGCACAAACATGAGATATTTTTGCATAAACAGGGGTATTATGGTTTTATTAAAGACCTAAGAATCAGTTTACCATTGTTTGAATTTGTATGCTTTAAGTTATATTTATTTTAATTTCTATGCATTGGAAAATAATCTATTTTCAAATTTAATTCAAACTAGATTCAATTCTAAATTTTTTTTGTATATATAGCTAGATTACTAACTTTTAAACACATAGAAACTAGTTTGAGATGATCTGAATCATTTTTGAAAAAGATATCCATATTTGAATATTCAATACATTGGAAATAGCTTACTTTAGAAAATGATGTAAATCAAGTCTAAATCTAAATACTTTTGCATATTTAGGTTCCTGAGGATTTATGGTTTCTAATAAAATTGGTTTAATTCAAATTGGAGTTAATTTGCAAAAATTCTATGTATGGCATATTTTAACTTCTTTCTTCAAATTTGAATTAAAAATTTAAACAGAGTTCATTTTCAAAATATTATTGCATATTATGAATATACATGATTTTACATAAATTTATAAATTTATTTCATCTCATTTGGACTGACGGTTCAAAAGTTATACGCATTTGAATGTATTAGGGTTTGCTATAATAGGAAAGTGCGCTTTCCTTTTCTAGTTGCGCTGGGCCGAGGCGCTAACAACCGGGCCCATATGGCAGCGAGACTGCGTGCGCAATCGAATGATACAAGGGTCCCGCCTGTCGGCGACCCGAAACAGGGGAGGTGGTGCCGAGGCTCGTCGCCGGTGGGGGAAGGTCGGACCCGACGAATCGGTTCCACGGAGAGCATCTGGGCATCTGTGCACATGCAGGGGTGGTGCTGGTTCGGCCGGTGATGGCCGGAGTTGGCGCGCCACCGTGAGGGGGGCGGCAAAGGCCATGGCCGAGGGGTCGTGCGGTGGAAGAAAAGTGCGGCGAGCTCAGGCGAGTGTAGGGTAGTTCCGAGCTTGATGAATTGAAGAATGGCTTACCGATTCCCAGAATTTGAGTTTTGCCCTCTTTCGCAAAGCTTTGGCAATTGGCAATGGCGTGACTTGGAAGAAGGCAGAGGAGAAGGCTTGGTTTGGGGCTTCAGGAAGATATGCAGAGGCGTGAGTGTGCTGGACGAAGTCTTGTGATACTTAAATAGGCAGTGAAGTTGGTTTGGCACAAGGTTTGAACGCGAGCATGGTTCGACGGTTGCGCCCAACCGAGCGCACTGTAAGCAAGAGGGAGGTTCAGGGGTGTCAGGAGAAGCACCAACGGCGGGCGAGTTGCGTCACGGAGAACTGGCACCGGCGGGATGCGGCGCTCGGCGGTGATGACTGTGGCGAGGCACACTGGTGAGGAGAAAGGCCGAATTGAAGGAGGGAATCAAGTTAGCAGATGGTGAGGAAGTTCTCGATGAAAGCAATTGGAATTTGATGTATCAACCAGAGTTCGGGCTGTAGCTTTGCTGAATGGGGAATGGGATGGCAGAGGCAATGGTGCCCAAATTAGGACCTATGCGCCAGTGAGGAAGCTGCAGGGAGATGTTGGTGCCTTACTAAGGTCTTTGTGGGTTTAAATAGCTGCAAATGGCGGTGATAACAGTGTGTAAAACCAGCTCAGTTGCAGCTAGAATGGTGGCACCGACCATGAGATTTTTCAGGCGCCAGGACAGGGAGGAAGGTCGGTTGTTGCAGCCCATTAATTTCCTTTTGTCGCATACGGCGCGCTTGAGTTGGTTCGGGAGAGCTCTAGGCTTAGCTGTACTTAGAATAGAGAGGGCAAATGGCTGGCCGCTTGCTGTCTTCGCGAGGAACAAGAAGGTTGTGGTTGTCAGGTGGGCTTTATTTGTAAGTCATACAAAGAGACAGCCTCTCCACAAATTTCTGGACATCCCTGGCTTGATCTATTGCCTAGAGCTATTAAACCGACTTAGCATTTTATGAGTATTTTTATGTAGGTCGGTAAGGTAAATATGATCATCTAGTAAAATTTTCAGATAAAAACTCTTGGTAAAACTTTTATTAAAATTCTGACAATTAGACTTTTATCATTTTTGTCTATTCTGTTTTCTATTTAATTGATGACCAAAATGAGGTTATTATTTTATGAAACTTTTTTTACATATGTTAAATGACATTATTTATATTATTTAAAATTTAATGTTTTTATATTGTATATTTAAATTATAAAAATTCTGACAATGCTATTTTTAGAGTTATTTACTTTATGTTTTTGAATTATTAAAAGCTTTAAATATAATTTTTAATATTTTATATTTTTACCAGAGGTAGGTAAGGATCTTATGTCGGTTTGGTAAAAATATTGGCTTCATATAATCTCTATATATTTCTACACAAATCTAACAATATCAAGATCAGAAATTTATCTCATGATTATCATACCTTATCTAAATTTTATTATACTCAGATTATCTTAAAAATCATGATTACGGTTCTGGGGTATTCTGGAGTGCTCTGATATTTTAGTAAGATAATTTTGGATTTTTGTTTGTATTTTACTTTTATCTTTTTACTTTTCAATATATTTGAATTTTCTTTTAGAGCAGAACTCAAGAAAAATCAATAATTCAGAAAACTCAGGAAATTAAAATTCAAATTAAAGATCACATCTCAAATTCATTTTTATAGTTTATTTGTTTCGGAAGAAATAGTTTTAATAATGGAATCTTTCTTTTCTTAAGATTAGAATGCAAGAAAGGAGGAAAAGATATTGTTTAAAATCAAAATCTTGATTCCAATTGAAATTTTTATTCAATTCCATTTTAAAATTTCAAATTTTTTATTTTTCATATTTTTGAATTTTTTGGGATATTACATTTACAGCCCTAAGCATGGCTATTTCTTGAAAACACTGACAGGTTCCGATCGCTTAACGGCGACGGCACTAACGGAGCTTGGCACGGAGGAAGTTAAATAAGAAATTCAGTGGCATATGTTGAGGAACCTCGCTATCGAATAGTCCGGGGTTCCCGAACAGATCTGAAGTGGAGAACAGAAAGAGAGAGAGACACGTGTTTAGGGAGAGCGAAAGCGGAAATTCTTTATTGCTAATGAATTCTGTACATAGGGGGGGACCCCCCTCCTTCTTTTATAGCGCTCTCTAGGGTTTCGGCATAAGGGACCACATGGGCCTTCGGTGGGCTTTCAGGGTTTCTCAACACTCCCCCTTGGGCCCTTTGCCGCGAGATGCATATGCCTCATTAAAACTCCAGAAAAACCCAGTGGGAAAAATACTTGGAGAAAGAGTACATAGCATACGCTTACTATGTTGCACGAATTGCCTCGTTAAAACCTTATGCAAGAAAACTTCATGAAAAACTTGCTAAGGAAAAAGAGTACAATTCTCCCAACTTCAAATGCTAATCTTCGAGATTCATGTTGGGTATTCATAATTCATGCTCAAGATTCATGTGGGAGTATGTGAAATATCTCCCCCTGAAATCTGCACTTCTCTAAGTCTCATCATCCCAATTCCTTTCACGCACCTTTCAAAGGTAGATGCTGGGAGTGATTTAGTGAACAAATCTGCAAGATTTTCACATGACTTAGTATGCAATATCTTAATCTCGTTCATCTTATGCAATTCGTGAGCATAGAAGAACTTGGGGTTGATATGCTTCGTGAGATTACTCTTCACATAACCCATATGTGCTTGGGCAACACAAGCTGCATTATCTTCATAGATTATCGTGGGAGTTTGCTCAATGTTCAAGCCACATGACTTCTGGATGTGGTGAACCATTCTTCTGAGCCATGCACATTCACGCGATGCTTCATACAAAGCAATGATTTCCGAGTGGTTTGTCGACGTCGAGACAAGAGTCTGCTTAGACGACTTCCAAGAAATTGCTGTTCCTCCACATAGGAAAACATAGCCGGTTTGGGACTTGCCAGTATGCGGGTCTGATAGGTACCAAGCATCGGCATAGCCAACCAAATTCAATTCATTATTTCTTCTAAAGAACTGACCGAGGTCTTTGCTTCCTTGGAGGTAGCGGAAGATGTCCTTGATCCCTTTCCAATGCCTTTTGGTGGGTTCTCAGATCAGATCGAGCTAGCAAATTCACAATAACGCGATGTCCGGTCTAGTGCTATTTGCAAGGTACATGAGCGCTCCAATTGCACTCAAAAATGGGAATTCTGCTCCCAGGACTTCCTCCCCCTCTTCTCTGGGTCTGTATGGGTCTAGGTCTGCTTGGAGTGACCTTCCGACCATTGGAGTCTTTGCAGGATATGATTTTTCAAAGCTAAATCTTTCCAACACTTTCTGCGTGTAGGTTGATTGGTGTACCAAGATTCCTCCTTGGACATGTTCAAGCTGCAAGCCTAAACAAAACTTGGTTTTACCCAAATCTTTCATTTCAAACTCAGACTTCAAGTATGAGCATGCCTCTTCAATTTCTTCATCCGTCCCAATGATGTTCAAGTCATCTACATAGACGGAGATTATACAGAATCCATTCGGGATCATTGTATAAACACACATGGACAATCTTATTTGTTTGTGTAGCCTTTCTTGCAGAGAAAGTTACTCAGCGATTGTACCACATTCTTCCGATCGCTTCAAATTTACATACGGTGATTTCTCTAATTTCACATGCATGTGTTTCTATTTGCTCCATCTTGGTTGGGATAGGAATTCCTTAGGTACTTTCATGTATATCTCCGAATCCAAGTTTCCATGGTATATTTGTGACAACATCCATTAGCTTCATTCTCAACTTCAAGTTGATCGCCATTGAGATCAAATATCTAAAGGTAATTCCTCCCATGACCGGAGAATAGGTTTCTTCATAATCAACTCCAGGACGTTGAGTAAAACCTTGAGCTACAAGCCTTGCTTTGTACCTTACAACTTCGTTGTTTTCATTTCTCTTCCGAACAAAGACCCATTTGTGACCTACGGGGTTTACATGGGGAGGTGTGCGGCATACGGGCCCAAACACCTCTCTCTTGTTCAGAGAGACTAACTCTGCAGTGATTGCCTTTTTCCATTCTTCCCAATCTAGCCTTTTCTTGCACTCTGCGAGATGCAGCTCGGGATCATGATCAATGATCGAGGCAATCTTCTTTTAAGTAGGCATCAACGTTGGCTGTTGCTCTATTCAGGGATTCTCCTGTTATTACAAAGTTTATGGCCATTTCTTCATGGGGTGCTTCATGCACTTCTACTTGCTCTTCGCTGCTTTTCCCTATCGCAGGAGCAAGTTCCTTTAGCTTTTCATCGCCTATGTGTGCGCACACATTATTTCCGGCGGCTTCCTGCAGTGGAAGATTCAAGTCTGGAATTGCCTTTCCTGTTGGCTTCTTTCCAGTGCCAGGTCTCAACTGGCTCCCCTTCTTTCCTTGGGGCATTTTCGTGATTGGTTGTGGTAAGTCCTCTCGCTTGATTTTCCCAGCACGTCTCACGGTACTTTGGGTTTGAGGAGCCGATTGCTGCTCTTTTCCTTTGAGGCCTCGAGCAGTTGAGGATACCTTCTATTTTCTTTGGTATTTCCACCCTCTCGGTGCATTCCTTGCGGGTACATGCGACTTAACCACGCCCTTCGATCACAAAATGATCAGCGGTTCATTTGCTAAATTCGCAAATCAATTATCTTCGGACTTCTTGATTTGCTTCATTAGTTCGGGGTCATGTGCGGGGATCGGTGGAATGCCATATGATTTCTGGCATTTTTCATCCAAAGGTTGATTTCTCCCTAATGACGGAAACGATCTTCGTCAAAGATGCAATCGTGAAACCGGTCAGTATGCAAGTCTCCAAATCATGGGTTCCAAATACCGATTATGGATGCACTCTCATAACCAACGATATCCCGGACTTGCGGAGAGGGCCCATTGCAATCCGTGAGGGGTGGTATAGGTACATATACCATACACCCAAATTTTCTAAGATGGGAGATCTTGGGATGATCCGTGCACAAGCCGTGCATAGGAGAATGGATGTTGTAGGCCGACGGTCCGAAATTGATAAGAGCTGCTGCGTGCGATCTGCGTGTCCCCAACAAGTGTTTGGCAAGTTACAACTCGCAAAAGCGGTCCGCAATGAACTTAATCCTCTTTATTAGTGCTTCGCTAGTCCGCTCGCGTATGGACGCGTGCGATACGGAGTGCTCAATCGCTATCCTGTTCTTTGTGCAATAATCATCAAATGCCTTAAAAAAATTCTCGGCATTGTCCATTCTAATGGACTTCACGCGATGATCGTGGAAAGCATTCTTAATTCTTATGATCTGCGAGATCGACTTTGCAAAAGCATGGTTTCTTGTTGACAACAAGCATACATGCGACCATTTCGAGGAAGCATCGATGAGCACCATAAAGTATCGAAGCGGCCCCGACAGGGCTGAATCGGACCGCAAATATCCCCTGGATGCGTTCCAGAATGCAGGATTTCACTTTGCACTTTCATGACAGAGGGTCTAGTTATTAATTTCCGGTGGCACATGCAGGCACACAAAATCTTCATGATTCGGGAAATTCTTAACGTTAATGCCATGACCTTGTGAGTTGTTCACTATATTTCTCATCATTCTAAGACCGGGATGACCTAATCTACCATGCCATAAAGAAAATAATTGAGCTTTTAAAAGCAGTCTTCAAGGAAGTATACACTTCGGGTGCATGAATATTCGTGTAGTACAACCCAGATTCATATGAGGGACATTTTTCTAATGCCATTTTTCCACATGCCGCGTGCTTCACAATGCACAAGTATTCTTTGCCATTTTCTTCATTGGTTTCTACGTGAAAACCATTGGCGCGGATGTCTTTAAAGCTTAAGAGAGTGCGAGTTGATTCAGGGTACAAAAGGGCTTCTTCAATTACCAAAGTTGAACCCATAGGCAATATAATAGTGGCTCTTCCTGAGCCGATTACATATGAGTCGCTTCAATGATCGTAGTAATCTTTCGCGTTCTTCGTGATCGACTGGAAATACTTAGACTCTCTTAAGATGGTATTTGTTGTGCCACTATCAACAATGCATATCTCTTCCATTTGGGCGCTACACGATTTCTAGATAAAAGAAATATAATTCTAATCAGATAGAGGCAAAACAATCCAAATATTACTTGCAGAATTGAAGAATACTGGAAAAAGAATAAATTGCGTATTTATTCATGAAAGAAGTATGCTCTTCTAGAGCTTACAACCCTTTATTCAAAGAAAATGCTAACAACCAAAAACTAAAAGAAATGCATTAAACAGAATCTGTAAAATATGCATTAATTTCTGCTTCTATATCATCTGCAGATGTTTTCTCTTCATTTGCCATAATCATGGTCGCAGATCGATGTCCGTGCTATTCGTGAGGATGAGGCAAGTGGGGTGTCTACATCCATGACATCATCTTCACCGATGTTGGCGAAGTGTGCCTCTGCGGGGGCGTTTTCCTTTGCCTTCTTCTTAGCTTGATATGCGTTGATCGCTTCTTTGGATTCTCGACATATCTTCGACCAATGTCCCCAAGTGCCACACTTGAAGCACGTCTGGTTCTGCTGTCCATACGGCTTGGCGTGCGTCTTTTCTTTGTCATCCCTCTTCACGTGGGCTTTGACTTTCCTTTGGCACGGGTCTCTCTTTTCCACCCTGCTTGCCCTTCTTTCTATGAGTGGGCTTTTTCACCTTGTAGCTGTTGGCATTGACTTCAGTGCCAGTGCCTCGTCCAGGTGGCTGCGAGACATAGTTCTTGCGTAGAATATCGTCTTGCGATTCCGCAACTTGCATTACATCAATCGATTCGCTATACTCCTTGTATGCGCCCGACGATAGTGCGTGCACTGGATAGCATTAGGGTGGAAGGTAGAGAGAGTTTTCTCAATCTTCTCTTCATCGGTGATCTTCTTGCCACATAGAGAGATTGGTACAAATTCGTGCAAGGCGTAATTGTACTCGCCACTGCTCAAGTCGCAAACCTCAGGCGTACCCAATCTTGCTGTGCTTGGGGCAAGATGGTGTACTTGAGCTTTTCGAACCGCTTCTGAAGTGCAGTCCAAAGCTCATGCGCACTCTCTTCAGCCATGTATTCATTCTTTAGAGTGGCTGAGAGGTGGTGCCTGAGAAAATGCAGCGCTTGATCGTTCTGCTCAGCGGTAGGTTTTGCGTCCTGCGAGGACCCTAGACCAATCGCTGAACGGAGCTTCTTGCCCCCAAGAACAATCTTTACGTCCGATGCCCAAGTGAGGTAGTTCTGACCGTGCGGGGCCAGTTCTTCAAACTCACGATTCACAATGCGGACATCCGCATGATTTCAAAATTCTGGTTTTAGATTACTGCGTGTAATCTCATAGAAAAGGTTGCAAAAAGCATAAATTGCAGAAAATAAATCCATATGCATTGCAATATATAAAATAAAGCAAAGGATTCAAAATTCATAAAGAAAATTCGAAAAACAGAGAAATAGAGCAAGAAAAAATTAAAAACAGAGCCAAATAAATCTTCTTGATTTTCTGGCAATTTTTTTAAAATTTTCTGCAATTTTTCTGGAATTTTTCTTTCTTTTTTTTCACTTTTCTTTCTTTTTTTTTCTTTGCTTCCGGCCGAACCGGCCATTGGGCCGCTGCATGGGCCAATCGGCCTGCTTGGCCTGCCTTAAAACCCGGAAAGGGAATGCTGGCCGAGCCTTCAGGCCGCTCCCGCCTGGCCACATGGGCCTCAGCCCACTACGCAGGTCATAAAAAAAACGGTGGCTAGGTTTTCCTTGCCCTCGTATGCGGCGCGCGCCGCCACCATCGCCCTTTGCGCTTTCACGCGCGCGCGCTCTCTGCTCGCCTCGCGCGCGCCGCCGCCCCCCTTCTTTGCCTCGCGCCGCACGCCGCAGAGAATACGAGGCGTGGGTCGGGCGTTGGCGGCAAGCCGAGTTCACGCGCCGGGCGGCTTCACGCGCACACGCCGGCGGCGGCTTCATGCGCGACACGCCGGCGGGCGATAGCTCCCGGGAGCACGGCCGAGGCGCGCGCCGCGCCGGCCGCGAGCGGCGGCGGCGACGAGCCGGGCGGCCGAGCAAGTCGTGGCGCTGCTACCGACGGAGCGGGCGGCGTCGCCGGCCGCGAAGCGGCGGCGCGGCAAGCCGGGCGGCCGAGCGAGGCGCGCGCGCGTTGGTCGGGAAGCGGCGCGCGCCGGCCGCGAAGCGGCGCGCTTCAAAGCGTAAGGTGCAATGCGAGGTGGCCGGGCCATGTGTTTCATCGCGTAACGCCCGGCGGCCGAGCCAGCGACGCTCGAGCGGCGAGGTGCGGACGGCGGCCAGGCGAGGCCGAGGCGACGGGTGGGCGACGCGCCGAGCTGGTCTTCATGCACGGCAGCGCGCGGCCGAGCCAAACGGTGCACACGAGGGCCGAGGCAGCGGCGCGGCGCTTCGAGCGCATCACCGGCGGCGAGTCTTCGATGGCGCTTCGTGCGCGAAGGCGCTGCGTGCGCAGGAGCCGAGGCATCGGCGCCGCTGCGAGTGCGGGCGGTGCTTTGGGCGTGCTTCGTGCACAGAGGCGGTGGCGCGATGGCTGCATGCCGAGGCGACGGCCTTTCTTCCTTTTTTTTTCGGATGCAAAAATGCTTCATGTGTACTGTTGTTTCGTGTCGATGTAGCTTCTTGCCACGTGACGAACGCAGTATCGATGCGTAGGTTAGATGCATGCATAGAAACAACAGCGATTAGATTCAATCGTCGAATTCCCACCTTTTCTCACCTTTTCAATCTGAACTCCGGTAGAGCTTCGTGCTGATAACGTGTTGAGGAACCTCGCTATCGAATAGTCCGTGGTTCCCGAACAGATCTGAAGTGGAGAACAGAAAGAGAGAGAGAGACGTGTTTAGGGAGAGCGAAAGCGGAAATTCTTTATTGCTAATGAATTCTGTACATAGGGGGGGACCCCCTCCTTCTTTTATAGCGCTCTATAGGGTTTCGGCATAAGGGACCACATGGGCCTTCGGTGGGCTTTCAGGGTTTCTCAACAGCATATAGAGCATAAAACTTTTTTTTAGTGACATATAACGGACCCGGACAACTCTCAGTGCCATACGAGGAATTTTCTCAAAAGAAAAGGAGAAAAGATGTTAATCATATTCAGAGCAAGCTTATGTCGTGCCTAAGCTTTAAAGAGTACTACAAAACTCCATAGACTACATCAAATATTTCTTGTTCGACCGAATTAAACCGGGTGTACAACTACACAAGGTTTCGGATTTCGTTTTCAGATAAAATACCGTCGTGGGCCGGATACCGAGATTTCGGCGAAATTCGGTAATTTCGGAGAAATCTCGTCCGGAATTTCAAATTCAAAATTTGAATCCGGCTTGTTTGATACCGAGAAATAGCGAAATTGGGCGAAATCTCGGCCGAAAAAGGCGAGATTTCGGCTATTTTGCACATGCCGGAAAGTGGTCGAAACGATGGAGAAAAATTTTCAAATTTTTTGTGGAGAGTTTTGACATATTTTTAATGTTTTCATAAACATTTCAGATTTTTATGAAGCTTGTGGAATTTTTAAAAATTCAAACATTGGGACTATCCTAATAAAACGCTGACAGACAGTTTTGAACTGAATGAAAAATGGTACAAAGCATGTTAGAAAAATTTGAAATTTTGTTAGAATGATTCTGACATGTGAATAATATTTCCATAAAATTTTCAGTTGTTTCTGAAGCTCGAGGAATTTTTAAAAAATCGGGTATTGGTGATGTCCGGACGGAAAATGGTTGAAAGTACGTTAGAAAATTTCAAAAATTTTATTAGATGGTCGTGATGCATCATTAACCTTGCTGTAAATTATTTAGATGATTATCAATGCGTGAAGTTAGAAATTTCGGCAGCATTTTGACTGAAATTCGAAGATTAAGAGTCACAATTCGAAACAATTAATGTATATTGGCATGACAATTAAGAAGCACGAAATAAAATTGATAAATATTACAATTCTTCACATATTTGCATATGACAATTAAATGAATGTATATTTGCATCACGTACCTACGAGTAGTAGAACGCCTGTGGTGCAAACTCCACCTCCGCGTTATCGACAATGACCTCGTGATACCTCCTCTCGTGTTGTTGCTTGTATTCTTCCCAGGTCATGTCCCGCGGTAGCCAGGTAGACTTCCAATGTTCGTAATGACTCATCCAGGCGCTATAATTCACGGACTGGTAAAGGTACCTAACACTGACAGATGAGTGTCGTGCGTACGGATCGGCGCATGGAGCATTGTAGTCAAACGGCGAAGAGATGCTCGATCCGTGATAACTCTATCTGTGACCGTACCCACCCTGATCCCATCTGTACGGCATCGAACCATACCCGGTATGCTCGATTTGAAGGCCCAAATGGTTGGAAGACTCGCTGCTACACCATGATTGTGAGCCATCCTGTGGTTGTGCTGCCTGGCGCCCACCCCCACCACGCGACGTGCCCTTCCCCATACTGCGGGTCTGCCGCTGGGAGTGACCTCTCGGGGCAGTACCCCCCTGATGCGATCCTACTGCCGGTGATTGTGACTGTGGACGGGGTCGGAGGGAGTACCGGTCAGCTTCCGTCTCGTCATCGCCGGGAGAGTCTGTCGCTGTCGCTGAGCTACTACTGAGGTACTACACATTATCAGAAGGTGTTGCCGTGTCGTCGTCACTGCCGATAATAGGCTCCTCATCACTTCGGGCTTTTCCTTTTTCCTTTGCACTCTGGCTGCCCGATAACTTCTGCAACCCGTCCAAAGCTCCTGCTAGGGTGTCATCATCGTCGGCGTCGGTAGCACGCTTTCTCTTCCCTGTGTGTGTCACCGATGTTCCATTCGCCCAACTGGGAGGCTCTTCCCACTGTGGCCAATTAGAAGTAAGGTTAACATCTTTGTTGTGAGGTTTCGACATACATGGTTGAAAAGTGGAATGGAAAACAATTACATTATTTACTGTTGCCTTATTCATCTCTTAGGTGGGATGGAGTCAACCACGAATCTCATTTGGGAGGGTGGGTCGATCGAGTGTCCTCGTCGAGTAGAGGCTCCCACTAGACACGGACGAGTCAAACCACCGCAATTGGTCATGGCGGGATGCATCGCATCCTCGATTAGGCGATCCACAGGGTCTTCGTCTTGGATCTGGCGAGAGGATTCATAGTCGCGCAGGCGAAGTCGCAGGTTGTAGTGCACGAACACGAGCTGTTGGAGCTTCGCATAACTTAAACGGTTTCGTAGCTGCGTGTGCACCAAGGCAAATGTGCTCCAATTGCGTTCACACCCACTCAACGATGCGCACTGGGACACCAACCTCAAGACGAACTTTTATAGCGATGGCGTCTCATTCCCGAAGGCCATCCACCATTGAGCTGCGAACAATATGAAGAAAGAGAAGTCATGAGTGCTACACAACAACATACCAACCAACCTCAATTTATGTACGTACCTGCCGTCATTTGCTTATCGACGGCGCTGGTCTCAGGTAAGTCGGGTGGCAAATCGTCCCCGTCTAAGACGGTATGTGTCAGCTTCTCGTAAAGCCTTTACCGCGGTAGCGTCGTCATCAGCCATAATGCCTAGTGCAGTCGAGAGCGCTCCCATGTACTTCGGAGTGCTGCATATGTTGTACGAGAACTGAGACTTTGGGTCCAGAACAGAGGCTGTCATTGATGAAAACATTGCATAATTAGTACAACACATGCGAACTTTCCATAGTTAGCATAATAGAACTGAACATATTAATTTGACTTACCAGCTTGCACAAATGTGGTTTCCCTTATGTCGGCGAATCTCTTTTCCATGACTTCCAGGAATACCCTGTACTGTTCTCCGTGCTCCCGTAAGTTATTGTTGTACTCATTCCTTGCAACGGAGTACTGCATCATTACACCGCTTATTGTCGGTAACTTATCTTGATCCGCGAACCTCAACAACTTGTACAAGGGTTCTACGGCACCGACGGTCCACTCAACCTAGTCCCAGAAGTCCCTGCCCACGAGGTGGTCATATGCATACTTGCCCTCCGCCATTTCAGCCCACCTACTACCTGTCCAGTCAGGATGTGTCATCCACTGCTGGAACTTTTCCTTCTTTTTATGGAAGCTATCGAGGAAAACAAAGGTAGTCCCAAACCTAGTTGCATTTGGCCTCACCAACTCTTCACCAATATGTTGCCTCATCTGTGCATGTAGATTCTTGTGGTTGTATAAGAATCTGCAAATTCTCTTGGCCTGTGCCACAATCTCTTTGATATGGTCCACCTCACACACGTCTTTCAAAGATAAGATTTACGGTGTGTGCCAAGCACGGCCGCCATACAATACGAGGGTCTCGCACTCGTAACATCCGCATGCTTTCTTGAAGTTAGCACCATTATCAGTAACCACCTGCACGACATGCTCTGCCCCAATCTCCTCGGCCACGACCTTTGTTATCTCGGCTAGCAAGTATTTGTGGTTCTGGACCTAACCTGTCAATGACCAAGCAAGAAGTTAGTGCGTGTGGCAATTGATGGTCTTCTGAAGAGAAAAATAAATGAATTTTGTACTGTGGCATTTACGGTCTTATGAAAGAAGATCATCCCATTGCAAGATACCATGAAGTTGATGATACTCACGAGTAGGTCCCGCCCAGCGTCGCACATCATCTGTAACACCAAAGGTGGCCCAGTCTTCCCTAAACCTCCGCAGGTACTGCACAATCTCCTGCTCATTCGCGTCCAAGTACTTACCGTCTATCTCGTATCCTCGTGGTGCACGAACCCCTGGGCCTAGCTCCTGCGTCAGCTTGATTGCAGCTATAACCGCATGCATAAGAGATTAGTACAATCATCACACGATGTGTAACTTACAAACATACAATTGTTTCATACCTGTGAAATACGGGCAGTCCACCTTCCTTCCGGGAATTGCATTAGCATGTAACCACTTTGACCATCCCCTCCCTAGCTTCTCCCGCTTCCCCTGTTGGAATGCAGTGTCAATACGAGGCTGCTGCGGGGCACTAGCCCGTGCAAGGTCAACATCCATGGAGGCATGGCTTTCCCGTGTCGATTTGGATCGACCAAACATTTTGCTAATAGTCGATTGAATCGAGGACTTCTTTGCACCACTCCCGGACCCTGAACCTTGGGTCAAACCTTGGCTCCTAAGGTAGGCCTCTTCTTTAGAGGCCTTTATGGCCATCTTAAGCTGCTCATCCTCCATACCCATGGTGGCCCATTCGGTGCAAGCCTCCTCCTGACGCAGGCGAATCGCCTGCTTCTCCTTCTTTTTGTCACGGCCACCACGAAGGTCCGCGATCATGGCCTGCCTAACCACTTTAGGCACGTTGGGGCAGGCCTTCACATCACCGGCGCGGCCAGCCAGATGTTCCTTAAGACGGGTCGCCCCTCCACCCTTCATAACATGCATGCAGTAGTTGCACCTCGACCCTGAGTCGATGCGCTCCCCGTGGTCCCATACGGTGCCCTGAGGCTCTGCCATCACAACTCACTAGAGCCTGCATCATTACAAAAAATATGCATGATATATAAGCCAGGGAGTCAACATTCTTAAGTCACGGATGTTTGGTAAAATGCATGATATATGCCTTTCGTTGTCAGGCTTGCTAGCTGTACCATACAAGTGAGTAAGTGACATGGTCTTTTGAAGATATACTGACATATGAATTATATCCCACATGAGTACATACATTGGTAGTTCTTACTACTTACTAGACTATATCCCACATCACTACATGTCTAAATAAACAAAAAAATACAGCTGAACTTAAAATCCAACAAAACAATTTGTGCATACCGAATTTTTTTGGCCAGCCGAAATTTCGCCTCTTCAGCCCGAGATTTCGCCTCACCATGCCGAAATCTCGCCATTAGAGGCCGAGATTTGCATACTGGGGCTCGGGGATGGCCGAATTTGGCCGGACCAGAGAGAGAGCAGGGTGGAGAAGAGGCTTGAGCAAGGGAAAGTGAAATGGCAGAGCACTTGGTGGAATGGACTGTGAATGAACTTCAATGATTGACACATGAGCACCCATATCTTAGTGGTGAGGCTGAACTCTATCAAACTAGAGGTCTCGAGTTCAAATCTTCACAACGACATTTCTTTGCAACTTTTTTTTCCATACTTTGGAGCATGTAAAAATTACCAAAATTTTTGTACATAGTTGCAAAGCATCAATGATGCTGTCATAAAATTTTGAGAAGATGATCAAACATAAAAAAATCACAGAAAACATGAAAGTGTTACTTCATAGTAGCCTTTTTTCCAATAGTTTCAAAAATGTAAAAATTACAAAAAAATTGGTACATATTTGGAAAGCATCAATGATCTTGTGATAAAGTTTTGAGATCATGATCAATCATAAAAAATTCCCAAAAAAATGTGAATGTAGTACATCACAGTTTTCGAAATGTACATCATCAACAGGGTTATGAGAGAATTTTTTATTGACTCATCAAAACTGGTTCATATTTTTTAAAACTTTTTAAACAGGGTTATGAGAGAATTTTTAAGCTCCCATAAAAATTTTAGGTGATTATCAGACATGAATAAATTTATAAAATTCTAGCACTGTCACTGCCTCATTTATCCTAATTCTTATTTTTATTTTTAAAACATAACAAATGATGTTAAAATATTTTAATAAATTTCATGTATTATCCTACATATCTTATGATACTGCCATAAATTTTTCATAGCATGAAAATGCTTCCTCAATTTTCTAAAATTCAGAGAGTGTTTCTGCTGAAATGCCAAAAAGTCTAAAAAATCAACTTTTTCGAAATATTATCATTGAAGATCACTTCCTGAGAACTTATTGATATAATTCCGGTCAGATCCGGCCAAAAAAAATCAAATTCCGGTTTCAAATGGCGAAATCTCAGCGGTTTTGGGCGAAATCTCGCCGAAAAAACCGAAATTACTGTAGCATTTTCAAATGTTTTAAAATGTTTCTATCCGGCCGGTCTGTGGAAACTCGCTGGGGTCCGAAATCCGAGATTTCGGCGAAATTTCGCCGAAATCCGCCGGTTTTTGTAACCTTGCAACTACAACGTGAGCGTGGATGGGTCTCCTATATTCATTCGTTCAAATCGGCAACATACCGCTACAACAGATATACTCTCTCCGGTCACAAATAGTTATCATTTTGGATATCAGCACGGTCTCTAAAACACAACTTTGATTACTAATTTCTATTATAATATATTTATAAAACCCAATAAAATTATAATTTTATGAAAGTACTTTTCGAGACAAATCTGCCCATATGATTTTCGTATATCCAATTTAAATACTTAAAAAGATATTAGCAGTCAAAGTTTTGAAAGTTCGACTACATTTATGTCCAAAACAACAACTATTTGTGACCGGAGGGAGTAATAATTTATGTGTGTTTTCAATACTACTAGCTAGGCAAATTATATTATCTTATATCTTGGTAAAAAGAAGAAACTTAATTAACTTCATCATGCCCCTTTCTATTTCGCCTAGCTTAGGGGCGAATCCAACAAGAAGACTCAAGCGGAGCCCACCTCTGGAATGGGTAACCTGGTATGGCGAGCTAGCTTAGTGTCTTCATGTTGAGACACACGAGACGAGACAATAGCCAACTAGTGAAGAATCCACGAGACGGTCGATCTAAGTGCCCTAGTAAAACTAGGTCGTTTTAGCCTTTCCTAACTCAGGCCCACGAGATCAATATTAAGAAGCCATTGCTATTTTTGACCGGGTTTTACTGCACTCATAGAATGTTATAGCTTGTAGTGAGGTCCTATGCCATGTATCATGTGGTATTCAAAGTCCAGCTTAAATCAACTTGTCTGCAACAAAGATCTGACACAAGATCTTGATTCTATGATTGTAAACTTGGCATGTATAATATACATACAGAGTATTTAGGTTTGTCCAGACTAAAATTTTATCCTGCGTCTGCCATTGTCAATACGTAGTGTGTGTGAGCCGAGCCACACTGTGTGCATGAGACCAAGTGGTGTCCGGCTGTCCGCCATCACAAGATCGGCCATAGGTGATCTACACAGGTGGTTGAGGAAACTTTGACCAACAAACCCCCTCCATTTTCATTCCGGCTTCGCCGCTAGACCAGCTTGCCTGCCAATTCGATTCCCCACTAAAACTAAAACCAAAACTAAATACTGTAGCAGTGCTCCTAGTCCAAGATGACATCTGTGCCAATTCATTGTTTTGGCTACTAGTTAATTCGGATGGATCAGATCGACACATCAACACAAACAAATGAAAACGCTAGCGCACGCGGACAAGGAACGCAATGCAACATACTCATTACTCGGGTGTTAGCAGACAAGTAACTTAACCACCTGCTGCCTGGAACAAAACGCTACTACTACTGCTAGCTAGTAGCATAATTATATATCGACCATATGTACTGTAACACAGAGGTTTGGAGCCACCACATGCCAAACTTGTTTTAGTAATCCTCCGTCTCTTGTAAATGCCTGCAGCTATATATACATACCAACATAATAATATTGTTACCAGTACGTAAAACTGCACCACATAACTCCCCCATTACATTATCATCCACCGCCAAAGCTTTGTATATATACATCCTTCCCAAAGTACTAGTACTAGTGTACTACAGCCATGATGTTTCTCTTTCCACACCTAAATTAATAGCATAATGGAAATGCCTCCACATCAAGGCACTGCTCTGGTCTCTGCAACATATTAGTACTAGATCTTCTACAAAAATTTGGCACTTCCATTAGGAAAAAGAGCTATCCTTTGGCAACTGCCATATTTTCTAGTACCTACATAGATAGATGTAAAAGGTCTTTAGATAAAAACCATGACAGTGCCATCTATCTGAGCACACGCATCTCAGCTGGCCTAACTCTTTAGAAAACCAAACCGCCCTGAACTTGAACCAGGTCTCCTGATGCTTGAGCTTGATGCCCCATTTCACAACTCCGACAATCCTTACTTCATAGAACTTGCTCGGTTAAAAACACCCTAGAGATCAGGCAGGAAGAGAGCTTCAGTTGCTGAGTTTGGAGTATAAACAACACATGTAAGCTGCTTTGGTTCTGGTTTAGATTTAACTACACAAAACAAAAATTGTAAGTATAGACAACGCATGAATGCGCTGTAACTAGTGCCAGCGGATAGCACATATTGTCTCCACAAGTAGTACGACTGTAACCACAAGATCTCTAAGGTACTTGGTCAGCAAGGTAAAAGATGGACAGGTTCAAAGTAAACAATACAGTTTTTAAAAGTAATTCTTTTCTTTTTGAGCCCATAAAACCCTATTCTAGTTTCTGATTACTAAATTGTGCCATATTCTAATGGAAAATGCAAATTGAAAGCTGTCACTACTCTTGTGGATACCCAACACACCAAAAGTAGGTTCAAATTTAATGCTATAGACTACGGAGAGTTAAGAAAGTAACATGAATAGTGCACTTAGTTGAGCAGTAAAAAGTGATAAACACATCATATTACAGGAAAGTATAAGACAACCTTCCTGTTAATGTGTTCTCTACTTCTCTCAAGTATATGAAATACAATATAAGCATTTGCCTACTGTCAGCATCATTTGCATATAGACTGATAGACAACTAGTATATTCTATACGTCCAGACAATGTGTACAATAATCATTAAGCAGACCGCATCATCTTCTTCAGTAGAAAGTGTTAAGAGACCATGACAAGAGCTAATCTAAAAATGAAAAGCACATTGAATGCTCTTACCCTTTTAGGTGGCAATGAAGTTTCAACCAGTATACTAAGTCCTGATGCTGATATGGTTGTAGGTGAATGCACAACCTACAAAAACAACATATTAGACGCAATAAGCCAGGTCAAACATGTTGTCAAACACTAAACCAAACCTGACCTTAGGTGTATCTGTTCTAGGTGATTGAGCTACAGGACACTCCGGTTCCAAACCTGGAGGCAAAGAAGCAGCCTGTAGCAAGAAAGACAAAATGTCAGCTAGCGAAGGTCCAAACTATATTAAAATTCGAAGAAGGTGCGGTGCACAATGTTACCCTAGTAATTATCTCTGAAGATTCAAGAGCAGGACGAGGAGTTGATGATGAGACCTGAAAAATGATCTTTGTTTAAAACATCGAGAATAGCAATCTAGAAGGATGGTATAAGACAGCTGCTCAATGGCCATCAAATTAACCAAAATTGGTAGCACCCCTCAAATTCTGTGCCAAAAGCATACACCTGTAGGGATATCTAAAGGATAGAAAGGAACATATAAAGTTGGTCATGTAGGCACCATCCATATCATCACTTTAAAAGACAACAATCTTTAAACAACTGTTTACATCATCTATTAGAAACTTATGTTTATGCCTTTTCATCTCAGTAAAGTAGTGCCCTATGATATTAGGAGGGAATAGGAGGTTCGAACTGACAACAGGCCATAGAAGCAGCACGACAATGTCAACAAAAAATTGAGTATACGAGGGAATCAGATAATAGATATATTGTGTTGACTTGCCTGACGAGTATCAGCTTTTGGGTTCTGATCCAATCTTTTAGTGAACTCACATAAATCATATATTCCTCGTGTTGTACGATCCTAAAACATTTCAGTCACAGGGATTAGCAACGCATATAATTTACTGGAGCAAAACAAGTTGCGGTACTACAAGTTTTACATACTTGAGTATATGCAAGGCGTCCAAGCTTTGTCTCCTGCAAAACAAGGGAGAGAATCAGTTTGCACCAAGCACTAGAAGGGAAAGGGACTATTGTGAACAAAAAGATATATGTGAATATGTACAGTGCAAGGTACCTACCAGAGTACGAACTACAAGATGAACTGATTGCATTTCCTCCTGGAAGGCACTTAGATCTCCATGGATGATTGTAACCTATGAATTAATTTTGTATCAGTCTCCCTTAAAATACATCAAATACTGAAAGCAGCATAATACACGAGCAAGCTTCAAACCTCTTTCCTTGTGGCTTCTGTAATTTCTTGGCATTCATCTAAACTACAATCTACACGATCAATCCTTCCAGACAGATGCCTCTTTGCAGCCTGATATCAGAAGAATTGGCATGGATACAGTTTTGGTTGAAACAGTGGGAATTAGCACATCTAGAAGCTAACAAATAGCAAAAAAGATGTTTTAAATGTATGGGGGCATATCTAGTGTGTACCCTGGACCTCCTGTTGTTTTCTTTTTGTGCGCCTTTCACTTTTGATTGAATATTAGGCACTTAGTGGAATTATACAAATTTCCTATGTAAAAAACAACATATTGTGAGTATGAACGTGTAGATGATGCGGCATAACAAAATTGGTCCATTAACATTGTAAAAAAGACTCTGGTGAATTGAATGTCCTTAAACATTTTAATTGAACAGCCTTTGATGTGGTGTAGTTCCGAGTTTAGGGCAAATGTTTCAATAGGGATTGATATATTGTAAGTCACAAACTTTATCAGTATGTCAGAGCCTCGGAGGATTGTTTGTACCGGATTTTTTAGGTGCATTTTATGATGTAATTTTACCATAAGACATTGTCTAAAATAAACACCAGACAGCAATATGGCATACTTGCAAACATGCATCTGAAAACATGACACAGTTTAATAATAATATTCCAGTGAACGATGAACGAAGAAACTTACATTAACATTTCCTGAAACCTGATCCAATTGTTTGCCGACTACATTGCAGGCATCAGATAGGCCACGCTTCGTCACAAACATCATATCAGAAAGTTTCCAACCCTGTAAATAAATGAGTTAGCATTGATAAAAGTGACAATGGTGAAACTCGAAATGGCGCAGTAGGAATAGGTTTGCCCGAATTGCAGTTTATGGTCATTGCACCAAAAATCTAAAATGACAAGAACGAAAGAAAGAAAACTAGCTACTTGTAGGATAGTCTAAGGTGAATTTATTATCCTTGCACCAAGTTAAAAAGCAAAGGTTTACCTTCCATCTTATGTATGAATAGCCAATAGCTCCAACAACAAGAGCTGTTATACCATAAGCACCTGGGCCTGCAAAAGAAACAATTTTGCTAGTGTTGGTACAGAGAACAATGAAGTTAGTATGAAGTTACATGATAAATAATTTAGCCACCAAACATTTTGTGAGTTATGAATATGGGGAAATGAGTGATCAAGGAAAAAAAAATACAGCATAAATTGTGGCAAATGGGAGATTGAATGAAAGGAAGCAGCAACCTGGTCTACCATTGACGGTGATAATGGCAACCTGATTTGATTTGGTCAAGAGGTGGAGCTCCTCCCTAAGATGATTGACCTGAAACATTGGTTTGATTGGTACTTAGTTGCAGACAGTATAGGGAAACACAGGAGCGCAGGCAGGCAGATTATGTAAGTAAGAAGAAGATGTGAGTGGAACCTGAGATAACAAGTGAGCAGTGTGCGGACTGGTGGTAGATGGGGCATCCTTTTTGTCTTGCTTGGTCACAAACTGCTATGGCATTATACATGGTGAGACAAGCAAGAGGGAATGGGAAATTGGTAATATGGTGTTGGTGGGAGGAGGAATCAAACCTTGAAAGCACCAGAGAGTAGACCCCTCAAGTCTGGAAGCTTGTTGGCATCACCGCTTCCACTTCCGCTTGTGAGTAGGGTTCCAATGATTCCTGCAGCAGAGCAAACAAGGCAGGCAGCTCGTAATACTAGTCCATCATACAGTAATTGTGAGCGAGCTGCCTTGCCTAGAACAAGGCAGGCAGGGAGAAATTGGCAAGGTAGGAGCCAAATTAAGGTCATATACATAAGAAGATTCTAGTCTTGAAACCAAGCTAAGCTGGTGGAGTGGAGTAATCCCATGGAAGCTACCTACTTTTGAATCGCAGGCAAGGAGAAAAGATGGATTAATCCGGCCGCCACCATCGTCCATGACCACACGGCTAAACTAAGGTCGAAAAAGAAAGGAAGCAACCAGCAAGAAGATAACAAGGAAGGGTCAGGGAACTAACCGGAGCCGATGACGATGGCGATCTTGCCGAGCACCATGGCGGCGAAGGGAAGAAGAGAGGCTAGGCTCAGCTCAGTCCCAGGCAAGGCCGCCCGCTAGCTAGGGTTGCTCGCTTTGCTTTCTTGAGCAGTCGGTCCGGTCCGGTCCGGTCGGGCCTTGCGACTCAGGCCCGTTTGATCTTCTATGGACGGATCGGATAAGCGATATGACTAGGGACCCATGGGATGATAGATATGCACTCTTTATTGGAAAAACTTAGGAATTTATTCTAAAAGAAATTTTTTTCTCTGACGTGTCGTAGGATTGCCTCAAAGAAATTTCATATGGTAAGAAAAATTCCTACAAATTTTAAAGAAATTCTATCATGAGTTCTAACCTCATGTTAGGAATTTTAAAGGAATTCTATCACGAGTTCCAATACAACTACTCTTTTCCTCTCTCTGATAGCTCCAGCTCCACCAAAATCCGTGGAGTTGGTAGAGCAGGGTATTTCTAGCTCCAGAAATTTGTGGAGCTGGAGCTGTGAGTACATTAAGAGTGTTTATGTGGATCATCTTGTTTACATTTTAGACTAAAAATATAAACTTAATTCACTTTATTTTAGCTTACAAACTCCAGCTCTGAGGTGGAGCTGGGATCTAGAGCTCTGCCAAACAGGGCCTTAATCTCAAAATTGCTCTATGTTTTCGTGTGAGGCAGCTGAACACATCTTTTGAACAATTCCAATCGGTCCTAGATTGGCTGCATAGATGCAATTAACCACAAGCCATGAAATCTATAATTCTCTAGCATTTGCAACTTTTATGGCCCAAATCCACTTAGTGAATCGACAAAGTCGCAGCATTAGTAGGCAAAAGGTGGCCGGGAATCAATGGAGCTCCTCAAGCCTCCACCTGGGGAGTCGTCGTCGTCATTGCTTGTCTGCCTCTGCAAGTCCCTCCTCACCTACGGTTGCTCCGCCGCCGCCTTATTCACCGTCGTTAAAGGCCAGGGAAGCGACGATTATTACCATCGAAATTACGATGAATGCTGTCTACATGACCCAAGGCAGCTAAAGAAAAAAAAACCACCCAGAAAACTCAAAGCAGGATTTGGATTCCCTAGCCCCGGACCATGCTGCCATAGCGTCCTCCAGCCTCCCAAACCGTACCATGGTTTCGGGAAATTTAGCCCAAGACAAGAACAATTGAGTAGGTTTGGAATTGGCTAAAGCATGCCTGCCAGAGAATTGAAACCAGTCCACTAGCACGCACCTAAAGCAACTGGATCCAAATTGACTAATCCACACGAAGCTATTATCTCCTGTTTGCCGACACACATCACAAACACAACCAGCATTCACCATCGCAACAAGCAACACAATCAGTATATATACAAGAACAAGAATTGGTGTTCCATAAAGCAAGCATCCGTCAACAATGTCTGTCAGCGCCACAACATCTCCTCGCTACTTCTCGATCATGTAAATTCAACGCAAAAACCGCAGCTAGGTCTCAACTCTAAATATCAAGTAAAACTGTAAAACACACCCAAAAAAAAAAACTCCTGCTGCCAACAGTACAAGAGCTCCAGCGCGTCAAGATGTAACCTATCAACACTCAACGGTTCGCCTTGGCAACACGCTCAGTCTCATCCTTCTTCTTGATGGCGTAGCTGTTGGATGAGCCCTTGGCAATTGATCAACTCATCTGCAAGGCACTCAGCGATGGTCTTTACGTTCCTGAAAGCACTCTCCCTGGCACCAGTGGTGAGGAGGTAGATTGCCTGGTTCACCCTCCTCAGGGGAGAGATATCCACTGCCTGTCTCCTGTCCTCACGACACCAGCGGAACCAATACGAGTGGCATCCTCACGTGGCCCACTGCAAGAGAATAAAAGCCAATTCCCAACCAACATGATGTAAATCATGCTATGGCTAAATATTTACAAACATACACTTTTGCGTGGTTAACTTACAAGCGCAAAGCAAATATCTACCCGTGCCAGTTACTACAGGTGCCAGACAAATGAAAGTGTATATATATGTCATCCGCATTTAGTGTCTCAAGATGAATCACAAGCATTACTGCACAGCTTCAAGAGGCATTTTGGTAATGTACCCACAATTTAATAAATGAAAAAAAACATTTGCACAGTGTTACTTTTCATGTATGGGAATCTGGCAAGAGTTAAAATGAGAGCCATGTCCATCCAGTGCAAACACAGCACCTAGAAAGCACGAAGGAACTAGAAGATCATTCCAACCTTATCGGTACTAGGGTACAAGGATTAAAATCTCGGTGATATTTCGCGAGATCTTGAATTCCGGCCAGGTAAAAAAAATTGAAAAAAATTCAAATTGCTAAATTTTGCCAAATCCCGCCAAAATCTCGGGATTTTTGATTGGTTTTTGACTTTTTATGGCCGGTTTTGGTCCAATAACCCTTAAAGAAAGTCATCTTCCATGAAAATTTGTTGAAAATCCAAGTTTTTGAGACATTTTAAAATTTCGACAGAAACACTGTCAGCTTTTTATAAAATTGTACAAGCTTGATCATGATTTGAAAAATTTATGGTAGTATATCATACATAAAATTTTTCAAAATAATTGAACTTCGTTTGTTATCAGTAAAAAAATCAAAAACAGAATGAACATAATTGGGAAAGTAACCTTGTCAGAATTTTATAAATTTGCTCAAGTGTGATCATGATCCAAAATTTTTATGAGAGTTTAAGAAGTCTCATTACCATTCTGTAAAATTTTCAATTTTTTTTTGTTTGCTCAATCAAATATATGTAAGCATTGAACTTCATTTGTTATATTTCAAAAATCAAAAAGAGAAAGAACATAAATGGTACAGTGCCTTGTAAGAATTTTATAAATTCACTGGAGTGTGATCATGATTCAAAATTATTATAAGATCTTAATCGTTTCCTTAGCACTCTTCTGTAAAATTTTAAAAAATTATAAACTTTTTTATTGCTAAAGCAAATCTATGTATTGATCATCAAGCTTTTATCAGAACGTAGCACTGTTAGAATTTTTGAAAACTGTTGAAGCTTGATAATCATCTAAAATTTTTATAGAAATATTAATGATACATCAGGACCATCCACAAAAAATTTCAAAAGTTTCTACCGTGGTTTGAACCATTTTTCATTTTGTTGAAGTTTCCCAGTAAGGCTTTTAACAGGACAGTAGCACTGTCCGAATTTTTAAAAATTCACGAAGTTTGATCATCACCTCAAAATTTTATGGGAATATTAGTTTGATCATCACCTCGTTTGTTTCATTTTTCATTTGGTTCAAATTTACCGGTCAGCGTTTTATCAGGGCAGTAGCAATGTTCGAATTTTTAAAAATTTCTCAAGCTTCATAATCATCTGATTTTTTTTATAACATTATTAATGTGTTAGGAACATGCACAAAAAAATTCAAATCTTTTTGACTTCGTTTGAAACGGATTTCGGTCGGTGTAATTTGGCCGAGATCTCTCGGCAAAATTTCGGTCTTCGGCCACCTCTGACATGTCGAGCGAAAACGAGATTTCAAACCTTGCTAGGGTATAGCACAAGTTGCAACGTTCCCTCTAATATCAGTAGATTGGTACCTTGGGTACTACTAGTAGCTTTTACAGCTAAATTAAGGTGATGAACATTGCATTGCATCGCAGATAAGAGGAATACAAGATTACTTGTTAATGATTGCGTCCACGATGATCTGGATGGGGTTGGCGTCCGTGAGGAGGTGGATGATCTCCATGGCGTGCTTGATGATGCGGACGGCCATGATCTTCTTGCCGTTGTTGCGGCCGTGCATCATGAGCGAGTTGGTGAGACGCTCCACGATGGGGCACTGCGCCTTGCGGAAGCGATTGACCGAGTAGCGGCCGGCCGTGTGCGGAAGGTAGGTGGCGTGCTTCGTCGGAGCCACCGCGAGGTAGTCGGCGAGGGAGATGTCGTTCACCTGCGAGCAAGCATTCCTTCAGATCCAGTCAGATCTGCCGCCCGCATCCTCCTCCTGCCGCTGCTGCTGCAAGAGATGATGAATTGATGCTCTGCTAAAAAAAGGGGTCACCTGGACATCCTCGAAGGACCAGCGGTTGAAGAGCTTCACCTCCTGCTGGTGCTCCGCCACCGCCATCGTCGCCTCGCCGCCGGAGTGCTTGAGCTGGATGTGGCGGCGGCGCTGAGGGGAACCTAGAATAAGCAAGAGTCGCGGTGTCCAAACGGGCGGCACGGCCCATTTAGGCCCTACAAGCCCACGTGCAAGTCTTTGGCCCAAGCACGGACCGGTGACCTCACGGGCCATATCGTGTCGGTATGTGACCTGGCGGGTCAAAAATGCCAAGGCTAACTGTTTGGTGCAAAAATATTGAATTTTTTTTTAAAAAAAAGTAAAAATTTTGAAAAAAAATCTAAAATAATTAGAAACACTTTTTAAAAATACATATAAATTAGAAAAGAAAAGTTAAAAATATGAAATAAAACTCTAAAATGAGATAAATAATTATAATTAAATAATGAGCTTTATTAATGTTTGGCTGCCTTGTTAAAAATTTTGTCAAGTAAAAACTTAATATGAGAAAATCTTGACAAAGAAAAAAGAGTACAACCTATAGCTCAGTGATACAAGATAAAAGTGAATATTACAATTCTTCTTCTTAATTATCTAGATAATGATTTTCAAACGTCTGTGTCAGCTCAACATTTTTCAGTAGTGTGTTGAGCTCGTTGATCAGTTTATTCCCAATCTTTCACAATAAGAAGTATTTTCACTATCTTACTTGTTAGATTTGTTCTTCTCTCCTCGATTACTCTTCCGGATAGACTAAAAGAAGACTCCGGAAAAACCGTGGAGACAAGAACTATTAACACATCCCATACTAATACGGAAAGCACCGAATATGTTATCTTGTGCTCGTGCCACCACTGCAAAATGTTGAAGTCCTCTTACTGCTCTTGGTAGTTGATAGTATCGCTGTTGAGATAGACAGCTAGCTCCCCACCACATGTTGTTGTGTCCGCACTTGACGTTGTTGCGGTCGAACTCCTTGAGGTAGAGCCATCTGCACCCCATATCTTTCCCCACGCAGTTTTCTTCTTCCTGTTGTGGGTGCTGGTAGAGGTCGCTGCATGTGAACTCTAGTAAACTTCTGATCGTACTTAGCATAAACTTGAGATAAGTTAGCACGAATATTTAAAAAATAACTAGAATAATCAGTACCCACCGCATCACTTAGAAGTGAGAGAACATTAGTAAATCCTCGAACTTTGGCTTTAAAATCTAAAATAAATGCAAATGCATATAACATAGGAATTTCTTTCCAATATTTCAAAATTTTAGTTTTCATAGCATAAATAGATTCACGCAAAATATTATTATTTTCGTGGTTCTTTAAGTGGGTAGCAATTTCTAGAATATGATGCATAATTAAAGGAGAAGTTAAGTAATAAACTCTAGATAAAGCAATAATAGAATCATAAAAAAGTTTCAAAAATGACAGTAAGTATTGAGCAACATACCAATGTTGCTTTATAAGTAGCGGTTGACCATCCTGGTTATGATAGTGCGTGTTAATAAAAATAGAAAATGTGCTCTTATAGGGTATGCGAGACTTAAGCATCAAGTAAGTAGAGTTCCATCTAATAGGATATCCAAACCAAACTTATGTGGACGTACCTCCATTGCAATACAATAAGTCTTATATGTTGCTACTCGTTGATTAGAATTATTTAAGAAAGATATTGTACTGCAAAAAGGTTCAATGTACTGGTTTAACATCTTCAAACCAGACTTAACTATAAGATTAATAATATGGCAAGCACAACGTTGATGTAATAAGAAATATTTGGCGTACGAATTAAAAATCGGAGTAAGGATGGCCATTGCAGAAGTGTTTGTTGAAGCATTATTGAAAGGACAGGGGATGTCGCCTAGAAGGGGGGTGAATAGGCGGATTAAAAACTTTAAAGCTCAAATGCAGCGAAATAAAAATATTGCAGCTAAATAAAATCTCCCGATGATCTAAGTCCGAGTGTCCGAGACTTTTATCCAGGATATCAGTATGTCCGGATCGTCCGGTTCAAGAGTTCGATACTCGGATTTAAGACCTCGAAATGAGATTTTAAATCCTCGCAATTTTTCAACAATCTACTTGAATACAAAAGATATATATGCTATCGTGCACTGGGAAATTGTATATCCGAGCCAAACACAACAAAAGAGTAGATCGGGCTCCCAAAGATTCAAAACCAAATGTTAAAGCAAGAGAAGAAGCAAACTTTGAGACGAAGATTTTTCACCAAGTTCGGATCCTTGAGGGATCCTACGTCTCCGCTGAGGCGGCTCGGCCACACTTGAGCCGGGTCTCTTTCAACCCTCTTCCTCCGGTGTTGCACAAATGCACTCGCCGGTCTTCACTCCTTTGATTCCTTCCCTTACGGAGGCGAAACCGGCCTTCACAAACTTCCCACGGCCAACCACACAAAGCTCCGGTGGCTCGTAGGCGACCTCCTAACCGTCTAGGAGTCCTCAACCTCCAAGAGTAACAAATGCTCACGAAGAACAAGCTTGGAGATGAAATCAAGTGCTCAATCAACTCAAGTCTCACTCAACCTAGCACCTTACTCCTCAAACTCTTCCCAACCCTTCTCACCAAGGGGATCACTTAGATCTAAGGGTAAAGAGGTGTTTTGGGGCTCAAGAACAAGGGTATAGCACCTCTAATCAGTGGGATCACCCCCTTTTGAAGTGGGGAAGAAGGGGGCTTTATATAAAGGTCCCCAAAAACTAGCCGTTGGAGACAGCCGCACACAACCCGGAGACTCCGGACTTAAGTCCGGATAGTCCGGACTAGATAAGAAAGGCTAACTGAGAGACCCAACCCGGATAGTCCGGAAATATGTCCGGATAGTTCGGAATGTCCGGATAGTCCGAACAACACTGAGCAGCCCGACGAAAACAAGCATAACTTTTGACTCCGGACTCCGATTTCAGTGATTTTGGACTCTACCGAAAGCTAAGAACGAGGGCTACACAACTAACAAGGTCTCACTACCCAAAACTCAAAGGATAAATACAGATTTCACAAAGAATCCAAGGGAGACCTACAACCCTCACTTTCCGGCACTACCAACACCACTCTCTTTCTAAGTTTCACAAGGATGGATCATTTGAGCACTTGACACATCTAAAAGTCATTCGACATCGCATCCCTCTTAATAGTACGGCAATCCTTAGACTCAAATTAAATCAAAGATAATATAAGTCTAGAAATAGTCACTTGCCGTCTTCTTTCTTAATGTCGATGCATGAAGGCTTTCACCATATAATTGATGACATCTTCGTCTTGTCCAACTCGACTCGATTCACCTCATGAGACTCTCGTCCTATCAACCTTGACTTGATCATCCTCTCTGACGATCTCCACGCCAAGTCGATCTTGACTTAGTCCTCGAATCTTGGTGACACCGCCGTCTTGTTGACCTCGACTTAACGATCATCCTCCAAGATACTTTGGTCATCATACACATACGGGACCTAAGTCTTTCCAATCCACCTATGATAGACATTAGTCCCAAAAACTCAATAGATATAAACAAGTTGATATTTGTGAACAATTGATTACAACAAGTGTGTCGGCGTTTTCGAGCGCCGGCAAGTAAATTTGTAAGTCTAGGGGTCGCTGCCCACTCCTCGAATGGTTAGACTCGTGAGTCCAAGATGTATCTTGGTTCGGTGAAAGTCCCTACCCATTCGGATGGCCGTATTGTATTGCTTTTTGCCCTATGTTTTTACAGACGAGGCTCCTAAATGACTTAGTCTCCTCGTGTTCTTATGTGTCCTCCTTTTTAATCGTTTAGTCTTGCCTCCTTTTATACAGAAGGAAGGGGCAGGTTACATCGAGAGTTGGGAGGAAGAGCGAGGTGACCTATGTTAGAGCTCGGTCCTTCGTCCCGTGGATCTGTCGCCACCCGCCTTGCCCATGCCGGGTTGGTAGCCTTGGTGGTCGTGGAGGTTAGGTATTCCCGAAATAGCGTATTTGCCCTCTCGTGACCCTTGCGAACGCCGACGCCGCGGTGCGTGACGTTGGTGCCGCCTCGAGGAGCGCGGCGCTCGATCAGACGCGGATCGTTGATGGGCCGAAGCTTTGTCTTCGCAATCACCGATCTTCTTGGGAAGGAGCCACCGCCTTGTATAGTCACTCGATTGACCTCATTCGGGGTACGTGGCGGTAGGCCGATGAGGACGACACGCGCCCTCGGCGCCCGCCACCTTGGTTCGGTTGAGTCGGGGATCCCGCCCGCCAAGAGGGTCGGAGCGCTGTCCGGCCGGAGTCGGAGATCCCGCCCGCCAAGAGGGGGTCGAGCGCCGTATCGTCGGATTCGCTTCCCGCCGGCCGGGAGCGGATGTCTTGTGCGGTCTCGCAGCGATTCGGTCGGTGGCGGGCGGCGCGCTGTTGTTGGTCGAGATATGCTTGAGGCGCGCTCGCCGCCGGGCTGTTGGGGTATCCTCGTTATTAGTATTCGTCAAGAGCCCCGAACTCCCGAGCGATTTGGCATTCGGTTGGGGTTGAACTTGGACGAAGTGGTGGCGGGCCGGTCGGTCGGTCCGCCCGATCCGGCTGAGCGATTTCGTCGGTGTGCCTCGTTGATCCGACGGCTGCCCCGAGTTTGGCCGGGGCATTTGAACCGTCTTGAGGCTTTTACTCGCCTCGCTGCGCATGCCGAGTATAGTTTGGCGTGCCCCGCCGCTAGTCTTCTTGATCGCCGGGTTCGTGAAGGACGCCGCTTTCCGGTACCGCATTTACTCGAGACGCTTAGTCTCCTTCGTCCGGATATATATATGTGCGCTGTAGCTTGCTTGAAGGGATGAGAGCTCTTTCTTCGTTCTTTCAAATGGCTTCAGACACCTCTAGTCTTTAGCTTCGCGATGGCGTCGCGGTGGAAGAAGAAGATCCTCCGCCGAGCTTTGGGCTGAGTTCGACCAGCGATGGCCGAGCTTAGGAGGAAGAAGCCGCACCGTGACGCCGCTTCGTTGACGCTACCGCCGAGGCCGCCCGAGGCTCGAGGTGGTAAGGGGGCCCTTCGAGGCGATGGCGCAAGGGCGCCGACCGAGCTAGCGCGGCGCGTCGATGTCGTGAACGGCGCGAAGCATCGGCGTGTTACTTCAGCGGCGCGGCGGCCCCGCCGACCGAGCAAGGGCCTACCAAGATGCCGTCGGTGCCACCGATGCCGCACGGATGTTTGATAGGTTCTAGGCGCGGTAGAGTCTCGTAGTGGTGCGGCGTAGCCACTCTTGTATCATTGGGTATTGTGTGTAAAGTCGTAAAGTCCGAGCTCATGGCCTATAATGAAATTTTTTTTTTTATGAAAATGTCTTCGCGATGAGTTTGCTTTAATTTTAATCGTTGTGGACGGCGCCTTGGTCGGCAGGGCGACCGGATGCCTCTGTGAGGTTCGGGTGTCCGAGTGCTCGCTTAACGCCCTAGCTAGACAAAGTGCCTTGGTCGGCAGGGACGCACCGGATGCCTCGTGAGGTTCTAGTGTCCGATCGCTTGGTCGGCAGGACGACCGGATGCCTCGTGAGGTTCGGGTGTCCGAGTGCTCGCTTAACGTCGTAGCTAGACAAAGTGCCTTGGTCGGCAGGGACGACCGGATGCCTCGTGAGGTTCTCGTGTCCGAGTGCTCGCTTAACGTCGTAGCTAGACGGTGCCTTGGTCGGCAGGACCGGATGCCTCGTGAGGTTCTCGTGTCCGACCGCCTTGGTCGCCAGGATGACCGGATGCCTCTGTGAGGTTCGGGTGTCCGAGTGCTCGCTTAACGTCAGAGCTAGACGGTGCCTTGGTCGGCAGGGACGACCGGATGCCTCGTGAGGTTCTCGTGTCCGATCGCTTGGTCGGCAGGACGACCGGATGCCTCTGTGAGGTTCTGGTGTCCGAGTGCCTTGGTCGGCAGGACGACCGGATGCCTCAGAGGTTCTCGTGTCCGAGTGCCTTGGTCGGCAGGACGACCGGATGCCTCGAGAGGTTCTCGTGTCCGAGTGCCTTGGTCGGCAGGACGACCGGATGCCTCTCGTGAGGTTCGGTGTCCGATCGCTTGGTCGGCAGGACGACCGGATGCCTCTGTGAGGTTCGTGTCCGAGTGCTCGCTTAACGCCGTAGCTAGACGTGAGTGCTAGTTTAACGTCAGAGCCGGATGCTGCCTTGGTCGGCAGGGACGATCGGATGCCTCGAGAGGTTTCGTGTCCGAGTGCCTTGGTCGGCAGGACGACCGGATGCCTCTGTGAGGTTCGGTGTCCGATCGCTTGGTCGGCAGGACGACCGGATGCCTCGTGAGGTTCGTGTCCGAGTGCTCGCTTAACGTCGTAGCTAGACGTGAGTGCTCGCTACCGTCGAGTTGGGCAGTGCCTTGGTCGGCGTGGTCGGCCGGATGCCTCTCGTGAGGTTCTCGTGTCCGATCGCTTTGGTCGATGTGACGACCGGATGCCTCGAGAGGTTCGGTGTCCGATCGCCTTGGTCGGCAGGACGACCGATGCCTCTCGAGAGGTTCGGTGTCCGAGTGCCTTGGTCGGCAGGACGACCGGATGCCTCGTGAGGTTCGGTGTCCGATCGCTTTGGTCGGCGGGACGACCGGATGCCTCTGTGAGGTTCGGGTGTCCGAGTGCTCGCTTAACGCCGTAGCTAGACGTGAGTGCTCGTACCGTCGTAGCCGGACGTGAGTGCTCGCCACCGCCGAGCTGGACGTGAGTGCTCGCTTATCGTCGTAGCCGGACGTGAGTGCTCGCTTATCGTCGTAGCTGGACGTGGGGCATCCTTCTCGAGTCCTCGTCGGGCGAGGGTAGCTGCGAGAGGAATGGCCACCGTCTATCCCACATGTATACCCCATCCGCAGGTGTGGGACCTGGAGGGGATGAGCGACGCGCGTTTACCTGCGTTGGTTTGAACGCCGTGCTCGTGGAGCTAATAGCGGGTAGTCCGAGTGGGTCCTGGGAGGTCCCGCCAGGGGGACCCTTCCGAGCGGACGGTCCTGCAGTAGGGTGTCCCGCCCCGCTGTGGGGCGACCCATAAAAACCTTTCTACTCAATCCGATGGACTCGGTCGTCCGCCGACCCCAGAGCACACCGGGCCGTCGCCATTGATGAGCTCCGGAGAGTGTGAAGTATGGTCTCGACGCGAGTAGAGGTGATTAGGCCGTCACCGACCTAACCGAGGGCCCACCGTGGGGCTCACCTCATACCGCCCTTGCTCTGTTTTTTTTGGGCGGCCTTATACCCATCCGCGGGTAGGCCTTTTGAACCCACTCCCTGGGCCTGGCGCAAGCCACAAAGCTTTTGCCGCCTTGGGCCGCAGCGCCCGATGGGCTTTCGCGCGCCGAACAACTGCTCCGCCTAAAGGCGAGACCAAGAGGTTATGGGACACGTTGTTCGGGCGGCGTCTTTATGGCCCTTGTCACCGACATGACAGGATTAAAAGCGGAGTGGTATTGAAACCAGGAGTTACCAGTCGGGCGCAACAGCGAGGGTGGACGCGACGCTCGCTTGACGGGTGCTCGCTATGGTGGCGTTCGCCGTCCTCTATAAATACGCCCTGGTGCTTTCGGTTGGTCACGCTTTCTTGCCTTCTCTGCTCTCGCTCAAACAAGAAAAGCACCATAGAGCTAAGGAAAGAAAACCCCACCTTTCTTTCTCACCTTCCATCGCCTCCCCGTGAAGATGTCGTGGCGGAGTGCTCGCGCAAGAAGACAACAGGCGCTTCGGCTTGGTGAAGAAGGGCTTCCTCATGCCGCAGGACCTTTCCGGCTGGAGGGTGCCGACCGGGGCCGCCACCCCCGCGCCGCGGGGCGACGAGATCGTGGTGCCCGCCTCGTTCTTCGAGCGCGGCTTTGGCCTGCCGCTGCACCCGCTCGTCCGGGGCCGTCTCACTACAAGGTGGAGGTGCACCATCTCAACCCCAATGGGGTCCTCCACATCGCCATCTTCATCACGCCAGGCGAGGCCTTCCAGGATCGAGCCGACCGGGCGCTAGGAGGCACTTCTTCCGTGCAAGGCTCGAAAGACAGTCGCCGGACGCCGTGGCGCCTGGTGGCCTCGCCCTCGGCTTCGCCCGGCCGGAGCACGGAGTACTGGAGGTAAACCGCCTCGCCCAACAAGGGTCGGCGTTCAATGGCTCTACGCTCAAAACGTTGGCGACAGCGCCTCGCGTTTCACCGACGAGCTTCCCATGGTGGAGGAGCGTGGAACCGGGCGCCGAGAAGAGGGAGAAGAACAAGCCGCCCCGATCGTGGAGCGTATCGTGGCTCAAAGGAGGCGGGCTCACCGGGACGTGGTTGTGCGTGCCTTTATGGGGATGCGCGTGCAACCCCTTGTGCACAAAGCCGCACTTCTGCTCGTGACGCGGGCCGTCCGACCGGGCGAGGATGGCGTAACCCGAGCTGGCGCGCTCGAGGTGGAGGCCCGGTGGCGGCCGTTACGGGCGGAAGTGCCACGGTGGCGCGGATGGCCACCCGAGCCATTCTCGCGCTTTTCCGCCAACCGTAAGCCGTGAAATTCCTTTCGCTTTCTTTCTTTGTCCTTAGCACTTGACCGACATTCCTACATCCTCTTAGGGGCTCATGGGGATGTCTTCCGCGCCGCTCCCGGGATAAGAAGCGCAGGCCGCCCCGCGAAGACGGCAGAGGTCGACTCTCCCGCAAGAAGCGGAAGGAGGAAAGGAGGAGGAAGAAGCATAGGAACGACGTCTGGCGGCCTTGGCGAGGATGTGTCTGAGACCACCGCCGTGGGGACAACCTCCATCGACAATGGCGGAGCGCCCGCCACCCCTATGGTGGGTTTTTCACGACCGCCGATCGGCGGCGCTCGAAGCGACGACGGCCGAGGCGGCGCCACGGGCCCTGTGGCTACGGATCCCCAGCGGGGTGATCTTGCGTCGCGATGGCCGCCGCAGCTGCCTCTACCGGTGGAGGTGGCTTCGGGAAGCGACCACCGACGACTTTGCTTATGGGGCCGGCAAAGAGGCGCGCGTGCCACGCACCCGCCGGCCTTGTAAGTGTATTCTTTTATTGGAGCATTTTCTTTTGGCAAAGCCGCCGAGCGACTCTTGAATCTTTGCAACGCAGCGCCTATCTTTGGGGTGACCGTGGGCGTGCCGCGATCGGCCCGCAAGTAAATATGGCGCCGGTGATTTCGGTGACCCGATCGGGTCGGTGGAGGTCGCGGCGGCGGCCCGAGGGCGCGGTCGCCGAGGGGACGGGCCTCACCCGGAGGTCGTGGCGAAGAAGAACTTCCGCGCCTCGGCTGGGACCCACCGACGATGTGATCGCTGCTTCGAGGATGAGACAATGGCACCGCCGGTGATCGCGCCGACCGTGGCGAGCCGGCGACGGAGGTGCTCACCCCTCGCCCTAGGGGAGGTGCCGACCGATGCTCCTCAGCGCAGTCGCCGAGGGGTTTCAAGGGTTGACCTCGCCACCCTTGCCCATGGTGCTTTGACGGGCGACGCCCGCCCGAACGGTGAGCGAGCGCCACGGTGTAATCCCGGCCCGGGCGCCATGGGTCGCGGAGGAGAGCGAGTGGGCCGCCTTCGGCAAGGCGCTACCGGACGCCGGGCCGAGATAGGGAAAATCCGTGAAGGTCCGGCTCTTGCTCAAGTCTTCCACCGTATACTGGATACGATGGTCGGGAGTCCACCATCGCCTGTAGGTCACCAAAAGTTCGACTCGCTGCACATTTTTGATAGTTCTTCCGCGCGACTAACGGAGTGTCCACGTTTTGCAAAGACTTGCGGGCTCGCCCGGCGCCGAGTTGAGCTCTGCGGCAGCTCGACGATCGTGGCAAGCACGAAGCGGAGGAATCTGATCAGTGCGCGCTTGAGTTGCGCCTAGCCTCAGAGGCCACGGGCATTAGGCGGTCGGAGGCGGTGGAGATCCTCTAGGGATTTGAAGAGGCCACAAAGGCCCTTTATGATGAGCGCCTAGGAGCCAAGGCCTTGAGGGCGAAAGTGGCGGAACCGAGTCCTCTCGACGGAGGTCACCGAGGCCAAGGATGCCACCGTTGCCGCGAGGGGATCAAGGCAGACGCAGCAACACGCTGCGCGACCGAGCGAAACAAGGCTCGTGGGGACGCTGCCCGAAGTTCGCCCGAGCGGCGATCGCTCAAGGAATCGCCGAGTGAAGACTTCATACGAGGCGAAGTCGGAAGCCGCAATCCACCAACTCGCGCCGGTAAGTGTCTCAATTCTTCAATTAAGTTTGGGGGTGCGACCCACGTGGCGAACTTATCCAAAATCTCCGCAACTGCAGAGGCGCAGAAGAATCGGCGCCGCCGTGGAGGCGCAGAGAACGGCCGGATGCTCGCGACGTGGCGATCGTGGTTCGACGCGAGGCCCGGCGGCGTTGAAGGTTGCGGAGGACGGTCGGGCCGAGATGAGCGCCGAATCGAGGCCCTCCGCAAGGTCGGCCGGGAAGTTCGCGATCGCATCCTGAGCCGGGCAGCCCGAGTGCCCTTTCCCGTCGGCCGCCCGAAAGCGATTCCGAGAAGAGGCGGTGGTCACCGGTCGGCCGCGCTTGAGGCCGTCGTGCGCCGGTCAACACCATCTCGTACTACGACGGCATCGACTCGCGGTGGTGGGCAGCGGCGTGCTGGGAACCGGATCGACGAGGAGATCGACCGGTTCGAGCTCTGGTCGAGCCAAGACGCCCGAGATCGCCACCGCATCCCGCCGCAGCCGCCTCCAGAAGCGAGGCGCCAACTCTCCGTCTCGCCACCGGCCGCCCGCCAAGAAGAATAAAAATATAGTTAGCTTTATCCTTTTAGATTGTAAAGACCGCTATTTAAACAATCTTAAATTTATCAAGTTCCGTAATCGTCCTCGCCCTTTTTCGTATTTAGGATGAGG
Source organism: Otatea glauca (assembly GCA_036346275.1). Classification (NCBI taxonomy): domain Eukaryota; kingdom Viridiplantae; phylum Streptophyta; class Magnoliopsida; order Poales; family Poaceae; genus Otatea; species Otatea glauca. The sequence continues at coordinate 62,784 of CM070711.1, read as the reverse complement.
TTTGGTCGACCATAGCCTTAAGGACCACAGGGTCACTTATGCGTGGGTCGGTCGCTTTGGGAGGAGCAAGGTGGATTGGAGACTTGGCTATGCAAATGTTAGGCGACTTGTGAGGGATAGGAGTGTTCTAGACCAGCCAGGATCTTTCCACTCGGGCACTTCCTTCTTCCGCGAAGTGCTACTTAGCAACCATAGTCACCGGGCGAGGTCGTAACACTTGGGTTGAGAGGGTTACCGCCGATAGACATCATGACCGGTCGGGTCACGCACCTCATAAGCGCATGAGGCGGTGAGTTCGATGCGGGAGGAGTGTTCCTGCCGACCCAAAGGTCACCCACTGTACTTCCTTCTTCCGCAAAGTGTTAGCAATCATAGCGCCGGGTAAGTCGAGCACTTGGGTCGAAGGGGTTACCGCGGGAAGGACCTTGTGGTCGGTTGGGTCATCAACGCGCAAGCGCCGACCGAGTAGCTTTGAACGGGGCGCTGAAGGGCAGCCTCGAGTCGTCGCATGGCCACTGTGTGCTCGGAAGGAAGAAAGTAAAGAGCATGCTAGGAAGAGGAAAAGAGTTTAGGATAGAATCGCCTTAACTTTTCTATATTCCATGCATTTGGAAGGATGCGCCGTCGGTGTCCTTGAGCCGAAGGTGCAGCCGAGGATCTGCACGATGGTGAAGGGCCTTCCTGTGGGGCGACGGCTTGTGCTTATCCTTGCCGGTCCGACCCGACGCAGACCGTGTCGCCAAGATCGAAGACCGCCATCGAACTCGGGCGGCCGTGATAACGCCGCAGAGCTTGTTGATACCGCCGATCACAGATGGTCACGCTGGCGCGCCTCGCCGATCCGGTCGACGGAGTCTTGTTGTGCGGCGAGCCCCGAGCCTCCTCGAAGGCTTGCGCCTTGGGGCGCCATACTCTGTGTTCGCTTCGGAAGACGGCTTCAAAGACCGTATACCATGAAGAACGTGTGAACCCGGCCGCCGGTCGGCGTGGTCCGTAACTCCAGAGGACGGAGGGTAGCTCGGCCGCCAAGCGCCGCCGGGCGCTTGAGCCGATCAAGATCCGCGCTTGAGCCCTTGAAGGATCATGCCGCTGCGCCGACCGCCGTTGGTCCGCGGATGGGCCACGGCCGCCCAATCGACGCGGATGTTGAAGTCATCGCAGAACTCGAGGAATTCCTTCCCGTGAACTGCGCCCGTTGTCGGTGATGATGGAGTTTGGGACTCAATCGAAAGACTATGTCGCGGAAGAAGATGGCCGCCAGCCGACGCGGACGCTTACGACCGCTTGGCCTCTATCCACTTGGTGAACTTGTCCACCGCGACGAGCAAATGGGTAAAGCCCTCGGTGCTTTCTTGAAAGGCCCGACCGGATCGAGCCCCAAACCGCAAAAGGCCACGTGATGGGGATTGTGCGCAAGGCCCGAGTGGCAGATGTGTCCGCTCGCAAAGAATTGGCATCCTTCGCAGTGCGTGCGATGTGCTCTGCGTCGGACACGGCGGTCGGCCAATAGAAACCTTGCCGAAAGGCCTTTCCCACCGTAGATCGGGCGCGCGTGGTGACCGCAAATTCCCGTATGTCGCTCGCCAGCTTGTTTTCCTTGGTCGGCGTAATGCACTTTTGGAGGACCGAGAGGCTCCTTTGTAAAGGTCCGACCGACCAGATTTAAAGACTTTGCTCGCCGGGCGAGGCGCCGCCCTCGGTCGGGTCGGGAGGAAGCGACCCGTCCGTCAAACGATCTATGAATGGCTTTCTCGGTCGGACTCGGTTGCTTAGCACGCGCGGCTCGACCCGGCCAAGTCTATGCCCGATCGGCGGCGGTCGGGCGACCGTGCTAGGTAGGTCGGGGACCGTTCGCCACCGCCCGGTGGATGGAAGGTCGCAGAGGTCGCAGACGAAGATCCCGGCGGACCGGCTCCTGGAGGCCGATTGGCTGTAGTCGGCGCCGCTATTGTAGCGCGGTAGCTATGGTGAAGCTCAAGCCCTTGAACCGCACTTCGGCCCGCACACTTCTCGACAAGACGCGCCATACGGTCGTCTCTGGCCCGCGGCCTTCATGACTTGGTCGACGACAAGCTTGGAGTCCCGCGGACGTAGAGTCGGCGAGCACCGAGGTCGGCGGCGATCCGGAGACCGCTGACGAGGGCCTCGTGCTCGCAACGCGTTGTTGGTGGCGCCGAAAGCACCGATGGCGTCATCGAGCTTGTTCCCAAGTGGGAGATGATGATAACCCAAATACCGCGCCATTCTTGTTGTAAGACCCATCAAGTACATTGTCCAAGACGGGTCTTCGATCACCGGTGGTGCACGGTTTCGTCCACTCAACGACGAAGTCGGCTAGGGCTCGCGATTTGATCGCCGTCCGAGGGACGATGTGATGTCGTGGTCACCGAGCTCGAGTGCCCACTTGGCTATCCTTCCCGGCGCCGCGGTTGCGGGACGATCTCGCTTAACGGGACGTGGTCACCACGGTGATGTTGTGCCGATCAAGTAGTGGACGAGCTTTCTTCGCAATGAGCACCGCGAGAGTAGCTTCGTGACTGTGGTACCGAGTCTTGACTCGGAAAGGACCTCGCTAACGGTAAGGTGGCCGCTGTACCTTAAGTTCGCGGCCTTCTTCCGCTCGCTCCACCACGAGGGCGCACGACGACTTGGGTAGTGGCGCGATGTAGAGAAACAGCGCCCCCGGTGCCGGGCGACCAGGATCGAGGCGAGGACAGGAAGGCCTTCAGCGGTGAGGGCCTCCCGAGCTTTCGGGTCCAATAAAGCGGTCTGATCTCTTGAGTAGCTCAGAGTGGCATTCCGCGCCGCCGAGGCGAGACACGAACGGCTCAAAGGCGCTAGGCATCCGTCGACCTCTGGACCCCTTGAGGTTGCTTGATTGGGCCCATCCTTGCGATTGCTAATATCTTCTCTGGTTGGCCTCGATGCCTCGCCGAGACAATGAAGCCAAGGAGCTTCCTTTGGGGACCCCAAAACGCATTTTCAGATTGAGCTTTATGCGGAATCGTCCAAGGTTCGCAAAGGTCTCTTCCGTGTCGGGGACAAGGTCGTCGGCCTTCTTGGTTTTTATGACAATATCGCCGACGACACCTCAATGTTACGCCGATCCGGTTATTGAAGCACGCTTGCATACATCGCCGTATGTAGCGCCGCGTTTTAGGCCGAACGGCATCGTAACGAGCGAGAATGAGCCGAACGGGTGATGAAGGAAGTCGCGAGCTGGTCGGACTCCTTAGCGCAACCGGTGGTAGCCCGAGCACGCATCCGAAAGAGAGGGACTCGCACCGCGGTGGAGTCGATGACTTGGTCGATGCGGGCAAAGGAACGGATCCTTGGGACATGCTTTGTTGAGACTCGTATAGTCAACGCACATCCTCCATTGCCCATTTTTCTTTTTACAAGTACGAGGTTGGCTAGCCACTCGGGTGGCGCACCTCTTTACGAACCCCGCAGCCGTAAGTTTGGCGATCTCTCCCTATGATCCTGCGCTTCTCCTCGCCGAAGCGGCGCGGCGTTGGGCGACCGGCTTTGAGCCCGGTCGGATGCTCAAGGAGTGCTCGGCGACTTCCCTTGGGATTCTCGGCATGTCGGAGGACCTCCATGCGAAGACGCCTTTGTTGGTGCGCGAGGAGTCGACGAGCGCGCTTCCTATTTGGCGGGAGCGTGGCTCGATCCGCACGGTCTTGGTCGGATCACGTGGATCGATCGCGACCTCCTTCGTGTCCTCGGCGGACTTGAAGGATCCCGCCCGACTTTGCCGGACTCGGGGCGGATTCGAGGCTTCCTCCCGAGGTTGTCGAGCTCGACAGACGCGATGATCGCCGAGGCAAGCTCACAACTGCGCTTCGCAGATTGTAGGCAAGTCGAAGACGATGCCACGGTGATGACTCCCGTGGCCCCGCATCTTCACTTGAGGTAGGCGAGGCGGGACCGCCATGAACTTGGCGTAATATGGCCTTCCCAGATGGCATGGTAAGAACCGGAAATCCACGACCTCAAAAGCGAGGGTTTCGTGCGGAAGTTTCGGTGCCTCAAAGGTAACGGCGGTCGACGGTTCGAGTGGATGGGCTCGGCCGCCGTGAATGATGCCATGGAAGGGCGCCTTTGCCGGGTCGGAGGGTTGAGCGCGGATCCCCATAGCGCCGAGCGCCGACGTAGAGGATGTTGAGGCCGCCGCCTCGTCCATAAGCACCTTTGAAAGGCGCTTCTTCCCACGACGGGGTGACCACCGGGGTATCTCCCTACCGTGGAACGTGGTCGGGTGGTCGGTCCGATCAAAGGTGATCGGGAACTCCGACCACCGGAGGTATTGGGGACGATGGCGCGACGGTATGGACCTCGCGATAAGCGAGCTTGAGCCGGCGCTTGTTTCGGCATAGCAGCCGGTCCTCCAAAGATCATGAGGCGGCCGTCGGGTTCGTGGAACTCGCCGTCGCTTTTTCTCGCGACCAGCGGGCCGCAGCAGATTCTTCCTTGCCACGCGGCGCTATGGGACGCCGAGAGGTAACGCCAGACCTCGCAGATCCAGATTTGTGCTTGACGGAGAACCCGTGGTTTGGGCACGGGCCGCCCATCAACTTCTCGGCGGTGGGGCGCGACGGCCGGTCGCGACTCGCCGCTTGGCGGGCGGCGACGGATGGCGACCACTTGGGTCTCGCGGATTTGCTTCCGTGCCGCCCGCTTGTCTGAGCGGTCGGCGGGGACCCGGCGCGACGCCGGTTTCGGTGGGCCTTTCCTCCTCGAAGATGGCCCCACACCTCCTCGCCGGAGGCATGGTTGGTGGCGATATCGAGGAGCTCCTTGGTAGTTCCGGGCTTGAGATGCCTTAGTTTGTGTACCAAGGCCTTGCAGAGGTGCCAGATGAATGCTCCCACGACATCGGCGTCGGAGATGTCGGGAGCTCATTGCATCTGGCGGAAAACCGCGGATGTAGTCCCGAGGGTTTCCGGCTGCTTGCTTGCGACCCTTTAGGTCCCAGGAGTTTCGTGGCGCTTGTAAGTGCCACGAAGTTGCCGACGAAGAGGGCCTTCAAGTCGGTCCGCCTCGATGGTTTTGGCGGCAAGTACTGAGCCGTGCTCGAGCCGAGTCTGCGAGGTAGATGGGAAGGTATTGGATGATGAAGAGGTCATCCGCTGTTCCTCCCGCCCGCATGCGAGCCGGTAATCTTGAGCCGCACACGGGTTTGTGGCCCTGTATTTGGCAATGTTGGTAGGCGCCCAACCGGGCAGGAAGTCCGCTGGCGGATCCCTAGCGTAACGCCGCGTCCAGACCGTCGGGGCTCGGGCGCGGTGGTGGTGCCCGCCGCCGCAACCCGTGAGTGGCGGCCTCGATCGCCATCTTTCTTCGCGCCTCAAGGGTAGCGCGAATGTCGAGGCATCACCGAGGCGTTAGCGCGACCGGACGCCGCGAGGCTGGTGTGGCTCGCGGCGGCGACGTCTGAGCGGACCCAACCGGCCAGACGTCTGCAGACGCGCCGGTGGTCGAGGTGGCTCCGAGCGATAGGAGCCGGAGGCGTGCATGTAGCCGACGGCCGCGCGTGCTCTACCACCCGGAGGTTTTGGTAAGTGGCCTTGGCCTCCGGGTGATCGGCTCCGGAGGCCTCGGCAAAGATTGCGGCCGCGCCACGCTTTGACCGGGCGTGGGGAAGAAGTGAGGACCGTCGGACCTTCCGCTTCTTTGGGGGTGTGTCGACGCCGCGCGCTTGCTGCCGCCAGCACATCGCGGGCCTCGAGCACCTCTTGCTCCAGTTGGCCCGGAGCCGGCCGAGCTTCGATTCTTCATTCCTCCAACTCTTGCGCTGTTGTTGGAGCTCTGCGGGCGGTCTGAAAGGCGTTCAAGACGCTCATGGCCGGTACTCCTCCTCCCGCGCTGAGTGCACCGGACAGAGGCCCGCGCCGCGAGGGCCACCTTCAAATCGACGGTGCCCGCCATATTGCACTCGCGAGAGCCGCTGCTGCGGTGGTACTCCGTGTCGAGCCGAGTCATGGCGGAAGAGTCTTCCAAGCAGCTCGTGGATGGAGGCGGCAGTAGCCACCATCGCCACGGCCGCGAGCCTACGGGGTGACATGGTCACCGTCCGGCCTACGGAGTTTTCGCCGACCGTGGCGGAGCACTCCTCGGTTCCGCCGGGGCTGCAGGGCGCCCAAACCGGAGCGAAGCGAAGTCGCCGGAGAGGACACACAAGCTCGGCGGGCGCTGTCCTCCGGAGGCGGCGGGCGAAGCGTGAGCCCTCCCGCCGGGTGACGGCGGTCAAGGGAGCCGGCGGATCCGGTTCCCGGTGCGATCATGCCGTGCCACGGTGGGTGGATGCCATCGTGAGATAAACTAATCCGAGATGGTGACGAAGACGCGCTAAGCCCCTACCGGGCGCGCCAACCGCCGGCGTTTTGAGCGCCGCAAGTAAATTTGTAAGTCTAGGGGTCGCGTTCCACTCCTGAATGGTTAGACTCGTGAGTCCAAGATGTATACCGTTCGGCCGAAAGTCCCTACCCGATTCGGATGGCCGTATTGTATTGCTTTTGCCCTATGTTTTTGCTGCACGAGGCCTCTAAATGACTTAGTCTCCTCGTGTTCTTATGTGTCCTCCTTTTTAATCGTTTAGTCCCGCCTCCTTTTATACGTAAGGAAGGGGCGGGTTACATCGAGAGTTGGGAGGAAGAGCGAGGTGACCTATGTTAGAGCTCCGGTCCTTCGTCCCGTGGATCTGTCGCCACCCGCCTTGCCCATGCCGGGTTGGTAGCCTTGGTGGTCGTGGAGGTTAGGTATTCCCGGAAATAGCGTGCTTGCCCTCTCGTGACCCTTGCGAATCGCCGACGTCGCGGTGCGTGACGTTGGTGCCGCCTCGAGGGAGCGTGCGCAGATCTTGACGTGGATCGGTTGATGGGATCGAAGCTTTGTCTTCTGCAGTCACCGATCTTCTTGGGAAGGAGCCACCGCCTTGTATAGTCACTCGATTGACCTCATTCGGGGTACGTGGCGGTAGGCCGATGAGGACGACACGCGCCCTCGGCGTCCGCCACCTTGGTTCGGTTGGAGTCGGGGATCCCGCCCGCCAAGAGGGTCGGGAGCGCCGTCCGGCCGGAGTCGGAGATCCCGCCCGCCAAGAGGGGTCGGGGCGCTGTCTGGTCGGATTCGCTTCCCCGCCGGTCGGGAGCGGATGTCTTCAGCGGTCTCGCAGCGATTTGGTCGGTATGGCGCGGCGCTACTGTTATCGAGATATGCTTGAGGCCGCCTCGCCGCCGGGCTGTTGGGGTATCCTCGTTATTAGTATTCGTCAAAGTGTTTCATATAAAGAAGCACAACATAAATGAAAACACTTGACATAAGAAATGTTCTCTACTAAGTACATCATGATGAATATGTAATTGATCTATATGCACTAGAGGGATAATTGCCAATATGATGAATCAATTAAATCATGGCAAGGATCACAGACTTTACTTAAATGAAGCACATGATAGAATATACATGAATTGTACATGTGCAAATAATATTTGGAGTAAGAGTAAATATGTGATCCAACACTAGATAAACTTCACTAAGAGAATTGCATGAGAAGATATACAAATAAAACATGCATGCACCAAGTCAATCTATAGCAATATGAAGTTTAACTCTAGTTAATACATTGTAAGGTCGAGGATGCCGACTAGAGGGGGGTGAATAGGCGGCTTTTAAATAATTTAATACTTTCTCTTTCTACTAATTTCTATAAAGCAATTCACCCCTTAATTACCCCTATACCAAAACCTTATCAATAATAATGCGGAAGCGATAAACTAAGGTTTTGACAATTAAAGCCTAAATCAACTAGGCTCACTATGTGCACTAACTAATTATGTCTCTAACAAAAGCAATTTAAAGATAAACAATCAATCAATTTAATTCTATGAATGTAAATTGCTTGAATATAAATAAAGAGAACAAAGCAAGCACAAGAGACACAATACTTTTTACCGTGGTGATCGGAGACTTGCCGGTCTCCCCTAGTCCACGTTGAGGTTAGCCCACACACATTGGACCGGCTCCACGAATTGAGCACCCACCTCGAATCCACTAGATGTGGTTTTTCACGCTTTCGCGTAGGCTCAACCCGAACCTTCACAAACTTCGCCGGGCTTCTCACAACCTTGAGAGCTCCCGCAAGACGACGCCCACGCCGCCTAGGAGTCGGCAACCTCCAAGAGTAACAAGCCGAATCCTCTCGCTTGAACTTCACCAAGCACAACACATGTGCTTCCGGTGATCACCAAGTGCAACACATGCACAAGGATCCTCCTCAAGTGCAACACATGCACAAGAGACTCTCAATCCTCTCCTAATTGCAACACATGCAATTAGAGGCTCAACCTAGCTCAAGAAGCAAATGGGAGAAGGCAACACATGCACACAACTCCTATAAACACCCAAAAGCTCTAGCACACAGCCAACCTCATGCCCTTACCCCCCAAGGCCTCCTTTTATAGCCTCCAAGCCAAAACTAGCCGTTGGGGGAAATTCGACAAAACCAGAATTCCGGTGCTACCGCTTCATCGGGACCAGTAGCACCGGCCTCTTGCCAACGGCTACAAAACTAGCCGTTGCGTGATTTTGGTAGTACCGCCAATCGGGAGCGGTGCTACCGACCGCTCGGGCGGTAGCACCGGCCTCAACCCCGGTTGCACCGGCCTCAGGCCGAACTCAAAAACACCTCCTCTGGATTTTTCACACCGGCCAGAGGAGCGGTTGCACCGGACATCCGGTGCTACCGGCCTACCATGGGCGGTAGCACCGGACCGCCAGACCGCCCAAAAACATCCCCTCTCTGGATTTTCCACACCGGCCAGAGAGACGGTAGCACCGGACCTTCGGTGCTACCGCAAAGCTCATGTAGCACCGGACCCGTGCTACGGCCTTACTGTGGGATGACGACCGGCCTCAGGGAGAAAACACCGTTTTTCACAAAAAACTTTTCTCCAAACCATTAAAGATATTCTTTGAGCTATGTGAGGATCAACACATGATCACAACACTATGCAAAACACATTTGCACATGTTAATCACATACTCCAAAGAATCTCATATAAGCACAACTTATTTGCAAAACACATTTGCCAATAAACCAAGAGCTTATGAGATCAATCCTCTTAGCCATGTGATGATCAACACATGATCAAGTCAATTTGCAAAACACATTTGCAAACCCTATTCACATGCTTTAGGATAGGAACCCATAATCTAAAGTTCATTTGCAAAACACATTTGCAAATAACAAATCCAACTAACGAAAACACATTTCGTAAATAACTCAAGATCTATTTGCAAACGATAAGCAAATCAAACCTGAGTCTATGAGATTAATCCCCTAGCCATGTGAAGGTCAACACAAGACCAGTCAACTTGCAAACACCCGTTGCAAGCCCTACTCACATGCTCTCGGATTAGGACCCATAGACCTCGGTTTATTCGCACAACGAACTTGCAAATACACATAAAACCAATTTAATGCTTGAGCATTGTTCTTTGCAACACCTGCAAAAACCTAGCTCCAAGCAATACCAAAACATGAGCTCTCTATTTGCAACACATGCAAATCTCTAGCACCATGCAAGCAACCACAACAAATACAAGTGCATGAGTTCTCTATTTGCAACACATGCAAATCTCTAACTCCATGCAAGCAACCACAACAAATACAAGTGCATGAGTTCTCTATTTGCAACACATACAAATCTCTAACTCCATGCAAGCAACCACAACAAATACAAGTGCATGAGTTCTTTATTTGCAACACATGCAAATCTCTAACTCTATGCAACCAACCACAACAAATACGAGTGCATGAGTTCTCTATTTGCAACACATGCAAATCTCTAACTCCATGCAAGCACTTTAAACCAAATTGCTTGAGCTCTCTCCTTTTGCGACACATGCAAAACTTAGCTCCAAGCAAAAACCAAATCAAATAAGATTCAAATAAGATGCAAGTATGAGCACCCTTATTTGCAACTCATGCAAATACTTAGCTCATACAAAATTCAATGCACAAGCTTTACCAATTTGCAACACATGCCAAATGGTTAGCTTCATGCAAACATCAAACAAGAGAGTGAGCTAGAGTGAACCGGATCGAGTTCATCAACACATGATGAAGCTCAAGCTAAAAGACTCGACCCCTCTTAATAGTACGGCACCTAACAAGCAACCCGGTCTCACAACCAAACACGGAGACCGGTAAAAGACTAGGAACACATCCTTAGCCCTAGCTAGTTATACCTTTGCCACACTTGATCCACTTGGAGCTTTTATGATTTCCAATCATCTTCTCTCCAGGATCACCTCTTCTTCTTCTTCTTGGTCATCAACGCATGATGAACCTTCTCTAGCCCTTCTCTTCACTTCGGAATCACCTCTTGAAGTTCATCAACTCATGATGACTTCTTTCTTCCCGATTCTTCATCATGTTGGACTTAACCTACTTCACAACTCATGGAAGATGTTAGTCCAACAAACACGGTTGTCTCAATCATCACCGCACTCCATTAACACATAATGGATGCCTCCAAGATCGATTGAGCACAACCCTAATCAATTTGAATGATTAATTGTGTCTTGAGTACTTTGATGCAACTAATGCTTCATTATACTCAAGAACTTTTCGCTTGTCTTTAATCAACAAGGAAACACCATCAACACATGATGAAATATTCTTTGATTGATTGAGAGACAATCGAACTCAATTTAAACTTATTTAAATTGACATGAGTATATAACTACACAAGTCATATATACTCAAAAGATTATTTCAAGGTCTTGATCCTTTATATTGTATGACAAGAGGACATGGATCAATACAATTGAAACATCAAGTTAAATTATAAACTCCCCCTAGATGTGTGCATTCATGTATATATGAATTAGGAACATAATGCACATATTTGGACTAAAGCAACGGAAGAGTTCATACTTTAACTTGAATTCTAAGTATGCATATATATAATAGAATGAATACGAGTGCATACCTTAGGTTTTCCATTTTCCATCCAAGTATGAGACTAATAAGAATAAGACTTAATAAAACATGTTAGTCTCATAATGATTTGATTTGTCATTAAACAATGATTAAACATTAATATTAAACCAATCACCAAAACCAATAGAGCTTGAACTTACATACATGCATACCATAATGAACTCAAATGAATATATATGCACAAATAAATATGACATGAACCAATGTGCATATATAAAATCAACATGCTACTTGGAGTTCACTATTGCACGAAAGGAATGCAATAACAAATATAGAATAGATACCAAAATTGCATACCTTATCTTTGCTTAACCATCCCACTTGATTTTCCTCTAAATAGATGAGACTAATACTTAACTGGGCAATAACATGTTAGTCTCATAGCAATATAATCATATTAGAGGTTTGTCATTTGTTAAGCACTAAGTTAAGCATTTACTTAATTACATAGATTGTCATTATATGCGTTTGTCATTAATCACCAAAATAACATAAGTGCCTAGATGCACTTTCAATTATCTAATATTATTGCAAAAATTTTATCTGTGAGGCCAAAATCTTCCACAACTTTTACAATACAATCAGCAATATTCACAATAGTGTGTGCTACATCAATTAATTTGAATCCTATAATTCTCTTCTCTAGTTGCCAATCATTGTTTACATAATGAGCAAATACACTAAGGTAATCCTCTATAGCCTCAGGATTGTAGTCCCAGTGATGTACCATACCGTCGGGGTTGTATTGCAGCTGCGTTTGTCTCAAAGCCACCCCCGCTTTTCTTTTACAGCTCTCAACATGTCTCTTCAATTGCCCGTTCCACGTGAAGATTTCACAATTAATTTGTGCTTACAATATTTACGAATAGCATACCTGCTTTGAACGTCGTCTGATGTCTCAAAAATCTTATTGAAATCTTCCTAAACTCCCGATGTATTACGTCTTGATCTTTTTGCCCCAGTGCTTGCCGACGCTGTAGCACTTGTAGAGCATGAGGATGGTACAGGTACTGCAACTTATTCGGCTTGATAGGATGTAAGAAGCTCCTCGAGTGAAATCCTGAAATCAGAAGTTGGAAAGGACGCAAAATCCTGGTGCTCTATAAAAAAACTAAAAAGAAATAATTACGCTATTAATACTTTAATCACATTTAAAATAATAAGAATAATGAAAAATTAAATCACAATTCTTACCTTGATTTCTCGACAGAAATCGGAAGCTAGATTTCGGATTTTTGGCAAAACTATTTTGAATTTTACCAAATTATCACCAAGAGCTTGAGAATTTTCACAAGACAATTCAGAGAAGAGATTGTAATTTTGCTAGTGCAGAAATGAGGGGAGGCTGGTGCCCTATTTATAGGGAAAAAAATTGGGATGTTTTTGTTTTTTTGAATTTTTTATAGCCTCCAACGGCTAACAATGGCTATTTTTCTAATAAACGGGCTAAACGGGCCGTGTCAGGCCGAGTCGTGCCGTGCAGTGCCGTAATCGTTCTGGGTCATGCCAACAGTGTCGTGCCTCGTGATAGCCCGTTTTGCATGGCCCATCTGGCCATCTCTACGTGAAGCGGCGGTGGCTTTTAATAGCGTTGTTGGGTTGGGCTGGAAAAGTAGGCTAGGCGTCAATCCAGATAGGGTTTCTTTTCCTCTTCTTCCTCTTTCTATCGGATCAGACGCGGCTCCCTCTTCCACTGGTCTCAGGGCGCCGTTGTATACTAAGTACCCTTTTTTAGCATTGTTGTTTAGTTTTTGGTATAACAGCAGCGAATGCACATGCTTAGGCTCGACATGGAGAAGAAGTTCCGTTGGGTGAGCGAGCTACTTCTTGGCCATGTGGCTTAGTGGACCATTGCTTATTAGAGGTCTAATTTGACAATTAGTAACTTCATTTGATGCCTGCATAAATTGGACTCAAAATCCTAGAGGTACGCAGAGACTAACAGAGAGAGAGAGAGGGCGCGGCTCGACACCTATCCTTCACAAGGACATGATAGCCCATCGAGTCGAGGACGTTTGACGTACGTCATAGGAGTCAGCAATTGCAAGGCCACGGTGAGGACGTCAAGTGGATGCCAGGGAGCCAATGAGGGCGCAAGCAACGCACTGCGGCAATGACGAGCGGATAGAAAAAGCAACGCAACATGAGTCGACGAGTGCTTAATCGGTTAAATGGGTTAACCACAAGGTTACAAAAACCGCCGAAATTCGGCGAAATCTCGCCGAAATCTCGGATTTCGGACCCCTGCGAGTTTGCATAGACCGGCCGGATGTAAAAAAATCCGAAAAAAATTTGAAATTGCTACAGTATATTTCGGATTTTTATTTTTCACGAGATTTCGCAAAACCGCCGAGATTTCGGAATTTTAAACCGGATTTTGAAGTTTTTGGCGGATCGACCGAATTATATCAATAAGTTCTCGTAAAGTGATCTTCAATGATAATGTTTGAAAAAGTTTATTTTTAGACTTTTTGGCACTTGCGTAAACACGCTCAATTTTAAAAATTGAGAATGTATTTTCATGCTATGAAAAATTTATGGAAGTATCATAAGATATGTAGGATAATACATAAAATTTATGAAAATATTTTAACATTATTTGTTATGTTTTAAAAATAAAAATCAGAAATAGGATAAAAGTCGGTTCACGCCGGACCACTTGGAAGTAGTCGGCGTGAACGACCTTTTGCGCCGGACTACTTCAAGTGGTCCGCGTGAACAAGCTGTTGCGCCGGATGGAAAAATCCGGAAAAAAAATTGAAATTGCTACAGTATATTTCGGATTTTTTATTTTTTCGACGAGATTTCGGCAAAAACCGCCGAGATTTGAATTTTAAACCGAATTTGAATTTTTTGGCGGATCGACCGAATTATATCAATAAGTTCTCGTAAAGTGATCTTCAATGATAATGTTTCAAAAAGTTTATTTTTAGACTTTTGGCATTTAGTGAAACACTCTCTGAATTTTAAAAATTGAGAATGCATTTTCATGCTATGAAAAATTTATGGGAGTATCATAAGATATGTAGGATAATACATAAAATTTATGAAAATATTTTAACATCATTTGTTATGTTTTAAAAATAAAAATCGAAATAGGATAAAAAGTCAGTTCACGCCGGACCACTTGGAAGTAGTCCGCGTGAACGATCTTTGCGCCGGACTACTTCCAAGTGGTCCGCGTGAACGAGGTTTTGCGCGGATGGAAAAATCCGGAAAAAATTGAAATTGCTAAAACTTAGGTAAAAACTTAGGTAAAAATGAACATTTAAAACTTTGTTCTAAATGCAACTTAGGTAAAAACTTAGGTAAAAATCTTAGGTAAGAAACAGAACATTTAAAACTTTGTTCCAAATGTAAGCATTGAACTTTGTTTGTTATATTATATTTCTAAAAACAAAAAGAAAAAACATAAATGGTAGTGTCCCTTGTAAGAATTTTATAAATTCACTGGAGTGTGATCATGAATCAAAATTTTTATGGGATATTAAGAACTTCCTTATCACCATTCTGTAAATTTTAAAAAAATTAAACTTTTTTACTGCTAAATCAAATCTATGTATTGATCATCGACTTTTATCGTGACGTAGCATGTCTGAATTTTCAAACATTATTTGAGAATGCTCATCATCTAAAAATTTTAAGAAAACATTAATGTTATATCAGGACCATTCACAAAAATTTCAAAAGTTTTTAACATGGTTTACATAATTTTTCATGTTTTTCAATTTTACCGTAAGCATTTTAACGAGGCAAGAGATCCAGAGTACTGTTAGAATTTTTAAAAATTCATACAGTTTGATCATCATCTGAAAATTTTATGAGAGCATTATAGATACATCATAACCATGAAAAAAAAATTCAAATGTTTTTACTATGGTTTGAACCATTTTGCATTCGGTTCAAAATTAACGGTCAGCGTTTTATCTGGACAGTTCTAATGTTTGAATTTTTAAAAATTATACACACTTCATAATAGTCTGAAATTTTTATGGACACATAATAAATGTGTAATGACTCTTCAAAAAAAATTTGAGCAGTTTATAACTTGATTTGTACCATTTTTCGTTCGGATCAAATTTGTCGGTCAGTGTTTAATCAGGACAGTACCACTCTCTGAATTTTTAAAAATTCCTCAGATGTGATAATCAGATGAAATTTTTATGAGAACATCATCAATGTGTCAGGAACCTCCAAAAAAAATTTCAAAATTTTTCGTTAACGTTTGGACCACTTTTCTGCCAGTGCAAAAACCCAAAATTTCGCAATTTCGCCGAAATTTCGCCCAATTCGCCAATTTCGCTATTTCGGTTTCAAACAAGCCGGATTCAAATTTTAAATTTGAAATTCTGGACGAGATTTCTCCGAAATTACCGAATTTCGCCGAAATCTCGGTATCCGGCCCACGACGGTATTTTATCCGAAAACGAAATCCGAAACCCTGGTTAACCATAACAGCAAATAGACAATGTGAACATCTCTTTTGATTTATGAATTTTTTTCTATCAATTGTAATTGTATTAATGGGTTGAATAGAAACAATATCCGATTTGTTTGATTGATCGGTGATAACTTCTTCATATATTTACAAAGTTTGACAAACCAACATTGCACAAGTATTTCTCAAATAATAAAATACCAGTAGTAACACTCGAATTGACGAGAACACAACACAAACTACAAACTGTTTAATATATTTGTCTTAATTTAGACTAATTCTTTAAACCCACCGTCCATTTTTATCGCCACGGACTAGTTTACATCGGACGGTGACGATTCAAGCCAAACACACACACACAGAGAGAACGGAGGGCTGAGGGTTCCATCCAGCAAACCCCACTCCAGCGAATGGATCTTAGGCTCAGTCAAATAGAGTTACTAGCTAATCGCCAAAAAGGTTATTAGCTAACCATTAGCAACCAAATTAAATAGGAGCGTATGCCATGTCCTCCCACGCCGATTCAGCCGAGCTTCTCACCACTTGGCTTCCCTGTCCAACTCAACAACTCCTGGACGACACAGAATCGCATTGCATTGTGCTAGCTCTTCTCTTCGGCCAAGCCAAGGAGGAAGAAGAAAGAAAGAAGGAAAGAAAGACCCAGCCTTTCATCTGCTACCACATCCATGACAAGTGCCATCTCATTTCATACAAGGAGCCTCACACTTCATTTCCAGCTCCATGCCACGTCCTAGTGTCCTACACATGCATCTTGACATCCCAGCTTGTGCGGGCAAAACACCTTTCGCCATTCTCCGCATCCAACTCCTTTACATGGGTTTCCGCGCTGCTGCACCCTCACTTCCCTGAACGGCAGGCAGCCGCAGCGCATGGGCAAACATCCTTTTAGCCGCAACAATCTGTTCTTTCTTCAACTTCTCAGCTCTGCAGCTCTTATATTCAGTACACGGGTTTGGGTATGAATCCCCACCGGAAGAGCTTGAGTTGCCCTTCCCATCATAACTCTCTTCTTTAGTACCTGATGTAACTGCATACAAGTTATTCCTGCAACTTGTCAGGATATTAGGGCCATCTACCACTTCCTTCCCTTTATCTTTCACCAAGGCAGCTGTCTCTGTTGGATCCTCAATTTTTTTACTGAGTGCATGCAAGATCATCCGTTGAGCAACAATAGGAACATGTCTAGGTTTTGCCACTGATGTATCCTTTCTCTCGGCATCATGCGCAGAGAAGATTCGCTCACGAGCAGCTCGATAAGCAGCTTCCCTCTCCCTGAGTGATGCTGCCGCAGGTGGTACTGACTGTTGCAAAGGCTTCAAATCTGGAACAAAAGGTTTAATTGGATTACATCTTTCTTTTTAACCTGTCGACATTATGCAGAGATCCAACCTGATTACAGTTTGCCCGAAACCTACTTAGAATTAAGAGACTTGGTTGAGAGGTAGAGAGCAAGTCCCACTTACCTGTATCAGCTTTCAGATGTGAGCTTTCAACAGAAATAGCTTCACGGAAATCTTCTGATTTCCAAACCTTTGGGTGATCTGCCAGAATACAACGCTAATTACAAACTTATTACACAGAACAGAGTGCATGAGCGACCACATTGATGCAAATGTAATACTGTAATGTTTTTGTGCTAATGGTGTATTTAAAGTTTCTGAAGATATAACACCAGGAAGTAGATCTATGAAATCAATTATATCCTTTGCGATATCAACCTATGTCTGCATAAGTTGTGAAAGCACATACTTGGCCACTGACCAAGAGAAAAGAGTTGGCGAACACTGCTGATTTACTCACCCCTTTGTTTGGCCAAATAATGCTCACTAACCATTGCATGTGAAATATATCTTTTCAACGAGAACTCAAAATAAAATTTGACATGGGAAAGTGATAAGGCGACAAGGCGAGGCGAGGTGCCAGCCAAGCACCTGGATGCCTAGGCGCCTAGTTGGGCGCCTAGGCGAGGATTAAGCGAACAAAAATGGTCCAGCAATATCAGAAAAAATGGTCCAGCGAGGAGGGAGGGTGGCGCTGCAGCCACCCCTCTTTGTGCCAGCTGCAAGGGAGGGAGAGGAGGGCGGCGGCTTCAGCTTCTCTCCGCACCAGTGGACTAAAGGGAGAGGAGGGTAGACTAGAGAGGC
This sequence comes from Otatea glauca, assembly GCA_036346275.1. Taxonomy (NCBI): domain Eukaryota; kingdom Viridiplantae; phylum Streptophyta; class Magnoliopsida; order Poales; family Poaceae; genus Otatea; species Otatea glauca. The sequence goes on along the minus strand of CM070711.1, from coordinate 45,170 downwards.
AGCGAGGGAGGGCGACGAGGGCAGCGCTGCAGCCGCCCCTCTCTGCGCCAGCGACGAGGGAGGGAGGAAGGGCGGCGGCTCGGGCTTCTCTCTGCACCGGTGGACTGGACGGAGAGGAAGGTGGACTGGAGAGGCGGCGAGGGCGGCGCTATAGCCGCCCCTCTCTGTGCCGACGGTGAGGGAGGGAGAGGAGGGCGGCGGTGAGGGATCTCTCCGTGCCGGTGGACTGGAGGGAGAGGAAGGGGATCGCTGGATCTGGCTTGGGATCTCTCCGCCTGATTCCCCACCCCTTATGGCTTTGGCGCCGGCCAGGTGAAATGCCCAACCATGCCTGGCGAGGCTTGGACGTCCAAGCAATCGCCTTTCCCCGGCCAGGCGAGGCGACGAGCCATGGCAGGCGGCCACCGGCGACTGGACGCCTAGGCGACACCTTGACAACATTGCTTCCTACTTCCTGAGTAGAGGTCAATTAGGTTAGAAGGAAGACTCACATCATTTTTTACTGCCATACTCACACTTTGTTTATAGTTTTCTTTGATTATACAAGAAGATTATGTTTGTATGACAGTCCAAAACCAAACGCACATGATTCAGAAGGTCAAAATACTTCTTCATAAATGATCTAGAAAATGTATATAATGAAGAATGGTGCACCTGTATCATTTCTTGTCAGCACAACAGATGTGGAAACATCGTTGTCATTATACTGCCATAAGACATCACTGACTAGGACAGGTGGGCTGCAAGAAACGAAATAACTACATTTAACATGGGTAACAGAATATCTGCTCAGGATTTACCCAATCAATAATGTACAGCAGAGTTTTCGAGTTAAAGATGCTATGGGGGGGGGGGGGGAGAGTAGGCAAGAACAGCAACAAAAGGTGATCCAACCATGACTGTGAAGCAAGCATCGCACAACACGCGAAAGTCACAAGTTGTTCCAAAAGTATTTCTCAAATCACAAGAAAAATGTGATTTCAGCACCCACTCTGAGTTGTGCAGTGGTTATAGGCAGGCAGCTGGCATGCTTATCTTAAGTGGTGGAGATAATCATAGACATCCAAATGGGTCATCGTAGCCGTAGGTAGGGAGGACTAGGGATACAATTGGAGTGAGATGGCAACAAATAACTAGCAATATGTGATTATGTGTAGATGAAGTAGCTTTAGTTTGATTTCCTTGTAGAGCGCACGTTTTCTATTGCATTTAGTCAACTGAAAGCTGGTCAGGTGAGACTTGGAACACAAAAGTATTACGGTACGATGTGGGTTGTAATTAAAACAGCAAAGGTTTATGGTGTAAGAAACAGCAACAACAAGGCATAACGGAATGAAATATGATGCACAGCAAGAAGGAAATTTTGTGAGTATATTTGGCAACATCATACATGGCTGTTTCAGGGCAGAGCTGGAGAATTAAATGTCGATCTTCACCTTCACCAACAGATTCGTGGGCAAACCTATAAAAAGCAGGTAAATTAGCTAGTAATGCAGAGCAGTGGTTATCGGTGCAATATTTATCCAGTTAAGTTAGTAGGTTAGGAAAGGGTTTGGCAAGGCAGGTGGGATTGGAAGGAGGGAGTACCCGTAGATGTCGGCGAGGCGATGCAAAAGAAGGCGATGGTAGGAGCTGGCAGGCTGGAGCTCTATGGTATTCCTGCTAACCGCGCCGCGATGATGGACGTCGTCGTCGTCATCAAGGTGGTGGTATGGCTGGTGGTGGAGGAGAGTGATGAGGGCTTCCTCGGTGGAGAGGACGAGGTGCTTGCTGTAGAGGTTGTCCTTGATGAGCGAGGCCAGCTCCTCAACCTGCTCCAGAGCCGCCAAAATCAGCATTACATCATATACACCGAACTGTATATGTCTTTTGTACATCGATGAGACTGAATCGGATCCACAGAGAAGCAGAAATCAAACGTAAACTAGCAAGAAGTGCAGTATAATTAATTACCATGGCGAATTGGGTGGTGGCCATCTCGATTAGCTTCTATCGGATTGGATTGGAGGGACTCCTGGGCCGGCTAACCCTAATCGGGACGGGGATTTGGGAGGACGCAATCGATGGAGCAGCAATTCAATCAACCAAGCAAGAAAAGAAGCACGGGAAGGAACAAGTAGGAAACCCTAGTCCGGCAACTGCAATCTAATTCTTGCAACCGCGGCTGTGGCTCGGACTGGAGAGAAACAAAAAGAATTGGGTTGGGGGGAGAAGAAGAGCGAATTGGAATCGAGAGATTTGGAATTGGATTTGGATCTTGACGGACGTCAGGCTGGGGTTGTATGATTGTCACTGATACGAGATTTTAAATAACTCAACTTGCAGGGGGATGCAAAATGAGATTTTTTTTGGCTAATTTGAGTCACGTAATTTTTCCAAGCAGATTGCCATCCAAATCAGGCAGGGAGTGTCAGTCCTAGGCTCCAATCCATGGCGAAAAATAAAACCAAAATGGCTCAGAAACCGGTCTTTAATTTAAATTTAAATTCAAATTTTTTTAAAAAAATTGTTATTTTTTTTTGTGTGAGGTTCTAAGCAATGCTAATGATGCTGTAAAATTTTTAAAAGATTATCAAACTTGTGTATTTTTTTAAAATTCTGACAATGCTACTGTCTTTGTATATGCTCTGTTGTTTTTGATTTTCTAGATGAAGTCAAATATTTCTAAATTTTTTTGTGTCAGGTCCTAAGGCAATGTTAATGATGCTATAAAATTTTTAGATGATGACTAGACCTGTGTATTTTTTAAAACATTCTGACAGTGCTACAATCTTTGTATATGCTCTTCTGCTTTTGATTTTCTAGGGGCACTAACTTAAGTCTAATATTTCTTCAAATTTTACTACATGATCCTTGGGCACTCTTTATACTACCATTAAAATTTCAGATCATGATCAAGCTTGTAAATGTTTGTAAAAATCTGACAGTGTCTCTATTCCTTTTCATTCATTACTGTTTTTTATTTTTCCAAAAGCAATAAATAAAATTAAAAATTGTGGAAATTTCTCTGAGGTGTTTTATATATTAATTGGGATTTATTAGTATTTTTCCAATTTTCCTTAAGTGTGCCAAAAATTAATAAAACCGGTCCAAAAATTGATAAAATATGTTGATTTTTGAATTTTTTTGCCACTTTTTTAGCACCGATTTAAAAAGTTTGAATTCGAAACCATTCAATTTCTACCGATTTTCGATGAAAATCGGTGTCGACCACCTGGCGATTTTCGAGAGCGATTCGGTATTGTGAACCTTGATTAGAGGCACGACGGAGAGGCAGCAGCGGCCGAAAAAGCCTTTCTTCTCTCTCTACTTTTCCTTGAGAATTATGGCGACCTGCATAATTAACCTAGGGTAATGACAGTAACACCGCTATTAATTTGAGGTAATTATACCGATCTCGGCATATTAGCTAACAAAATATCGAGAGCACCCGATACTCTATCAATTAATACACCGTGTACAGAGTGTTGCAATAGAACAATAATTAAAAACTAAAATAAAAACTTATTACAATCCATTGTCAATAGGGCTACAAGTACATGAGTACAATTTCATACATTATATCTAGTACAACAAAAGTTAATATACATAAAACACTATAATACCCAATAGATCGACGGTTACTGCCATACGGTCAACTACTCCACCTCATCACCCTGACCCTGCGGGTGGTCCTTAACCCACGCCCCGCAAGCGAATCTATAAGGCTTAACTAACAAGAGTGAGTACAACGTAATCAGCAAGTATTAATAACAAAATGCATCATATGACTTTTTCCATCATCCATCTCATGTACATCTCTCTCTCAAATCTATTTTTAGGAAAATAGGGTTTTCTTATGAAAGAGTTGCTTCGTATTTTAATTTCTAAAATTGCTACTAGCACTCGTATATGAGGTAGACTTAGCTTCCGTAGCCTCCAATCTAAGAGACATGCATGAAGGTTTTACCATTTTACCCATAGTGATCTCAACATCTGTTGGAAACCCAGAACATTTACCACTACTCAGTTATTGGATCTCTAATCCTGGTAGCTGACGAGTCGTGGTGTCATCGATTGTTCCCCACCTACTCACAGCCTATCAGTTGTACCACAACTTCAATGCGTATCAATGGTACTTATCTCATGGTGTTTAAATATAATGCCCCTAGTCTTAATGGTTTTGCCGCCACAGGCCTTACCGCTCTTACCAGTATCCCTGGTCTTACTGATCTTGCCCCAACAAGCCTTACTATGAGCGAGTATCCGTGCGCTCCCCTCCAATGAGGTGGCTGCCATGGTGGACCAGTTCGAGCATGCTGTCGAGAACGCGTTCTCGCAGATCGTGCTGAGGGGGCTGTGGGGCGACCGGGCTGCGGCGGATGAGCGAGTGAGGGAGCTCCTAGTCGCTGAGTGGGCTGAGCGGATTGTCAGGGATGGTGCTGCCGAGACTTGGCACGCCGCTGACGAGGCCACCCGCGCCAAGTACCGCATGCCAGGTGAGGGTTCTTTTGTGGCAATCAAGATGTTTTAGCCTTTTAGTCGCAGCATTGTTGTTTGATGTGTAAAATTGGATCATTGGATGGGGTTTCAGAGGCGATGACGTGATTAAGTAGATTTTTGTTTTGTGTGGTAGCCTTTAAATTGGATGAACCAAAATGCTATGTTCTAGTATTGTAAAAACAGTTGTTCCCAAATGGAAATTTACAAGTACTTTTTGTCTTGGGATAACTGGGTTCCCTGCATCCGCTCCTGCATCTCAGTTCCCTCCTAGGCTGCCATATGTGATGAACACTACACGATTTGTAAGGTCCTATCCTTTCAATGATGTGTTCAAGACGCACCTGCAGGCTTTTTATTATCAGGCTCACTAGTTGCTTGAAAAGAAGTTTCAATATTTAGATATATTTCAAGACCCACCTTCAATTCATAGGCATCAGCTACCATATTGTTCTCAGTTCCATCGAAGAATCCAGAATGAAAATTGTTCTCCTGACAAAATTTGATCACATCGGTCTTAAGTGCTTCATTCCATAGTTCTATCTCTTTGAGCATCTCAGGATCAACCTGTTGCATCACAATAGTACTTGTACCTTAAGTTTGGAATCAACTTTATTGCCAAAAACAAGCCAATCTTGTAGCATACAAAGCAGTCAGTTCAGGTAGGTAATTTTATTTTTCAACAGAAGCTTTTGTGAAGTTTGTTGCATACTTGCATTAAATATTAACACTACTTGTATAAAAAAAAGAAAGAAAGACAAACTACCCCAAACTAAAATTTGCTTACACCAAATGAATCAACATAGCTATACAATCAAAGGAGTAATCTTAGGGTAGGGTGTTCTGTAAAAACAAATCAGAATCAAGATGTTTTAGCCTTCATGTATGTCATTTCTCTGTACCATGTATTCTACGGCCAAGCATTCTACGGAAACCTTCAGACTTGCCACACGTACGTAGGAAGGCTGGAAGAGTGTTTCTTAAATATTTGCTTGTGTCATCAGCGAATCATATGGGTTTGCACTCCCAAATGCAAGGACTTTAAAGAAGTACCAGTACTTCTCTTGATGTAACCTCTGTAGCCGAAGAGCTTGCACTGTCCCTAAACTTGAGATCTGATCCATTTTGCTGATGAGTATGACCTTGCTACCACTACCATTTTGCTGATGACTCGATTTCCAGTTAACCATGGTGCTATCGTTGGCCAGATTATTCAGACCATCGCCATTGAAATGCACAATCTGGGAGAAGTTCCTTTTCACTCTTTCTTCTATACAATACATGCTCTACCAGGATTGTTTTTAAGAGGGTTTCATGCGCTTCTGCTTTGCAAAGTTAATCAGTATTGTATGCAATCCATGACATAGCTAGGCCTGCTTCTTTGTCTCTGTGTGCTCTGTTGCTAGGAGCATGTGAAGAACTTGAAGTTTTAGATGGCATAACTGCTTTATGCATGCTCTTCAGTCAGTGAGATTGACATATGAATTCATGGAACTTGCAAAGGAGAATACAAGCAATAATCTAGAGACCTGATGAATTTACAAATGCGACAACTACAAGCATGCTATTTTCAGATTTAGATCTTGAAACTATTTTTTTCTGCTTATTTGCAGAGAGATCAGATTTAGATCTTGAAACTTTTTCTGCTTATTTTCAGAGATATGGAGCTTACTATGTGACAATGCTGATATACCAAAACAAGAAACAACTGATCATTTAGTATGTCAGTAATTGAATGATTTGAAAAAAATTGTATGATGCCTCTTTGGTACATAATTCAGAAGGTGATGGAGTCATAGACTTCTTTATTTAAATATTCCCATTACAATACATATAAAATATAAATTAGTACATAATTGAAACACTATTGAATTACACCCCTTCATAACGTTGCCATAAGTTCTCCACTATATCGTCTTAAAGTTGGTGGTGAGTTTGCCTGTTCCGAATGGAATGATGAGTTTGAATAAACTCAAAGAGTTTAGGTGTATGTTCGTGTAACACCGATACTGTTTCTCCCATTCCTTCGTAATTGTAGTCAAGTGGTTCTCCATCTCGCTCATCTTCAACTATCATGTTATGCATGATGATACATGCTGTCATGATATCTCTTAGTGTTTGTTGATCCCAGAAACGTGCTGGTCCTCGAACAATTGCAAAACGAGGTTGCAGAACTCCAAAGGCTCGTTCCACATCCTTCCTAGCTGCCTTTTGAGCTTGGGCGAAATATTTCTTCTTATTCCCTTGGGGAGCTAGTATCGTCTTCACAAATGTTGCCCATGCAGGATATATCCCATCTGCAAGATAATACCCCATTGTGTAATTGTGATCGTTGATAGTATAATTCACTTCCGGCGCTTGTCCTTCTACTAGCTTTGCGAAGAGAGGGGAACGATGAAGAATATTAATATCATTGTGAGATCCTGGTAAACCAAAAAATGCATGACAAATTCATAGATCTTGTGAAGCAACGGCTTCTAGAATTATTGTTGACTTGTGTACATGCCCAGTATACAAGCCTTGCCATGCTGTAGGGCAATTTTTCCACCTCCAGTGCATGCAATCTATGCTTCCTAGCATTTCAGAAAAACCTCTTTCCTCACCGATTGCAAGTAATCTAGCAGTATCATTTTCATTTGGAGATCTCAAATACTCATCTCCAAAGAGAACAATAATAGCTCGCACAAACCTTTTAAGACTTTCTATGGCAGTACTTCCTGCAATCCGTAGACAATCATCAATAGCATATGCTGATACTCCATAAGCTATCATCCGGAATGCTGCAGTTACCTTATGTAAAGAAGATAACCCGATAATTCCAGCACAATCCCTTGTTTGAACAAAATAATCATCATGGGCTTCTATAGCATGCAATATACGAAGAAATAGATAACGACTCATTCTAAACCTGCGCCGAAAAGAAGAATGAGCCATATACAAGATGATCAACCAAAAATACAAAGAAATAAAATATTTCTCATTGTAAACCTGCGCCGAAAGAAGGTTGGGCCGTAGATCGGAGGTTCAGCAAAATAGTCTCGGTATAGCCTGGCATGCCCTTCCTCTCTATTGCGATGTATGTATTGATGGCCAAAAATAGAACACCCATGGCGTCGAGCATTCACACACTCATCTTGCTCCTGTGCTAGGTATGCTACTGTAAGAAGAGATTCATCGTCGTCATCCGACGATGAGTCCTCTGAGAGGAAATGCTGAACTAAGTTCTGACGACTCATTGAGATATGCTAAATAGTGAGCATTCAGAAATGAGCAAGATTTGAAAGTGCAAATAGCAATGTATATATAGCCTAAAAATATAGCCGTTATGTTGGTTATTACAATCAATTTTAAATTTTAGATTCCCGCAATTAAAAATAGCCGGTCAAAATTTTTCCGGTAAAAAATAAACGTGGCTCATATGGCGGTTATGAAATATCATTATAATATAGGAAGGAGAAAATAGAGAGTAGGATTTGGAGAATACTGTTAGAGAGGGAAGAGATATAGGGAAGGAATGTTTTTAGTGAATTCTGTATATAAAGATATAGGGATTCAAATTTAGAGAATGCTGTTAGAGATGGCCTAATCCCCTCGTCCGAACGCCCAAGATCATGTCCAACAGTCCAACAAACACGTGCAATAACAAAAATGCAATCTTTTGGACATCGATCGATCATGCCGGCGATGACGAAGGAAAATTCAGCAGAATATATAGTTACAAACAGTACTAAAAAACGAGTGAAGTCTGGCCAAATTTGTTCTCTTGTTTGAGAACTGACAGAGCAAACATGTAACAAACCGCAATTGGAGAGAGAGAGAGACCGCCCAGTGTTTGCTGTCGAAGATGCAGTCGAGGCGGCTGACCCAGAAGCGCGCGCGGAAGAGTTGTTGGGTCGTGGCCGGCGAACCTGGCGGCGGCGAAGAAGGCGAGCCAGGAGAGGAGTGCGGCCTCGAGGAGGACGGCCTGGGATTGGGTGAGGTGGCGGACGGCGTCGAGGGAGAGGACGTGAGCGAGGAAGTAGCAGCTCTGGTTGTGGGAGGCGCCGACCTGCCAGACTCGCCGAACATGCCCACGCCGTCGCCGCTGGAGGTGGTGTTGGGAGAGGTAGTAGCCGGGGTCTCAGCTTCAGCTTGGTTAGCTGCCTGCCTCAACAAAAGCAGAAGAGACCACCAATACAACTATACAAGAGGTGAGGTACTTACAATACGTGAGGTACTTACAATACAATCCAATACAATACAAAATACAATAGGATCCTATTACAGAGGAGAGGAGGCTGGATTCAGGTAGAAACGTAGAATGAGCCTCCGCTCGCGGCTCGAGGAGAGCAGAGTACACTTGTACCGCTCGCTACCTTGTTTTTTTTCAAGTCTTTTTTGAAAGGCAAGTTTTTTCGATGTCTTCTTGAGCCATTTCTATAGTCTGCTGATCGATCCATCATCATAAATGAATAAACAAAAACCAAAGCCATGGTCGAGGCTGCTGGCTGCATATACAATTAGTGAAGGAATTGGTCCAAGTAAGTAGTGTCTTCCTTCCTTAATCCTTACAGCACCACCAACCACATCCGCATTACAGAAACATCAAGTCAAATTACTACATCACGCCGTCACCCAATTTGAATATGAACTTGAATTTGAGTTGGACTCTAAACCTCCTCAATCACAACAGCTTACTAGTACTTCAAAGTTCAAACCAACCGTACCGTATGCCTGCCTGGTGAATGATGATAGCACGATCTAATCTAACATCATCCAATGACCCTCTGCAATCACCACTGCAGTTGTCAGATGAAGCAGCTTAGGGTACCCAGTGAACACCACAGATACTATTGGCCTTTACAATTGCATCACTTCAGGCTCCACTCCAAATCAAGCATCAAATTCATCCAAAATATCAATCAAACACCATCCCAAATAGTACCAAGCTCCTCCATATCCAGGACCAGCTCTGGCAGTAGAGGTGGATCGTTACAACCAACTGGCAAACCATGCCACAAAAACCACGAGAGAAACCATCTTCCCCAACTGGGCAACCAGCGAGGCTTCCGAGTATTGGAATCTATGCGATTGTTCTCTGCACAGAATAAACGACAGATGCTACATATGTTAGAACAGGCACACATCTCTACAATTCGCACTTATGCTGCGAACCGAACAACACTGTACAATATCACAGGTGAGAAACCTCACTTTTGTAAGCTCGAAAGTGCGCCACAGAAAATTGCGTTATCTGGAAGAGGAAGCAGAGTCTTGTTGCTGCTGTCCTCTGGGTTGACCACGCTGATGTACACTTCTTGCCCCAAGTACCAGGTGTCAAGGTTCTCCACACGCAAATTCCATATTCCTGCATTGTCCAGAAAAACAAGGACAGACGTCCAAGCGCCGGGGTATACCTGCAATCTTGTAGAAAGGTTCCCGGTCAAAGGCATGTCAAGCTAAAGGCCATATAAGAATGAGATGAGGGTTCACAAAGCAGATTGTAAAAGCAGGGGAAAAATACTTTTGGAGGGGTTTTCTCAACCCCAATATTGATTAATGGTCTAGATAGAGTGATCAAGTGCAGCTCCCAAAAATCAACGTAATGAACTAATGATTTACTGTCAATGTTTATGATTTCTCACTATTTGCGAACTAATGATGTTTTCTACACCATTTAAATTGCTAGACCAAAAGAGATTGGTTAACTACCTTTTGTTTTATCCAAATTCGAAATAATATACCTCAGCACTTACTCTAACTACTCTATACAAGACATAATTTTCTCAGTCAGGTGCAAAAAAACAGCTTTGCTAATAATCTCACATATTAATATTCGCTTCCATTTCCATGAATCTCCCAACAAATATTGGCACAATTGCAAATAATTTACCTGTTGCAGTTTAAGCAATATGCACTTGATATTTAGGGAAGCTTACAGACTGTTCATACTTCCCCATTGACAAAAACATTCAACACAATTTCTAGACCATACTAGACCAGACATAGCATTCAAAACAAACATATCCTCCATGGTTTTCCTCAGGTTTCTGCTTTCTACCATTCATACTACAATCGATGTGGTATAATTTCTCAGATTTCAGCAGATCATACAAAACCAGGGGCCATAGTCAAAATAGACATCTGCAAAGACAATGAGACATGAATTTTCAGCACCTGGATTGTGGAGCGTGCAACACCATCCCATTTGTTGTAGGTACCTCGACTGTTCTCCGTCCACAATCCATAGTCCATCCTGAGAAACGGCCAACAGTGAGTAAACAAAACAGATCTGGATAAAGGAGGGGGAGAATGTGCTGTGAGCTTTACCCAACGACAAAGAATGCATAGCCATCCAAGTGGTAGCTCTGCACTGTAGTGGCATTGTTTTGGAATATAATCTCCATAAATCCTTTATAGGTGCCATTTATAATGGATGTGTCAACTTTTGCTATCCTGTTCATTGGATGATTGGGAAAATCCAATTTGTACACACCCGGGACATTAAATAGTTGCGCAAGTATCAACGGAGTCGATGGAGCGATGTAAGAAATCCCATTCAGAGTGGAACGCAGTTGCCCATCTATGAGCTCGGATGGTCTACTCTGCAACAAGTACACATCTGTCACGGTAATCTCACCATAATGGAATGAACCCTGCGGATTGGGGCGGGCACCACTGGCTGTAACATTCCACCTGAAACAAGCAAGTGTTGGTTGTGAATAATCTCCTGGTTCACAGTATTATTAGGGCATGAATAATGCAGCTGGGAGTCCAAGGTAAATAGAGACCAAAACGTACCTGATGGATCTTGCTTGGTTTATGGAGAAAGAGGTGTCATACTGATCATTTGGGGCATCAGGAAGAGGACCGGAGGCCGGACCCTGGGAGTTGGAGTAATGGAGGATAGCGACACCGGTCAGTTTATCCACGGTGCTGGCATCAACAAAGCGAGCACTGGCAACGACGTAATAGTCGGTGCTAGCGTTCTGATCCATGGTGACCAAGAAGGAGTAGGACTGGCCAACATGGACGTCCATGTTGGTGTAGTTCTGCTGCGACGTGTAAGAGCCCTCCGTCTCTACAAGGAGTAGGTTATGGTTCTGGATCCTGAAATTGAGGCTTGTTGAGACCCCAACATTGTGCACGCGCAGGCGGTAAGTTTTGCCTGGGTCGACATTGATCCTCTCGTAGGTGATACCAGGCGGGACAATGGAGTCGTTGTAGCGGTAGGGGCCCAAGCCGTTGATCTGCACCCCATCGGGAACCCCGAGAGCGTTGCCGTCGTCGAGGGATCTCCTGAGGTCCTTGTGGCCTCTGTTGTACCAGTCGCCGATGAAGATGGTGATGTCTCCGTCGGGGAAGGCGAAAGGGAGGGGGATGACGTCCCGGTTGTTGACGATGATGCCGCCGTAGCCGCCGGCGGCTCTCTGGAAGGCGGTGGAGGGGAAGTAGAAGAAGCTGCCGATCTGGTCCTTGACCTGGAACTGGTAGGTCCAGTTCCAGCCGGCGGGGATGGGGCAGTTGGTGGCGAGGACGCCGTCCTGCCACGAGTTCTTGCGGTGCTGGATGCCGTTCCAGGTGATGAGGAGGGGCTCGTCGAGGTGGTTCCGGACATTGACGACCACGTTCCAGTTGGTGGTCACGTTGAGCGGCGGCCCGGGGAACTGGCCGTTGATGGCAATCACCTGCCATTGAGCGATGCATTCTCATTGATGCCTTCTTCTTCTCCTTGTTCTAAGTTGCGCGCGCGCGCACACGCACACTTCCATGGATGCCATGCCAATTAGGGGAAGGGGGAAGAATAAGAAGAAGCAGCTTTGATACCTTCTGCTTGACGGCGAGGGGCTGCGCGGAGACGTAGGAGACTTCCCAGTCGTAGTAGGCGAAGGGGTCCCCCGCCTGCGCCGGCGCCTGAGCCCAGAGAAGTAGCAGCAGCAGCAGCAGCAGCAATGGGAGCGGCATTACCGGACGCGACGGCGGAGGGTCGATTGATTCGCCTAGGTAGCGATCGATCTTATCTTGTCGATCCCCTGTTGGAATTGGAATTGGAATTCGAAGTCGAATAGAGGTGCGGGTCGCGATCGAATCCGGCGGCGGCGCTCACTGAGAGCAAGACTAGTACTCTAGTAGCTACGTAGCAGTGGTGTCTGTCGACTGAAGTGAAGCGGAAAGCAGCATTAGGCAGCACAGCAGCCAGCAGGCATTGCATTGCAAGCAGACTACGAAAGAAGCGGAAAAGGGCCCACGCAGGACAGGACATCCAAGCTTTTCGGCCTGGCCCGGCCCAGACCAGCCTTTCCCTTTTTATTTTTTTAAAAAAATTGGGACATCGAGGATTCCATTAAAACCAAGGCAACAGCTCGATCACTTGCCGCCAGTCATGTTTTCAGCACGCAGACACTAGACCTGTTTGATCGGTAGTCAAATTTTGTTACACTTAGCTATTAGTCGAGTTAGTTAAGATTGATCGAGTTTGACATCTATTTGGTTTTCATAGTCACATCTATGAAAAGATTTTTCCCCCCTGCCATCTAGGTCCCACACTCAGGAACTAAAAAAAAGTGTGATAAAATTCCTTTTACTAGTTAAAGTATGGCTTCAATTTTGATGATCTAACCTTAGATAAGTTTGGCAAAAAAAAAATGATAAAATATGACAACCTTAGTATATAAACCAAATAGATTCATAGTCTTTGTTTTTTAAGATAGGGTTGCTAAGGATAAAAAATAAGAAAGAGGAGAGATTGAAAATCCTATTTCATGTATATCTGAACTGATATAAAAGACATTAGTCACGGCCATCCAACTAGAAAGATCTGACGGCTGCATTTTCAAGTTGTTCATGTCCTTTAAATATGATATATCCCATTTATTAAACGGAGTGGATCGGATAGTCAGGGGGTGAATTGGAATTTATTTCACTAATGGTCAAATTAAAAAGTTAATATTTTCTAGTTCAATCTACTTGCACATGGTTTCTTGTACAGCCAAACAACTCCTGTATAAGTTTAGTGCAATTTTGCAACATAAGTTCCAATCCTACACAAGCCTAGTATCTAACAATTGAAAGGCATGGAAGTAAATACGAAAACGTACAAGACAATAAGCACAATCAATTTTTTTACCGACTTCTCGGAGATTTTCTGTGATCTTTCTTACTCCTCGTTGGAGCACTCTTGCACGAGTATTGCTCTGACTTGAAACCGTGTGTTGACGCCGAAAAATGTGACGAAGGTTTGATCGGCTCAAACACACGAGAACACTGGGTTCAAAGGGTTCAAGGCGTGCCAACCGATTTGATCTTACAATTGGTAAGATAGATGGAAAAATATACTCAAAGCCGATCTAGTGCAACATCGGCAGGGATCTAAACAGCTAAGAAGCAGATCAAATCTAGGGTAACGATAAGTCTAAACAGCCTATTAGGGTTGATTAGATGGTAGATAAAGGTGAACTTTCTCGAAAAAGGAGATGCGCAACAAGATCAGAGAAAATCAAACCTGATTGGCGTAATCGAGGATGACCAATAATCGGTGATGCACAACTTTATTGATCAAGATCAAATTACAAGACAGATTCTAAATTATAGGAATAAAAAAGAGTAAATGCAAGTTATTTTTTTGGTTGTGTTGTTCGATTCTGCTCACCCACGACTATCTTTTATAGTGCATGGGCAGATCATATCCTTCTCCGATGCATTATCAACCATAATCCATATCGGCCTTTACACGGACAAAATTCCCATGTTCGAATCAATATTGGTCATAATTCTATCTTTAACTTAACTTTTCCTTTCTTAATCGATATCAGCCAAAATATCCCTTTAATCCGTAGTCCTGACAAATTGGCCATGTCTTGCCAAATTTTGGTTTAAACATATGCCCCTCATTGTTGAGAGATAATATGTTATCTTCTAAAAATCTTCTTCATTGGCTTTCATTCCATCGGTTTAGCGCAATATCATTGTTGGTAACTGCCCTATTTATGACACCGTAAAATCTTGAGACACGTATCTTCACCATTAACCACACGCGACCCACCGAAAAAACTTTTCGCCTTTTTACCTTTTTTACCCCTATAAATATGAGCCCCATTCTCTGTCATTCCTCACGCGCTCAAGCTCTTGCATCCTTCACCATCGGCTTGACCCCTCATTTTCTTGTCTTCAAGACTTCTGCTTCTCCCACCTCATCGACTCAAGGATAATGGATTCGAACCAGGAACTTATCCATGTACCTGATTGTGAAGATAGATATTACTTAGGCCTCCTAGGTGATCCGGATCCGGCGGCCACAATAGAAAATGACGTTCCTAGGCTTCCCTTGTGTCGAATATCTAAATATGGGGTATGTGTACGCGCCGAGATCGTGAAGACTGAACCGTATATGCTTGACCAAGCATATAGAGAGTCCGAATATCATGGGCCCAATTCTATGGGATACGATATGCGTGGAAAAGATAATACCATATTAGGAAGGACTCGATCGTTTTTCTGTTACAAGGAAACCAACTCGAGTACGCCTGATATCCAGGGAAGTTTGGATACGCTGCGAAGATCACGCAATGATAGACTCCTCATCAGCTACGATCTGGTACTCCAAATCAACTATAGCTCGACTTTAGGCAGGGCTGCTCCGACTATATAAGATGGGGTAGGCATCCTCAAGGAGGGAGAGCAATTCTGAGAAGACTAGCCATCCAGAGCTTAGAATCCTTTTTGCGTAGAAAGCTTAGGAGCCAACGAACTGCGTTTCGTCAACCTCTAGCCATAGCTTAGAAGCAATCCACATTGTAACTAGGGCTATACATCTTTGCTTTGTAATCCGTCGACAGCATATAACAATCATCCATACAAGACATAGGGTGTTACCCCGCCTGGGGGCCCGAACCTGTCTATATCTTGTGCCCCCTGATTTCATGCTTGACTCAGCTATCTCGAAGGTACCCGAAGTATAAGTTTATTGTCAATTTCTAACCCTTCGACAGTTGGCACGCCAGGTAGGCGCCTTCAACTGTTTTTTACAGATCAAGGAATTTTTTTAAATAATATATTTTTTAATTCAAATTGCAAAAATATACCACGAATTTTTTTTTGAAAAAATATACCCCTGTCGCCCTACCATAGGGCGACATGCTGACTAGGCAGTGAGGTGGACAGAGTACTCGCGCTGCGATTGGACGACATAATAAGTGGCCCAACAGTAGGGCGACACATGTACAAGTCGCCCAACAGTAGGGTGACATGTGGACTAGTCGCCCAATGGTAGGGCGACATAGGAGAAATCGCCCAATGACAGGGCGATATGGGAGATTTCAGCCAGAAAATTTACAGATTAAAAAAAATCTGAGAGACTTCAAAAAAGATTAAAATATTTGGATAAACAGATTTAGGATTCAAGTAAAATATTTTTAGGCTCTAGAGAAATTTGAAATAATTTTCAAAATTCAAGGTGAACAAGTAGATTGTGTGTTTTTTAGCCTTTTCGGCAGCCCGTAAAATATCATGTCTAAACGGTATTTTTATGAACAGTGGACAACATTTGATCTTTGATACATGCACTACCATATTATGGAGAAATATGTAATTTACACCTTGCTTTGCATCTAATTTCCACTGGTGCAATAACCCTAAGTAATATAGTCGGCAACAACTCATATCATGTTTTTCAGCCTTTTCGGCGGCCCGTAAAATATCATGTCTAAACTGTATTTTTATGAACAATGGACCACATTTGATCTTTGATATATGCATGTCGGGACCGGATTTCCGAATCCGAATCCTCTGTGTATAACATGTGCTAGTCCAGAAAAAGCTAGCACACACAGTGAAAACAGTGATGACAACACATCCATATCACGAAGCACATAATATTAATTAAGCAAAAGAGTATTAGCCTTATGGCCAATTATTACAAATAAGCAGCATCATAGCTTGAGTTCAATAAGAAACAGCGGAAACAAAATAGCAAAAGCAGAGTAAGCCCATCCATTTGCCCAACAGGCAATCGACTGGGGTTCGCGTCCTAGCATTCCGGATCACCTTCGTCGTAACCACAAGCGTAGAATTCGTAGTCATCTTCAGCTTCTGCAAACTCCTCTGTGGGAAGTTGGGGATGTTGCAAGGGTGAGCACAAAATGTACTCCGCAAGTTTTAGAAACATAATGCATGTTAACTATATGCAAGGCTAAACAATTGAAGGCATAATATGGCTCTTTTAGCATAACGCAAAGTTTAACTGCAAATACTAATAGTAATTTCACAAAGCATCATTTGACAAAAAGGTAATAGCATAGTAATTGAATTTGATATGTCAACTGAGCAGGTTCCATCTACCTGACTGGCTCCATCCGCCAAACCATAACCCGAGAGTTCCATCTGCTCTCGGATTCCCAAACCACCATTTTTATTTAAAACAAAACCATGAAATCTACAATGTGCAAGCGTACCTCGCCTGCCCTTGACCGTGGGCACGGCTACTTAAGTAGTTTTAACTCTGCAGAGTGTGTACACTTTACCCACAATACTTGATCGACTCTTGTTGCCAAGCTATCAACACACTTTCTTTGGTGTGTCGGCAGAGAGATCATGACAAGGCCTTTACAATGTACAACCCCACTATTAACATCGCCCGCTAAGATTTCACCGCTGTTAGGGTTCTAGCCGCCAAGATCTGAAGCCCCTCTTGCGCTCGCCAACATCCCAAGACTCACCAACTGCGAAGCTAATAATGAGACGCACAAATTATTTAGCCAGGTCGTACCCATATAGACTTGTGGTTGTACGGTAGTGCTCGGTCCATGGTAACACACGCTTCGGTCCTTAATTGACTAGGGCAGAACATTCACATACCAAGGTCTCGTGCTTTCTGCACACGCCAAACATCCATCCGCCCTGGTCTAAATCATTTCCACTTTATTTTACTTAAATCACAGCAGCAACACCAATTTCCGCAATTTCACAAATAAGTTTAAACAATATTTGAAATGGTTTCCCATAATGGCACAATACCGAAACGCTTAAGCTGGACTAAGCAATTCTACCGTTCCATGCTA
This sequence comes from Otatea glauca, assembly GCA_036346275.1. Classification (NCBI taxonomy): domain Eukaryota; kingdom Viridiplantae; phylum Streptophyta; class Magnoliopsida; order Poales; family Poaceae; genus Otatea; species Otatea glauca. The sequence continues at coordinate 27,657 of CM070711.1, read as the reverse complement.
ATCTACTGGATATCACCAAATAAAATAGCTAGTATATATCATCTAGGGTGTCAAAGGTTCGACATGATCAATACCAATGAGGGTATAACAAACTGGAATTTAACTAAACCTTAAGACTACATTTAAAGTACTTTGCATAAAAGTAAGCATGCATAATTTAGAAACAACATAACATTTTCATTAAATTTGGGATCAACATGTTCAAGGAAGACTTGCCTTCGCTGCCTCTTGCTGGTTCTACCTTCGATTGTTGATTTGCTTGAACTTCGACTGCGTCGTCTACATGCGAAACGAGAGCAAATAAATAAAACAAATTCAAATAAAATTCAAAAATTGAAAAGAATGGTACTGGAAGATAGATCTTGAATTTAGATGAATTTAGAAATTTGAATCACTGGAATCGGAGCTCAAACGGAGGAGAACGGGCTCCTGAAAGATTCCCAGATCAGAAATTCAGAAAAATCAGAGAGGCTGACACATGGCAACACGTGATTGGATGGAATTTCGGGTTTTCTGGAAAATCAGAAAAAGAAAAGAAATGCTGACTGACACGTGGGACCCACGCGTCAGAGACACGGCTCACGGTAGACCGGGAGCACCGAGGAGGGAGATGCCGACGTGGCGGACCACGCTGACGTGGTGGCCACGCGGCGGCTAGGGCTGACGTGGCTGGGCCACGTGGCTGCCGACGCCGCACCGCATCGCTACCGAGGTGGATGGTCCACGCGTCGCGCATCCAACGGCGGCGCGGGATCTGACGGCAGGAGGGCGAGACCGAGACGGCGGCGACGTGGCGCGATCTGGTGCGCATGCGGAAGATCGAACGGCCACGGCTCATGGCGAGGGGTGACGACGGTGGCGTTGGCGCGGGCAACGCCGGAGGCGGAGAAGAAGACATGGCCACCGGGGAAAAACGCAACGAGACGACACCGGGTTAGGGGTAAAAGAGAGAGGGAGTCGCGGGGATCTTGATGCGACCAAAAGAAGCGGCGGAGGCTCACCGGAGAAGAAGAAAGACGGCGGCGAAGAGCTCGGGACGGCGGAGAACTTCGGCGAGCTCGCACGCGATGACGACGGCGTCTCGGGCAGCAAGAGATGGGGCAAAATGAGCGGCGCAACGAGGCGAACCTCGAGCTGGGTGCGGCGGCGGCTTAAATAGCTTGGGGAGGCGTGCAAATCCGGAAACCAAGGTGGCGGCGGCGGAATTGACGCGGAGGCGGCTAGGGTTTCGACGGCGACGGCGCGGACGACGCGACTGCATCCCAGCCATCCACGTGGCGCGCAGATCGGCGGCGGCCGCGGAGCGGGCCGACTGGGTGAACGCGCACAAGCGGGCCGAGAGGGGAAGATGGGCCGGGCGGCGCGGGAGAGAGGAAACGGGCCGCGGCAGGATTCGGCCCACGGAGGGGTTTGGAAATTTAAAACATTTTCCGAAATTAGGAAATTCCAGAAATTAAAATAAAAGCAAATAAATCCAAATAAATTCATAAAAATCTCCAAAAATACAGAAAATCTTTTGTTTGATGGATAGATTAGCCAAATTAAATCCTTTTATAAATAGAAAATTCATATTAAGCTGAAATTAATTCAAGGAAAATGCAAATGGTTCATTTTCAAATTTAAACATTCTAAAACTCAAATATTTGGAATGTTACAATGCACTACCATATTATGGAGTGATATGTAATTTACACCTTGCTTTGCATCTAATTTTCACTAGTGCAATAACCCTAAGTAATATAGTCGGCAACAACTCATGTCATATTTTTCAGCCTTTTCGGCGGCCCGTAAAATATCATGTCTAAACGGTATTTTTATGAACAGTGGACCACATTTGATCTTTGATATATGCACTACCATATTATGGAGTAATATGTAATTTACACCTTGCTTTGCATCTAATTTCCACTAGTGCAATAACCCTAAGTAATATAGTCGGCAACAACTCATGTCATGTTTTCCAGCCTTTTCGGCGGCCTGTAAAATATCATGTCTAAACGGTATTTTTATGAACAGTGGACCACATTTGATCTTTGATACATGCACTACCATAGCAACTCATGTTATAATAGTTCTTACGAAGCACTTAAACTATTTGTTGAACATACATAAGGGCACATGCACCGAAAGTTCAGATGATAAAATAAGCAATAGATTAGATTATATTACAAGAGCATTACAACAATGACAAAATTGTTTGACGAACTAACTAACTAACGAAAGCACTGTTTGTCATGGTGGAACAGATGATCGTTCCGCCTATCTGGGTACAGCCAGAATGATGTCCCACATTTTCTGCATATTACCTGACCCGTGTAAATTTTGAGATTTGTACTCGGACACTGCTCAATCCCTACTATGAAAGAACTCCATGGGGATCTGCAGTGCTGCCAGCTGTCGCCGAATGGGTGGCCTATGCCGTACGTCTCGGGTGTGTAAGACAGAATGTTTTGGTCATCCCGATTCCCGGCGTCCCCTATGTTAATACCACCCGGGTTCCCGGATGGTCTCCGCAGAACGCCAAGGATTTGTTGCGTGGTGCGGACCTCGGCCGACTGCTTTCCCTTGTCCCTTCCTCTTCGAGAGGAGGTACCCTCTTGCACCTCTGTTGCGTTGGCCGTTGGCGAAGACTTGCCGAGACGTCTGCTCTGTTTTGCCTCGCATTCCACTATATGGTGCAGGAGGTGTGTGTTGGGCTTATCCTTGTACAACCGGAAGCGTGCCCTGCAGTCAATGCAGTATGCCCACTTTGGTCGTTGAATAACACCGTAGGCGTACTCGGGATCTGGCTTTTCTGGGCGGTAGTAGCACCACGGAGAGGGTTGCTCCCCCAGTTATCCCATACAGGAAGTTTGAGATGTGGGTGGTACGTCTCCGGGTCCACCCAGTTGAAGTGGCCACACCATTCATCCTCGGCCAAGGGGCATCGGTAGAATCTCCGATCTGCTAGATCATCGTGGCAGGTATCAACCACTGCCTGCAGGCCGTGTTCGCAAAATTCGGGGCTTTCGGGTGGCCCTTGAGGAGGTTTCTCCTTTGACTCGAGCAATTTCGCAATTTTCTTTTTGAACTCCTGTATGCGATGAACTGGTTTAGAATTACTACTTTGTGAGTGAAACATGAGTACGTCGCATGAAACTCACCGATTGGTTGGCCCCTTGCCCACCGGCCCTGAACTCTGGTCGATCTAGAGCGGGGATATGTCCTGGCAGCCTCTCCCACCGGGTGAAGTTCTCGGGCGAAGCGGGGTAGGCGTCATGGTAGTTGTAGATAAATTCGTAGTCACGTCGTTCCGGCCCATCGATCCATTGGAAGAAGCAACACCGGTCCTTGTGCTGAGAAAAGAAGAACGATGCATGAAATAGTACTGTTACCTTGTATTGTATGGACACCAGTAGGTTTACCCGGTAAGAGCGGGCACAACAGTAGTGAGCGCGGGCGGCCATCTCTCTGTGGGTAGATTGCATCATCTTCGCCGGAAGGTTGTAGTCGCATTTGGGTCGGGGCAACTTCGGCAGAACTGGGGCGTCAACGCTACTAGTATCCGGGTACTCGGGGTGGGATGACTTTTGCTTGCTGAAGAGGCGACGGTAGAACGACATCGTGCCCTAATTTGTGTAGATTCAGCTGACGTGTATTGCTGGTTTGGCGGTGTTGGATGTCTACCCCTCGGTCGGTTTTATAGTGGTGGTGAGGGGTTACTCCACACAACTATAGCACTGATGGACCGGCATCCTCTGTGAAAAGCTGCACAACGTGTCATCCATCATCAAAGCTGCACGACAAGGCTGATAAAGCTGATGCATGTGACTTGTCTAATCGGCCTGACAAGGCTGACAAAGCTGATGCATGTGACTTGTCTCATCGGCCCGACAAGGCTGACAAAACTGATGCATGTGACTTGTCTAATCGTCCGACAAGGTCGCACGCTGCGGAGTATACTATTCGCTCAAAAGGCGACGCCAAGATTGTTATGCTTGAAAGGTGGCTATCAGAATAAAGAATAACAATATTTCATAACCAAAAGTGAGAGGTTACTACCATAACAAAAATATATCATATATAACTAAATACATAAGATGAAAAGTATGTCACAATGTAATAACCAAATACGTAAGCTAAAATAACATAACAAACTACTGGCGCCCCCGTTTCTGGGCGCCTCCTCGCGGCTGGGCAGGCCTCCTGCGAACCTTCCCCTGCGAGTAGGTACGCCTCAAGGTGGCGGCTCACCCTCTGCTCGTCCGCAGGCTCGACAATGTGTTCCGTCTGTAAATTTAAGTTTTCTTGTTAGTCTAGCCAATATATGCGAAGTTAAGTTTGAAAGGTTAGTTGCTTACCACGAACTGTCGAAACCATCTGTGTGTCGGACCATGGGTGCTGGTGAAGGGTCGGTAGCAGCAGGCAGTAGCACACCATGGAACCGTGCAAGTACCTACTCGCGCCACAACGGGTCGACGTCCTGGGGCACCACAGGGTCACCAGCGATCGGGAGACCGAGGAGGTAGGAGACGTCCTCCAAAGTGATCGCCATCTCCCCGACAGGTAAGTGGAAGGTGTGCGTCTCCGGTCTCCACCGATCCACTAGAGCGGTGAGAAGGGACCTGTCAAACGGGAACCTGTGGCTCGCGTCCCTCCCCTGCGCACCTGCGTGCGCCTCCACCATCCGTGCCAGTGGTAGCAATCCTGCTGCTCGTAGCCTACGAAACAGAAATATTAAATTAATATGAGCACTGCACTAGTTAATTAAAACAAATTATGATACTGCATCGGGAATATTTTGAAATTAAAAGATAAATACGTTACCTGGGGAGCCAACGTGGATCGAGGGTCCAGAGCTCCCGCGGTGGCCTCGGCCGTAGTACGCAGAGCTCTTGAGGATCTTGTCCCTCCTCTGGTGAAGCGGTGGCGAAGTGTGCACGGTGACGACGGTCAACGACTGGGTCTACCAACTCAAAGGGCCAGTCGTCATCTACAGCCTGGTGAGCCATACCTACAAATTACAAAAAGAAAAGTTATATATAGAGAACTATACAAGCATCAGAATAATACATAGAGCCAAATGCGTACAAATAAATACACAAGCATCAGAACAATACATCAAACCAAATGCGTACAGATAAATACACAAGCATCAGAACAATACATCAAACCAAATGCGTACAAATAAATACACAAGCATCAACAAAATATAATCAAACAGATTACAACGCACAATACATCAGCAAAATATATTCAAACAGATTACAATGCACATTACATCATCAAATTATGTTAAAATAGATTACAACGCACATTACATCAACAAAATATTAATTTGACTATAGCATCTAATAGTTCAAATAGCTTCTCCGGTAGTCCGATGACGTCGTCCACCACGCCTTGCAGATGACGATCCCTCCCTCGCCGTCGGGTTGCCATCTCCTCCTTCATCCTCTTTGTTATGTGGCTGGCAGTTCTTGAACGTGTGTCCTGTTCGCTTGCACAACGAACATTTCTTCACGCGCTTACCAGTTTCAGACTCATCCATGTCATTCCCGATACGCCTTGTTTTGCGACGGCCTCCTTTGTATGATCTTGCATCAAAGTCAGGGACCCAGAACCTTTTATCGACACTAGGGGTTGTGGTGAAAGAACCGATAACACCATAACCATATAGCTCCTCGCCCAAGGTTGCTATCACCTTTTCCTTTGTAAAATATTCAGGTAGATATGTACCAGGTTGCATTCCAAATAATGCACATGCAGCTATCACATGAGAACATAGCCTATGCAAAAGGAGGGGTTTGTTACACGAGCATTGACATTCAGCCTGTAAGATGCACTCTTGGGTGATGACCTTACGTTTGTTCCCGCGCCCTTTATCCCTGCATATCACCTCGAAGCGCAGTGTTCGTGAACCTACTTTGATAGCTCTATGCTTACCCGCCTTCCTACTCTTCTCATCCATGTATTTACTTATCATGCTTGAGTACAAGGCATTCTCATCTCTCATTACTACTTCAACAGCTTTATGCCTATCTACAAAATAATTGGTTGTACCCCACAACACTCCCTCAACAATTCCTACCAATGGGAGACACCTCATCCCTCTCATTACCCAGTTGTACACCTCCGCCAAGTTGGTCGTCATGACACTGTATCTCGCACCATGTGTGTCATGTAACAATGACCACTTCTCTTTGGGCTCGTGCTTTATCCAAATTCAGAAACATTTGATCGCCTTTGCCTTCGACGATGACTCGTCGCCTCATCTTCTGTTCGAGGGAATAAAGGCTCGCCGCTCTGTGTTACTTCTTTGGTAGTCTCTTTGTGTTTTTTTGTTAGCTCATCAAGATTCTTTCAAAGAGTACGGAACTTGCTATCTTGGTTCTACTTATATAGCCTTTTGAACATGTTCATCAGTTCCTTGTTCTTAAATTGCTTATAGAAGTTTGCGCCCAAATGCCTCATGCACCATCGGCTCTGCAAGTCAGTCCAGGGAAATGGCTCCTCTTCCCCTGCTTTCCAAGCGCTCGATGGCACTAAGGCACAAGATACTGTCATGCAGTATGCACACATGTTGACAAGTTTTCACCACCCCGATCTTCAAGTTTCGTAGGAACCACAGCCAACTCTCATAGTTCTCGCTTTGCACCAAGGCAAACGCAACAGACAGAATCTGGTTGTTCGCGTCGACGCCCACAACTGTCATTATTTGTCCTTTGTATTTCCCGGTCAGGAATGTGCCGTCCACTCACAACAATGGACGGCAGTGATAGAACGCCCTAATGCAAGCTCCGAATGCGAAGAAAACTCTCTTCAGATGCCTCTTGTTCGGCCACTTGCTTGACGAACAGTCCTGGTAATCATAATAAGTACCAGGATTTCTTCCCTGAATGCAACTGAGCAGTGCGGGCAGATTATGGTACGAGTCTTCAAATTTCCCAAATCTCATTTTCAAGGCCTTCTGCTTCGCCCTCCATGACTTTCCGTAGCTAATTGTGTACTGAAATCTGTTCTCAATTGCACCGATAATAGCACGGGGCTCAAAATTTAGGTTTTCAACTATCTCTGGGTACATGACACTCGCGATATAGCCGGACGATAGGTTCCTGTGAGCCACCAGGGTTTCCTCAGTCATACAACTATGCTGTTCAACCTTCGAACATAGCTAGTGGGTGCCCCATTTGGGCTTGTATGTGTGCACTCTCCAGGGGCACCCTTGCATCTCGCACACCACGTCAGAAAGGTGTTGGGGTGGACTTCTTAACCTCGAAAGTTCTTCTTAGTGATAAGGCTCAATCTTTGATAGCATCCCTGACCGCCTCTTTTTGGGGTAAATGTGTTAGGCCTCACCTCATTGTCGCTATATCGCCAAGGTGTATCATTGCCTTCATTTACAACCAGGTTATTAAATTGATGCGTGCTCCAATCTGCTGGCACAAGTGGCTCAACATCTTCATCTTCCTCATCCGAGTTATCGTCGTCTTCCACTTCTATTTGTTGATATTCAAGGTCTTCCTCTTCCATCTGTGCTAATACTTCCTCAATTTCCTCACCTTCGTCTACTTTCCCCCGCACATCTTGCTCAATGTTTCCATCATCCTCCCCAATCTCAACTTGCTAACCACTCTAGTAGACGATATCCTCAATGCAACCCTGAACATGCTGCTCCCGGCTGGACTCCCCAATTTCAGTGTCATCGTAATTGAACTCATTTTGAGGCTCACTACACTCACCGGCGTCCAGCTGCTGCTGCGGGGCAACAACCCTATCATACGCTTGCACCAAAAGCACGCGATACAATCCACGTTGCCCTGCCCCCCTCACATATGACCTCCAAGATGCAGTTCTTTTCAGCTCAACTAACTCCCAATAAACAGGATCATCTCGCATGGTGCAAAGGCAAGATAACTTGAGCTGGGACTTCTCTTATTCCATCCGAAACGTATAATACAACCAATTCAACACAGAAGTAAATGTACGCTCTTCGACCCTACTTAAACTTCTAGCCACATACTGAAAGTTACTCAGATCCGCACCCTCCGAACCATACATGACAACCCCTTCTCCATAAAAGATTCTAAATGGAACTCGTTCTGACATATCGGTGAACCTATTCATTAACACATGAATTAATTACTCTTCATAAAAAGTATTATATCCATTTGCTACAAAAATTATACGTATGTATATCTACCTACATTCCTAAAAATATACATCTCTCTACTTCTAATTCTAAAAAATTTATACATTCCTACGAATATCATTACTTGGAAACCAAGTGTGCCCATTTCAGATGCAAAAAACTATGCTAAAAATATCTACATTACTAAAAATATTCATCTTTGTACTTATATTTCTAAAAAACATCTACAACTCTAACAACATATATATGTGCACTTCTATATGTAAAAAACATACATCTATCTCTAAAAAATGTAACAACATATTATTATTCGTAAAAACAAACCTATAACTAGATCTAACCCTAAACCTAACCCTAAACAAAATAAACCGCGAAAATAACTACATCTAACCCTAACCCTAAAACCTAAACAAAATAAACCGCGAAAATAACTACATCTAACCCTAAACAAAATAAACCGCGAAAATAACTACATCTAACCCTAACCCTAAACCCTAAACAAAATAAACCGAGAAAATAACTACATCTAACCCTAACCCTAAACAAAATAAACTGCGAAAATAACTACATCTAACCCTAACCCTAAACCCAAAACAAAATAAACCGCGAAAACAACTACATCTAACCCTAACCCTAACCACTAAACAAATTAAACCGCAAAAATAATTACATCTAACCCTAACCCTAACCTAAACCCTAAACAAATTAAACCACAAAAATAACTACATAAAATCATAACCCTAAACACTAAATAAATTAAACTACGAAAATAACCGAAAAAATACCTACGTGCAGCCGCTGCTCTTCCTCCCTTCTTTTCTTCTTTTCCTTCTCTCTTCCCTTTTCTCTCTTCTTCCTCCCTCTTCTCTTCTCTTTTTCCTCCCTTTCTTCTTTCTTCTTTTGTTGTCGGTCGAATGGAATTTATAGCCCTCAATTCGCCCTTTGGTTGGGCGACAGGGGACAGCGCGCGTGCCTGTCGCCCTACCATTGCGCGATTTTTCCATTGTCGCCGAATGGGAGGGCGACAAGTCGGTGACGTGGACATGTCGCCCACTGGTTGGGCGACATGTGCTTGCCTCGCCGAACCAGTCAGCGACAGACACCTGTCGCCCAACCAACAGGCGACAGTGGTACATTTTTGAAATTTTTTTGTCATATATTTTTGCAATTTGAATTAAAAAATGTATTATTTAAAAAAATCGTAGATCAAGCATGTCTTCAACACGCGCGCATGGCGGATTCTCAGGCGACTTTCTATGCGACAGTCTTCGCCATTAACCAAGTCCCCGTGATTGAGTCTGAGATCGCCCTCGGGACTATGCTCTATCGATGGGGGCCGGGCGAGAATCTTCTGCACATCGGCTTTGTCGAATCCTGTCCTTGGGATCCCTGCCGAGAGGTGGGATTCATTGGCTTCGACCCAGAGGAACCTAATGTCCTCATGTGTGTCGACACGGAGAGCGAAAGTGATGCTCGAAGCAACCAGAGTAGCAGCCGAACGGATCGGTGCGTGTTCACGGCGGGAGCCAACGACGGTGCTATGACCGAAGGTTCCCATGAAAGGAATCCAGGGGCAGGCACTGCAGGAGGCCAGGGACCTCATATTCCCCTATATGTGCCCTAGGATCCCACCGCATTGACAGCCGCAAATGCCGTGGCACCCAACACCACAGATCATCGGTGTGCACTAACGGCTGAGGCCACAGTTGGGATCGTGGCCAACCTGACGAGGCAGCTCGACCTCGATGACCCAACGACGCCCCATTCGCGGGTACCGGGACTCCAGGGGCAGCAAGTCCCTCGACAGCATGGCCACAGCGGAGGACCTAGCCACACACAAGGAGCAGCGTCCCACCAGAGCCGCAACAGTGACATCTTCAGCACCCTTGAAGCTAATGTCCAGTACGCCACATGCTACTGAGATCCCTTCCGCCACTAGATCCGGGTAACCCGATGACTCCAGTGTTCAACCAGATGAAGACGCTGCTCGATGCAGCGCAAGCTCAGGCCGCTTGAGCAGCCAACTCAAGGCTTGGGCACCCTAGCCAGCAGAGCACCAAGAGCCATCGATCAGGACAATCCCATCACCACCGTGTTATAGGGTCGGCGGTGGCCAGCTCTAACCAGCGAACTTCCGGGTCTGTTCACTCCAACCCTCGTCGAGGACGCCCTGAAGATCTCCGAGAACGTTTCCCTTATGATCGACGAGACTTGCGAGAGGTCCTACGAGATCGAAGGGAGGAATGCGAGCGGGAAAACCATGAGCGACAGGAAGACGAGTCCCCACCTTCGAGGGGTCGGTCTCCTATGCGCCGCGCCCGACGAAGCAAATTTCCACCCTCAAGGGGTCGCTCTCCTGCACAACACAGGCTTCCTCCTCGACAAGGTCCACGGCAGGTGACCCCCGAGAATGTTGAAAAAGGATATAGGGCCTTCACTCCTGAGCTATGCGCGGTTAGGTGGCCTGACAAGTTCAAGCCAGGCCCGGTCAAAAAATACTCGGGCAAGATCAACCCCGTCGAGTGGCTGCAGATCTATACTACAGTCATGAGGACGACTAGAGGAAACAAGAAGGTGATGGCCAATTACCTGCTCACCACCATCGATGGTGCGGCGAGGTCTTGGTTACTTAACCTCCCGCCTCACTCGATATCCTCATGGGCGGAGTTGTGGGCCCAGTTCATTGCCAACATTCAAGGCACGTATGAACGCCTCTGCACACAAATGATCCGTGATCGAGTGATACAGGCTGTGAGAGTCGCCGATGGCTTTATTCGCGCTCAAATGACAAGCGCAACTCGATCCCTAACATCTTAGACGAGGCCGTCATCGTCGCCTTCGAGAACGGTGTCAAGGATGGGAAGTTAAAAGGGAAATTATCCACTCGCAAGATTCGGACCATCACGGAGCTTTCCGAGTTGGCTGATAAATACGCCATACGTGCCGAGGCCCGAGACCCCATCGATAACCCCAAGTCTGGCGATGACAAATCTAAGTCGTCCAAGCAGGGGTCGAAGAAGAACAAGAAGCATGGGGAGAAGCGTAAGGGCGACTCCACCATAGCCGCGGTTGAAAGGGGCAAAGCACGCAACACTGGCGACAACAAGGGTTGAAGTCGAAAAGGAGGCAAGTACTGCTCGGTCCATCACTTGGACAAACACGAATTTAACGAGTGCCAAGTGATCAACAAGAAAATCTAGGAGAAGCTCAAGGCAGCCTTCGCCGAGCGTGGGGTCGAGCAGGCAAAGGAGAATCCTCAGGATGATGAGCCCGAGTACCACGGGGCTGATCACAAACTGGCGCACATCTCCGGAGGATCTGCCACGTATGAGTCCAAGAGGCAATACAAGGCAGTTGAAAGGGAGGTCAACTTGGCCACGCCAGCTCTCCCCAGATTCCTCAAGTGATCGGAGGTGCCGATCACCTTTGACCAGGCGGATCACCCAACTGTGGTCTCACACCCAGGTCGATACCCTGTGGTGGTTGAGCCCACCATCATTAACGTTAAGATCACCCGAACCTTGGTCGATGGAGGGAGTTCGTTGAACCTCATCTTCACAAAAATGCTGGAGAACATGGGGGTTCCTCGGACAGAGATCAAGATCGGAGCGGAGCCGTTCCATGGCATAACTCCGCACTCATCATCGATACCCCTTGGCTAGATCGAGTTGCCCGTCACGTTTGGCACGCCAGATAAATTCCGTACTGAGAAGATCCTCTTCGATGTGGCGGACTTCGAAACTGCCTACAACGTGATCCTAGGACGCCCAACGCTGGCCAAGTTCATGGCAGTGGTGGTGCACTACGCGTACCAGACTGTCAAAATGCCAGCACCAAGAGGAGTCCTCACTGTCAAGGGGGATCAATGCACCACTATCAGGTGCGACAAGAAGAGTCTGGAGATGGCCGAGGCTTTCAGTATATCAGCGACCAGTGCCGACGACGAGGGGGTTAAGCGCCAAAAGTTCGAAGGCGTAACAAGGCCTCTGTGTCCGACAGTAATGCCAAGGACCTGGTCGACGATGGCAAGACGGGCAAAAAGACCAGTGGAGGCATCAAGACGGTGCCCCTGGACTAGGCAGAACCCTCCAAGACAGTCAAGGTTGTAAGTTCAAGCTCCATTAGTTTTAGTGATTGGTTTTGGATTAATGCTTAATCATTGTTTAATAACAAATCTAATCATTATGAGACTAACATGTCTATTGAGCTTTATTCTTATTAGTCTCAAATTTGGATGGAAAATAGAAAACCCAAGGTATGCACTCGTATTTACTTTATTACCCTATTGCATACTTAGGATTCAAGTTAAAAAACGAACTCTTTCATTGCCTATACATTTAAGTTGTGCATTATGTCTTAAATTCCATATATTACATGGTTGCAAACATCTAGGGGGAGTTCGTGCTTTAACTTGATGTTTCAATAGTATTGATCTGTTTCATCTTGCCACATAAATCAAGGATCAATACTTTGAAACAATTCCTTTTGAGTATATATAACTTGTGTAGTTGTAGTATATTCATGTTAATATGGGATAAACTCAAATGCTTTATAAGATTGATTATGTGCATATTGATTCCAAGTTCAATTATTTATATGCACATATTTAATAGAGATTATTCTATAATTGATGGTCTCTAAAATGTATTGATCCCGTTCCACCACTCCATATAATATTCGAATCATTGCATTCCATCAAATTGAGTATATGAAACTTGTGTAGTTATATATATACTCATGTCAATTTAAATGAAATTTAAATTGAGTTCAGTTGTCTTTCAATCAATGAAACAACATTTAATCATGTATTGATGGTGTCTCTTTGTTAATTATGGACAAGCGGAAAGTTCTTAAGTATAATGATGTATTAGTTGCATCAAAGTACTCAAGACATAATTAATCATTCAAATTGATTTGGGTTGTGCTCAATCAATCTTAGAGGCATCCATTATACATTAATGGAGTGCAATTGATGATTGAGACAACCGTGTTTGTTGAACTAATATTTTCATTGAGTTTGAAATAGGTTGAGTCCAACGGCGATAAAGAATCGGGAAAAAGAAAAAGTCATCATGTTTTGATGAGCTTCAAGAGGAGAATCTCGAAGTGAAGAGAAGAGAGGAGAAGAGCTAGAGGGGAGTTCATCATGTGTTGATGAACAAAAAGAGAAGATGGATTGCGATCCCGGGAGAAAGATGATTGAGGATCTAAAAGCCCCAAAGGGGATCACGTGCGGCAAAGGTATAACTAGATAGGCTAGAGTGTCTAGTTTAGATCGTTGTACTATTAAGAGGGGTTGAGTCTTTTGCTTGAGCTTCATCATGTGTTGATGAACTTAATCCGGTTAACCTTAGCTCTCTATAGGCTAGAGTGTCTAGTTTAGATCGTTGTACTATTAAGAGGGGTTGAGTCTTTTGCTTGAGCTTCATCATGTGTTGATGAACTTAATCCGGTTAACCTTAGCTCTCTCTCTTGGTTGGATTTTTGCATGAGCTAAGTATTTGATTGTGTTGCAAATAAGGGTGCTCATGCTTGCATCTTATTTGAATCTTATTGATTTATCTTTACATGGAGCTATTGGATTTGCATGTGTTGCAAAAGGGAGATAGCTCATGTAATATTGCTTTATGTGGTTGTTGCATTGAGCTAAGTTTTGCATATGTTGCAAAAGGAGAGAGCTCATGCAACTTGATTTAAATAGTGGTTGTTTGCATGGTGCTAGAGATTTGCATGTGTTGCAAATAGAGAACTCATGCACTTGAGTTTTAGTTATGGTTTGCTTAGAGCTAAGATTTGCATGAGTTGCAAAAAAAGAGCTCAAGCATTTAGTTTTAAATGTTTGTTGTTTGCATGGAGCTAGGTATTTGCATGTGTTACAAATGGAGAGCTCATGCATTGAAGAATTAGCTTGTGACCTGATCATGTGTTGATCATCACAAGGCTAAGAAAGGATTATGATCTGTGTTTGCAAAATGAGTTTTTGCAAAATGTGAGTTTATTGGTTCTTATCTTGGAGCATGAGATAAGCATTTGCAAATGTGTTTTGCAATATGTTGGGATCATGTGTTGATCATCTCATGGCTTAAGATGTGTTTTTAAGTGATTAATTTTGTTATTTGCAAATGAACTAGGAGTTATGTGTTTCAATCCTAGAGCATGTGTTGGCATTTGCAAATGTGTTTTGCAAAGTGTCGGGATCATGTGGTTATCCTTACATGGCTAAAGGGTTGATCGCATAGGTTCGTGATTTATTTGCGAATGTGTTTTGCAAATTAATTGGGATTTAATGCAATTATTTGGAGTATGTGATTAACGTGTGCAAATGTGTTTTGCATAGTGTTATGTTCATATGGTGAACCTCACATAACTCAAATAATGTGATCCCTGTTGTTTTCGAGAAAAGATTGCGAGTAATCGGCTTTTCTCCTTGTGGCTGGTCATACCGAAGAAGGGCCGGTCATACCGGCCGTCAGTATGACCAGGGCCCCTCCAATCATACCAGCTGAGTGGTTGCACCAGCGCCCCTCCGGTGTGGTTTTTCCAGAAGGGGTTTTTTGGGGGGCAGCAGGCCGGTCATACCGATAGAGGTCTGGTCATACCGGCCATCGGTATGACCGGGTGGTCTCCAGTCATATCGGCCGTGGAGTTTTTCTGAGTAACGGCTAGTTTTCTAGCCGTTGCTCTGAGGAGCGGTCATACCGACCCTAGGGCGGTATGACCGGGCTCCCAGGGCACTTTTACCCAATTTGCCCCCCAACGGCTAGTTTTTCTTGTAGAGGCTATAAAAGGAGCTTTGGGGGATGACATTTGGGTGTTGTTGGTTCCATTGAGCATTTGAGTGAGGTGTTTCATGTGTTGCACAAACATTTGGTTTTTAGCTAAGAGTGTGCCCTAATTGCATGTGTTGCAATTAAGAGTGGATTGACAGCCTCTTGTGCATGTGTTGCAATTAAGAGTGGATTGACAGTCTCTTGTGCATGTGTTGCACTTAGGAGGTCACCGGAGTGCATGTGTTGCACTAGGTGAAGCTCAAGCGGGATCGCTTGACTTTTTACTCTTGGAGGTTGCTGCTTCCTAAACAGCGTAGCGTCGTGCACGGGAGCTCTCAACGGAGGTTGTGAGAAGCCCCGACAAAGTTTGTGAAGGTTGGAGCTTGCTTACCCGAGAGGGAAAAGGAGCTACCACTAGTGGATTCGAGGTAGGTGCTCAATTCGTGGAGCCAGTCCAATTCGTTTGGGCTTACCTCAACGTGGACTAGGGGAGACCGGCAAGTCTCCGAACACCACGGTAAAAAGTATTGTGTCTCTTGATTGCTTGTCTTTAGAATTGCAATTATTGTTAAAGACATAATTAGTTAGTGCACATAGTGAGCTGGTTGATTTAGGCCTTAATTGTCAAAACCATAGTTTATCGCTTCCGCATTAATTATTGTTAAGGTTTTGGCATAAGGGTAATTAGGGGTGAATTGATTTGTAGAAATTCGTAGAGTAATTTTTAAAAGCCGCCTATTCACCCCCTCTAGTCGGCATCCTCGATCTTACAAAGGTAGGTGCTGACCTTGGCCCCAAATAGGAACTCGAGCTCGTCGCCTTTCTTCAGGCAAACCGTGACGTGTTTGTGTGGCAACCGTCTGACATGCCCAGCGTCCCTAGGGAGGTGATTGAGCATCGGTTAGCTGTGGAACTAAGCCCCAAGCCTGTGGTGCAGAAGCAGCGTAGATTCGCGGAAGACAGGAAGCAAGCCATCCAAGAGGAGGTAGGCAAACTCTTGAAGGCTGGCTTCATTCGAGAAGTCCGTCATCCGACATGGTTGGCGAATCCCGTCCTTGTCAAGAAGCCCAACGACAAGTGGATGATGTGCGTCGACTACACCGACCTTAATAAACCTTGCCCTAAGGATCCTTTTCCTCTCCCTCGCATCGATCAAATAGTGGACTCCACAGCGGGCTGTGAATTGCTAAGCTTTCTAGATGACTACTCGGGTTATCACCAGATTAACATGTCTGTAGAAGATGAGGAGAAAACTGCTTTTACCACTCCGTTCGGAATGTTCTGTATGTTAAGATGCCCTTTGGTCTGAAATGTGCTGATGCACGTATCAGCGTTGCATTCAAAATTGCTTGAAATCCCAAACCGGGCGCAATGTCGAAGCGTACGTCGATGATATCGTAGTAAAGTCGAAAATCGAGAGCACCTTAATCAGTGACCTCGAGGAAACATTCGACAACCTCAGGAAGTATCGAATGATGCTTAACCCCGAGAAGTGCACGTTTGGTGTTCCGTCCGGCAAGCTTCTTAGTTTTCTGGTGTCTAGTCGAGGCATCGAGGCCAACCCACGCAAGATTGAGGCCATCGACCAGATGTGTTCTCCGTAGACGCTGAGAGAAGTGTAGAAGCTCACGGGTGCATCGCAGCTCTTAGTCGATTCATCTCTCGGAAGGGTGAGCGAGGACTACCTTTCTTCAAGCTGCTCAAGAAACAGGACACTTTCGAGTGGACCAAGGAAGCAGAAGAAACCTTTAAAGATCTGAAAAGGTATCTATCGTCTCCGTCTGCCCTGATTTCGCCTAACGAAAAAGAGGAGCTCTTTTTGTACATTGCAGCTACCCCTCAAGTAGTAAGCACAGTCTTGGTAGCCGAACGGGATTACCCCGAGAAAAAGACCAAGGTCCAGAAGCCGGTGTACTACGTGAGCGAGGTCTTGCACGACGCCAAGTTGTGATACCCTGAAGTGCAAAAGATGTTGTACACCGACTTGATGACTTCCCGAAAGCTGCGGCACTACTTCTAGGCTCACAAGATTACAGTCATGACGACGTACCCACTCAAGGAGGTTATACGCAACCGAAAGCCAACAGGGCGAGTTGCGTAATGGGCGGTCGAACTCAACGAGTTCAAGGTCGATTTCGCGCCACAGACCAGCATCAAGTCAGGAGTCTTGGCAGACTTCATTGCAGAGTGGATGCACGTCAAGGAAAAGGAGCACAAGGCGGTCGACGACCACTGGACCATGTTCTTCGATGGGTCGGTCACGCTCCAGGGCTTGGGGGTTGGCATCGTACTCAAACCCCCGACAGGTGAGGAGCTTAAATATGTTATCCAACTTTATTTTCAAGCTTCAAATAATATTACAGAGTATGAGGGACTGGTCAATGGGCTTCGCATAGCAGCATCACTTGGGATTAGACGATTGCTCATGAAAGGAGACTCACAGCTAGTCGTGAACCAAGTGCAGAAGGAATACCAGTGCTTGGACGACAACATGGCAGCGTATCTGAACGAGGTTCGCAAGCTAGAGCACAAGTTCGAAGGGCTTGAGGTAAGGCATGTCAGGCGATGTGACAACTCTACCACTGACGAACTTGCCAGGCTCGCTTCGTCCCGTTCGCCCGCGCCCGCAGGAGTCTTCGTCGAGAAACTTCTCAAACCATCTGTCTCTCCCATACAAAGGCAGATGCTGCCGAACCCACCGACAGCCACCGTCGAGAATGAGGCATAAATAGCGCACACGAAGTCGCACTACTCGAACGCGAGCTGACTTGGATGACTCCATTCCAAGCCTATCTCGAGGGTCGAGAGATCCCTGATGATGATGCAACAGCCGAGAAAATTGCACGTAAGTCCAAGCTATACGGGTTGGTAGACGGCAAGCTCTACTGAAAGGGGAGTAACGGAATCTTGATTAAGTGCATCACTCAGGAAGAGGGCAATAAAATATTGCTGGATGTTCATGGAGGCATCTGCGGCAACCATGCGTCCTATCAGACCCTAGTTGGAAAGGTTTTTCGACAGGGGTTCTATTGGCCGACTGCCCTCCAGGACGCTTACGAGCTGGTAAAAAGTGCGAGAGCTGCCAATTTTACGGCAAGCAAACCACCCGACCAGCCCAAGCAGTGCAAACTATTCTTTTGTTGTGGCCTTTCTCCGTTTGGGGCTTGGACATCTTGGGGCAGTTCCCAAGAGCCCAAGGAGGTTACAAGTTTCTGTTCGTGGCCATCGACACATCCACTAAGTGGAGCGAAGACAAACCCGTCAGGAACATCACCTCAGAAGTGGCTAAGAAGTTCCTGAGGAGCATCATTACTAGATATGGCATCCCTAATCGGGTAATCACAGACAATGGTAGCCAGTTCAAGAGCAATACTTTCATAGCCTTTTGCGAAGAGTTGGGTATCAAAATCTGCTTCTCCTCTGTGGCTCATCCTCAGAGCAATGGTCAGGTCGAATGTGCCAATGGTTTAATCTTGAAGGGGATCAAGACTTGTGTGTTTGATAGGCTCAAGGCTTACTCGACCCGGTGGGTGAATAACTCCCCTCGGTGCTATGGGCTGTTCGAATATCAAGTAGTCGAGCCACCGGTGAGACGCTGTTTTTCTTGGTCGATCGGGCAGAAGCAGTGCTTCCAACCAAGTTAATGTTTAGGTCACCTCGAGTGGACAACTACTCAGAAGAGGAGCAAGAGCAGGCGCGAGTAGACAACATAAATCTACTTAAAGAGTACAGGGATCGAGCATCCATCCGAGCGGCTAAGTATCAGCAAGCCTTACGCAGATATCATGGCCAAAGAGTTCGGGATAGAGTGCTCACCATCGGGGACTTAGTACTACAAAAGGTGCAAAAGCAAGACAACCGTAATAAGCTATCGCCTAAGTGGGAAGGTCTCTATGTGGTGGTCGAAGCAACTCGGTCTGGATCGGTACGGCTATCGACATCGGAAGGTGCTATGCTTGATAACTCATGGAATATTGATCAACTGCGGAAGTTTTATACATAAAAGAAAAGACATTGCGTCGCAGCCCAAAACTCAGGTGGTATGATTCCATTAAAATTTAACTAACAAAAATTATCCTATTACATTTTAGGCCGGTATCGTACTACTACTTGTCCTCAGAGGCGTTGCGCCGCCTCCCCTGCATCCACGGGGACTAGAAAAGGATAGTCCCTGGGATAGGCCTACGCCCTCTGTACGGGTCGGACGGGGCGACGAAGACACGGCCGCTTGTCGACGGAGAAGGCAACCTCTCTGTCGTCAAAAGCCTCCTGGCGCCACGAGCACTTGGAGGATGAGCAAGGGCCGGGCGCCCACCAGATAGACTGGTTGATGGGAAAGGCGACCTCTCCCTCGGCGGATACCTCCGAGTGCCGTGATGGTTTGGAGGGAGAGCGAGCGCCGGATCGATGAAGCTGCTTTGAGCTTCACCCCCGGCGCTGGCAGCCTCACGTTCTTCTCCTCGTGTACCCGCGACAGCATCTGCTCTCGCGAGGGTGGTAGGGGTACCATCGTCTTCGTCGATGACTCTCAGCTTGCTGGTGACCTCTTCCTCCTCCTCCGGACACACCTCCTTCTCGATAGCCTCCCAGTCGATCTCGTCCTCCTCATCGGAAGAGACGATGATCCGTCCCGAAGAAACTACAGCTAGCGGTGTTGGGGGAGGTGATTCTCCGAGAATGATCACGGACGGAGGAGATGGTGGAGAGGAAGCCTTGCGTGTGGTTGAAGGACTAAAGAATGAAGATAAGTTGTGACAAGCGACTGCAAGTCCCGTCTATTTATAGCTCATGGAATGAGTCGCATTGAAGTCACAATCCATCAAGATCCGTGTCGGTTCCAATCCATGAGGCATCTGTTGCGCTCTCACACAGGTGCAAAAACCGAGGAGATGCTGACTTACATCATTGACTGGATGACGCGCTGCGTGGAAGCCGAAGAGGCGCGAATGTTGCAACAGTACCCAACTATTGGAATGGGTTTTTACTCTGACCATTCTAGGTGTACAGTCGGGGGCTGATATTTTTGATGCTCACGCTCTACTCCCTACAAGATGATGTATCATCGAGTAAGGAGTCAGGGGCTACATCACGTATTTTCGATGCATATGCTCACTCTCCACTCGATACATTCATCGAGCAGAGGGTCGGGGGCTACATCATTTGATCTCCTCTTTACCTGGCTCCACTCTCAGGTCGATACACTTATCGATTAAGAGGTTCAGAGAGTCAGCGGGTATTTGCGATGCTAATGCCTCATTCTTTTGCTCAATCCAGCAATCGAGCAGGAAGTCGAGGGCTACATCGCGATGTTGTGCTTACGTTACTCTACTCCCTATCCGATGACATATCATCGAGTAAGGAGTCGGGGGCTATAGGTAACCCGGTACCTTGCTTTATTTTGCTGGTCGATATTGCTATCTGGCGGGGCGTTTAGGCACAATCTCTTCATTTCTGTTACATGTGATTTTTTGCATGCATTTACTCGATCACATATTTAGCATGTCAGTGAACAAAACCAAAAGATGGCCATGCTTGAATCCGACGACGAGCAATTCTATCTTGCGCGCATACGAGCACTAGATTGTCAGACATCTAAAGCTCAACGGACAGTGGGAGACGAGGCCTCTAGTCGATTCTACATGCGTTACTCAGTAGGTTTATGTTCGCTACAGAATCTAAGCTAGAGGGTCGATAAAGACTTGCAAAAAATCGTGCAGTTTTTTACCTATATAGTGTTCATGTTATATGCAGCCTCTTCGAGCAATCGCTTGGGGGCTAAATTATTTAATGAGTGAAGGACCATGTGGAGGTCCATCTATATTTGTGATGAGTATTTGACTTTATTTGATCAAGGTGTGCTCAGGTTTGAGTTTGATTTAAATTGGAATTTGAAGCAATTTGAGTCTTCTCCTGTTTTTGCGGTAGTACCGGCCAGAACGAACAAAGATGGATTTCAAAGTGTGGACTTTGATGAATTTCTTGCATTTCTTTGTGGGCATTGCTATGTGAGGAGTTTCCTTGTTTTTGATGGTTGCAGGTCGACGATGCTAGATCATGGTGAGGCGAAGGATGACCAGGACTAGGCGAGGAGCGTCAGAGGTCCAGACGGTTGGTGATAGCCAGAAGATGATCGGAGATGGAGTTCTGGCAAGCCGTGAAGACAAGGAACGAATAAGATGCTAGCTAGGCGCTGCGTGGATCAATGAGGACCATTGGATCTTGGTCTAGTTGATAGGTTAGCGGGTCTAGTTAGTGTGCTTTGAGAACCGTGCAAGAAAACCCATTTGTGTTGTGGGTTTTGGGTGAACCCTTGCATGGCTGGTTGAGTGGGTTAATCCTAGCCCTTGATGGATGCTCTAGGGTTTAGAGGCTCATCCAAGGGTGGTAGGTGGCCCAAGAGTTGTATAAATAGGGGTGGAGGGGTAGCCTTCCCCCCTTGAAGGTTTGAGTTGCTCCTTTGAGCTTTACCTACATCAAGTGAGGCTTTGTAAACCTTCCATCCAAAAAATACAAAAATTTTCTTTACCTTATTGTGAATTTAAATTGCGCATTTATATTATGTCTTTACTTTACGCAATTTGAATTTAGCATTTACTTTCCCGCATTTACATTCTCGCAATTTGGATTTGCCTCCCCTCCTTCTAAATGCTGTTGTTCTAAGATGTCTTGAGGGTGTTTATATGGTTTTACACTTCTCTTGCACCCTAGGATAGACTAAAGATCAAGTTTTCTATCAAGTTGTCATTCTGTCCAGAACTTGTTCTTCGCGTAGCAATCAGTCTTTGATTTTTATAAAATATATAAAAATCCTTTTTGAGTGATTCTTATAAGAGAAGGTGCGTGACTCATATATCTATCTCTATAAAAATTTATGAGTCCACTGGTTGCATCGTTTGAGCGCTATGAAGTGAAAACCGAGCCTCAAACTTTCTGATCGAAATTCCTGACTATCTGTAATACTTGATTTTTCATGTCTATTATACAGGTGGACTGTTTCACGACTCAACTGCTCACAGGGAAAAAAATTCCCAAAAATTTTAGAGCAACAGAAACTCACCAACCACCTGCTCCAAGGGAGGGCAATTCCAGAAAAATCTGCTTTTACTTTTCTCAAAAGAGACTTTGTTGTTTTTAGCTTTATCTCTTTTAGAAAAGAAGGGTTCTCAACCATGTAAGCTAGGGGTACACATAGTTGTCTAGTTGTTTGGGTTTTGGAGGGTGTGCGAATCTGAGAAGCACCAGTTTGAACGAAAATCTTTGGGTGTTTCAGATTTTTATTGCGAGATTGTTTGGAGTACTTTTGAGTGGGGAAAATTTTTATTTGGGATCATTCACCCCCCCTCTGATCGCCATTTCGATCCTTCAATGAGCATTTTTTAGCCCTGTATGCAGATACAATCAGGCATGCGTTTGACCATAAAGCCGTTTATGAGTACTAAATCGAATTTGCACTTACTTGCGCTACTCTATTTCATCGGTAAGGAAATAGAAGGCAGAGCTCAATGGGCAAGCAGATTGGTTAAGTGCTGTCATTAAGATATCAATTTTTACATTGACATGGTTAAACTGAAGGACCTTGGGAGGCGTTGCCGTCACCAAGCGATAGTTCCAATCCGTCCACGAACCTCCCGGCAAAGTCTTCGAAGGACTCGACGTAATCGGCAGCCTTGTTCACATCGCCCACGAATCCTTCGTCTAGTCCTGAGAGGTCCAGGTCCGGATGGTGGCTCTTCACCATGCCAAGCATGTGAGAAGTCGCAAGGCGGGCTGAAGTGTTCATATGCTCGAGTGTCTTTGACTGCAGAGCAGCGAGCGCGGCATCTGTTGCAGCCTTTTCGACCTCAATCGTTTTCCTGCTTGCCTCCGCCTTGTCTCGACTATCTTTGTCCTTGACCAGCGCAGCTTCTGCAGTGGCCTTCTCAACTTCTAGCCTCTCAACCTTAGCCTCGGAAGCCCTCAACTTGGCCCTAAGCGCCTCCAGCTCGGTATCTTTCATCTTGAGTATTTGATCGTGGGAAGCCATGAGACTCTCGGCTTGCTGATGGGTTTGTTCGCAGAAGGTTTGGGCCTCAAGCAGGGTGTTGGCTGTACGCTGCAATGCAAAACTGAGGAGCCTCAAGAAATAGAGTGAGGAGAAGAGTGAGAGGCAGAGCTAGGTGGTTTGCGTTCGCATACCTGAAGTTGAGGTTTCAGAACGGACCAGAACACCGGAGGTGCCGAAGAAGCTGGAGGATCTTGGACGATCACCATTGCGGATTTACTGGTATGCTCAGCATGATCCTTCAGGTAGGGAGCAGCAGCTGTGTCGGCCGTGCCAAAGGATGACGATGCTACCGCCGCTGCCGTGTCAACGACACCGCTAGGCGCACTCTTCCTGCAGAAAGGTTATTTGCCTAAACATCTCTGATGAACAAAGAAAAGAAGTTCACAGGGAGAGGGAGATTCACCTCGCCAGGCGAATTTTGACACACACATTTTTCGACGGGGCTAGTGTGACTCTAGCAGTTGTTTTCTCGGGCGGCATGGCCGACGGGGAACGCGGTGCCGGCGGGTCAATGGCTAACGGGGAGATCTACGAGCAAGCAATTACTATGAGCAAAAGTTCACCAGTAAAAGAGACGTCGCTCGATAGTATGATACCTGTCTGACTGGCCTGGTCGATGGACATCCCCCTCGAGGAGACACCTGTGGAGGTGTCATCGACCTCTGCACTTCGACCCCCAGGCGACTCGCTGATCATCCAGTATTTGTTGAATTATAACAGGAGAAATCTCATAACAACCAAGATAGCGGTTGAAAGTCACCTGGTCGGATGGCCTTGGTGTTGAAGTTCGAGGTCGCTTGGTAGGTCGATGGTGTGTTGGAGACACCGACCTCCTGTCTCGGGGAGGGTCGATCGTCGTCCGCTCTAGGGCCTCTTCACCCTCACTCGATGGATCGTCTAGAGGAGAGCCTGCCTCGGTAGCGACCAAGCTTGGCCTTTGATCATCGTCCTGAGCCGGCTCATTGTCCTCCAAGTTGATGGCCTCCCCAAGTGTTTCTTTCCCACTGTCGAACTTGGCCTCCTGAGGATATGCTAAGTCGAGGTGAGCAACGGATGCGCAAAATGACGTGTTACAAGACACGAAGAATCACTAACCTCTGACTGTGGATTGGCAAGTGAGAATGCTTCGATGCCGCATGCGCCCGGTTTCGAGCCTTGGAATATTTTGCTCAGTCGGGAGGAGATTTCTGAGTTCGACAGATCTAGCGCACCAGTGAGTCAATTCATCATTCATCGACCAAAGTATGTAACGAAAGGCAGTATAAGTGCTTACATCCAAAATTGTCCCTTGTGGCATCATCGACTCCAGAGTAGTCCCAGGCCAAGTGATCCTGGCGCTTCAGCAGACTCGATCGGCGCGTGATGAAGTCTCTGGCGATGTGCCACCCGGTCAGTCCAATTTTCCTCAGTTCCTCGATCTTCCGAATATAATAAGAAGTTCGAGCGGTTGAAGGAGGGACTTTCATCCAGAGGTCAGTCGGGTAAAGGAAGAGTGGCCGATAGCCTTCAAAAAGATTCATGGTGTCTGGAGAGGTGATGTAAAATCACCGTTTCTTTCAGACTGATTGCCAAGAAGAGGTAATGGGGACAAAAATATAGGAGTTCAACGCGCGGTTGCGGAGGTGAAGACTGGCACTCCCAACAGCCTCATTCTTCGTCGCTCTCTTCAAGTTATAGAAGTGGTGGAATAAATTGAGGCTAGGGATAATCCCTAGATACACCTCGCACAGGTGAATGAATACACTGAGCATTGTGATCGAGTCGGGGCTTAGTGAAAAAGCTGAATTTGGTAGAAGTCAAGGACTTGTCGAAGAAATTGAGAAGGGGGAAAATTAAGCCCACAGTGGAAAAAAACCTCGAACACAACCATCTCATCCTCGTTCTTAGGGGTGGGGAACAGTTCACCTTGTGATTGTCTCTAGTGGAAGAACTCCCGCGGAGGGACGAAGCCGTCTTTCTCCAACTCCACGAGATGCTTTTCCATCATCATCGATTTTTGCCATACTCGGTTGAAGGCCCCAGCATCAATGGCTGCCTCGTCACCGCGAAGAGAGGTCAAAGTCACATCGGTTTTTTTCTCCGACAATGGAAGGTCCTTGCCACAAGATGGAGGGCTGGACGCCATTACAGCAGGAGCGGAGCAGGGTCTTTGAAAGATGGCAGTGCTAGGGTTTGAGAAGTGCTACAAAAATTTCAGGAGGAAGAATGGAGGCAGAATAAATACGGTGTTAACGGTTCCAGACTTGGAAATTTATACGCCAAAACCTCTTCTAGGGCAAACGGTTCATTCCCTTGTTCCGACGCCTCGAACGACGAGAAAGGCGGAATGATGATGCTGCACCCATCCTGACGCTGCAGATGGCAGCAATAAATGCTCCACTACCCAACGTTTAGATTTTTTGAAATTGTTCTAACTCTGTTCAGAGTTGAGTCGATGGGTCGATATCGAGTAGCTTGAGGCCAACCCAAGGACTCGAGTAGGGCTAACAGCAGGGTGCTCGACCCGATGACCTCCCTACTCGATGCTTAGCTGTTCCGATCTAGTCGAATCGTTAGACCACAAGCCGGCGAGGTGTTACTCGACCAAGTCAGGACTTGGTCGTAATCGACCTAGCGCTTGGACGGACCCTCCACTGAGCAGAGTTTTGGGGCTACTGTCGAATATCTAAATAGGGGGTATGTGTACGTGCCGAGATCGTGAAGACTGAACCATATATGCTCGAGCAAGCATATAGAGAGTCCGGATATCACGGGCCCAATTCTATGGGACACGATATGCGCAAAAAAGATAATACCATATTAGGAAGGACTCGATCATTTGCCTGTTACAAGGAAACCAACTCGAGTACACCTGATATCCAGGGAATTTTGGATACTCTGCGAAGATCACGCGACGATGGACTCCTCATCAGCTACGATCTGGTACTCCAAATCGACTATGGCTCGACTTGAGGCAGGGCTGCTCCGACTATATAAGACGGGGGTAGGCATCCTCAAGGAGGGAGAGCAATTTTGAGAAGACTAGCCATCCAGAGCTTAGAAAATTGATTCTTCTATTTCCATTTGATTTCTAAGGGTTTTGGCTTGGTTTCTTTGGTGGATAAAATCTATTTTGGGATCATTCATGTCGACGATCGGGATCGCCTGACCGCAAGAGGAAGGAGGGTATGGTGTAAGAGTGGAACTCGAGATCATGCTCGCCAGGGGGAGGAAACCTGATCATTGCTAAGGATGAGAATAAGAGAGTGGTTGACATGAAGAATTATACTGGTTCGAGCCCCCAGCACGGGTAACAGCTCTACTCCAGTCTTGCCTGGGGGCGTAAGGTAGACGATAATGTAATGTAGTTGAATACAAGGGGTGCTCGAGCTGAGGTCGATTACCGGTCCTCTGTGTTGTGTTGCTTCTGTCCGTCTATCCCCTGTCCTTTGTCCCACACAGGGGAATGTTTTATACCTCTAATACACACCGTTGTAAGAAACGGCTTTGCCCGGAAAACTCGAGATCGTGGAGTTAAACTCGTATCTGGGGCGTAGTAAAGTTGGGTGGTTACTGGCTCGAAAATGTAGTCTCCACATTTGGCTTGACTCCGTCTTAAAAGCCCTTTACTTGACTTGGTAACCGCTGACTTCTTTAAACCTAGCCCAGCCCGATTTTGCTAGGTCAAGCTGGGCCCTCATTCTTCTGCTCGAGCTCGAGCTCGTTTGTCAAGAGCTCGAGCTCGGAAAACGCATACTCAAATTCGGGAAGAGCATGCTTAAGCTCGTGGGATACACCCCTCGAGCTTCAAGGGTGTTTATTTGCATAGAGGTTACTGATCCCCGACAGCTAGCCCCCGAGGCTCAAGGAATGATCCTAAAGCTTGGGATGTTCTTGAGTCTGATGACCTTGAGGAGGGGTCAGCTTCCTGGACCGAAGACCCGTATTGTTTTGGTTTTACATAGCGACAGTCAACCAGGCGAAAAGTGCATGGTCTACTCTTTTCTTTTTTTACTTTTCGTTACATACTCTTTTACTTTTCTTTTATATGTTAGTAAAAATTATAAAAAATATAATGATGTGAAAGTATTTTTGCTGACAAATATTTCTAAAATATAGTGATATCATTTTTACATGACGAATCCGAATAATTTTCTACATTAGTTGTCCATATTTCTAAAAACTGACTGTACGTAGTCTAAAATAGCATCTAAAAAAGAACGAAGAGGGTACCATGTAATAAAACCGGCGCTCGAAGAGGGTAAGGTAGACGATAATGTAATGTAGTTGAATACAAGGGGTGCTCGAGCTGAGGTCGATTACCGGTCCTCTGTGTTGTGTTGCTTCTGTCCGTCTATCCCCTGTCCTTTGTCCCACACAGGGGAATGTTTTATACCTCTAATACACACCGTTGTAAGAAACGGCTTTGCCCGGAAAACTCGGGATCATGGAGTTAAACTCGTATCTAGGGCGTAGTAAAGTTGGGTGGTTACTGCCTCGAAAATGTAGTCTCCACGTTTGGCTTGATTCCGTCTTAAAAGCCCTTTACTTGACTTGGTAACCGCCGGCTTCTTTAAACCTAGCCCAGCCCGATTTTGCTAGGTCAAGCTGGGCCCTCATTCTTCTGCTCGAGCTCGAGCTCGTTTGTCAAGAGCTCGAGCTCGGAAAACGCATACTCAAGCTCGGGAAGAGCATGCTTAAGATCGTGGGATACACCCCTCGAGCCGAGTGTT